>JAYKQN010000010.1:12860000-13460000 GCA_036785175.1 Eupleurogrammus muticus | reverse complement strand
GATTTTTGTTTTTTCTTTTGTGTTTGTTAGAATTCAACTCAATCAGGAGACTAATTGAGTTGCAAATATGGATCGTGATGAACTAATAACCGAATGATGGAGGCAGGGGCGCAGTGGCAGCCCCCACCTCACGTGTGAGGGATGGAGCGTCTGTTTGCCGGCTTCTGTCAATATTATCGAGAGCGGGGTAATTGGTACATAAAAGCACGTCTTTGTTTGTCTCAGTTATTCTATCTTGGAGAGCACCCCCCACCCAATACTACAGTTCATTTTTCATTGAATTGCTTACCTTGCAGAGAAGACGCGAGGGGAAGGATACACTGTTGTGCAGCTCAGTCCTTAATTCGTTCACAGATGCAGGGATTCCGCGGTAGTTTTTGCCACTTTTTTTTTTGTCCCTGCAAAATAATGTGCATCAACAAGTTCATAATTTAATGACCCTCGCTTTGGAGAAAAATTCGCAGAGAATCTCTGGACGGGTCACGCCATCGCGTTAATTTCTCAAGAAACCGTCTCTTTCGGCGAGAGAGTAAGACTTCTTCCCTCCAAAGCAATCATATTTCACGCTGGGCCAACATCAGAACCGCTTTATTAGCCCGTCATAGCTGCTGATCCAATATGGCCTCGGAACACGCCGTGCTTCAGGAATCCGGCTGTTTTTCATATTAACTGTGGTGGGCGGTCAGCTTTATCGCCCATAGAATTCCTTGGCGATCAGCGGTTTCCTTTTTTTTTTTTCATCCATGAGACAGGAATAACTCGATTCAAAGGCACATTTATTT
The DNA here is from genome assembly GCA_036785175.1 of Eupleurogrammus muticus. Classification (NCBI taxonomy): domain Eukaryota; kingdom Metazoa; phylum Chordata; class Actinopteri; order Scombriformes; family Trichiuridae; genus Eupleurogrammus; species Eupleurogrammus muticus. Next base: position 13,459,218 of record JAYKQN010000010.1, on the reverse strand, counting down.
GCGGAGGGTGACGCGCTCTGGCGCGCAAGACAGGCAAACGATACGTCAATGTGCTTTTTTTGAGAGCAGTTTGACTATGCATCAACGGCGATGAGGCGGCGAGAGAGGCATGCGGATCACCTTCACATGCGTGGAGCTGCACGCTAAACGTGGAAGCATCGCAGGAAAGTGTGAGTGCACCGCTGGCTGCAGTTCACCGTCAACATTTCTGTGTCTCTGCATAGTGAAACACTCGTCTCGCAGTGATCTAAGTATGTAGTCAAGGTCAGGAAAGCGTCGCCCATGTATATTCATGTAAATTTTAAAACGTTGCACTCGCTGTTTGTACTTGCCAGCGGTGGGAAAAAAAAAGAAGAAGTTGCCTGTAATCTCTCTGCTTTTGGTACACGCACCGACAGCCTCTCAACCTAGCGGCTCGGCTGACTGGCTGCACGCGCGCTTCTTTTATACAAACGTCTCAGCTGGTTTGCCGATACCCTTTTTGTTCTTTTCAGTGAGCGACTGTTGCATCAAACAAAAGCTTCTTTGAGAAGGATGCGCGATAGAAGCAGGGTGAATAACAATAAATAGGTGGCAGTGCTTTATTTCTTTTGTCTTATCCCGGGACAGAGACAAAAGAAGAGGGGTTCAGGGGGTCCGGCCATAGTGTATGATGTAAAACTGCTTGTCAGTAGTGGTTTCGCCACCCCTTAAGAGGAAAATCCATGCTATATTGAGTTTTTGACCCTTTTTTTCCTTTCTTCGTAGTTGTTGCTAATTAATTTGCTGTCCTCTCTCAGTTTCTGTAAGCTGACACTTGGCTATTCTGTTGGGGGGGACCGCGCCAACAAATATGTGATTAAGGTTGACATGGCGACCACGGAGACTCGACGAGCTAATTAGTATCATGTTGGTTACAAAAATCGGGTCATTTGGAGTAAGCTGCTAACAGATAAGGTAATGGGAGTCAAGGTGAGATTTGAATGCAAATGGAGGCATCAAAAACCTTTTTTCATACGTAGACCCAGCATGGCGTCAGGTTTTGCATATGAGGGGATCCATTTTTGAACAGTGTCACCTATTGACCTGAATGCCCTCCTTCTTCTGTCCTGTGTCATTCGTCAAGGAGGCCCCCCCCCCACCCCATGTTTATGGAAAAGCACTGGCTGCACATTAGAGGGCCCAGACACCTCCCGAGCCAGTTTTTTCCATGTCATAAACACCACCTCATTATACTCGAGATACACAATCACATATGGGCCGCTCTGTGCATGCAGGGCGTAAATCAAGCAGCTCAGCTCAAGGGGAACAAACGGTGCCCATCAGCTGCTGCACCAAGAACACTTCTCCTTGTGTTCTCTGATATTAAAGAAATCTGAAATGGGCAGATAAACCAATGCATGTTTCGGAAACGTGTTATTTTCCCGACACAAAGGAAGAGGAAACATGAGGCGGGAATATTGTTCCGGAAGCGACCGGCGTTATTTCGCGCAGGCCTCGTTTGGAAACGGCCTACGGACACGGCAATAAGTCACAAAGGCGTGGAATTGGCTGCGGCTGTATCTTCTGCCTCATTTGTTGCTGTCTAAACGAGATAGGCCCACTCTCTGCTGGCAGCCGTCCTGTGGTGACACACGGCGACAATGCGACAGGCTCTTTAGGAGCATCACCTGTGCCGTACGTGTGGGGTACAGCAGACATGTCAGCCCGTCATTATCCGGCCTGTTGCAGCCCCAGGAGGACAGATCGGGAGGGGGGGAAGGAAGGGAGCGACGTATCCAATTAATGTCATCGCCGAAGTTGGACAGGTGGACGCACAGACAGGCTCCCTCTTGAAAACGCCCCCGTCACTTTTGGCTATTGCCACAGGGAGCGCACGATGTTTATCGCCACTGCCTTTCAGCGAGGAGTGCTCTCCAGGTGCTGATTGTATCCGGATCCATCTGAGGTGGCCTACTTGAGAGACACTCGTGCCCAGCACTTGTTTTAAGAGCGTGCACGCACGCACACGCGCGCATGCATACTCAGTCAACAGGCCTGCTTATTTGCATGCTGAAGCAGGAGGAGGAGGGGGAGCGAGACACTTGTTGCAGTGGCTGCTGGATGTCTGTGATGTGCTTTGATTTATGAAGGAAAGCAGTTTGGCACAGACTCGCCATTCTCCTCCAGAGAGTTTATATTTTTCATCGACTTTCAAAGGACTTCTTTTTACCGTTTCCTTTCTTTTTACGTCGGCCGGGTGTAGAGAACGAGGGCCCTGGATTAATTTCAGAAGTACATGGGCAAAAATAAAAATAAAATGGGGGGATGTGGTAATGTAGCGGTAGTTAGACCAGAGACTCCCACTACGCTTTTTGCAGAGTAAATATAGGCTTCCTGCACCACAGGGTGGGGGTATAATTCCAAACACAGCTAACTAGTGCTTGTGGGATTAGATCGTGGTTATCACCCGCTGTTTTAGTAGCGTTCTTTGAGGAATTTTTCGCTTTGGCCAAATGATCTAGTGGTCTCCTATTTCATGTACTTACAACAACCCTCCTTGCAGTCTGAGCCTGTTTGGGTTCAATGCTAGCAGAGTTTTTTAGGTTTTTATTTCTTGTTTTTTTCCTGGCCAGCACAAAACTTCTGTTTTTGGGGGGTTCTCCTGCCTGTGCTGGTTCGAGGTTTGAAGGACAGGCTCCCACACACTTGTAGAGGACCAGGGATAAAAAGTAACATTCCAGTTCAGTTTTCTTTGATTATATGCGCTGGTTCTTTTGACACATTTGCAGAAGCACACGTATCCGTTGTCAACGTGTATCACTAAGGGTGGCTCTGCTAGCTAAGTTCACGCCTCAAACAATGCAACACACAGCATCCAGATGGTTTTATCCATTGCTGTGTCCACCCAAAGAATTTGGTCTGTGCAACGATGTCCTCTTGGACTAGTTTAGGAGGAGACTAAAGTTGTGAGGTCCCTTGGATCTTCTACTTCTGACACTGCTGGTTTTAGAAAGCGAAGTCCCAGAAACTAATGAGTGCGAGTCTAATTAAGCCAAAGTGGTCACCTTCAACGTGTCCGTATCTTTCAGAGGTTTCACATCAATGCGTCAGTAGACCTTCGCTCTGCCGGTCCGTGCTCATTCTTCCATTAGCCAGAGCCTTTCACTTTCAAAAGTCTGTTGCATCCTTTCATGCACCTCTACAGGTGGAATCTTCCCTTATAGTGCCATGATCAGAACATCCATACCCCTATTTTTACAAGGTTGGATAGTTTCTTCCTTCTTTCAGGGACTTCACAGCCTGTAAATGCCCCTTTGTAGCTGTGGGCCCAGGCTGTTACTTAATTTATCAGATTCTGCTGGAGTAGAGGCCTGAGTATTAATAGCATGAAGAGCAAACTGATATTTTCTGTGCCTAGGTTATCGGCTCCGGTAACAGCACACTGTAGCAGGACCGGGGTGGGCAGCGGTCGCAAATCTTCTGATATTTACCACATCTCTGCACAAGCTTTCCCCACCGCAAGCTGTTCCATTACGCTGGAAATGGAGAGTGAAAGAGGTCAGGGGCAGTCAAATAAACAATTTTAGGTGGAGAATTTCATTATGTGTGGACTGAAAGAGAACGGTTCACAGAGAGATTTGTTTCCTCAATTAACCGCTGCCCGTGCTGCAGATGGGATCTTTTTTTTTTTTTTGTGTCCCGGCCGCAGTGATTAGCAAGCAGAATGCTCGTCGCTGTCAGGCGGACGCTCTGTTTTTGTCCTTTGACTTTTAACTGAACTTTTTTCGCTTGGGGGGGCTCCAGAGGCGCAGGGATTATGCTAAACAAAAATAATTGTTGGTTCGAGCTGTCCTCCGCCTTCGCCCATTTTTTTTTTTTTTAGTGGGTGCATTTGTTTGCAGCGCGACAGCCTTGATGCAGGAAATAACGCAGCTTCACGCTGGCCCGGCTGGAGGGAAACCAACCGTGTTGTTTTACACTAGTTTACTCATCTCAGCTTTATTCTGCTCAGCGAAAAAAAAAACAAAAAAAAAAAACTGGTACAAACACCGACTTCTATTAAATATTCAGGCTTGTTCTTTCCATACTGAAGACTTGACTATTCACAACGAACCTGTGAACGTTCCCAGTATGTTACAGAGGGGAGTTTACAAGGCGTCTGATTCCAAATAAAACTCATGATATCTGGAATTCTTAAAAACGAAGCACGAACGCCGGGTTATGAATTATTCTGCCTGTGGGTGCTGTGCACTAACTTCACATGTCTTCCAGCAGAAGGAGAAGAGTGAAGGTAAAGTCTTCTTTGGATCTTGTAAGGTTACAGAACGTCTACTCTGTAAAATATCAACATGAATCAAGTTTAGTTGTGATCCAAAAGTAATTAAATTAATCTATGAATTATATGCATCCTTTCTTTCAATCTTGTGAGGTCATGAGGCTGTTGTCCCCTTGCCTTTATTATCTGCTCCTTCTGTTGAAAATATGAAGGGTTAAATTCTTCATTATAATTCAGGAACCTATTGACTATTAACAAAATAATATTCAATGGATTCTCCTATAATTGCAATGGCATATTAGTGTAGTAATCTAGTTTTCCTTCAAGTAAAAAGAAAAAAAACAGACACAGAACTGGCTCCTTACAGTTCAACACTTTAAAAAGCACCAAATGCTACTAAAACAAATTTTTTTAAATATATGTTTTATTTCTATTTGCTCACCTTTTTGCCTCTCAAAGCGAGGAGCAGCACTATCTCTGCAACACACACTCGTGCTGCACGATGCACGAGCTTAGTGAAGACGGAAAAATAGCCTCGTTTCCCGTTCCCACTCTCATCATATACAGTAGAGATGCAAACTTTAAATAGCCACGGTTTTCCTTCAGAGAAATGTTTGAAGTAAGAACATCTATCTAAATGTAAATTTGATCCATTCATTTTGTGTCAGCTGTGTATCTCTTTGACTTCCTCATCAACTCTAACCTTAATTTAAAAAAAGAGCATTATATTGAATTGCATAATTAATCAGGCAATACAAAAAAGTATGAATTAAACCATCAGAGGTTTCATATTTTAATCAGCGGGAGAGAACAAAGTTTGGAAACTCTTTGCACTTTTCAGCCACATCAGTCTGTGACATCTACTTTGGTCCAGACTTTGGACTGTTTGCATTCTATTTTGTGCATCCAAGGTGCCCAGGCATGGACATAAATGTGTCTGCTGATCCACTGAATATGCACGGCAGCGTTGCCCTGCTCAGCTCATCCGAGGTTTTACATTCTGGTGATGTCACTGATCTTTTTAAATTGCTTTTCTTAGCTCGAGGAGAATATCCCAAATATAAAACTTTGATTGGATAAAAGATTAGGTATAGAAAGAGTTATGATTTAACCTTGTTCGCAGCTTGAGGTGTCTTGTCTCTAGTTTTACAGATACCTCTTTCATAAAGGCGGTCTATGGGGAAAATGCTTTTTGGGCTGCAGGGGATTTTTTTTGATCATTGTCAAAATTGTGATTTCTCATTCATGACCATGTGCGTGCGACTGTTAGCATCGTAACAGTGATCCCGTTAGAGTGTTACCATTCCGATCAAAGCGCCGCTGTTGCACAACGACATACCATTGTAGATTATTTTTTCAAACCGGTTGATGGACTAGACCGGACAATTTCTGCAAAGCTTGATTCTTAAATCCTTCAACCGTGTGCTTTTCATTAGATAAGAATAACATGTTCATCGTGTTTTGGCTTGACCAGATTGTAGCTTGCATCGACTCAAACTGGACTTTTGAAGCTAAGATTGAACTATTCAACTAAAACTCCATTTCACATGTGACTCCGGGCTAAGTCTAAAGATGAATAAAAGCATACGGCTGACAAAATGATTGTTGCTAGGAAATGATTACTCAATGTTGGAACCATCCGGTCGCAAATAGCTCACTGCACATTTCAATCAAACCTTGTTGTAAACAGGATGTTTGATTAATAATAACGATGAATCCCAATACCGTGCATCATCCTCCTGCTTTCAAACGGAGGTCCGGCCAAAATGATAGATTTCAGATGCTATTTACCCAGGCCGGGCCACATGAAGCCTGGCTTTTTGTCTGCATGGAGGATAAGACGCAGCCAGGAACTGAGCTGTGTCTGTATGAGAAAAATGTGCAGGGAGGAGGAGGAGCAGACCGGGGGAGAGACAGGTGTTTACAATGCGAACGTGGAGGCGAAGCAAAAGGGCTCGTTGGGGAAATGGGTGTTTACAGCGGCCTTTTTTCTTTTTTTTTTTCCTCTGTCAAATCTATTACCATTCATCCCTCCGCTCCGTATAGCGCCACATCCCCCTTGACGCGCGCCGCCGTGCCGGTTAAACACCGCTGACCTCGTCGTGATGGAGTACACAAAACCTGCGGCAGATTAGCATCTGCTTGAAAGTCGACAAACATCATCGGCATATTTGTTACAATTATTATTACCGCAACCTCTGCGTGACTCCCATTTGTTAGTCGGACGTGAGCTGGGCGAGGACACATCATGGAAACCCCTGTTCCCACTTTGATGTCGGGTCAATCCTCTTCCTCAACATACAGGCCCGGCCGGATGTGTCAAACAGATTTCAACTGGATGACCCACATGTTTTAGTAACAACCATCCTGAATAATTTGATATTCTTGAAAAGAAAAAGTTTATATATACATATATATATATATATATATATATATATATATATATATATATATATATATATATATATATTCAGATGACAAGCTCACAATGAAATATCTCTAGCTTTTGTTTTTCCCCCCATTTCTCAACATTAGGAATTAGATCTTAGTGTCAAGAGAAATAACTTTTTCTGTTTCCAACAGGTGTAGATATGTGGTTCAATATGGGCTGAGCCTTGATGGACCATAATGCAGCACGACCACAAGAGGTAATTTGCTATGCATAGGAATGGATATGTATGATTCTCAAATGGCAACGTCCACATAGCCTCTTTTACCTGCGAGTAAACGCCAGATGGAAATTAGCTTGATTTCCCTGTGGCTTGTGGAGAAAATGTTAAATAAGAATTCACATGTTGACATTTCATACCTGCTGACATGTCATTATCTTAAATAACCTTTTTCCATTAAACTGTATAGATAAAAAAAGAAAAGAATTATTATATGAATTTCTAATCCTCCTGCAGCAGGTTGACTTTATGCCTCACAGCCAGGCCTCACGTCCAATGCCCATTAGTCAAGCATTTGTCCAAAAGGTTTCTGGGAAATTACTGAAGCAAAATCACAAATCACAGGCAAGATAGAAAGAAATTGCAAGCTTTTTTTTATCACAAAATGAGCCCAGAGCAAGCTCACAAGCAGCTATTTTGCGATTGCACCTGGTCTTGAAGCGCTTTGAGTTGCCTCATTGTTGAAATATGTTTTACAACCTTCCAAACTCGCCTTTGAGCTGCCACCAGGACATGGTACAAAAAAAGGAATCTATTAATTTCACATGTCCTGTGACTTAGACCCAGTCTGTTTTAAATGCGTAAATATGTATTTATAATATTTGACCATCCAGGCTTCATGTCTGGCTCATGTCTAGAATTTCATGTGGCCCTGATGTTTCCAAATCGAGACACAGATTTGAGTCTGGGTCATGTCACCCGGCCCCAAACTTGTGGTTTTATGAAAGCCGTCTTAACCCCTTCCTCCCAACCCAGACTCCGGAGGAGATCATATCATCATGTTTTTTTTTATATATTCTCACAAATACAGTTTTAATGCAGTGGTTCAGGTTTAGGCTCAAAAAACATAGGATCATGGGGTAAAAAACAGTAACGCTGCTACAACAGTCTTGTTAAAAGGAGTCTCCTGTCATTTTACCATGAAAACAAGGCTTTAGGCCATCCAGCTAACCCTCCTCTTCCTGTGAGGAAAAGTTCAACTTAAGAGAGACGTCGCCTGATCTATGTCGACGCATCCGAGACGTTGACGTGCAACGTGTCCGTAGTTTGCACAAACCGTTTCCCTCGCTGGAGACTGGGCTGCTCCTACATTGCGTTTGCTCTTATCACACAGAACAGCCCTCCATGTCATACACTGACAGTCTCTCTCACACACACACACACACACACACACACACACACACACACACACACACACAAAAGGCTCCATAAATTCTGAGCAGTTTAGATTTAGAAATATTATAAGTATTTTAGAGTATTTGCCATTCCTCTTTGCGGAAAGGATTGTGCAGGCTGTACAGAATAGAAAATGTGCTCCGACAGAGGGATAATTGAATTGACCACCTTCACCACCCACCGCTATCCGCCTTCACTTCGCGCCTCCTCTGTGAGGCGGGTAGTGATTTCTCCGAGCTTCAGAGAGAAAATAGTAAGATGGGAGCGTATTGATCATTCTTCTCGAGAGCGGGGGGCTTCACAGATCACCGAGTTTCCCAGGCAGGCCAACATTTTTGCACGGGGGAGGGACGCCCCTCGCATCCAGCCTCTGGTTATCGCTCGCTCAGAGCGGCGACCACTAAGAGGATTTACCTTATCATTGTCCGGAATATAAATCACCTTTTATATACCCATCCTCTTGTGAGTAAACAAAACAGGGAGATATCAGCTGCCGGGCTCCCGTGTCTCTTTTTTTTTTTTTTCTTGCAGCCTCATCACTCCGGAGAACACGCATAATGAAATCATGTGAGCACATGGAATTTAAAGAGCAAAAAATAGAAGCTTTTCTTGGCAGGCATCGGTCTCCAGTAGTCCATATATGTGGAATATCAGTAGAACCGAGGCGTGAGCTTTAATTATTGATACCCAGGCAGTGGGGGGGGTAAGCACAGCGCTGTACGGTAGGCGCGGGGGAAAGTTTCTGTATATTTTTCACATCCCAGAACAGCAAGGAATGTTTATATTTCCAACATTTTCAATTACATTAGAAAATTGGGGTGAACTTCCCGCAGGGTTCCACTGTATCACGTAAATGAAAGAGTAGGGTTTCTACCGGGCCTGCGTATCGGCTCACGGCTTGTTTACCGGGCCTGGCTGTTTGCTGACACTTCCAGTGTGACTCCATGCGTCTGATAATAAGTAAATGTGTGCACAGTCGTGTTTATTGTTATTTTTTAATGTTTTAAAAACCAGCTCGGATGTGACGAGCTCAGTAGTACATGACGGGCATCTGCACAGATGAGACATTGTGTCCAAACTGAAATAAAATATCCCATTACCTCCCTTTTCTGCTCCTTTTCAGCACTTTCTAGAATTAGCAACATGCAACGGGCTCCAGCCTTAATATTTCAGAAGTGCACAGCTTGGCGAGGCACCATCTCCCTCAAGGCGGAATGTGGAAACTAAATGCAGTGATGTGTCAAAGAAGCGAGTTCCTCTAACGGCCTACTAACAGAAGGATCTACGCGTGTGTGTGTGTGTGTGTGTGTGTGTGTGTGTGTGTGTGTGCATGCATGCATACATCCATGTGGTTTGTGCATTCCCTATGACTCAATACGCGATCATGCAGAACGACCACGTTGAAGCGCCTTTTTTTTTTTCTTTTTTTTTTTTTTTTATCCCCCCCCGCAGCACATTTCCAGTGGCGAAACGCCGACTCCAACGCTACATCATGACCTCCTATGGTGTGTTCTCATCTAATTACAACCCAATTATCTACACTGTGCAGCTGTGATCGGGATGCCAGAGAAGGGAAAAGACTCTTGACACGTTGACACGGATTGTCTGTATGCTCCTTTATGTGCACCGTGTGTTCTTGCAGGGTGTGTGTGTGTGTGTGTGTGTGTGTGGGGGCGTTTTATAAATGTGTACTTCACAGTGATCAGCCTCAGTATGAGCAGACAGCTCAGCAGGGTAGCTGGGTCAGATGTACAGATTAGTACCACTAGACTTAGGGGTATTTGTGACCTTTAATTGAAATCAGGTCTATCAGGCTGCCTGCTCCCCAGCTGTGATTTACATTTTCATCCTCCATAGTTAGTCCACCATTTAATTCTCATTGTTGTGTCCCAGAGGAACTGATTTGGTTCAGATTACAGGGTATCTCATTAAAACAAAAGAGAATCCGCCATAGTAATGAGAAGAGCTCGCACCCACACCATGTACCTCCACTTCAAACCAATTATTTGTTTGAGACTATTTCTTTCTTTCTTTCCTTCACCAGTGCTACAGAATCATCTTGTGCCCTGGTCCAGGTTTTTTTTTTTTCTTCTTCTTCTTCTTCATCATTTTCAGGGATAAATTGAAGAAATCTTTCGCTGAATAAAAGTTCACTCGGCTCCCAGATGGGAAAACTCATTAATTCCGGCTTTAAGAAGAATATAGGTGGTTAGGGTGGGATATCAGTGCAGCACGGAGGGAAGAACAATCGAGTAGAATCTGCAGTTCTCTGCACCGCATTCCTGGAGATAGAGTATTTATACCCTGAATCACAAACGCGTCGTCTGAGGTGACGGAAATGGCAAGGAGGCTGCGTTCACACAGGATCAGGCAGCGTGGCGGTAAAAAAAAAGTGTTATGTGTAGTAGCAGTGTAGTAGTGAGTGTGGACAACACAGGGTGAAAAAAATACTGCAGATCAGCAAGAAGTTGAAAGAGAGACGGTCTCCACAATAGTCCCCAAAAGGTTCGAGCTTTCCTGAATGGAAAGGTGCGTCCATAACACGCTCTACTGTAGAAGTTGCTCCTCTGTAGTCTACATGATACCTGATGGCACTCCGACTCTCTGAATGTTTCCATCCAGTTTTAGTGACAAAAATGTTATAAATTTAGAAGGCTTTTGCCGTGCAGTCAGCTCCCACACTCGTTTTAAAAAAAGACAACATAATAAGAGAGAGAGCAGCGGTGAAGGAGGAGCGGGAGCCGTGGTGTCTCCGACACAGCGGCGATTGAGCGGAGTGAAATGTCACTCGCGGCGTGATTTTAATCTGCATCATTAATGTATCAGCGCAATCGACGTTACTGAGGATTTTCTCGTTTTGCGGGGAGAGTTTTGAGAGCGGCAAAGGGGGGTCTCAAACCTCTGAGGAAAAAAAACACGGCGGAGATACAAATAAAAACTAAAACCCATTTTTCTCCTACAGATCTAAATCACAGCTCCTCTCAGCCCGGCGTGATGAGGAGATAGAGCGGAGCGGGAACATTGCGACGCCGCGCACCGCAAAAACAGCTCATAGATGCCAATTTAGATGTCATTTTGTCTCATCTTTTGAAGTCCAACTTGTCTAATATCGGCTGAGAGCAGAGACGCAGCGAAAAAAGGCTGTTATTGCCTCCGCCGCCTTATCGTTCACACATACCTGACAGCCCAATGCGGCCGAATCCGGGGATCGGAGCGGACGTTATGTAACGGTGTGCGATTCTTCTTCCGGCCACACCGCCTGCTCGCGGTTTGGCACCCCGGCAGATAGGCGGACGGCGTTTTCTGCAGAACCCCGGGCCCACGGAATCCTAATGTGAGGCAGGAATAAAACAGAGTCACCTCCTAAAGCGCCAGTTGGCCTCTTGTCCCCTGCAACGTCAATCCTGATATAATCAGGGTAAGGTACGCTGCACTGCATGTTTTATTCATACACGTTTTTTCAGTTTTTTTCCCCCCTCACACAAAGAGACCGAAACACAAACCAAAATCATTCCAAGCGTTCTGTTAATTAACTGAGAGCTGAAGAGTTGTGCTCAGGCCCCAGAGGCTCGGCTCTGGCTCTAACGTGCGACCTTATTTTTTTATTTATTTTTTTTGTGCATTTTCCTCTGCAATCCGGCGTCCCTGGTGTGCTGTACTGAGGTTGGAAAGCACTAATAGGCAGGCTCAATCAAGAGGAAAATTAAGTGTGCACAACAGCGCCAAATGGAGTGTTTCAGTCCTATAATGACTATATAAGTCAGGATGAAATGATGGACCATGCGACTAATGGGCAGTGCAATAGTAGCAATGCATTTCAATATTGTCAGCCTGAATTTGATTTTCTTTTATTGCGTTTTTTTTTTTTTCTTAATTTTGAAGAAAGCGTTTGTTTGGGCCGTGTGCCACCGCATGCACAGGATGAATCTTTCACACTCTTCTTCGTTTATCAGCATCCTTGAACCAAAACACTTCAGCCGAGTCAGTCAAATATCTCAGGCCTCATGAATCTGAAATGACAAAAAGGTATTATTAGGCGGCTTGTGTATGTGTGTGTGTGTGTGTGTGTGTTTTTTTCCCAACATCGTTTGCGTAATTCAAGAGCACAGAAAAGTGTTTATTCATTCACGGCCTACTTGTTTCACCTGTCTCACAAGGAGTATTGACAGGCATTCATAATTCATCGCCCAGACTGCCGGCTCCCGCCGTCTGCAGGAAAGACGTGGGGAGGCAGCGCGGGAAACGCGGCGCGATGTGTGTGGGGAGAACGCGCTCAGGATTAGAGCGACCGAGGCGAGCGGCGGACGCCCCGAGTCTGCCTGACAGAAGTCACGAGGTTTAATTCGTCCCGTGTGGTAAGAGTGTCTTATCTGGTCCTGCATCTTTCCCCGACCGAACCATAATTGCTCTTCATTTTCAGTCGGAGTAGTCGGCGTGCCTGTGCGTGTGTGTGCGCGTGTGTGTGCGCGCGTGGACCCAAACACCCAGCCGCAGGCAGGAGATGCCATCTTAAATTGGATTTGGAGGAACCCTCAGAGACTATATTGTTCGAGTGGCGATATTATAGAAGGAGCTTCCCGTATACTGCGGGGGTTGTTGGAGAGTTCAGCGTTCATTTGAGGATAGAGATATGATAGAATCTCTCTCTCCTAGAACCCCCCACCCCCACCCCCACCCCCGACACCCTCCTACCATTCAGAGACCCACTGCAGATTTTCAATTAGCCCGGCCGAAGTTGTCCTCATTAATCACACTACGTTAAGATGATGCAGGAGGATTTTTTAATTTATTTCCCCTTTTTTTTCCGGGGGAAATTATGCAAGGGTCCCCGGAGTGGACCTCCTTCCTGTTGCTCGGCTCGAGCCACGTATGTGAGGAGCATGAGCGGCCGTAGCCCCATGAAGCATCAGTAACGGGCCTTTCTGCTCACACAGGATCCGCTCCATAACTTAAGCATCGCTCTGAAGCCATGTTTGAGTTGCACGAGCTGCTTCCATTGTCAGCTCCGTCTGTGCATCTCCATATATTTATAGTCCCGTACCGGCTGTTTGAATACGGACAGACAACCTCAGCCCCTTTTTTCATGTTTTTTTTTAATTGCAGGTTCAAGGTGAGCTGCTGCACGCTGCAGGTTTTTTTTTTTTCCTTCAGTCCTGACATGAATGTAAAGCAGTGAGAGCAGCATAGGGACTTTTTTTTCTCCCCCTTTTCTGTTTTTTTTTTTGGTTATTCATACCTTGTCCCTTGTTTTAAAGAAGGGAAGAAGAGGGAGCCGGGGGGATCAGGGGTTTGTCATCAGTAAAATCTTAACGGCTGCCTTGTTATTATTATAAATTATATATTAGAGAATGTATACAAAATATATGCAAATATGTGGGATTGAACATTCATATATATGTTTCCTTATTCAAAAAGAGACAAAAAAAATACAAATATATTTTTACAAGAAGGATGATCCCTCAAATAAGAATGATTGACTTTTTTATATCCGGCCAGCTATGTTATCTAACTTATTTCACAAGAGAAACTCTAATTATGGTGGAGACTCTGTAGAATGATACCAGAAGGGTCAGCGTGTTGCCTTTATTTATTATGTGGCCTACTTCTGCACATGTACTGCATGTGCATGAGCCGCCCGGAGGCTTCGGGTTTCTACTCACTGGCTTTTAAGTTGCTCTAACTTTCTAGAATTTGGGAAGTCATCAGGTGCTGTAATGTAGAAGCCCCTGCAGCGAAGCAGCGCGGGATAGGGTGGCCATAGATTTGCAGCGTCATGGAAGAAGAGGGAGAGAGAGAGAGAGGAAGGCTTAGATAGTCGGGGCATTAATGTCAGCTAGCAAATATAGCTCAGGGTTGTAGCGGCTCCGGCCACATGGGAGTGATATGGCGATGTCAGGCCTCCGTGTGCCAGGCCTGATAGATGAGGTGGAGCGACTCGTCAATCATGAGGTCTCCCGTTTCCCCTAATAGATCAGGCCTCACTTTGGGAGAACGTGTCCTCCTGCCACCGCTGTGGCATCTCCCGCAGGCAAAAAAAAAAAAAAAAAAAAAAAAGTCAACCTGCAGCACACGGGCAGATAACGGGCCTCCCTCAAACTCCCGAGCAGGAAGCCCACATCTGAAACCACCATCTCTCACAGGGCGACGACAGTGTTTTGACTGCGGACTTCATAAGGTCATGCGCATATATTAACGCACTAATCGTTTTCCAGAGGCTTATTTCGGAACCGGCTCTGGTTGCATGCTCATCAGCCACGAGATGCATTTGACACGATAGCAAAGGCCAGCGTAATTAGACGGGTGATGTGTAATGAGACGCCGTCCCGTCATTCAGATCAGCTGCGATGTGAGCGTCTGTCCAAGGAACGACGCGAGACTGCTCATCAGACAGTGGTCTTATTTAACTCCAGGTCCAATACCACCCCAATTAACCCTGCGTGGACAGTGTGCATTTATATCACATGTTTAAAGCCAGCCTGCGTCTATTATTAGCAGCGCTGGGAGTAACGCGTTACCAAAGTAACAGTTACTGTAATGCATTGCTTTTAGCTGTAACGCAGTAATGTAAAGTATTGCAGTAATGTAATTGCTAAAATGAGATCAGTGAAAAACATTTCATGAAAAAATGTTTCACCTCCTTTTCCTTTTGACCGGACAGACAGAAGATTCGCAGAAACGGCAGCCAACACATTCTCCGGGTGCATATACGCTCGATTGCTTTACATTTGTGGGAAAATAATTGAATTTGAAGAACATCACAGTCAAATGCACCTTGTGCACTAAACTTGAAGAAGTGTCCTCTCCGTAGCGCCGGTAATTTAACCGAACATTAGCGAGCGAGCCGGCAGAGGACGAGAAGGGCGATAAACAGCCGAATTAACGTTCTCCTGCTCTGAGGTTCTTAGGAAACTCCAGCTGAAAACTCCAGCTGAAAACTCCAGCCGGCTTTTTTACGAAAACTCCAATGTCCCTGTTGCGATTGGCATAAATGACTTAATGTAACGCCTTCAATTTAAAATACAGCAACAGTCTACTCTAAATTCCATTGAACTGACAGTAACAGGTAATAACTAATGCATTACAGTTTTTGTGTTAGTGCTTTATTCTCTGTGAGCTCGCACATAAAGAAATGCCCTCTGTACCTCTTTCCTAACACACACACACACACATTCTGGTGGCTCTTCTAGAAATGTGCCTGCTATTGACTTGTCAGTGTCAATTAAAGTGAGACGTGGAGGCCCGGCATGGCGACTCGGGGCCGTCCGCCCTTCGCCGCCGCTACAGCATACGTCACGTATCGGGTACACACACACACACACACAAAACGTTATCTCCTCTCAGCAGGGATATTCTGCCCGCGGGTTTGTTGAAGCTGCCGCTTTAACGCCTGAAAACGCCACAATACAGCGGCGCTCAGGTGCCGCAGTAATTGCACATGTTAAGTACTTATCCCTGTTTGCTCTCCGTCCTCAGCGCTTGCACCACACAAATCCAATTTTGAAGCCTCTTTCTTGAGAAGATGTGTTGTGTGTTTTTTGTTAACATCTTTTTCCACAGAAGGGACTAGTTCCACAGGGAATGTGCACGTTGGTTAATGTTTCAGGGAAATAGACGTGCTCATAGCGTCATACACAAAAAAGGGCACGAGTGCCCTTTAAACTTAGTCGCTTTTTGCGTCACCGCACAAGCTCCTGCGTTGAATCTCTTTCGGCCGATGAGCCACATGTGTCCGGTGGTCACATTCTTCAGTCATTCGCGAAAAAAAAAAAAAACACCACAGCATTTTGTTTATTCAGCCGCGCAGAGGGGACGAGAGTGAGGGCACATGTGTCCCGCACGCAGCTCTGATCTTTATTTCCTTTAGACATGTGTTGCTTTGTACCGCGTTTAAAAGGGTCGTGAGCGGCGGATCTGTTACGTTCCGTTTTGTTTTTTTCTTTCCCTTCTTTTCAGACCACAAAAATGACAAACACCGCCACAGATTTGCGCGTTTGTTCACTTTGAAGAAGTCTAATGCTTACAAGTCAATGCCAACATTTTAACGGTATGATGTCTGCGCTACTCGCCAACATCTGTCGCGGATGTTGATAATTTGATGCTGGGTTTTTTTGTGTTTTTTTTTTTTTCAAATATGCTATTAATTGTGCAATTGAGCAAAGGCCGAAGCATGCCCATGTTTGATCAGTTACAAAACAGGTTGTTCATTAAAGACTTTTAACACGAGCCGTGCTTGTGTGACAGTGAGGTCAACTGGATTTTCAGCATAAAAGCTTGAGGCCTTATTGGAGTATTTGTTACATTGTAGATCACGTGGGGATTGGCCTGCATGAAAAAAGCACAGCGATTATTTGAAATTCCCTGCTCCTTCATAATAGGAGCCCTCTTCCTGACACAGGGGGATTCAGCTCAACCTCTGAAGGAGGTCTATAATGGAGGGCTCCGCGAAATGAAGTGGTTGTTGCCTTTTTTCTCTGAGAAGCGGCTCGGGAGAGAATGGAGATTTCCGGCGAAAATGGTGCGGAACCACTCGAAGAGGTCAAACTAGTCTTTTCTCTCTCTCGCGGTTCAGTTTTTCTGCTCCAGTTTTTTTTTTTTTTCCCCATTCTCCCTAATGACGCAGAGCAGAGCGCGGCAGCTCCGGAGCCGTTCGCCGCACCTGGGGCCAGACACGTTACAGTAAACAACGCACATACGCGCTAGTAACACGCATGATGCCATTTCCCCAGCACATGACCTGGTATTCCTGCAGGCGAGGACGTGCGGCGTGAGACGTGCGCGCCTCACATATCCGGCAGAGCAGGCGTACACGTGTACCGTGTGCGAGGAATGGAATCTTTGAGCGAGAAGTTGTTTGTTGGGAAACCGCCAGCTGCACTTATTGTGTGAGATGAGATTCGTTAAGAAACATCACTCCGAGGCACATTTTTAAAAATGCAATATTGATCAATCGTTTTTGTTTGATTCATGTTGTTATAAATTGCCAACATTTTCTTTTGCTGTTAATAATCTTTTTTTTTTTTGCCAAGCTTCTAAAATCTGCTTAAATATGAGCTGCAAACTCCGTATTTATTACATTTCTGCTGATGGATTACAGGTCCATGTGATGAATCGCTGATACAGACGCTATAAAAGAGCCACTCAGCCGCACATAACGGCCAAAATGAAAAGGTCTGAGAACGTGGCCCGTCCAACGCGCTCTGTGAGGCTGCACTTCTTCTGCTTCTTTTTCCCGTTTGTCCCGCGGGCTGTCGTACTGAGCGGCAGCGCAAGGCGGCAAATTGAGCGGAAAACAGCCGGTCGAGGGCGTGCCTTCGCCCCGTTTTTATCGGTAATTGTGGGAGTGGAAACGAGGCTCCTGCACGCGCCCCTAGATTCCACATCCCGTTAAAAAAAAAAACCCGATGAAAGGTTTTATGCATCTGGCTCCGGGCTGTCTACCATCTGTAACATCTAGATTTTTTTTTTCTTGAAAAGTACTAAAAACCCAGAGATTTAACAGTTCTTTTCTATAACTTTATGATCATATTATTTGTTGATCTTGACTGATCAGTTTGTTTTATGGGATTGGGGCGTGCACATTTTGTGATGATTAACAGGCATGCTTACAAAATAAACGTCCCCTCCGGCCTTTCGACAAATACTAAGCCATGGAGCTCTCTTCCTCTTTCCTCAACTTCCACGTTCATTTTCATTTGTATTCATTCTCCATAGAGACCATCATCCATCATATGTGAATTTCTTTGCCCACAGTTGGCTGACGTGTAAATGAATGGTCATGTACAGTCATTGCCTCATTTGCCTTCCAATCAGGTGGTCCTAGTATGGACATGTGACACAAAACCTGCACTAACCTGATAAAAGGTTAGTCTCCTTGACAATCGATTACGTGCCTATGAGTCAAACTAATTCCCAAACATAAATAATATCGTAGGTATACCAAATGCGTTTTATTCGGAAAGGCAATCACTGTCGTTTAGCTGTGAAAGTCCTTTCAGTTTATATTAACTCCCAGGTTGAGGTTAATTTCCTTGGCCGGCTGCCGTGAATATCATCTTCTCTCCGATCCCTCCTATTTGTGCTCGGCTTACAGGGATTGCCTCCGGAAGTCTGTTTACAGATGCTAACGACGAGCAGCACGGATGGCAGATGTAGCTTAAGTTAATTAATCATCGCTGACATTTAGAGATATACCTCTGCTCCACCTCCTCCGTTGCTCAGCCAGCCCTCATAGACGCACTGCACACGGCTCACACACACACACACACACACACACACACACGTGTGTATGTGTGTGGTGAATGATTCAGTTTTTGATTTCATTATTGTATTTTCCACGCTAAACAAAGGATTACGTGTGTGCATCTTTGTCCGCGTGGTATCTGGTATGGGGTGTGTAATGGACTTAATAATTGATATTAGAGATGGCTGGTGTTTTTCACCCCCTAGTTGATTTTTCTTCATTTAGACAGCCTGTTTAAAGTCTTCATTGGTTTTCTCCCTCTTCGTTTTCTACTTTCGTATTCAAATCGTGAGTGGAATGGATGGGATTTTCTCCCACCATTTGCTACATGATGAGTGTCCAGAGCCCATCTTAATAAATTTCTCTCAGTTTTTATAATAAGGAAGCCCATCCATCAAATGATTTCCGAGTGATGCAAATTGGAAAGAAAGAATGAGATGAGACTTAAGTGCAGTAAAAGTACATAAAAAAGAAGCACTACTTGTTCCTTATATTAGGAGAAATGCATTTACTCAAAGAAAAAAGTAACTATGCCGTATGGGATTTTAGACTAAAATCTGTATAATCACATTTCAAATGACCAAAAACTTTTGTTCCCATATTTCTGATATTAAGGTTTTACTCACTTCATAGGCAATAATGGGTCACAGAGCAAAATAAAAAGGATAAAACAAAATGTGGTAGAAATTTTTTAGCTCTGTGTATGTAATAGCTACATGTATGTGTCAGGCCGGGACTCAAAAAGAGGACTCAGATGCGGAGTGGAACAGCAGGTTTTATTAATAAATAGGCAACCTCTTCCACAGGGAGCGAAAGAGGGCTATGACTAAATACAAAGAAAATATCTATGGCTATAAATCACTATACTATAAGGGACTAGACTATGACTATGACTAGGGGGAGAAATATCTATGGCTATAAATCACTATACTATAAAGGACTATGACTATGACTATGACTAGGGGGAAACTAAACTATCTGCGAAAACGCTGAAAATCTACAATTAGCTATCTAGACTAAGGCTATGAAAACTATAACAAAAAATCGCTCCGAAGAGGACAGCACAACAGGCAAGGCAACAAGAACTATGACTAACGAAAACTATAACAAAAATTCGCTCCGAAGAGGACAGCACGACAGGCATGAAACTACAACAAAAAATCACTCCGAAGAGGACAGCACGACAGGCAAGGCAACAAGGACTATGACAAGAGGACTTCAATGGCTTGGGTGAACGCACGGGACGAAACACTTCGGCACAAGACAAGGGGAGACACAGACAATATATACACAAGGTAATTGGAACCAGGTGGAAACAATCAGGACGGGGCAGACAATCAGACCGGTGACACATGAGGAAGGGCAAGTGACCTGAAACGAGAGGAGAGTTAGACTTTCAAAATAAAACAGGAAGTGACAAGACAAAAACCCCAAGACAGGACAAACTTCACCGCGGTGTGACAGTACCCCCCCCCTCTAGGGCCGACTCCTGACGGCCCAGGCTGGTCAGGGTAGTCCCTGTGGAAGTCTGTGATGAGTGTAGGGTCTAGGATATAACGCGCCGGGACCCACTGCCTCTCCTCCGGACCATATCCTACCCAGTCCACCAGATATTGTTTACCTCGGCCCCGTTTGCGAACTGCCAGTAACCGCTTGACCTTGTAGACCGGACCGCCGTCTATCACTTCTGGGGGCGGTGGAGGGGCGGTGGTTGGGACCATCGGGCTCTCCCTGGCGGGAAGCGACACTCTCTGGCCTGGCAGGTAAGTTGGGGCGGGTCGCCTCTTGCGGTCTGCAGTTTTCTTGACCCGGTCCCCTTGGCGAATTAGAACCTCCCTGGCAGCTGCCCAGATGCGGTGGCAGCGGCGAACCATGGCATGGGCGGAGGGAACAGACACCTCCTGCTCATTGTCTGGGAACACAGGAGGTTGGTAACCAAATACGCATTTAAACGGTGATATACCTGTGGCTGAGGTGGGCAGTAGGTTGTGGGCATACTCGACCCAGACCAGATGTTGGCTCCATGTCGAGGGATTCTGAGAGACCAGACACCGGAGGCCGGTCTCCAGTTGTTGGTTGAGGCGTTCGGTCTGGCCGTTGGCCTCCGGGTGATAACCTGAGGTCAGGCTGGTTTTCGCTCCGACGAGTCGGCAGAACTCCCTCCAGAACCTGGAGACGAACTGGGGGCCCCGGTCTGACACAATGTCCTTGGGAAATCCGTGAACCTTGAAAATATTGTTCATCATGATCTCCGCCGTTTCTTTGGCGGAGGGCAGTTTAGGCAAAGCAATGAATCTAGCCATCTTGGAGAATCTATCCACCACAGTGAGGACCGTGGTGTTACCTTGGGAGACCGGAAGCCCCGTGACGAAGTCCACCGAGATGTCGGACCATGGTCTGGAGGGAATGGGGAGTGGCTGCAGCAGGCCCATGCGTGACCCGGAGGACGTCTTGTTCAGGGCGCAGACCGAACATGCCTCTACGTACTCCCGGACCTCCGGCTCCATGGAGGGCCACCAGAACCTCCGGGAGATAGCGAACATCGTCCTTCTAACTCCCGGATGGCAGGAAAGCAGTGAGGTGTGGGCCCAATGGATCACCTGTGGGCGCATATAAGCCGGGACAAACAAACGGTTCTCTGGGCACCCACTAGGTGACGGAGCCTCACCATTAGCCTGCTTAACCTCATTTTCTATTTGCCAGGTCAGAGCTCCAACCACACATGTACGTGGGAGGATCGTTTCTGGATCCTTGGCAACAGGCTCAGGCTCATTGGGGTCTGTGACGGAGTTAGCAGAAATCTGTCTATTGCCTGTGACCTCTTTTCCTTGCCGTGGAAGTTTCATACAGACCCTCACACAGTCCGCTCCCCACCTCAGGATCTCCCCTGATCTCCAATCTATGTGGGGATTGTGGCGGTGTAACCATGGCTGTCCTAAAATGAGAGTCTGAGAGGGTGACTTGACTACATACAGACGAATGCTCTCCTGGTGGTTGTTGATGATCAATCTGAGAGGTGCTGTGATGTGTGTGACGGTGAAAAGGTCCTGTCCATTAAGAGCCTTAGCGCGGATGGGCTTAGCTAAAAGTTCTATTTCGAGGCCCAGTTGTTCCGCAAAGCGCCCGTCTATCAGGCTCTCGTCCGCCCCCGAGTCTATGAGTGCGTTAAGCTCAATGGTGGTGTGGTGTTTTACCTGGACGGTAGTGAGAGTACGTGGTGGGGTGCTTGCACCCTTGACGTTTCTCACCACCAGGTTCTTCTTGGCAGGGCAGGTGGCGACGAGATGGCCGGGTTCCCCGCAGTAGAAACAGCGACCCTCCTGTAGCCGTCTCCGTCGTTCCTTCGGTGATAGTCGGGCTCTCCCCAGCTGCATGGGTTCTCCGTCTTCTTCTGGATGATGCCAGTGACGTGGCTCTGGTGATGATCGACGGGTTACCGGCCAACCTGGTGTTTGTGGGTGTATGGACCCTTCCATCGGCGGGGTTCTCGTAGTGCGTCGCTGCCTGAGCTGGCGGGCTCGGTTATCCGTCCGGATAGCGAGGGCGATGAGCGAGTCGAGGTCCGTGGGTAAATCCAGAGGAACCAGGAGGTCCTGGATCGGAGCTGCCAATCCCTTTAAAAAGACGTCATATAGGGCTGTCATATTCCAACCAATCCCCGCCGATAAGGTGCGGAACTGGATGGCATAGTCACAAACTGAGTTATTGCCCTGTTTCAGCCCGCTCAGCTCCTGAGCCTTCTCCCGGTTAGTCGTGACAGGGTCAAAAATCCTCTCTAGAGTCTGTTCAAATTCCAAAAAAGAACTGCAAACCGGGGAGTCTCGGGCCCACTCTGCCGAAGCCCAAGCCTTGGCTCTCCCGGCCAGGTGGGAAATCATAAAGGCAATCTTTGATCGGTCAGTGGGAAAAGCCTGGGGGTTTAGCTCATAATGTAATGAACAGTCAATGAGGAAGGTCTTGCATAAGCCCGGTTCGCCAGAGAATCGGGCTGGTGGAGCTAACTTACATGCTGCTCCCACTACAGTCATCGATGGAACGGGGTTCACTGGGTTGGTGGGCGCCACTACTGGAGGCTCAGGTGCAGCCTTCGTCTGCACTAGGTGATTGTGCAGATCCTGGAGTTGTGAAGATAGGAGCGCCATCTGGGAGGCCAGGGCGGTCTGGAATTCCTCCTGACGGGAGAGCCGGGCCTCCTGGGCTCGCAGGGCTGCCGTGAGCTGTTCTCTCTCCGCTGAGTCCATACTGGCCGAAGTGTACTGTCAGGCCGGGACTCAAAAAGAGGACTCAGATGCGGAGTGGAACAGCAGGTTTTATTAATAAATAGGCAACCTCTTCCACAGGGAGCGAAAGAGGGCTATGACTAAATACAAAGAAAATATCTATGGCTATAAATCACTATACTATAAGGGACTAGACTATGACTATGACTAGGGGGAGAAATATCTATGGCTATAAATCACTATACTATAAAGGACTATGACTATGACTATGACTAGGGGGAAACTAAACTATCTGCGAAAACGCTGAAAATCTACAATTAGCTATCTAGACTAAGGCTATGAAAACTATAACAAAAAATCGCTCCGAAGAGGACAGCACAACAGGCAAGGCAACAAGAACTATGACTAACGAAAACTATAACAAAAATTCGCTCCGAAGAGGACAGCACGACAGGCATGAAACTACAACAAAAAATCACTCCGAAGAGGACAGCACGACAGGCAAGGCAACAAGGACTATGACAAGAGGACTTCAATGGCTTGGGTGAACGCACGGGACGAAACACTTCGGCACAAGACAAGGGGAGACACAGACAATATATACACAAGGTAATTGGAACCAGGTGGAAACAATCAGGACGGGGCAGACAATCAGACCGGTGACACATGAGGAAGGGCAAGTGACCTGAAACGAGAGGAGAGTTAGACTTTCAAAATAAAACAGGAAGTGACAAGACAAAAACCCCAAGACAGGACAAACTTCACCGCGGTGTGACAGTATGGTGTACAACGGGTTTCCATGATTCCTTCATAGGTAAATATACACAGTAAAAAGCATTGTTTTATTTCTAGGAAAAGAAAAGATCTGTGAGATGAGATAGAAAGTGTGTAACTTTATCCAGGATGCTAATTTCCAAATACATTTCCAATCTTAAATTCTCTCTTATCAAAGAACATACTATAATCATGGTTATCTTTTATTTCTTGGCATTCCAATAATGCAGGGATTATTTATTTTAACCATAGACAAAACACCTCTCATTTATGCCTCTGTTTGTGATAAGGAAAAATGCAAGGACATATCAATTGCCAGATTTTTTTTTCCAAAATTATGCTGACATGCCTTGTTTTATTTATTAAGTCATGTCCAGTGGCAAAGGAGACCTTAATCATTGGTTACAAATGAATAAAACATTGCATTGCAGAAAAACAAAACATGACTGATGCCATATCGGTGCAAAAATATGGGTTTGAGGCACTGTGCAATATCACTGTTTAGGAATTTAGCACTTTTTTATTCAGGGCCCCTATGTAAATAAAACAGCATGCACTACAGGCTGCAATGGTTTTGTCTTACAAAACACAAGTTTGTCTCCCATCCTGCAAAATGCAGCGAGACTGGGAACAATGCTTGTCATGATACTAATACCCGACCATGGCTTCTCACTTTTCAAGGCCTTAAAAAACGAAATGAAGAAAATCCATCTCATCAACTTTAATTCAAAATTGACTTCAAGTGTGACCTAACAAAACAACGCTCGCCTCGGTGTGTGTGATATATATATTTTTTTTATGCCTGTGACATTGAAAAAGACGCCCCCCCCTGCCGCCGCCACTGCGGCTGAAACCCTGTGTTCACATACGCTGCATAGCCTCCCTCCCATTAACATCTTCCAAAATACTGGGCTATTCAGATCATGTACCCTGAATGTTTCCTTGGAGTCACAGAGGTAAACGATCAAACCCACCCCCCCCTTACTGTGACCCCCCCGCTGCCCTTTGAGATCGGCCTCCTACGCTCTCGACCTCCGAGCGCACTGCACAATTAACGTCTCATCATCCTCCATTTGTTTAGAATTGATTGACTTCATCTTCTGAACCCGGCGGGGGAGGGGGGGGGGGGGGGATTATTGTTCTGGTTTGTGTCATGGAAAAAAAAAAAAGGGTCCGGCTCCATTACACCATTGGCTGATTTTAGATTAAAGATCTTACACTAAATCAACATAGGCCTTGTGACAGGGCTCCAGGCTGGTCCCCCCTGTACGCCGTAGCTTGCCAGCGCTATCTATATATAACCACCTCAATCAGCTCCGCGGCTAGTTGGACTTCAGCTGACCTTACTGCATCATGTGTGCCAGAAGGATTTCTGACCCGGCATGTAGACCTACATTAATGCTCTCTGTGTTTGTAGGAACACTGGCGACAGGACGGGGGGAGAACTTGTCATGCCTCTGCTGCTGGAATTTTTTGTTTTAAAGCAAATATTTTTTCTTTGCTCTTTAGAATTGGAAGCGAATCGCCGACTGAAATGCTTGATTGTCGGTATCTTTTATTCTACTGAGCGGCTAGATTCGTGGCCTTGGAAGTTTCGAGCTCATGCTGTGGCGTCAGGATTTTAGGCAATTAAAAACCCGAGACAGTTTAAAATAACCTGCCGGGACAAGGGTCACATGACAAATGTACACCAGACATATCCTTGTACTTTTCATGAAAATCCATGCATGATTTTATCATAACTGACTATGCCAATACCACCTTTCTCTTCCAGTCATTGCATCAGCCTTCTTTCACCATTCGGTGCAGGTTGAGTCATTGTTACCTTGGATCGGGATAGATCGAGTCTGAGGAAATCTTCGGAAATACGATAGCTTGGTTAAAATACAGGGTGGACAAGAACACTGCATCGGTTTGGCCTCAGTGTGCATCTTACCGGGTATAAAAACTTTAGTGTACTCTCTCTTAGAACTCTCGTACCTGTTCCAGCAGTAAAAAAAAAAAGGAAATAACATAGTTTCCGACTCGTCCGGACACGCAGGATGTACTGCTACTGTATTCTAAGGGGGCTCTCAACAAAATGATGAACCATCAGCTGTCAACTCCCACATAAAACCTGCAGCGTGCAGCTTCTCCTCCTCTATTCACTTTGCATTTAGATGACTAGGTGTCGCGAGGAAAAGGGGCGGGGGGTGGGGGGTGGGGGGTAAGTGAGCATGACAGGAAGAAAATTCAGACGGGTTTTTTGCTTACTTGTGTCGTTTTCCTTTCGGGGACCTGACCTATCTCAGCCCCCCCCCCCCCCTGACATTGACCTGGACCACAGGAGTGTTTGACAGGTCTCTAAATCATCGCGGCGGCCACGTCGTTCCCATGAGGACACGGTTGACAAAAACAAGCAGAGAGACGTGAAACAAAACGCTCCGTCCACACACACACACACACAGGTCTCTATTCTGGGAACCAGGAAAGGCCAATAAACAGTAGATGAATGTGAAGATTATGTACTACATGCGCGGTCAGAGTTAAACGTGACCTCACTCTACAGTTCTTCGACTTGAACCCTGACCCGCAGCACAGGAGGGCGAGGTGTAGAGGTTAAGAGGGGCCGGGAAATAGTTTTAAGCATCATACATGAAGCTTCTATGTTTCACCTCCCTGGGAAACTGACAAGGATCAAACATAATCCCAAAGAAAATCTCATACAATTTGTACAACTTGTTGCTTGTTGTTTTTACAAGAATTGCTAAACACTTAATGCGTGCTACACTGGCATGGAATAGTAAACAGGAGCGGCAGGATTGTAGAGGATTAATATCTTGTCATGTATCTCTTTGCTCGTGTTTTTTTTGGGATGGAAGAACAGTTTGTGTGCCTGCGTGAAATCCCAGCGAGAGTTTAGACGCTCGGGCCGAGCACACAAACTCATCTCGTCTAATCTGGCGACATCTTATCTCCGAGAATCCTCTTGAATAGAATAATCCTAATAAATCAAAGTGAATTCCTTCTGCTATACTGTTTAGACTGTAAATATGAAAAAAAAAGTTTAATTTGGCCAACAAAATTAGGATATGAGGTCTTGGACTTCATTAAAACTCGTACATATTTGATGACTTCGATTTTAGGCTTCGTCCCACTTCTAGCGTTTTTTTGTTTTGTTTTTTTTTTGTGTGTCCCTGCTTTGAGGATTCGCCTTGATTTAAAATGGATGGGCTGTGATCATATACGCTATTTTCAGCAGAAAATATATACAGCTCCAATTACTGAAATGAAGGAAAGGTTAATGTCAGGCCTTGGCTCGGCACCAAGTGTGGAAGTGTGGCGATCACGTACAGAAATCACACAATGTTCCGCTGAAACTAATCCCCCCCTCAACCCCCCACTAGCTTTGTCTTTGAACTCCGACAACCCGCCGGCGTCCTCCGCTCATTCTATAGCTATTTCAGGTGATGACTTGACCGTTGTCACCGTTGGCAGCTGGAAAGTGAAATCTCACACAGGCAGACACAACCCATTGAATTATTCAATATCACACATATCATGTGATTTTAACTATATGCACTGCAGAGAGCCATATGCCACCACTTTTTTTGCATTTTTACCAGTCTTGCATCTACTTAAGACACTTCACTGAGACATTCAGACCACTAGCCATGCATTAACACCGTTTTAATTTACATAATTTAAGACAAAAAAAGGACCAGAACATTCATTTTAAGATAACATGAGGCTCTATTAGTGTCTATCTCTATGTTTTCAACAGCGACTGAGCTGCTGCTATAATTTGCTCAGATTGCTTCTCTGAGAACTTAAAGGTGCCATATTGTTAACTTAACCTGGGTTTGGAGTGTGCACATGCTTGGCAATGTATTTGTTGTTTTTGAGAGCCAAAAGTCATCTGACTACAGATCCACATCTCCTCTCTGCAGCTTCTCTATGGAGCTGTAGAAAGAACAGGATATGTGTGTCTCTCATTAATAATAATGGGGCTCTCCTCTGATTGGCTGTGCATTTCTCTGTGGATCTAGCATTTTGAAACATGAAGTATTTACAGCATTTACATCTAGAAGTTCCTTAGAATCAGTCTGATGATTAAAGTTCTATGTCTGGTTAAAAGTTGTTTTTTTTTTTTTTTTTTAAACAACCATGTTCTTAAAAGTGTATGCATTGATGCCCTTAATAGAGAAAAGGGGATAGAATGCCAATGACAGGCAACCGAATAAAATAACCTTGATTGAAATGATGGATTTCTCAAGGTCTGACAAATTGTTGGAAGCATTTGTAAGTACACAGCTCATTAAAATAAATAGGCCTTGTCATTTCTGTTGACATTTTAATGTGGAAAAGTTGCATATTGTGCCTTTAAAAAATTCAGAAGTACAAGCCATGAAGTGCGAGCTCCAAAGTGAAAGATTCGATGAAATGTCAGAGACGTGGAGAACAGCTGTTAAAATCTGGACGTATACCATAAAAAATGATGTAAGTTGTCATTAAAATGAATGACTGTTGTATTTTTCATGCACATATTAACTTCCCCTACAGGGCATTTTGGACATGTCTATAGCTATGAAATTATGAACACTTGTGGGATGTGGGGACACGTATGCATTCGGGCATGTGTGTGTGCTGCGTAGGGCTGTAATTTATAGAAAAGAAATGACATCTGACCCTTGTCTAGACCAAGAGTTGTGGGATCAGGGCCTGATGGTTGAGTCCTTGGCCAAGAGGCCTGCGTTGCATGCCTTAACCTCCCTCTCTCTCTCTCTCTCTCTGTCTGTCTGTCTGTCAAATGAAGGCTCTGTTATTGCTCTTAACATGGAACCGGCTCCTTATCTTTCCCTGGCCCATCCTGGGAATACCATACATCACGTTGAAAGGTTTAGCATGACAGGCTTCGAGGCCAGTGTGTCGTGTATTTGTTTTCAAACTGACTTTAATGCGGGTCTAATGAGTATTGATTTATTCCAATACTGTGTCTGAGCAGGCCCTGACGCAGATGTTCCACTTCCACTCCGCGCCCTCCTCGCTGGTTATCCCATCCCTTCAAAGTTAGAATACTCTGTACTGTTCTTTTCCTTCGCCTTGCTTAAAGCCCGCAGCGACACAATCGGTTACGTTCCTGTGTTGCGCTTGACCTTGTGAGTCGATGTGGGTTGACTGTCCGACGGAGGTCACCGGCGGCGTCGTATTACAGCGTCCGCTGCGTTTGTACAACCCCCCCCCTCCTCTGTCCCTCCTCGTCTTGTTCTCTCACAGCCCGAGCTGGGTTCAGGCAAATAATACATCTGTGATTATAGCACAACATCAATACAGGGATTGGTGCCCTGGTATTATTTAATGCTATGTCTCTCTGTGCGGTCCAGTGCATCGATAGAAGGGGCTGATGGGAATTCGGGCGGTTGGCTGACCAGAAAGAAGTAGTTACACAGTCCATTTCCCTTCTGTGCTAATTAGCATGTCAACTGTAACGGAGCTTCCAATAAGTGGGGAGCAAGTGTGTGTGTGTGTGTGTGTGTGTGTTTGTGCGTGCGTGTGTATTGAGTGGAGAGGTTTTACGATGTAAAAGTGCTGACTGGAGGTCATTTCTTTGGGCAGCCTTCCAAACGTTTCATATCCTCACAGATGCACACGGTACCTCCTAATTCTCACCCTGTCGTCCCACTTTAGTTGTTTTTTTTTTCAGAAGCAGAAAGAGAAGCAGCTGGATTCTGGTAGAGAGTCGATGTACGGATGCGTCGATTCTGCCCCTACCACGGGGAGTAACATGTTAAACGCTGAATAATGTGGTAACATGATGTCATTTCATGCTTCTTATAAGATGGAAGTTTTTTTTTCCTCCCACATAGAAGTCTCCTTGTGGGTAAAGCATTCCAAGAATGTCGCGTTTGTAAACGCTACAGCCGACATGGCGACGGTATCTTCTGTCGACGGCTTTTTTTTTTTTTTTTTTCCTCCTCTTTGCCTCTCGCTCTTTTTCATATATGATGGATGAGCTGGGTTTTTTTTGGCCTTTAGACAAGCCTCAGGTGCTGTGGCTGGCATGCCAAAGGTGAAATAGAATCGCTTTCCTCCCGCTCCCCCTCCGGATGAGGAGCAGATGCAGGGGGAGGCGTCATCGACATTCACACGGCGCTCGCAGACACGCCACGCCGTGAATACAGAGCAGCTCTCTGTGTCGCTTAATGTAAGGTCCTGTTTTCCCTGCGCGTCCTCTTGCACTCTTTAAGTTTATTATCTCTGAAATGAAGTCATTCGTGGCACACATTCGCGAGAGAAGGAGGTCAATTTCCCAGGATCCGCGGCGCCGAGAGCTTGACTGAACTGAAAGGGGACGAAGGAAAAGCGAGAGGGGCCGTGCTCTCCGGGCGTCCCCTTGAAGCCGGGTTACGCTCTCGCTTTTATAATCCACGCCGCTGAGCCCTCGTACGTGTGCGCTGGCCTGTTTGTGACACTCGGCAAGCGCAGCCGCCAAAAACGCCACTTGGCAGCGGGGTTTCCTACGCCACTGTGATCACTGTCCGGGCACGAAACAATTCAGACACGATAAACTTGGCTCGGCCCCCCGCATCACTCCAACTCCGACAGAGTTTCACTTAGTTGTGACTCCATCCGGAAACAATCCTTTAAGCCAATGAACCAAATTAAAAATAAATTGACACTTCCGCCTGCTATAAACAGTTACTTTTACTGCAATTGCACACCAGAGATGGCATGAATAACTTCCTCTTTAGCCCTCTGGTGTTAAAATAATTTATTCATGTAGCTTTTCTAAGCTTTTTTAAATGTTATCAGACTGAATGGATCTAATTTTAAGGGTGAAATGAGCTACGAAAAAGTGTCTACTGCTGGGTTTGAATCACTTTTTTTGGGCCCAATGGCCCTAAATTGGCTTGAATGCACTATTTTGGGAGGTTGGGAGGTGCACGTCAGGTAAGGGCATAGGCTATAGCTCACGGCATAGGTTTGGCATCAAGTCAATGCAGAAATATAATTCAAGCTTTTATTCCAAAAAGTCAGCGGTATTCCCAAAGAGGCGTAATACAGAATGAACCCTTCCACCTAACAATGTTGCCCTATACTTAATTTTAATGTTCAATTTCCATGACTATTGTCTGTATAACGTGGTTATAGATTACTCAAAAATAAAGGAGCTATTCTGACAATTTTGTGACTGCATAGTGATAATGCTTATATGCAAATACATGTCAAAAACAGTTCATACCTACCCCAAGTATGAACATTCAATGGCGCCTGTTTACCACAATGTAACCAAACATCACTGGTGATCCAATCTGATCTGAATCTGATCATTACTATGATCTGTTTGTGGTACCATTCCCAACATTCCTTGAAAACTTGAAGAAAATCTCGCCAAACATTTTGAGATATATATATATATATATACATATATAACAAACAGACAGGCGGCAATATAACCTCTGTGACAGAGGTACTTATGGCAATAATTATGACATTCTGCAACATGCCTGAGTTAAAAAAAGAGTTTCTTATAGCAGGAAAAGAAGAAACAGGCAGACAAATAAGGACAAGGAACAGGCTCAATCTTAAAAGGCACCAGCAGTCTACTTTATAGTAAGGAGTGTAATAACATTAGCATGTCCCTTAATAGAATCTTCGCTTAGATCTGTCTCTAAAAGTGTGGTGAATAATTTACTGTTCGAAAAGCAAAGGGATGTTAAAAACCCTCTATAAGTGCAAAAAAAATAGTCATTTACCCCATGGCAGGGCATGCAGAGTGATTATTGATTATGTCTTTCAATCTGAATATCCTCTTTTCTCTCAAGGCATCCGCCTGGCGCTCTCTGGCTTTCACTTAAGCGGATGTGCATATTTTGCGTCTTCATCTCTTCCCGTCCCTCCGGGGATGCATAATGCCGCGCATTGCATAACAGGAGTGTTTCCATTCACACTACCCACTGCTTCAGGAATAAACATATGCTTAAATGTTCACAATTTTACTTTTATATGCATTTGTAAAAAAAAATGTTTTGCAAAGCACAAATACTGAATAGACCTGACCGCAAAGCCACAGCACATACATTTTCTTCTTTTCTTTTTTTTTCCTGGGGGTGGGTTCCAGCCACCACAATCCCATTGGCAATTGAAATCCTTAATGTTCATTAGGATTGTGGTGAGACGTTATAGGCCGTGTGCTTCACTCTAATGGATGTTAGGCTCCAGCAGTAGCGGCAGCAGGTCAGATCTTGGTGGGCTCTGCAGTACTTAAAGCAACCCTGCAGCAAGGTAATGCGCCCACTCCACTTTCCAAGTAAAAATAGAGAATAAACCATCTTTTACACACACACACACCCTAACACATGCACATTTAAAATCGCACGTTGTCCCTGAACAGCTCCCAGTAACAGAGTGGACTGTTTTCTTGGCAAAAACTCAGGCAGTCTGACCCTGCAGACAAAATCATAACAATGCATTTCTGATGCCCAAGTGCTTTGCTCATTTCCAGAGAGAAATTCCAAGGCTGCTCTTTTTTTTTCTTTTCGTCATTTGGGTTCAGCAGTCATCACACATCTGAAATACATATGTAACAGCATGTTTTGCTCTTTTGTTAATCTCTCTCTCTCTCACGCACACACACACACACACACACACACACACACACACAGCCAGTGTCACCCTCAGTTCATCCCACCAGGTCTCTGTGACAAATACATTCGGCTGCATTGTGTTGATGTGAGATTTTACATTAGCATCATCAATATGCTGTTTAGCATCAGTGTCCACAGCATCAAATCAATAAGAAAATAGTTATATATCATATAACAGACATGATATTGATACTTGGAAAAAAAACTATGCTGCTCCCTCCATTGATCATAAACTTCATATATCACTGATAATGGAGCAAATCATTGAATCAAACAGCCAGTCATTTACCATACAGAAGTGCAGAAGTGCAGGTGCATGAAGCTCATCAACAGTCCAACCCTGTACGAGTCAATTTACTCTCTCCCTCTCCAGAGTCTCAGACTTATTTTGATTCTGGGCGGAGTGAGGGGAAAAGAAACGGAAAAAAAAGGAGAGAAGAAGCAGAGGAACGTGCTGAGTGTAATTGTCCAGCCTTTTACTTACAGCACACTATAGCTGCGATATAGGGCATCAGGGATTTGTGCTTTTCCTCGCGCCCCTTGTTCCTCAGCTCCAGGTGCCGCAGGGGGAGGGGGTGACGGGGGGGGCAGGTCGAGCTGCGGCGTCTCTGGGCCGCGCTCTCCCTCTGCTGAGCCAGCGCGCTCATTAAGCCCCTTTCGACTAGTGAAATTCACCGGGAGACTGTCCAAGCGTCTGCCCGCCTCTGAGGATTTCGCGGGCTTGGCCGCCCTGGCAGACCGGAGCGAGGTATTTATATAAGCCAAATGTTTGTTTGCCTCCACGGCGAGATAGTTTATGCCGAGGGGGGAAACAGGCACTCGTAAAAAAGCCCCTGCCTTCACATAAATAGATATTTATTTTCGTGACGCGTGGACCCTTTATTGCGCACAAACGCCTCGTACGGCATCGTAAGCACCTTTTTTTTTTTCGTGGCGATATTCACATTTAATTACGCCCGGGGTTAGGATGTTCCCCTTCTGTTACCAGCTCAGTTTATGTATTTATGTCCTCATTAGGACATCACGGGGATTTTTATGGACCTTCGTCTCTTTAAACACCCGAGCACGCTGTGTTTCTGGCTGTTGGTTGGTGAGCCGACCAGGGCGAGAAAAGCCAGTAAGACTACGGCAGCTGTCGTCCCCGCGGCCGCCCTGTGTCCACGCCTTGGAGAAGAACAAAAAAAAAGAACCTTTGGTGTCCTGTGGCAGCGTTTCTCTGTATTTTTGGAACCGGGGCCCAGGTCTTTTTGGGCTCTGGTCTCTTTTTGGCTCCTGGCTCGGCTCTCAGGACCCGTTTCCCTGCGTCTCCATCTCCCACTCTTCAGACTGACCAAGCTGTCTCGCTTCCTGGCTCCAATCATTGGATGACTTCCTCCTTCCTACTGAAACCAACCCCCCCCCCCTGCTTTTAATGGAAGCGCCCGCGGGATCTTAGGCCGATTGACGAGTCTTGTTTGGACGGTAGAGATCTAACAGCAGAATTAGTCAAGGATGTCTAATAGCGTTTCTGCCGCCATCGTCCTGTCTTCCTTTGTTCCGTGTTTGGCCTCGGCGTGTGGATGTGTGCGGATGGCCGCCCACCGGCAGAGGACGGCTTGTCTGTCTTTAATCTTTCCCGGTGCAGATTGATTTTCCGAGTCACTTTGTGGTGAGCAGGGCCCATTCAGCGCCTCTCAGGAGGAAGGGGGAGGGAGAGGAACAATATCGGCAATAGGCGCATCACAGAGAGTCTTTAAACGTGGCGAACGAGGCCCGGAGCGTCCAACCACAACCACACCCGCCGCAGAACTGCACCGCGGTGCTCGCCGCTCCACTAGGAATGTGATGGACGGCGGGAGTCTCTCGCTGTGGAAACATGTCAGCGGAGAACTCGAGGGAGCGGTGTTTTTTTCTCGGTGTCATCGTGTGTTTAGAGTCTCCGGGGGGGGGCGCGGAAAGCAATTTGACTGATCTCAAATTGCTTTCGGACGGCGTGATTTTTTCCAGGTAATCTCTTGCGTTTTGTGAAACCTGCCAGGAGTCCAGCGGTCGAATGAAACTTTAACCCGGGCAGATATCTCTTTTTTAATCTCACGCTCTGCATCCTGTTCCCCGGCCCTTTTGAATTCATGCCGTGTTCTAAGGCTGAAAGCACTTTTTCACTAAGCCGCCATCGCGGGCCCTGTGAATAATTTACTTGTTTAACAACCCAAGTCAGGCTGTGCTCACTTGGGAGTGTCTACGATGCCCTCAGGATGCTCGGGAAGACAGGGGCTGGGTTTTTTACTGGAAAGACGTATATCGCTTAGAGTTTAGCTTGTCTGTACCATCATCTACTTATGTATTATGTAAACACAAGCTTCATCATGAATGGGTTAGGGGGCTCTTTTCCTGCTCTGAACAACCCAAGATGTGTGGTTTTATTGATACGTGTATGTCTTCAGCGTTCTGTGTGTGTGTTTCACGAAACAACAAAAGGTTTCACCTGAAAACCTAGGTAGACTTGGAAAGTGGTTCTGAAAATTCTGCAGCTTTTTCGCCTTCATGGTGGAAAAAGTAGTGAAACGTCAATAGAAGCATCACTTAAATATGGCACAATCCACTTCTCTGTTGGTTGTCTGTATGCTGAGCATGTTGCAGCATTTGTATTTGCATTGAAGTCAAGACTATATCAACAAGACTATTTAACGATCAAGACAGGATATACAGGACAGAACCGGCTGACGGTCGGCTTCTGTTCAGCTTCTGTCCCGGAGGAGCACTCGCCTTGATTGACGCGGTGGATGTAATGATACTATTAGTTGAAATTGCTCCGGGCAAGATGACGAGCGACATGCGAAATGTGTTTTACTGGAAGAAAATTTGATCTGATTGACGATCGGATTTTGATCAGATATAAAAAAAAAACACAAAGAAACACTTTGTGTGACGTTTCCTTGGCAAACGCGGTAAAATAAACACGACCCGGGATGCGATCTGAAAGGATTAAAAAAGACATTTTTCATTTGACTTTAATATGGCTAAATACACAGCTTAATTTGTCGCCAGTGCAATTAGCTGCTTGCTACTGTTATTTATCATTTACAACCAACGCCAGCATGCCGGGAAGATAAATGGCTGACTGCGGTAATGACAAAAGGGAAAGCCGTATATAAAAAATGAGCTATTTGTACTGTAACATAGGGGCTAGCAAAGACACAAATGGGTAGTGAAGTGGTGGATTGTGCCTCAGAAGCTGTTTAGCAGCTGTTTAGTTTGACCCAACAAAGAAGCTCTAATGGAAAGTGTCACAGTTGTACAGTTGTCAAACACAATAATGTGATATCACTGCACGGTGTGACACAGCTGCTGTGCACTGAGGCTTCACGAAAGAGAGGCTTCCTCAGGGAAACTTTCCTAAAAATATATATAAATATATATATGTTTGGGCCTGACAAGGAGGACAAGGTCATTAGGAAACGTAGTATTCGTTCCTCGTCACCTGGGCTTTTGTTTGTTTGCTCAAGGCTGGACACCGTGGATGATGAATGCAGCAACAGTATGTATTCATCAGGAAGAGGTATTTAAAAGTCTAACCTTTCCTGACAGGCGCACGCAAACGTTTTCTCTGGAGTCTACTCATGAAATGACTCATTCTCTTTCACAGCATGTCTCAAAGAAGACCTTTTTCCACTCGCCGGGTAACAAATACAAATAGCTTGTCTTTACTTTTAGGCCTTTTCACCCCTATTTGATGTTTACAACAGCTTTATTACTTTTGTCGTGCCGTGATTCTGTTCCTCTCTCACAATCGGAAGGCCGTTCGCTACTTATATGGTAACTTGAATCACGGGCTCGCGGGATCATGGCGGGGAATAAAGCCTTCCTGTAGCCGGGGTGAATATCTTCTGTCTTCATTTTTAGCGCAAAATCAATGTCGACTTAAGCAGGAGATGGTGTTTGGTGCAGGAAAGGGGGGGGGGGGGGCTCCATTCAAAAGAAAGATGGAGTTGCAGTAAAGGGCAGAGGGGGGATTGTAAAGTGATGAAGTGGTTTCAGCCCCGGGCGCGCACTCAGGTTCACATTTTCCCTAATTGTACGGTTTATTGTGCTGTAATGGCAGAAGCGCCGGCTAATTGCTTAAACAAAAGGTTCATTTTCGGCAGCGCGCGGCAGATGTCAATAGAAGATATTATGTCTGAGCAAAAGTTGGCTCCGTCGTTGACTAATTGCTTCCTCGTGGCTCTCGGTGTTGAAGGTTTTATTAAACTGAAGTAAATACATGCTTACAGCCGCCCGCCCACAAACACACACACACACACACACACACACACACACACACACACACACACACACACACAGGCTCACTCACTCACTCAAAATGTAACAAACTCGTTCACAGGGGCGTTCAGCTCTCGTGGTGAGAGCCGCCACGTCGGACAGACATAAACTGTCATTCTTTAGGACAGGAGGTGGTCTGATGGTGACCTCTCTGAAAAAGGGTCAGTGTTCCCCAACTTCCACACACACACACACACACACACATGAAGGAACACCACCCATCCAGCTCTCGGCCCCGTTCTCCTCTGGGAGATTGAAGTGGGGTCCTGCGCTGGGTTGTTCCATGTCACTGAGCCAGTTACCGCAGAAACTGATAATTCCCCGAAAGCCGGCCACGAAGGGTCAACCTCTATTTTGTCCTTCTTCCTCCCCCCCTCCTCCTCCTCCTCTTTCTTTCTTCTTCTTCTCCCTTGAAGCTCAATATATTTCTTCTCTTGCACACCAGTATCACGCAGGCCATCCAATCTCAGCTTTAATGCCTTCTATACCTGCTTCACCCCCCTCACCTCGCCTTCCTGTTGGAAAAGTTGGCTCACAGCTCCTTTCGCGCAGGCTTTTCGCAATTATTTTCACCCTCAGCTTGTTACATTCAGCCAGCCAGATTGAGTCACATCTCTTGTCCTCCGGCGTCCGCCAGCACAACATAAATGTTATCCTCTCCTCCTCTCCTCTCTGCTGGGCTCCTTTTGTCACTTCTCCCACAAATGACATTTCAACATTGGGCTGCATTTCAGGCAATATGTGGATGAAAATGTCACATATCCTGTGTAATGATTTGCAATTCGTAAGTGAAAGTGTATGACTGACCGCAACTGTTATTTCTTTGTCTTGTAGACCCACGAGGGTCTGGCGCTTTATGTGCATGGCATGAAAGGGAAAAAAAAAAAGATCAATCAATCAGTATTCTCTTAGTGTGTATATAAGAGCTGTCACGCTTCAGCCTCAGTTACTTAATATTGGGTCCAAGCTGCACACGTGGAGCGAGCGGGCACTGGAAGCAGAGCAACAGCCCAGAGCTATCTGCACAGATAATTGGATAACTGGCAACGAAATCTTACGTAAACAGCGGCAAGGTCGGCGGCACCGTGGGACATTCTTATTGAGGGATTGGCAGATGATAAATGTGTGATTAAGCCGAGCGCCGGTGTTAAATCTGAACAGGCGTTGCATCAGTCAGGGCATTGACTCGCCTCGCTGCAACACACTGGAACATTGTTGCGTACGCCGTCATTTTTTTTCCCGTGTGTGTGTGTGTGTTTTTACATCTCTAGAAACGATGGTAACGAGGCAATTTATCCATCCAGCCCGAGTGTTAATCATATCGCCGCTCGGGTCTGATGTGATAACAATGCCACTCGCAGCGCTGCCTTTGTACTGCGGTGAGTCGCCCTTGTTACAGTTTAAAAGTCTCTGCAGTATTTGGAGATTCCTTAATGATTCCTTACCTGCAGATGGGCTATAAAACACAACCCATGGCCAATTAAAAGAGGATAAGGAGCTCAGATGTGAGGCTCCGACTCGAGCTCGGCAGAGCAAGCCAAGGTCAGGGGATGAAGGGGGTCAGAGCTCATTCTGTCGGCATCAACTTACTGTAAGTAGCAGTAGCAGTAGCAGTAGTAGTAGTAATAGTGTAGGAGGAGGACAGAGATTAGACGGGGCTTCTGGTTGGCTCTAAAAGACGGATCAGACAGATTGAGCGGGGCGGCCGGCTGGTTTCACAGTCACTTAAAAGAGCCACACACTTGGACGAGCTCCCTTCACTAGGCATTAAACACAATTAAGGTGCTGTATCCCTCCCTGGGCGGACGCTTAAACCTCCCGGTGCTCCCCCCCCGCCAGGCCGTAAATCCACATTCTATCCAGCCGGCTCCTTAAACAGTACTATTCCATCCCCTGCTTCCTCAAACCCTTACTCACGCTCTACATAATCTGTCCTTCTGCAGCGCGTCGGCAGTGATTCCATATATTAGCCGCTCCGCACGGGGCCGTGACCTTTACCAGCCATTTCAATTGACGTTTTCATTCCCCTGTTTTTAATCAGGGGAGCATATATGGGCCAACGGGTGCCTCCCAGCGAATTCGGCTCCCTCTGAATTATTTAAATGTCCGGGTGATTGAAAGTCTGGGAAAAGTCCGCCCAGCCTCTTTCTCGCTTTCTGTCTCAGGCGACTCATTCAAATCCGATGTGACTTTACTGTCATCTGCATTTGACTAAATAAGCGCACCCTTCTTACCTTCTGGTGACTTCAGTCTTTCACAAATTCACACCCCGGGTGGCATATTGAATAAGAGCGAAATTCCAGTGCTCTCAGACGGCGCTCGGCTCTGCCCTGAGTCCTTCGCGCGGGGCCTTGATTCTTTCTTTCCCGTGTCCTCACTTTTTTAATTGAGTGGAGTCATTCCTCGGTTCACGGGAGAGGTTGTGTATTACTCATCCTGCTGTACCAAGGACGTCCTGGGGAGGTCATCCCGCCACCGGGTCACAGGTTAATGAGAGTGGAACTGCACTCGGCTGACACTTAAGAGGGGGTCGCCAGAACTCAGTTTGCGTATCTACGGATCCTGCAGGGCTCATTAAAAGGCCAGGCTTCCCGTGCATTTGACACCCCGGTGCTACTCTTTCCCCTCATCACCCAACATCAAACTTATTTTGTGCTTTCAAGTCACTCTGTGTGTCTCAATCAGACTAAAGTCAGTTATTATTCGTGTCATCATTATTATTATTATTAAGTTGCAGGCACTCATTTCCAGGTATGGTATCAGCTGTGTTATTTGTCAGTTCAGGGAAATTAGCACCGCATGAGTTTATTTTTTATTCTAAAAGAGAAAACTGTTGAGATGTACCCACCTGATGACGGTGATGTGTGTATACTGTATATTTTTCTATGCAGCTCGGTGTGTGTGTGTGTGTGTGTGTGTGTGTGTGTTTGCATGCTCAGCAGGTTTGTTGTGCATATTGCTCACAGGCATTTAAGCATCCTGGATGAGAATAGAGGGGAAAAAAGAAAAGGTGGCGGTGCAATGATTTACCACAGTGCCTTTCCATATATTTCACAACATTTAAGGTTTTTTTCTTCTCCATTTTTATTCATGGTAGGATTGCCCAGGGTATTTCATTCCATTAGGAACCGGCGGAAATGTCAGCGGCTTATATCCTCGCCTATATTTCACTGAGTGGTGGGCGCATTGTGTGGCTCTTATCTCTGATCGATGGACCAGGATATAAGCTGGCGGGACCCTCCACTCCGCCAATCAAACCCCAGCATAAACACTTTCTCGCATTAATGGGCTCGCGTGCACGCATCAGCGGGGCCTGGCAAGGTGTCAGAGTGAGATTAGGAAAAACGCTCCCTCTCTGTGAAGTTCAAGGCAGGTGTTGCGAGAAAGCTTAGAAGTTTTTTTTCTTTTTTTTTTTAGTTTTTTTTTTGTTTTTTTGGCGGGTGGCAGTAATTACATCTGTTTGTTCCGGATTTAATATAATCAGCTCAAACGGGCAAAAACCAGCAGGGCCCGGGTCCAACTTTTGCTCTAATCTCTTGCAGAGCAGCTATTGGCTTATCATAGTTGTAACTGGTGTAAAAGCCCTGTTTGGTGACGGATGGCTGTACGGGCCGATTTCCCCAGACAGCGGGAGAAACTGAGCCTGTTGCACTGGCCTTTGTTGAGCTGGGACGTGTGTTCTTTCGGACCTTATTCTGCAAAAGGTCATCATGCACAAAACCTGTGGGCGGGGGGGTTGGGCTGAATATGAACTTGTATGTTAATAAAGTCAAATCCTTCTCACGACGCACCTCCTGTTTCTCCACCTCACCCTCGTCTCCTGTTCTGTCTTTTCCGCAGCTGTGCGGCTGCGGGCTGCTCGGCGTGGGCATCTGGCTCTCGGTGTCGCAGGGCAGCTTCGCCACCTTCTCGCCCTCGTTCCCCTCGCTGTCGGCTGCCAACATGGTCATCGCCATCGGTGCCATCGTCATGGTAACAGGCTTCCTCGGCTGCCTGGGTGCCATCAAGGAGAACAAGTGCCTGCTTCTGAGTGTAAGTTCATCCTACATGCCGTCACGGAGTCAGTTATATATATATATATGAACATGAGCACGGACATGCACACGCTGCTGCACGTTTTCTCTTCATTGTTTTTTTTTTTTGCCTCCTCCAATGCCAGCACTGATATAAACGACTCGTGGGAGCAACCCCTCACATATGTCGTACACCTACACACACTGGTCACAGGTGGCATATTTGTATTTTCCTTCCACCGACTGCAAGCGTTCAGCCCACAAAGGACAATTAAGAGCAGTGGGCTTCTCCCTTTCTGTAAAGTTATTTCCATAGCTTTGGTCACAGCCTTTCACTCAGGAGGCCTTTTGTGTTACCATTGTGGTAGAATTATGCGCACTAAAGGGACCAGAATTTTTTTTTTTGTGCTCAATAACTGAGAGTTTCTATTATTCATTACAAAGATGACTCAGTCTTGGCATGGAGCTGTTTGTTTTATCTTAACCAGAAGTTAATTACAAAAGTCCACCCGGTGGAAGGTGGTTGCATTGATCTGCCATGAGGAGGGGGGGGGGGGGGTGAAGAAAAAGGAAGAAAAAAAAACGTTCATATATTGAAACTTTAAATGAGAAGCGGAGTTGAGGCTCTGGCTACTTAACATCACAAACAGCCCGACCCCTTCAAGTTCTTGCATCAGCCGAAAAGCCCCGTCAAATCCTCAGCGCTCAACATGGCTGACTTCACCTGCCGTAGCAACTGTGAAGCCGCGAGGGGCGGGAAGAGAGACTAAACGGGATATCTCCCAGTTCTGATGTTTCTCATTAAGTCGCTCGCCACATCTGCGTGTGGCGGCGTTTGATATTGGCTGCAATAATTCTGTTTTTAGCAGGGTTGTCTGATAGACGTGAGACGTGTTGTTGTTTTTTTTCCCTTTCTCCTCCCTGTCTGTCCTGCCCGGCACGTGGAGCCGTTTTACACAACCTGCAAACATGAGAGTGGGTTTAGATCTGCCGAGGCAAACAGATCTGAGCGTCGACGTATTATCTCTGAAGTTCCTCTCCCAGACTCTCCGGATTAAAAAAAAAAAATATTCAAAGACAAGACATCCTTTGCCGTACATTTTTTTTTTCAGTCTCTCTTTTTCCATGCCAAAAAAACTCTTTACTGAGATGATAAAAGAAAGACGGAAAAAAAAGAAGATGTGGGTAAATATTGAGCTGGAGCAGAGTCTAAGCACAGGGAGGAGAATAGTAGATGAGATGCAGGGCTGTGTTGTAAATTAATCTTAGGAAGTATTACAACTTTCTTTTCCTCCTCACAAGCCCTCTGGCCCTTAAATGATCCTGTTTTCCTCTCTCTGTCACTCCTCCGCTCTTCCTTCATCTTCCTTTTTCTGCATTTCCTTATCTCATTTGGGTGTTTTTCCTCCGTCTGCGTTGCCGTTATTTAGCGTTGGATTCTGCTCCGTGTTGGTTGCTCTGCATTCTGCTCACAGACTCAAATCGGTAACTGTAACCTTAACCTAAATTGAAAGATTATGATGCTTTCCATGTGTAGGCTTAGTCACTCAAATTTATATTCAAGGTGGTATTTACATTACTGCCAAAGCAAATGCTAAAACAAGACTCCCTCTCTCTCTCCTTCTCTGACAGTTCTTCATTGTCCTGCTGATAATTCTCCTGGCAGAGCTCATATTACTCATCTTGTTCTTTGTGTACTCAGATAAGGTAAGTTAATTCCGTTTCTCCACGTCATATCTGTATGTTATAGATCTCCCCCAGGCATGTTTAAGATGTACTGTATATAAAATACATAAATAATGCATGTCTGATTGAATTTTTCTCACCAAAACGACTTAAATTCCCGAACTAATTACCTAATTAAAACTCCAAACATCCTGTTTACCTCATTATAAGTTGCAGAACGTATAAAATGCGAATATATTTCATCTGAGAAGTTGAACTGCTGGACACAGAATGTCTCATTTCACTGTATTCCCAGTGTGCTGTGTGTGCACTGCAGACTTTAACTTTACTAACGTGTAAGTTGGCTTTTTTTTATTTAACTTTTATTTTACTAGGAAGTCGCGTTTTAATTAAAAAACTCTTTCACGAGTGAGACCTCAATATCGGGCCGGGATTTGCTTCCGAAAACTCTCCGTGATGTCACAAATTACGCTCCGAAATTGGGTTTTCAACGAGAGCGTAAAAACCGTTCTGTCTCCGGCTGATGAATGTGGAGGAGGCCTTCTGGTGTGAAACTCTGCACATACATCATTGTGCTGCTCAGTGGAGCTCAAACGGTCTGAGCGAGCGGAGGAACAAGAAGCAAAGCCTTTTTTTTTTCATCGGAAGGGGACTTTAAACCTTCCATCTGTTATTGTTCCAGTTAACTCGCTAACATTTTCTTGACGCGGTCTCGCTCTTCGCCAAAGCAAATCCATAATATGGACGTTGCCAAGGCAGTGAGGCGTATATTTGCAATTTGAAGTCTTGAACAGTTTATGTCTTAAAGCCTCTATACACACACACACACACACATACAGGACCACACACACAGATGCACAAAGCAATAAAAAGTGCCAGTGTGATAAACTTATCCGTGTTCCAGTTGCTTCCAGGTGTCTGGGTTTCCTTTCTTTTTTTACATTTGCTCTGTTCCCAGGCAGGAGGTTGAATGTCTTCATTCTGCCATTAACCCACTGGTCAAAGGTTAGGCCCCAAAATGCAGCCCAATCCCCGCCAGTTGGCTCCCTGTAATTGGTGCCGAGCATGCTTTCCCATAACCCCTGCCTGGGCTACGTCAGGTGTGTGTGTATGCGGTGACAACAGATGACGACATGTAAAGCTCCGGAGATTACTGCCGTCCACGAGTGTTCAATCAGATCGCTCGGCGAATATTTCAGCCCGAAGACGACAGATGTCTCCAACAGGACGAGCGGGGAAGACTCCTATCTGTCTTCAAGGACGCGTCATCGATAGACATGAGTCTATTTATAAATTCAAAGTGTCTATGCGGCAGGCCCCAGGGGCTGTCGGCTTATTCTCCCTTTTTGTTCTGAGGTTATTGCTCAAACTTAGTCTCTCAGGCAGATAAAGGAATTCATTAAGCAGGCAATCCATTCTCAGATTTGGATCAGGTCTCGAAGGCACACCCTGTCAGGAGTAAATATGTCTGTTGCCTTATCTCCAAAATATTACCGGTTTTACTTGAGAGGGCAAAAAAAAATGCAACTCGCAAACCCTGATCCTTCCGGTGGAATTTAAACTGAGTGGCTCTCCACTTCACAGCAGCGGCTCCCCGCCACCTGTGAAGCCAGAAAAGATAGGCCAAGTAGGACTGAGGATTTCTTAAATGCGATATGTAACAGGTCTACGTCACTGAGCGATCAGCATCGTGTCTCATCCACACTAGTTCCAATAAATATAATGTGTGTTTATAGATCTAATGGGATGTGAAATTACAATAATGCTGCAGCTCCCAAATATACAGTATTTTTCTTTTATTGGTCTCAAAGTGCCATTGGAAATCAAGGCCATTACAGCAAATGATGTGCTATGGGGCTTTATCGGACTGCCTACAAATGAGATGTCCTGCAAATTTAAAGGGAATTGTTGCTATTACTAGAACGGCATTACGCCGTATGTCAAGGAATGTCAAGATTAGTTGAAGAACAATCAGCACCATTACACCGAGGCCTCAGATATTTCTCTCCGCTCTCTCCCGCTCCTTCTTCTTCTTCTTGTCTACGCTCGCCCCTCTGTCTCTCTCCAGCGAGATCTTGTATGCCGCGTGAGGCTCTCAACCTCCTCTACAGAGCGTGATCAGAGGAATCACTAATTCACTTCTCCCATTTGATCTTCTAATCACAAGGCATTTATTAACAAGTCTGGAAGACACACAGTAGTTGGCAGCCTTTAAACGTATACCGACGGAGACCCGCAAAACAGATATTTTAGTGTTTCAAATAGGTCATTTTTAAATCATGAGCGACGCCGCTGCGAACTATGATCCTTCCGGGTGACAAGCTGTCTGTTTTTTTCTTTTTCCCTGCTTTCATTAAGTTGGCCCGTCTCAACCTTCCTTTCTGCATTTTCCTCCAATTTTTAATCCTGTTTAAGATGCACTCCCGTGTCGCCTTAATGGAGAATTCCCCCTCCCCGGCTCACCCCCGGCGGACTCGCCTGTGTGAAGGTACCCTTTCCTTCCCTCCACGGCCCAGCAGAGTTAAGCACTCTGAT
Source organism: Eupleurogrammus muticus (assembly GCA_036785175.1). Classification (NCBI taxonomy): domain Eukaryota; kingdom Metazoa; phylum Chordata; class Actinopteri; order Scombriformes; family Trichiuridae; genus Eupleurogrammus; species Eupleurogrammus muticus. Next base: position 13,414,742 of record JAYKQN010000010.1, on the reverse strand, counting down.
TAAATGCCATGCGCGGGGCCCCTGGTATAATAAATGCTGGCCATGCAGTTAGCAACCTGACTACCGCACATGGCTGGGCCACAAACCCGATTACAGCCATCCGTCTTTTAACGCCGTGACCTCATTCTCGCCTCGGCGGGCCCCGACACGCCGATGCCGAAAAACCGGCGGCGAAGGTTTATTAGTTTGCAATGAGGAAGTAGGTCCCGGCAAGCGCGAGCAAGGAGGGGAAGCGGCGGAGCGTCGTGTGCACAGGAGGAGGAGGGGGAACAAAGAGAAAACGCGGGAGGGAGGAAGGTACGGAGGGAACGCGACGCGGGCGGGCGGGCGGGCGGATGGAGGGGAGGCGAGATATTTAAGGCGCGAAAGGGGAGGAAGAGGAACATGTCAGGGTGGGAAGCCAGAGAGCGGGAGAGGCGTGTAAAAATAGTGTACGGGGAGGATTAAAGGAGCAGCGAGGGTAGATGTCACCGCCAGGACAACGCAAAGGATGTCAAGTATACAGGCCTACAGCCATTTTCATTTTTCAGGAGGTCTTTCCCTCCTTCTGCCCAAATACCTGGCCTCAGGCCGCAGATTAACCAAGGGAATGAAATACCCTGTTAATGATGAGCCTTTGGGGATCTCTGTTTCTTTCCACGTTTGTAATTACACTTTTGGGGCCCACTAGATAACATTTGTCCGCACTGTGCAATGAGAGCAGTACAGCATTGTTACGCGCACCCTGCAGATACACAGCATTGGATGGGATGGGGGGGGGGGTAAATGTAGATTGGGCATGAGTTTATCCTTGAAGCCTCTACAGCTAATGATGGAAGACTTTTTTTTTAGTATTTCGGTTCCCGTACCTTTGTAGCGGACTGGAGGGAAGCCAACAGCTCCTCTGAGATCTGACAATACTCGACAGGGGGAGAAAAAAAAGGCTTGCTTACCTTCATTCGAAGAAACTTTTAAGAAAAGTGGCAATTTGTTCTACATTGTGTAGTTGTTTTAAACTTCACAGAGTGAGTCATGTTTAAAGGCTTCAGATGAAATGGGTGAGCGAAGAGTAGCACGGAGAATAGATATTTGAAGATTATAACACAATACTAATGTGTTATTAGGGTCCATGTGAGGTTACAGTTCCAATAAAAGATTACATTGAGATAAGGGGGCGTCACGGTGGGACAGTGGGTAGCGCTGGTGCAGGTCCAAGTCCTTGGGCTGGAATCGTTGTGGACGTGGTTCGCCCCAAGTCTTGGTGGGTTCTCTCCAGCTTCCTTCTTTCACAGTCCAAAAACACGCCATGTTAATTAGAGATTGTAAAAGCACCAGTAGGTGTGAGTGAGCGGTGTGTGTCCTGCTTCTAGCCCGTTCCAGCCGACCCCTGGACCCTGATGAGGAACAAGCGGGCAGCAGAAAATGTCTGACTGACATTTAGATAGAATCACAATTACCTTGAATATGTAGCACCCACCGTGTTGTGCCTAATCACTCCAACTGTAAGCAAGCATTGCTCCCTTGCGCTGTCTGAGCAACTTTAGATGCTTCACAGCGTTCAGCCACACTGCCATCTGAGACAGCAGATGTGAGCCGGTCGTCTTCAGAGACGCGAATAATGAACGGAACCAGAATAAATACAAGGGGATCGACTCTGGGATAAAACACTGATAGTTATTACTTGTCCTTCCATGGGCAGAGTGTGACCTTTGCTGTCTGAAAACAAGGAGGTTGGATTTTTTTTTTTTTTTGGTGCATATTCAACATGAAACAGCTGCCAAAAGGATCAGATTTTTCACATTTTTGGAACATGGGAGCAGTCAGCTCAGTCATGGCTGCGTAGCCTTCTAATGAGCTGGCAGCGTGGCTCGGTGTCAGCGTGGCTCGGTGTCAGCGTGGCTGACAGGTCCCAGGTGTACCTGGTCCCCCAGGTGTATACATGTCACTGGATCTGGGTCCCAGTTCTGACAGTCGGGAGTCTTCACCCTGGAATTATTTATCATTTTGCGCTTGAGGGAAGAATGAAAAAAAGACATATGCGCGGAGACTTCGGTAAAGTTGAAAAAGAAGCATGCAAAAGCGTTACAGCAAATAAATCTGTTAATTTCAGCGGTGACTTGATGTACCGTCTTATTCCAGCGAGTGACAGACATGTGTTTATCACACAATCCCGCCACCCGCTGTGTTCTCCGCCGTTGTGCGGTGACAGAAAACAAACACCAATTTGGATAGAAAGCCCACGCCTTCCTCCAGCCTGTCAACGTGAATCTCTGCACCGCTTCCTCTGTTCGCCGCTCTCCCTCTTGTATATATTCTCGCGCGCTACCCGAGCGGAACCCTGTAGGCTCCTTTTGATGAATGTGCTGCTCCTGTTTTTGCTGAGCGCGGGACTTCGGCCCGCAAGGAAAGCGCCGGCTTATCTGCCAAATGAGAAGTATGAGCCGTGTCTCAGGCCTTTGTCAATATGCCGCACGTGAGGTATGGCGTTGACGCAACTTTCAGAGAAAACTTACCGGGAGTTAGACGCCGTTTTTGTGAACAGACGCTTTTCCGGCACCGGCACCGGCGGCTTCAGTCAAGACGTCAGGAGAAACTGGGCTAATGCAACAAAGATTGTTTGTATCTGTTCAGTTTGCATGAAAAAATGGGTCAGAGTGTTATATGATCAAATTCCTGTTTGTTCTGCAGTCATTTGTCTGCCTCTCGTTAGCGGTATATCTGGATCATTAAGTTTAATTTCAGGCCGTAACAAAGCCTTCCGCACATGAAACGGAAGATATGCAGAGACTTATCGGAGACTCGGAAGATGATTTTTACTGTGGTGGTGGTGGTGGTGGCGTGGGGGGGGGGGGCGCTTGCTCTCGAGTGACTGTGAGGAGTCAGTAACGAGCGAGCGGCATCACATGCAGCCGAGATCGGAGGATAGAAACAAAGCAAGAGGCGAAGATTGATGATAGCGCTCCTCATTCCGTTTTTCCCGCACAAGGGCAGATATGGCGGCGCCTGCAGCCCGAGGATATGCTGCTCCGCGTCAGCAAAGTTACGCAGACAGAAAGACAAGAATGCTATTTGAAACGATACTAATCTCATTTCAAAGGTTTTTTTTAGAGGCTGTTTTAAATGTTTTTTTTTTTTTTTGTATGATTAATGATTACTAAAGCACTTCATTGCCGGGGAAACTTTAATTACTCAGTAAAAAAAAAAATCAGTTTGACTTTTATGTTTAATTCAGCAAATAGTCTCACAATGCCTCAGAGCTCGGAAAACAAGGGATTGAGGCATCCATTAAATTGCTGGACCGTTTCATTTGAAGCTTAATCGAGTTTCTTGTATGATCAAAGACGGGTTTGATGGAGTGCAGTTTACTGAATGCAGAATTTTTCTGAACTACGCGGCAGCAGTAAATTTGTACTATCTAGCAGCCTACTTTAATTTTCCTGCTTCTGTTTTTTTTAAAACAAGGGATTCGCTAAGCAGCATCCGAATGGTCTCAATAAAAAAAAAAAAATTTTAAAGTGGTGTATGAAAGTTTGACATGACATGACATGATGCTTCTTCTTCTTCTGTTATATGCAGAATTTAACCCCCCGCCCCCCAAAAAAAACCCTCAGGCACAGAGTCTGATACTCTTTACCTATTAAAGCCCCCCCAGTGAGAATCAAGTTCATAACCTCAACATGTTCATATGGTTTTTTAAGGTAGGGCTGTGATGGCGTAGGTTTTTTTTCTTCTTCTGACTGCAGTGATAAAGCAAAGAGAATCTTATTTCCCTCCTCCACCCCCCAACCAACCCTCAGCCCTCACACACACCACGGCAGTGAATTTCAACTCCGCTGGATTGGATCCACTCAGCGGGTCACGGAGCTGCTCCCGTCTCTCCCACAGTGGAATCAGACAGTGGGAGGAGGAGAAGAGCTCCCCTTCCAAAGACAGTATCTCTATATTGCGCTTGGATACATGTCTGAAGGGGACGTTTGAAGGGGGCTGCGTTCCATTTGTTGCGATATAAGTGCCTGTCTGTGTTGCCTGTGAAGATGTACGGCACGGCCCTGGCAGCACATGTCATTTTCCCAGTAATAATTACCCCATATCTGAAGCACCTCTCAATCTGTCCTGGCAGTTAGCAAATCCCCGTGGGCCCGGGGAACTGCAGGAGAACCAAAGCGCTGACTTTGTATCTCATTAACACATCCAATGAGATATTAATCTCCATCAGTCATGGCACAACCCTCGGCACAACGTCGGCGGTTCAGTCAAGAGGAAAATGATTTGCCGTGTTTGTTAAAGGGCATTTTTTAAGCTGTGTGCCAAGTGATCCGACAGATGATGTGTCAGATCTGCCGCCACGGTGCAGAGGTCTACTGTAGTGCTAAAGCAAAGCTGTTTCTAGATGACAGGAAAAGGAAAAAAAAGAAGGTACCTATTACTGTTTGCTGGTGTATATACATTCCACTTCCACATGGTCAGTTCATGTAAAACGAAGGCATGAGCAATCCTCTAAAACTGCTAATAGAGCACCATACCATTAAAGAGGACCGCCATTGTCATCTGTCTGTGTGAACAAGGCGAAGGCTGAAAGCGAAGACTGATCTGAGAGCACTCTGCGAAACACTCCAGCCTCAACCGCCTTGCTCCTATATAAAGACTATAATTAACCGTATGATTCAAATCAGGATAATGAAGAACTGAGCTCCATCCAACCGCGCTTTGCTGTTGTCTTTTTTTCCGTCCCCAGGTGAGTGAGAATGCTAAGCAGGACCTGAAGGACGGGCTGGCTCTCTACAACTCAGAAAACAACATAGGTCTGAGGAACGCCTGGAACATCATCCAGGCCGAGGTAGGCCACGCCCGAAAGGAGGACACACGCACGTGAAAGCGAAAAATCTGACTGATGAGACATTGCGGCTAATGTGTTTCCTGGCATGTAGCTGTGAAAATTAATGCAACGTTAAATGTGAAAGCTGGCTGTTAAAGTATGCTTCACTCCATTATTGCAGCCCTCCAAAGCAAAGGTCCAATTAAAATACTAATATTAACCTGGGCTGAAAGGAAGCATTAACCAGGTTTTTATGTCTGGTGTGTGCGTGTGCGTGTGTGTGTGTGTGTGTGTGTGTGTGTGTGTGTGTGTGTGTGTGTGCTTACACAGTGGAAGTGCTGCGGTGTCATAGCGTACACTGATTGGTACGACGCGCTCAAGGAGAAGGTGGTTCCTGACCGCTGCTGCCAGGAGCATTACCAGGACTGCGGGCGGAACTCCACCAACATGTTCTGGAACAGGGTGAGTTGACGTTGAACATGACGAGAACGCAGAAAGTCACAGGCTGCTTTTTTTTTTTTTTTTTTTTTTTAGTTTCTAAAGCATCGTCATGTTGGCTACTCTTATACTTCCAATAAAATATTAACCTTATCTTCACACATGCTCGCGGGTATTTGAAATCCTTAAAATCCCACAAATCAATGCAGAGCTCCGTGAAGCAGTATTTTTCCAACAAAAACACCAAACAAAGAAAAAAAAGTATTAGCATTATACATGTATGTGTAAGTGGATCGTCTTAAGTGCTTGGTTGTGCAGTCCTCCTACATTGGTGGATTCTCAGACATTTATTTGGACTTTCTATTTTTCAGCCATGCATTGTTTTTAGTAGTGTTGTGTATCAGACTTGGCAAATCAAACTAATAAATAGTTTTACATCTCACTTTTCAGTCATTTATTTTCTGTTTTGCGTTGCTTCATATTACTCCTGATAATAATAACTTATTATATTTGTTGTTATTGCTCTGTTTGTTAAATTCCTATATAGCATTTTTTCCCATTTGACTAGATTTTAGGGCATTACTGATAAAAGATAATTATTATTGCGTTCTATCATATACTCCATATAATCCTCTTGCTCGCATGAATATATATAATAATATATAATATTATAATAATGTAACTCAAGACATTGCTGTAAAAATGTTTTGTTTCAGTTTTTCCTGAATAAACAATGATTGTGTATCTACAGCATAAGAGCAGCAGATGGATTCATGTGGCCTTGTCCTTCTTTCAGTTTATGTTTGAAGTTGTGGCTTTAAATAACAATTGTGTTAATCTAAGATACCATTTATTTTAGCACAGGATTCACAGGGGGGAAACAATCTTTAGTCCATAGGTTCACTAGTTCCTTCATCCACATTACGTATACATACACGGCTTAAAGTAGCTCTAAAATGTGACTCTTATTGCCTAATTCTGATCACACTGATTTTTTTTCCTCACCGTTCTGCATGAGAAAAAAGCTCCTTTTTTTTCCCTCAAAATCCTCACAGCGCAATGTTCGTCAATATCCCTCCATTACAAGTCTAATCTGCTATTGGCTTGGCGTGTGGTGCGCTTTGTCCAAAGTAGGATTAAAAGCTATAATATAATTGCCAAAAATGAGAATAGGCAGACGCTGAGCCGGCCCATTGGGGAAAGGCGCAGCTCTGAAAGCTTATGTGTAATCCTGCCCAGAGGAGCCGGCGGCCACACGCTGCACGGACGGGTCTCACACACTGCACTCAGAGAGGGCCCCCACTTTGCATTATTAAGTCATTTACCCTGCGTCCTGCTGGCGGCTGACCTCTGGATGCACCCGGGTGCAGGTACATTAAATAGATTGTGTACCTGCAGCGCTAATGCACACATCTGTTCACGCACGCCGGATATATAAAAGTTTAATCCAAAAAGTGACATCGGTTCCTTCGCCACGCCGAAAATGGTATAAGAGTGGTGCCCTTACGAGCTTTTCTTCCATTTTAGGGCTGCTTTGAGAAAGTGGAGGAATGGCTGGACGACAACAAGCACCTGCTGGGAACCATCGGCATGGTCATCTTGGTGGTGCAGGTAGGAGGGCTCCATGATGAATTGTTCTTCTCCCCCACCCTGTTTTTTTTTTTTCTCCTTACCCTCGGCGTGTTTGCCGCATTTGTCTGCGTCCGCCCGTCTTGGCAACGTGTTTTTAAAAATAAAAGCACACCGTGTCACCGTTTTTTTTTTTTTTTTTTTTTTTTTTATCTGCTGAGAGAGTTATGAGGATGTGTGCTCGGTGGGCGTTCTGGGCACCCACACGTCTTGAAAACGTTGCACCCTGATCCTCTCTGGGAGAATCCAGACTCTGGCTTTGCGCCAAGCGGGCTGCAGCCACGCATGAGGATCCTTCAGTAGACAGGGAGGTGATGCTGGATATAGGCGGAACAGGTATAGAGTCGCAGACTAAAGGCGTCGTATGGCGGGAGGCGTTTTAACCGCTTTATGTTCCTCTGCAGTCTGCGTCTCACTCGCATTGTTTCTGCAGCTGCCGTTTTTTCTTTTTTTTCATCTGCTAGTAGGACAAGTATTTACATCCACTCCAGACAGCGGTAAATAAACCGTACAGACGTTTGCTGTCTCTAGGTGGAATTCGGTAGTAAAGTTGAGCTCAGATGACTTAGGGACTGAGATGCACAGTATGTTACTGTCAGATTGAAAGTTTCCCGAACGACAGGGAGAGCCACATAAACCAAAGGCCTGGGTTAAAAATTTCTTGCTGAGTTGTAGTTCAATCAATAGTTCCAATGATATTTATGATTTCAAAATTAAAATTTGTAACTTAATCTAAACAAGGACATGGATGTATTTGTGTGTTTATTCTATATATTATTTACAAAGCAAACATTAGCATTATCTTGGGGTCGCAGGCCGAACTGCCTCTGAGAAACACAGGTTTTTAAAATGAAACTGCTTTATTAAGTGTTTCTACCTTTAACCACCAGGTCTATTTGCTTTGCAGATAATTCAGAGTAAAAACTTCCAAAACATCTGGATCCTAAGTTATTAAACAATGCAAAAATGGGAACACTGATGTTTAGCGTGAAACTACCTTATTCAGTGGGTGCGCTGGTTTCAATCACCGGGTCATTTGATTTCAGAATGGAAAACCTCTGAGGATAATTTATTAGAGACGCATGCTGAGCTAATGTTTGTAGCATCTTTCACGAACCTACGCAATTTGTGATGTCATCTACCCTTTTGTTATATAATTATTGTTTACAGGGAGAGACCCCTGGCGACAGAAAATGAAATATTGTGCCTTTAATAAACTTCAGATCACACACCATTCTTGCAGCCTTGCATTGTTTTATAAAGAACTGACAGTAACGGCTTGAACATAAATAAACTGAACAGAAGACGTAATCAATGCTGAAACATCACAGCGTTCCCCGCCGTGCCGTGCTTCATTACTGCCACAGTGAAGTGCATTTGAACTGTAAAGTGACTGCTTGCCTCAGGAAAAAACGAAACCCAGTCAGTGACAACGGATCTTTCCAATCATGATTCACAATTCCCATCTCTATTCCGAACTCTCTGGAGTCCCTTTTTTCACGTTCATAAGCACAAAAGTTGAAACATGCTCAGCTTGCATGTGTGCATGGAATCCCTCCCCCTCCGCTGGAAGGGGCAGAGGGTCACACCGCAGTGAGCTAAAACCGACATTATTAAGTCATTTACCGCACCAGTCTTCTAGCGTGAACCCATGTCAGGATGCATTTAAAACCTCAAGATTAAGTATCTGCAGTAATAATGCAGATTTGTCCATATAGGCCTGCACGTCTGGATGTGAAAGTGCCATCACGTGCTCCTCTCCCTAACGCTATATATGCAAACTCGAGCGCATTAGCATCGGTACTTAACAACCCTCATGCCATGGTCCCATGGGAAAATAGACAAATTAAAATAGGCCTTGTTTGCAGGTGTAGGACCAGCTATAGTGGATGATATATTTATATATAACTACACTATATTAAAAGTCCATTTTTTATTTAAAATGTTTAATGCCTATTTTCTAGGCACATATGGACGTATTTCAGTGAAAAAGGAACCTAAATGACTGCTGTGGCCTTTGTGGCTTCATTATGGCCGTCACCCTCGGATCTAACGCCTCTCACGCTGTGCCGGCGAATGCTGTCCGTCTGCCCGGGAGACTTCCCATCAAACATCTGGTGCTAAAATCAATTCATGAGCCCACAGCTAGCCCATCCTCAATATTACTACATAAGGAAAACCTTACTGGTTCAAACAGGAATGCAGCAGAAATTAGTCTAAAGGACCCAATTTTTTCAAGACTTTTTCACCTATCCACCTATGTAGTGGGCAAAAATAGGAAATGCACTATCTAGAAAACCTGAATGAATACCTTAGTAGACTTTCAACAGGTGGGCTAAAAGTACCTGATTGTTTTTTTACATCCAGTTTTATTTTGCAGTGTAAAAGCAAACCACACTAACCAGAAATCACCAGACTGGGTCAGATGGTGTGCAGTAGAACATCTGAGTAGCTACTGGTTAGTAGCCAGGTTAGGTTGCAGCAGCTCAGCCTTTTGACAGACAGCTAGGCCGCCCAATCGGGCGGATTGATTCTCGTTTGGCTGTTGATGGGCGGTTATGTGGGCCAATCGATCCTATTGGCCGGACGTTTTGATTGGTTTGAGGTAAATTTGCTCCTGCACCCCTAATCTATTATTGATTTTGGTGATTTCTAATCTGGTTTATGGTTTCTCATCAATATGTAATGGCAAAAGATATATTATAGCAAAAAAGGTACATAGAGATCTTGCAGCCTGGCCCTCCTTTAAAGCTGGGTTTAAAATAAAATCAGATGAAAGCCTGTAAAACTACCAGATAAGAAATGCCATAACTGACAAATGATAAATGGGTACCTTTAGCACCAAATTCCATTGGAAAATTGAATTTCAAATTCACATTTTTAACTGTTGCAATATTTGGTGATGGATCAATTGCTGATCATCTACATTTGAGTGCAGCAAATTTATCTACACAATAGCTAAGAACTTAACAATGGCGCCTGGCATATGCATTTGTCTTCTTATCTCGTCCTTATTTCTCTTCCTGCAGCTCTTATCATTAGCACAGACATACAACGTGCAGCAGCATGCGCTCCTTCTCGTCGTATATGTTCCCTTCCTTGCTCGGCCTGTCAGTGACTCTGCTCTTGGCGTCATAGCTTCCGTTTGTAACCAGGGCCGTCCCTGTGCAGAGCGAGCGGGGCCGTGGCGAGAGGCCAGAGCAGATGAGAGGGGTCTGCCTGCGGGTCTCCTCTGTGGGTTCACGGCAGACAGCGGCAGACAGCTCGGACAGAACATTAATAAACATTATTTTAATTCTCCTGTTTCGCTGCATTGTTACCCGCCGCTGTCGCCTGGCCCCGTCTCCGTGACGCCACCGTCCACAAATGCCAACCGACAAGCCCTTATAGCCTACTTTTAAATTGCGTAATGCCTGTCGATTCACTTATCCGCCGAAATCCATAGGAATTGAACTATTAAATGCTCCTCACGTAAAATATCAATGTATGCGATTAATTTAGATTAATTAATCTCAAAGCATGTAATTAATGAGATTAATTGTCTCAAACTCTGTAGCAAAAGTCTTTGTAATGCATCAATTAGTGGTTCACTCCGAGCAACATTTATAAGATCTACTGCCCTAAGGGGGGAGATGGTGCTTGAGCTGTAGTCAAAGTTCACAGCTCTGCTACTAATGGGAAGTCTGCATTATATATGTTGGCCAACTTTAGATCACTGTGTATTATTGACAGGATCATATGCGATTCCTACACTCACGTGCATTTATTTATACAGGCTATTTTTACCTGATCTCTTTTTACTTCAGTTTTCTTTCAAACACATCCACACACACATACACACACACACGCATGTGAAACATTAACAAAAATCCGCCCTGCTTAGCGTGATCACGTCCGCGTGCCAAATAAATCCCCACGGCAACGCCTTGACTGACATTCATTTTAATGAGCCCTACCTGCTGTCTTCCTACCCAGAGACTGCTCATGTAAATTACTTACAGCTAACTCTGGCCCTTGTTAAATATGCCAATAAAAGTAAACAGCGCATATATACGCGTGGGTTCAGGCGGGACGGCAGAGCCGCGGACCTTGAGCTGTCAGCTCGGCGCACCCGGAGGCCCGGTGAAGGACTCAACGGTGGAAGAGCATCGCTGTCCCACAAGTCTGCACCGTCGCTACCTGCATAATAACCTTTAGCCTTCAGTATACTGTTTGTATAAGTCCATCACGGTGGTTTTTATACAGTCTCCTTATATATTCAGGAGATGGATGATTGGGCTTTGAAGAGTCCTGCAGGAACGACTCACTCAATGAAGCTGGCAGGAAAAAAAAAAAATCCGTGCCTTCCTGTCAGAGCTGCCACATGTAAATAATTGGGTTAGTTTTTAAAGCACTCTTTGCTAGGCGTTTACTTCAAATGGCATTTTGTATTTGGATAGACGGCAGCTTAAGGTGGCGTTTTCTCTGAAGGAGCCCCCGAGCATCAGCTTCTAGGGTGCAACTAAAGGAAGAGAATCAGCAGCTTTTCCCCGAGCTAATCATATTCTGTCAGACCCCACCCCCACACCCCATAGAGACTGTTTGCAGGAACTTCACACTGCTGCTTTAATAAAGACTACACACCATACTGTATTTCGCAGTTTTCTCGCCATCTGAACTCGGGCCGCCAGATAATGGTTTTCAGGATGAGCCGTGTGGCTGTGTTTGATGTGCAAGTATCAGGGGTAATGGAAACTTCAAAGTGATAGCTGGCTACTTTGATTCAGTGGCATCTCAATTTACTCCATTGACTTAATGTTTGTGCACACTGTACATTTTCCTTCCGTCGCGAAAGATTCCAGAGCTCGCGTTTGAAGGCCATCTGAGAGAGAGAAAAGCCAGCGAGAGCGGGAAAAAAAAAAAATGTGCTCGTGCTTCGCCACAGGATTTATTGTGCATCAAAAAGCGCACCAGCTCAAGGCATCAACAGAGGAGGAAAGAAAAAAAAACGACCACACAGCCATGCACGCATCGTACATAAACACACATGTAAAGGCTTTACATGCGGCCAACAAATTGACTATCTGCTTCCCTTCTCCTCCACAGCTGCTGGGCATGGCCTTCTCCATGACGCTGTTCCACCACATCCACAGAACGGGGAAGAAGTACGACGCTTAGCCTTGAGGGGAGGCATCCGACGGAGAGAGGAGCCCCACTGCCTGATGGGAAAAGACTCTGTTTAAACCCCTGACACCACCACCACCACCACCACCCACAACTCCCTGCTCCCCCCCCTCTCCCTTTATAACCTCTCCCCCCCTGTCCCCAGACCTTCTGTACAGATTCCAGCTGTGTCCCCCTGCTCCGTTCTGTTCTCTCCTCTCACCGTTCATTTTGCCAAAGAGTAACACAACTGGAAAAGAAGGGACACCTTTTGGCACAGAAGAGAATCCCATTGGTTGTCACTCCTCTTGAGTACTTTTTTTTTTTCCTTGCTTGGACTAACAATTTGCCGGAAGGACGGACAGACTCTGAGTCAACGAAGACTTTACTAATGCCCACACCCCACTCAGAGGCAAAGAGAACATATGAAACTGAAACCACTAGTGGATTTTCTTTTCTTTTCCCCTCATTTGCCCCATTTTCCCTTGTAAATTGAAAGAAAAAAAAAACTTCCAACATGGCATGCTAATTTTCTACTTAACAGATTTACCTTTTGTCATCGAAATGTCACCAGTTTTTTTTTTTTTTTTTTGCTTTTTCTTTTTCTGTTGTTTTGTAAGTACGGCGCTCCTGTGGAATGTAAGAGTCCATCGGATTGGTGCCAGGAGCTCTCAGACATGCGGTGTGTGTGGTGGGGTTGTTTTTTTGGTGTGACATTGCCGCGTAGGGGGGGGTCTTGTTTTTTTTTGTTTTTGTTTTTTTTCATCCGAATAGAAGGAATTTGGGTAAAGTGAGCGTTATGGGAGAGCATTATGTGAGCGTGAGCAATCATCAGTGGTTTTATTACTGCAATTTCTGCATTATCCTTTCAATAATAGATTGAAGAGCACATATATATATATATATATATATATATATATATATACACACACACACACACATACTTTGCCACACTCGTGCAGTTTTCCCATTCCTTACAACACAACACAAAAGGCTGTTAAATAGGGCTCCACTAGGACTGTCGAGTGAAGAGATCTGCGTGATGAAGTCCCTCTTCGGAGAATACAGACTGAAATGTGTGTGTGTGTGTGTGTGTGTGTGTGTGTGTGTGCAGCTTCGTGCCTGTGTTTTATCACATTGTCCAAGCTACAAAGTGGAGAAGCGGCGCATAGCAACACAGAAGCGAGGGCACGACGGGCGAACGCGTAGCAGCCGCGCTTGTCTCGCCGCTGCCATCAATCGCGTTAGCGCGGGCCGACGAGAGCCGTTCTCTCCTGCATCCCTGAGATCTCATCCGTTTTATTCGGCCCTACTCTTTCTTTCTCTGCCTGCCTGTCAGCTCCCGCTGCCTCCATCTTTCTTCTAGTTTCCACCCCAGTGCGCGTGCCCGTGACATCCCAGCCGACATCCCCAGCTCGAACACCTCTGGTTCGCGTCTTCGCTCATTTCCCTGTGCCGGGACAAGACGGGCGGCGGGAGTGTGGGTGGATCAAAGCAGAGACACGCAGATACGGCAACATGCCCCTGTAGGACGTGTCTGTATGTGGCGGTTTACCACCGATTAGCCACAGCAGGTTGGAGCATCAGCCTGAATCCTAGAGGCTGAAAATACTCGAATTAAAGAAAATGTCCCGCGGTGTGTTTAAGCAGCATTACATCTATAAGCTCAAAAATGTCTGCGCGTACACGAGCAGCAATGGCGTAAATAGGCTATCTCGCTGTTAAAAGGATCTTCTTAACCACGAACATTAACTGACCGGTTATGGTAACATCGTTCTCACTACGGTAAATGCAGTGATGGGCTACTAATGTGCTGAGGAATGAGCAAGCGGGTCGCACATAGCCCAGTTTATCTACAACTACTTTGTTTCAAGAGGAGACATAGAGTAAGAGCTCTGAAAAAAAGACAGCGTAATTCTCCACTGCGTGGGAAAGCTGTGTGGTTAAAGGTCAGAGCTGAAACTTCCCATTTGGTCCATTAAGAGGTGTTGAGTCTGGTGGAGGAGGAGGCACTGGGCGGCGTGGTGATCTGGCTGGTTAGAGTTTGCCATCATCCGTTTATTGCTAAATGTGTGCATGGAAGTACAGAACACACATGGCTTTATAAGCCTGCCAAAAAAAAGCAGGCGGTCGAATCAACACAGTCTTATCCCTGGACTTCACTTCACTTCCTAATTCAGTCAGATCTTAACAGCTTCACCATTTTTGCTTTGGGACACGGTGTTTTCAGCCAGCAGCGACTGATGGGGAGCCGCTATGGGTGTGACCAATGCACTCAACTCAAAACTCAAACGTCTCATCGGCTTGGTTGTCTGCCATCGACAAGCACAGCGTCAGACTCAGATGGGTGTGTAGTGATTCACGGGGTCTGCTGAGTTTCCTGCCATGATGGACCGGCTACTGTTTTTCTGAGAAATGATGCGGTGTTGCCGGATCTCCCATTGAGATAAAAACTATGACGTATATTGATCCGGGATGAAAATTGAGGTGTCATCCTTGTAACAGGAGGGGACCAGAAGTGGCTGCGTTTTTTTACATTCTTATCAACCGCGCCGGAAGAGTTTGCTGCTTTGGGTGGAAATTTGGAAGTCAGATAGCGTTCAATAATGCCGCGTGCTGACAAATGACACGGCATGTTTACCAAAAGACGCGAGAGACATTATTCCAGCATAGCATGCCCCGGAGTATCCAGAGGAATCCAATTCGATTTTCAATTCAATTTTATTTGTATAGCCCACAATCACAAATCACAGTTTGTACAAAAGCAACACAACATCCCCTGCTCTTAGACCCTCTCATCGTACAAGGAAAAAATTCCAGGACGGACAGGCGTGCAGTAGATGATGTGTGCAAAGTTGTTGACAGTTAGGTAATTCTGTTATTCAGTCATGTTTGTCTCTTCGTGCTTTATGATTGAATATGGGTTATACAGTTTTAGGAAGAGTTTCCCACACATAGACCACACCAAGCTGCAAGGTTCTCGCTCACATGCACAGAGTGTAAGAACACGGGACAGAGGGGGGAGCATACATGTCAACCAAACACGACTTAGGCCCCCGTCAGACAGCGACTCCATCTGGGCTCCGGAGCCCCTCAGCGCCACGCAATGCTCCGAGGCCTGGGAAGGACCGGAAGATGCTGGGGGGGTCGGGGTCTCGGGGGGGTCATCCGTGCATCAGGAAGCGGCAGATTCGGGCGATGACGTGCGGCGACCCTGGCCCCTGCCGTGATTCACCGCCTGCTCCAACTCCTCTAGTTGTGTCCACGGGGGGGGGGACATGACAGCTGCTGATGTACAGCGCAGGCACGAGTGGTCACATCTCCTCCGCTCGGCTGCTTCCGCAAACCCTCAGCGCGTCCCTTATTTACAGCCCCGCTCCGCAGACACGCAGCGCCGCTACAGGAGCTGGCAGCACGCATAGGAAATACAGCTGTGCTCCGTGGAACGACTGGAAGCAGCTGGGAGGTATATTTTGCACTCGGCCCGAGGGTCAGGAGGAATAGCTGTTAACAGTCCTGCAAACCAGACTCCGTTGTGACCTTTATTGTAGGCGATGGAGTCGAGAAGAAAGAAAGAAACACACTAAAAAGAATTTTTTGTTTGTCTTTGTATGGGCAGAGAACATATGTTTACGCGCAGATGTTGCACAAAAAAAAAAAAGGTGAGTGTGACAGAAAATAAATGAATCTTGTGTGTGTGTGTGTGTGTGTGTGTGTGTGTGTGTATTTCCAAACCTGACATCACACTTCAGAGACAAAGCCTGCAAACGATAACTGCCCCCCCTCCACCAATTGATCGGTCTGTGTTGACATTTTCCCGCTCTCAGCTCTGCTGCTGTCGCCACCTTTTTTTTTTTTTTCCCTCCACGATCACGTCAAAGGAAATGCTCCTCCGTGTGTTAGAATGCAGGGACGATCGCCATTTTAACAAAAAAAAGCAGTTTAATGACGTTATTTTTTGTACTTTTGGTTGCCACTTTTCTAATGTTTGTTTTCTATACAATGTTCTGTTCCTGTTGTCGCAGGCTGTTTTTTTTTTTTTTTTACTCTTTTTTTTTTTTTTTCCTCCATTCATGACAGAAGCTTATTGTGAGAACATTACACCATTAAGCATTTGTTTCATAGAGGATTAATGCGACAAAAAAAAACCCTTTCTGTCTGCTAGAGGCAGCAAAGCAATCCAGTGAGAACTGATAGAAGGGGAAATTTGGCTCATAGCACCGGGTGAAGCCTACAAAAGACATATTGCACACTTGTCTCCGTGCTTCTCTGTATTAAGATCTGGTTTAATTAAATTGGGACATACTATAATAACCTGCACTTTGTATTTTAAAACTGCCAGTGTAAGGGCCATTGTGTGTTTCTAGAGCATGATGTTAGATGACACTGTACAACAGTGCTCACTCCACTCTATCAGTTGTACCCAGATGTAAATATGCTCATTTTACACCAACTTACTGTTATTCTTTACCTCTGCCAGTTGTATTCACATTTGCAGCATTTACAGGCTATTCTGTGGAATCCATTCTTTCATTTACTGACATATCCTCCACCCGCATACATTATGTATCCATCTACTTAGGTTTGGTAGTTCTTTTCTGCCTGTATTGTATTTGTTTTCCTTTTTAAAGTGCAGGAGCAGTGTAAATTTGATGTAAATTTGTGTTTTTGTTTTTTTTGTTAGTACGGTTTTCATATTTCATTTGCATCTTGTAGTAAGACACGTTTTCCTGTATGTTGTTTTTTTTGTTTGTTTTTATTTGTTTTTTGTTTTTTTGTGGAAGGAGAGTATTAAAGTATTCTCTCTTATCCGCGGAAGCACTCCCAGTACTACGCCACACAGATGGTACAGTAAGAAAACCCATGCCGGAATTTGTCTGTAGTGAAGAATTTTATAGACGTAGAAAACATTTTTTTTTTAAATTTGTATTTATTTTTATTGCCACCTTTTGACATATTATTTCTGTAATCTCCTTCTAATCCTTCCCCCCCCCATGCTAACGCTGAATATCGGAGCAGTGGAAATGTATGCTCTCCAAATGGTGTGTTTGATGTTGTGTTCTGCTGGGTGGCATATCTGATACCTGCCAGCCATGTCCTGTGGAGTTTTTTTCTGCTACATGTGAAAGCACTCTGAATATCTATAACTAGGTGGTGCACTACCTTCTCTTTATTCTCTAAATCAACTATTTTTTAAATAAAGGAAAGAGTGTCACAAAAATCCCACCATACTGTATGCTCATTGCCTTTCATGTTTGATGCTCCTGATGTATTCCCTTCACATAAGCGGTATTTAAATAGTGTCTGATGGGGTTTTTTATTTTTTTGGGGGGAGGAGGGGGTTGAAGGACAGGAAGTGTGGTATATGCAGCAATATAAAGTGTCATCGCTGCTTTTAAAATAGCCTCTCTTTTTAAAAAACAACAAAACCTAAGGGACTGTTGTCTAAAGATTCTGAGAAGAACCAGTGTGTTTTTTTTATATTTTCTTTTAAAGAACAAAAGGGATACAATGAAAGGAGGAACCGACGCCAATTTGTCTCATGTTTCTACAACGCAGAGTGAGCAGCAGAATATTTTTGTACGGCTTCCTTTATCCCTTTTTTTAACCTAATTGTTATCAAGGCCCATGTGTGATAGTGAGTGGAGTTCATTGTGTCATTCCAGCCTGACATTTTGTTTTATATCACTGTTCCTTCTATGCAAAACTATGACCTACTTTAGCCTTTGTACAGATTATTTTGTATGAGTATCATGTGCTGAAATAAAGTGAACAGAATCAACCATGGACACTTCCCCCCCACCCCTGGTTGTTATTACAGTATTTCACACCCCCCCCCCCACCCTCAGCAGAGCTCATTTCATTAACCTCGATTGGTGAGGCTTCCACTACGACAAGCCTACGAGCCTGTTTGATTTGTCCCCGCGCAGCATCCGGCTTGTTAACCTGCAGTGGGGCTGATTTGCAGGTTGTTTTCAGCTGATATCCGTTCTCAATCTGTCGTGTTTCCCCCGAATAAACGCTCTGTTGAACTCACTCTCCGCAGATCTTTGTCGAGCTGGTTTGACATGATTTCACATGCAGAAACGGCATGACTAATATCGCTGCAAGTGTACTGTGGATTCGTACGGCGTGCTCTTTTAAAACTTCACTTCGACGTTAAAATAATTCAGATGTTCTGTCTGAAGTGGACTACATTTTATAAATACTACACTAATGCAATTAAATTAATAGGTTATTTGTAAGTATTTTTATACAGATTATCACAATCCCCAAATCCTCTCTAAATAGCCCTGAGAAAATCTAGACTGGTCTGGAAGGTCTTAGCCAATCACAGCTCATTTTTAAAAATGCGGGTGAGTTTTTTCCTTTTTCCACAGCTCTGCAGAATTTTCCTTACATTGGACTGTAATGACGGAAGCCGTAGCAAAAAGAGAGCTACATTCCAGCATTGGCAACAACAGCTCACTCAGCTAAGCAAGCAAAAACAAGTCAAAAGGGAATCTAAGATTCTGAGAAAATGGGAATCATTCAGCGTTTGAGATATAGACTGCTTGAAGTCTTCATCTCCTTGGCCGGTGTAGTGTCAAAATCCCACTCCACCGCCCAATTTCATCTCTACATCTCAACTCGCACTCGCTTTTTTCTGCTTGTTTCAGGTGCAGCATATTTTACATGTGTTAAATCTGCATACTTTTCCAAAATAATGAGCAAAGACCACCACATAAGGTTCAATTGTCATAAGGTTGCCAGTGGAGAGGGGCCAGGATGAGGGTCTCCCTTGCAGGAAATAAGCAAGAGAGAGATGATTGATTGATTCCAGGCTACAGTGAATTGCAATATTCCAGGTGGGTGGAAATAAAAGGCGTGGATGAAAGTTTCTAGGTCCTTGAATGCAAGGAATGGCTTGAGTTTTGAAATGGTGTGGAGTTGGGAAAAGACATTGCTTTAACTACTGAATTGATCAAACTTGAGTGGTGAATCCAAAATAAAACCAAGGTTTTTGTTTGACTGTTGCATATCATATAGATGTTGCCAAAGGGACCGAGGAAAATGATTTCGGTATTTACTGTCAATGACTTGAAGGATATTTACTGCCATTCAGGACATTATGTCATCATTACAGTTGTGGTTTGTAAGTTTGGACCGGTCATTGGGTTTGAGACTAAGATGGGGCTGGGAGTCATTGGCATAACAGTGGAAGGAGATTTAATGTTTTTGAATGATTTGACCAAGAGCGTAAATGTATATGGAGAAGTGGAGGGGACCTAGGATTCATCCCTGAGGGACGCCACAGGAGAGGGTAGCTGAGAGGGAGGAGAGTGAGCCAAAGTTTATGGCAAAGCTTCAATTGTTGAGGTAGAATGCAAACCAGTTCAGAGCCATTATTACCAGTGCCAATAGTGGAGACACTTGTCTGGTGGTCTGTTATGTAAAATGTACTGATTTTTGCTGTAGGACTGTCAATATTTCACTTTGACAAATTTTGATAGAATTCAGGCAAGAAAGTAACCATTTAGATTCATAATCTGGACTCACTTTAAAAAAATAACACTTGTTTGGACAAGAAAATGGCTGATCTCTCAACAACTGACCCTATGAACGGATCTATGGGCTCTTTTGTATTTTCCATTCAGCTCATACATTTTGATATCTTGAATAGCATGAATAAAGCACCGGGCGTTGTTCTCTCTAGGAATTGAAAAAATAATCCTGTTTCAAACAATGTCAAACTATTTACTATATTAAGCAATTCCAAAAAGTAGCATGATTTGGGAAGGACAAGCTCTTAAACCTCTGCAGCAATTAAGGCCTCAGCCTCTGTGGGACAAAAGACTAATTTAAAAAAAAGGGGAGATCAATCTCATTAAGTCAACATGTACTTCTAGCAAGGTACCAAATTACCTGAGAGACCTTGTGTCCTTCTGTCACTCCACAGGAGACAATTGATGTAAATATAAAGAAAGCAAATCTTGTGATTAAGTATTCACAGACAGTATTGCTACTGCCAAGGACAGTTCGTCGACAGCATTTCTGAATTATGAGCTACATTTTAAAATCAGGGAGCCATCCTTTATATGTTTACAATCACTCCATGGTAAGTGTGATTCTTTTTCTGTGCTTTGTCCTCAGATAACCCCTTTGCTCCCTCTTGACCGACTATCTATCTTTGCCAGGTCGATTATCAATTGAGTTTTACATTTAAATCTCATTACAGAATATGGCCCGACATGTTTGGCATTTTAATTCTTTGACTCTTATTTGGCTGAAATTCAGCAGATTCGCTCTTGAACACAAATGCAAACACCAGGACAAACTGCATAAGATATAAATGCAACACATGTTTATGCTCTCATATTTTACACATTGAAATAAAAGAGCTATACTTTTTTTCCCCAATGCTAAAATTAAATTTTGCAAACTTGGCTGGATTTATCAAAATACCAATCAGTCAGTCATCAATAGGTACTGGTCTGTGTGCATGGTTACTTGGTCTGTGGGACTGGTCTGTGTGCATGGATACTTGGTCTGTAGTACTTGTCTGCGTGCATGGATACTTGGTCTGTGGTACTGGTCTGTGTGCATGGTTACTTGGTCTGTGGGACTGGTCTGTGTGCATGGATACTTGGTCTGTAGTACTGGTCTGCGTGCATGGATACTCACTCTGTAGTACTGGTCTGTGTGCATGGATACTTGGTCTGTGGTACTGGTCTGTGTGCATGGATACTTAGCCTGTGGTACTGGTCTGTGTGCATGGATACTTGGTCAGCGGTACTGGTCTGTGTGCATGGATACTTGGTCTGTGGTACTGGTCTGTGTGCATGGATACTTGGTCTGTGGCACTGCTCTGTGTGCATGGATACTTGGTCTGTGGTACTGGTCTATGCATGGATACTTGGTCTGTGGTACTGCTCTGTGTGCATGGATACTTGGTCTGTGGTACTGCTCTGTGTGCATGGATACTTGGTCTGTGGTACTGCTCTGTGTGCATGGATACTTGGTCTGTGGTACTGCTCTGTGCATGAATACTTGGTCTGTGGCTGGTTGCTGTTCCTGCGGAGGAGTACAGAGCCCGCTTCTTCACCTCCACCATATATCGATTGGCCACAATGGGAGACCCTGGGGAACCCATAGCACAACCATGGTTTTGTCTGTAGAAGGCAGCATCATATCTGAAGTAGGCTGTGGGAAGAGAATAAAGAAGAGGTACAGTAGGGTGCAAATTTGGTCTTGTCTTAAGTTAGTCCTGCTTTTGTAGCCATTTTCTGACTGTGTCTGCTTCATTGGTGTGAATGCAGGTGAACAGGGAAGTGATATCAAACAAGCCCATGTTTTCATCTGGTGCCAAGTTATGTAGTGGTGTGGAGTATTTCCCAATAGAGGGAACAGGATGGTGATGGTTTATGTCATTGAGTTAATGCTGCTTACAATCATCTTTATGAAGTTCCTTCTTTGGGGAGGCTGTGAATGCATGGAGTTGTCTCTACTGGTTACAAACTGTAGTAAGTTGTACATTCAATAGTGTGTTGTTTTTCCAGTTGTAGGCAGTTTATAACTTGTATTGTGTTCTTGTATCACTGTCACTGAGGAGAGTTATTAGTACGGTAGGATGACTGTGCATCTCCCTTTGTGCGCTGGCAGGATGGTGATGCTTACATCCTTGCTTAGTGAGGAAATTGCCCTCTATACTTCAATGGTAATGTTGAGTTGCTGACACCTCAAATCGGTTCTCTTCAGCTTCAGGGGAAGTCAGATTGTTGTTCTTGATAGCTGATTCTGTAGCTGTAATGAGATCCACTATGGGTAGATGTTGCGGGAAGATGGAGAAATACAAGCCTCCCTCTCTGGTTTATACCCACTGACTGAAGTGGTAACAATTAACCAATGAGGTGTTGAGCCAAGTGACTCATGTGTTGACCAGTTGGCTCAATTGTAGTGTCATTTTGAAGAGGAGTGTTTTGTAAACTGACTATATGTCAAAATGCAGAGAACCATGTTCAGTCCATATATGAAAAAATGAATTGCAAAATATGTGTGAAGCAAAAAAAAAACTTATTAGAAGTTTGGAGACTTGAGAAGAGGTTTTGCACTCAGGTGAAATAATTTTGCTACTCCTTTGACTATAAAATCATATATTTTTTCAGTTAAATGAACAGTTTGGGGAGAGATATGGGCTTTTGCATGTCAACCACAGTGCCGTTCTAACCCATCCAGGGTGTTTTGGCAAAAGCTCCAAAAGGGTTGAGAACCTAAAATATATATCCAGAAATTAACCAATGCAATTGATAAGGGTCTTTGCATTTTGGTGTCAATCAGCCACACAGAGATCATTTTATTTTGAATGGGCCTGACCAAATTTGGCTGCACCTACTGTGAGAAATCATTGTTTTAATGTTTTTTATGAATTCATAGGCAACATTACAGCAACAGGTTTCAGGCCATTAGACACTACTCCATCATTTTGTGATTTTAGTAGTATCACATGCCTGTTTGTTGGGACCCATTATGCTGGTTTTTAGTTAACATTGATTTACTCATGCAAACAAGTTTAAGCTCTTGGGTTTTCGTCAATAAATCATAGTTCTTTACATGTTTTCTAACCTGAAAGCTCACAGTATTTCCATTCCACTGCTGCCTTTGGTGCTACCATAACCTGAGTAAAAGGTTTTCTATCCACCATGGAACTTGTGCCTCTTTTAGGGGGGGGCTTTAAAATAAATCCATATGGGTATTTCAGATCAGTTATCAATCACTGATGCATTGACAGCAATGGCCATGCTTAGTTTCCATAATGCTTTGCAAGAATATTTTAAGTTCAGAGGCTGATCCAGGTGGAAATAACTCTTATGATTTGTACTTCTTCTTTTTACCAACCCCTTTATCTTGTTGTTTTTCTTCCACTCTTTGAAAAATAAATATATGCTTTTATATTTTTTTTTCCAGTGAAAGGTTGTGTAACGCTGTGCCAGGTGGCAATGACTATTTATTTGGGAAAGAAACTTAGTTTAAAGCAAGAGTGAAGAGTTTTTGGAGAGATATGAGCTTGTGTGAGCTATGGTGTTGTGCTGAACCATAGACTTTTGAGAATGGAATTTCTGTTTAAAAAAAAAATGAGCCAAACCAATTGGCAAAAACTGGAATACGCTGATTAAACAGCATGATTAAAGACACTCTAAAAATGTCTGTTACCCATGGCTTATGTCTGCCCATACAATAACCTCGGCTCTACATTTAGGCATTCACAACAATGACCTCAGCAAACCACTCACATGTGTATGGAAAGTGACTCTGGGTATCTATAAAAGTTCTATATAAATTTAACTTATAATTAAAATTGTTGCATCATCTGTCTCAGACGATCTTGCAGGTGAAGACGCCGGGTTTGGAGATCCTGGGCTGGTGCGGTCCGCGGTGTTGAGGCCAGCTGGATGTACTGCCAAGTTCTTGTAATTGATATTGGAGACGGCTGATGGTGGCGAAATGAGCGTTCAAGGGCAACGGCTCTGGAGGGCATTCTGGCAGCACTTAGTGCGCTTTCCCTTCGAATCTTGCAGCATCTGTGGCCTCAAGTTGCTTGTCAAAACCGCACATTTCAGAGTGGTCGTTTTATTGTTTCCAGCCCAAGGTGGTCACACACTTTAAGCAGTTTGACATCTTGACACACCATATCTGTCAGCTGGAAAGGAGTGTTGCATAGGAGAAGTGCTCAATAATGTAGTTTAACACCAAATTTGAAACAATATTTGAGGGAAAGAAGCCTTTTGTGTGCATAGAAAAGGTCTTGTATCCTTAATAAACTCGTGACAAAGCGGGGCAAATACAAAAGTGTTGCGTTGATATTTTTGTTCAACCTTAATACATCAGATGTTCGTTCTGCTCTGCTTTGTCTACTGTCATCCTGCTTCAATCTTTGAAGACTTCACACGTCGACAAGAACACAAGGCCTTTCACACAGGCTCTGATTGTTGAAAGTGAAGATACCACAGTGTGATGCAGGATCTTAAGAGTTAAAAGAGTACAAGGCAGCGACACAGAGTGCGGCAGGTTCACAATACTCCTAAGCTGGTAGGCCATTCAGCTGCAGTCAGCCAGAGATATTTTTTGTGTAATCTGACTCGCCAGCCTACATAGATACTTCTGGGCCCTACCAGCACGGTGGTGTAGCGTCACAGCCCCGTGCCCCCTTTTTTAGCCAGCCCAACACCCTGGCTGCAAACAACCCCCTCCTCACAGATTCACATGGCGGTCGAGTATCTGCAGGGTGGGGCTGGATCTTGGGGCTTTTTTGGAGCAAAAGTGACTGTATGTTTACGCGTCGGACTGTAAAATAACAGTAAGAAAACAATGGACAGCAAACTTAACCTGAACCGAGCTGAGACGTTCTCCTTCGTCAACCCCTGGATCAGATATTTTCTTTTCTTCTTCAGCTTCTTATTTTGGGTGAGTAGAGTTATGGTGTTCCAGTAGCAAAAGGCCAGTGCAGGAAAAAAAAACAACAGCAGCAGCAGCACAGCTGTTACGGTGTCCTGGGACATCTCGCATTCTTGATTTTTCTGAACCTACAAATCACCAGCTATCAGGCAGAGAAAAGTCATATCTGTCCACAGGCAAATAGAACAAAAATCAAAACTAAAAAAGAGTTTATAAATTGTAAATGAGAAAAATCTAATTCTGATGCAGAGCTACAAACAGCAGGAGTGCCCAGCCTCCCTACTGCTACCTGTTTTAAATTTATTTCAGTTGTATATGTACATTCTGATAAGCCATACATCACTGTAGCAACTGTGGAGTGCTGCATTCTTATCACATCAGCACTGACTCACACTGAACTATAAAGCACCTGGCAACTTCGTGAGCCTGCTGGTAGCTCTTTACTAAATGCTTCTTTGTGTTTTCTGCAGTGTGGAAGACTTAGCAGCATTTATTGGAAAAGACTTGGCAGAAATTGGAATAAAATATTCATTCAGGTGTTTTAATTAGTATATGATTCATCCAAAAATGTGTTTTTATTGTCTTTTCGAATGAGCTGTTTTTATCTAGAGTGCAAAGCCACCATGTTTCCAAATCAGGCGTCTTCAATAGCCCAGAATAGACTAATTTAGATTCGGCCTTTTGCATTTATCACACCTGCTGTGGTCAATTCATTGATAAGTCAGTTGCACCCTCATCACTAGGAAAAAAAACAGTAAAACCTCCATTCTTCCAAATGCACGTTGTATAGTGTATTTTAAATCGTTAATTGCAAGATACATTACTAGTTGTTAGTAGGACTGGGAGGTCAGGAGACAACGGGGACTATGAAAGAAAGATGTAGAGTACAAGAGACACTTTGATGCAGCCATTACACAACTATCCATCAGGCCTGTGTCCTTCACCATCACACACACACACACACACACACACACACACACACACACACACACACACACACACACACACACACACACACACACACACAGTTGAGAACTTCTGACTCCCCGGCACATTACTACTCTGAGCACACTAATCACATCTGTAGCTCCACAAAGTCCCCGTAATATTCCCGTTCATCCATGGCGGGGGGGGGGGGGGGGGGGGGGGGGGCAAACGCTGCCGCGCTCTTACGGCGTTTAGAGCCAATCAGCAATAACCGTGGCTCTGGCAGCTACGCAGCCCCGGTGTGTGTGGACTTTGTTTATCTGACACGAGGCTCAGAAGTGAACACTGCGGCCCTAATCCGTAAGGCCTTTGTCACCGTGTCCCCGCGGCTCAGTTCAGCCGGCTTTCACCTCCCCGCACAATCCACCAGGAGAAGCCTGATTCTTCCCTTTGAAAAGCCTGTAAACAGAGCTAGAATACATTCATTGCGTGTATGTGTGTATGTGTGTGTGTGTGTGTGTGTGCATGAGTGTGTGTGTCCTGTTGCAGCTACACAGTGGCAAAGTGACAAATGAAGCTGCAGGTGCACCCACTCCATCACAACAGACGCCATCCTAAAAGCCCGCCCTGCCTCAAACATCTTCAAAAAACGCTGCGGCGCCGATGGAAACGCGCGTCATTGATGTGTTTTGTCAGCGACTGTCTCCAATCTTCATGACACGGTTCTTTCATTGCAAATTATGCCCACAGAGCGCGGAATTGTCATGACCTCCAGAGATCCGATACAAGCTTTTCAGACGGAAAAACAAAAACAAATCCATGTTCGCACGGGGCTGAACAAAAGGCATTCTGCGCGTGCATAGACAAACACAATTAGTAATCAAGACAACTTCTGTGAATCTGGGGTCTCGGAAATCAAAGCCGAGCCATGCAGATTGTTATTCAAGGTGAGGGGAAAAACAATCAAGACAAGGAGGGAGAATTAATTTTGACAATGCAATCAACAGAAAGAGCTAATTTCAACAATTTTCTCCTCCTTCTTTCTTTTTTACCACATTCGATGGCGTCTGTTAGAGTTAACTCAGCATCCTCAAGCAACAGCCTTACCTACTGCAGGCGGCCATCCATGCCTGAACGTTGTCACTGTTTTGAGAGCTCATTAAAGCAGGTATTCTTCCCTCCGTCCACTGCAAGCACAGTGTGGGCTGCCGACGCCTCGTTTGTGTTCAATATTTCACACAATGGGAGCTGTTGTTGTTTTTTTCCCCCCTCTATTCTTAATGTCTTCTTATATTTTTGTGTTTTTAAAGCGCACAGCAGGTCTCAGACAGATCAACAACACCCCTCAGCTCCTCAAATCCACCTCCTCTCAATCTCTGCTGCTGCAGTTTTCAACACTGGAAGAGGAAAAAAAAAAATATATATACATATATATAATCCATAATCCACCTACAATAGTTAAAACCCAAAGCAATGCTCGGTACAGTCTGGGTGTGGGATTTTGCTTTAAAGGCAAAAAATAAAAATCTATGTTGATGTCCCATATTAATGTCCTCCGAATTCACATGATTAAAGCGGAGATCCAGGTTTTGTTATTACTTTTCCCTGCTGACATCCATCTGTCTGTTTACCGTAAACACATACACCAGCACGGTTACCATGGCCGCAGGTGCTCTGCATGCTCAGCACCCGAGGAAAGGCTCATCATCTTTAATGCAAATTGCACCTGTCCTGGTTCGCAATGCAAATAAATTCTGCTGAGAAAAAACTGAGCCAGCCACGCTCAAAAGCAGCTCACTTCACTGTAAAATAGGAAGTTTATGTTTTTCACACACTAGATCCCGTATCAGGTCACAGAGCTGAGGCCACATATTTCACACCCTGGCGCCGGGGTGTGAAACATGTGGCCCCGGGGCCCGGACAGGCCCGCTTAAAGGTGCCCGAACTGGCCCACTGGATGTACAAAATATGTCTGGTGAGGATCTTTCAGGGTCCCATCATAAAATATTTACAGTTTGGATTCATAAATGGTTTATTAGATTAGAGGTTTTTGATAAAATAATAGGTAAATTTGCATGTCACCACAGCTCAGAACAGTGACAGGATATGCAGAATAAAAACTGTAATAATAAATACTGTAATACATATACACAATAATTACATGTATTAATGTATACACATATGCACATAAAGTACATACTAAATTTTGTTCAATGTTTTGGATTAGAATGTAATAGTAGACCGAATGATTATGGGGAAAAAAAATGACGTCCTATTGTTGAAATTACACTTTTTTTTTCCTCAAGACATCTGCTTTTTTTTTTAAATTGAAGGTTAAATAATCATGTAATTACTTATAATGTATTTTATTTATATGAAAGGGAAGAATGGAATTTGGAGTTGCTGTGTTATATTTCATTTTTACTGGTACAGGCCACTTGAGATCAATTTGCACCAAATGTGGCCCATAAACTGAGTTTAACAACCCTGTCTTATGAATTATTAGCCTGAGTTTAAAGGAATAGTTCCACATGGGAAACATGCTTATTATAAGCTTGTTATAGGCTTGTTGAGCAGAGACCACTCTCATATGACAAATAGAGAGGCAAGACATGTAGCCCAGGAAACTAGTGGTTTTGCACTTTGTTTAGTGCATAAATTCTTTTTTATATGCCAAATTATAGGTGAAGGCAGGTAGACATCTTATATCTTTGGACAGCGCCAGGCTTGCTATTTTCCTTTCTGTTAAGCTTTTTCATCTCCTGGCTTCAGCTTCATATTTAGAAGTAGATATAGGAGATGTAAAAACATTTCATCTAACTCGAGGCAAGAAATTGAATGCACGCATTTCCCAAAGTGTCAGTTTCCCCCCTATGCCGACACTTCGGCTTGCCGACATCATAACAAGTTGAATGCAACACTATTCTGCAGCCAATTTGGATATACCAGATGTTGCATTTTGTAGGCAGAAAGTGAGGGGCAATCGTGTCTGAAACAACCACGAGAGAATAGACACAGAAGTTTAAAAAGAAATGTGTCATCTGATTCATGTCTGGTGAAAAAAAAAACACATCTCTCTTCATTTTCTCAGGTTTTCTCCTTGTTGATCATTGCGATGGGGGTGTATGCTAAAGTCCAGAAAGCTACAGGTACACACAAAGACACACTTTTTTTTTTTTACCACTCCTTCAACACTCAAGAAATTGGTCTAATATCCTGTTAAAACTACTGAAAGTGAACTTCTTTTTTAATATCTCTTCTGTCCCTTTATCGCTAGTTTTATGTTTACAACCCTGTCGACACCATTTTACATTTATTGGACGAGTGAGTTTTAGCTTGGCTTACATGCTGTCAGTATTTTCACATATAAATTCTAATATATACACTACAGGGCCGAAAAGAATGAACTTGGACTCATGTGTCCTGTATAACCCACAACAGATTATTAATGATTTAAGAGTCAAGGTGTAAGAGAGAAAGGAGGCTTAAATAAAGAGTAGAAATAAACAAGATGAATGAAGAGTTTTCACAGGAGCAAAACAAAAAAAGTATAGAAGTAATAGAAGTAAAGACGGAGCTCTTTCTGTCTTTCTGCCAGACACGGTGCGGGACACGTTCCTGATCGACCCAGCTGTCATCCTAATTGTGGTGGGGGTGGTCATGTTCTTCATCACTTTCTGCGGTTGCATCGGAGCCCTCAGAGAGAACATTCGCCTCCTCAAAACAGTAATAGACGTAACAGACACATTACTAATACTGGCACTGGCGTGATCCTTCCGCTATGGTCCCTTAAATTACATTTAATCCAAGGCCACGTCTTAAATCTTGTGTGTAATGGGAAAGCTGTCAGTTGTGAGTCCGTCTTAAACTGCCTTTTTATATTATGCTTTTTTTCCTCTTCAGTTCTCCTTCAGCCTGACACTGGTCTTCCTCACCCAGCTGTCCATAGCAATCTTGGGTTTCTTCTACTCTGATCAGGTATCTGCCTCTTTACTCGCTCTTTACCATCTGTCCTGTCTGCTCCTTTAGTTATTCTATGCAGCAAATCACTATAAGGTCATCTATCTATTCTGTATCAGCGATTTGCTGCACAGTGACAGACACCAACAGCCATGATGGCCCCTCAGCGCCTCTGATTTTGTGTCTTCTTTCCTAGCTCTTAGATATTCTGTACATTTGTAAATGAGAGTGGAGATATAAAATGTAATAAGGTGCAGCATATTAAACAACTGGGGAATGTCAGAGCAAATGTAGTCAAATAAATGCATGCAAAAAAACAGACGCACAATAGCACTCATGGATCGGTGCTCTGCATCTATAAGCGAATATGTGTATCAGGTTTGTTGAAGGCTTTGAGAAAATAAAAAAGCAACCATCGCAATTTCCTCTTATTGCACTCTTGTTGAACCGACTTGAGCTGAAATTACATAGAGAAGAATTACAATTTATTACAACTCGACTGAGAACCTTCACGGACATTACAACTCGACCCTTATTTTTCAAAGCTATCATTTATCTGCATTATCTGCAATAAGCGGTGTAGTCACCTTGTGTATTGCTGAAGTCTGGAAATGAACAGCGACAGAGGAAAAATGTGAGCAGTTAGACAGTCATACAGGTTAGACCACCAGGTCATGAATAATAATAATATTTTGAACAAATTAACTATTACACTATTTGTCCATTACTGTTTACAGACCAATTTCTAGGTATGTCTTCACATATGTGCGTTTGAATACTTGTGTTATGAGGGAAGATTATTTATTATTTTTTTTTGTCTATTAGTGATAGATAAGTGATAGAACCAATGATTAAAATTAATCACAGGTTGTAGGACGAGGTTGATCAGGAGCATATGCTGTCTAGGCACACCCTAATATGCTTTAAATATCTAAACATGCACTAAAGTGATGTCTTGGGTAGTGAAAGCACACATGCATTCCTCTGAAGAAACGCTATGAAATGTTACTACTGCAATTACGCTGCAATTATGTATGTTGGACCCTTTCTTGATCCATATATTTTGAGTCAAAACAACATCTCACAGAATCAGTTTGCATTAACTGGTGCTAACGTGGTGATGAAATGCAAGAGAATAAAGAAAACCTCATCCACTTCTGGGGCGAGACTGCCCCATATCCCCCAGACTCCCCTCCCCCAGGGAGTTGTTTCCTTCTTGCATCAATGTCTCTGTGTTCGTCAACATCCACAAGTTAAATCTACACTTTACTGATCACTAATCCTCCCAACAAACTACCTTGAGCAGTCTACTTAGACTAAGCTCGGTTTTATAGATGATGAAACAGTGTTATGAATATGAATATGATTGTTTTTTTCCTTTAATTGTGCGGATAAGTAATCGCTTAGTAGCTTAATAAGGGTCATACTATAGTATTTTGCTTAAAAAAAGTTATAATATATTTGCTCAAAAAACATCATACTATAGTATGTCGCTCAAAAAAGGTCATACTATAGTATGTGGCTCACAAAAAGGTCAAACTATAATAAGTGGCTCAAAAAAGGTCATACTATAGTATGTGTCTCAAAAAAGGTCATTCTATAGTATGTCGCTCATAAAAGGTCATAATATAGTATTTTGCTCAAAAACAATCATACTATAGAATGTGCCTCAAAAATGGTCAAAATATAGTATTTTGCTTAAAAAAAGGTCATACTATAGTATGTCGCTCAAAAATGGTCATACTATAATATTTTGCTCAAAAACGATCATACTATAGCATGTCGCTCAAAAAGGGTCATACTATAATATTTTTCTCAAAAAAGGTCATACTTTAGTATGTCGCTCAAAAAAGGTCATAATATAATATTTTGCTCAAAAACAATCATACTATAGTATGTGCCTCAAAAATGATCATATTATCGTAAGTGGTTCAAAAAAGGTCATAGCATAGTATGTGCCTCAAAAAAGCTCAGACTATAGTATTTTGCTCAAAAAAGATCATACTATAGTATGTCCCTCAAAAATGGTCATACGGTCGTAAGTGGTTCAACAAAGGTCATACTGTAATATTTTGCTCAAAAACAATTATACTATAGTATGTGCCTCAAAAAAGGTCAAAATATATTATTTTGCTCAAAAAAGGTCTTACTATACTATGTCGCTCAAAAAAGGTCATACTATAGTATGTCGCTCATAAAAGGTCATAATATAATATTTTGCTCAAAAACAATTATATTATATTATGTGCCTCAAAAAAGGTCATACTATAGTAAGTGGCTCAAAAAAGGTCATACTATATTATGTCGCTCAAAAAAGGTCATACTATAGTATGTCGTTCATAAAAGGTCATAATATAATATTTTGCTCAAAAACAATCATACTATAGTATGTCCCCCAAAAATGATCATACTATCGTAAGTGGTTCAAAAAAGGTCATAGCATAGTATGTGTCTCAAAAAAGGTCAAAATATAGTATTTTGCTCAAAAAAGGTCATACTATAGTATATCGCTCAAAAACAATCATACTATAATATTTTGTTCAAAAAAGGTCATAATATAGTAAGTGGCTCAAAAAAGGTCACACTATAGTATGTGTCTCAAAAAAGGTCATACTATAGTATGTCGCTGATAAAAGGTCATAATATAATATTTTGCTCAAAAACGGTCATACTATAGTAAGTGGCTCAAAAAACGTCATCCTATAATGTTTTGTTCAAAAAAGGTCATAATATAGTAAGTGGCTCAAAAAACGTCATCCTATAATGTTTTGTTCAAAAAAGGTCATAATATAGTAAGTGGCTCAAAAATACGTCATACTATAATATTTTGCTCAAAAACAATTATACTATAGTATGTGCCTCAAAAAAGGTCACACTATAATATTTTGCTCAAAAAAGGTCACACTATAGTATGTGTCTCAAAAAAGGTCATACTATAGTATGTCGCTGATAAAAGGTCATAATATAATATTTTGCTCAAAAACAATCATACTATAGTATGTGCCTCAAAAATGATCATACTATCGTAAGTGGTTCAAAAAAGGTCATAGCATAGTATGTGTCTCAAAAAAGGTCATACTATAATATTTTGCTCAAAAATGGTCATACTATAGTATGTCGCTCATTAATGGTCATACTATAATATTTTGCTGAAAAACGATCTTACTATAGTATGTGGCTCAAAAAAGCTCAGACTATAGTATGTCGCTCAAAAAAGGTCATACTATAGTATGTCGCTCATAAAAGGTCATAATATAATATTTTGCTCAAAAACAATTATATTATATTATGTGCCTCAAAAAAGGTCAAAATATATTATTTTGCTCAAAAAAGGTCATACTATATCATGTCGCTCAAAAATGGTCATACTATAATATTTTGCTCAAAAAAGGTCATACTATAGTAAGTGGCTCAAAAAAGGTCACACTATAGTATGTGTCTCAAAAAAGGTCATACTATAGTATGTGGCTCAAAAAAGGTCATACTATAGTATGTGGCTCAAAAACGGTCATACTATAGTAAGTGGCTCAAAAAACGTCATCCTATAATATTTTGCTCAAAAAAGGTCATACTGTCGTAAGTTGTTCAAAAAAGGTCATAATATAGTAAGTGGCTCAAAAAACCGTCATACTATAATATTTTGCTCACAAACAATTATACTATAGTATGTGCCTCAAAAAAGGTCAAATATATTATTTTGCTCAAAAAAGGTCATACTATAGCATGTCGCTCAAAAATGGTCATACTATAATATTTTTCTCAAAAAAGGTCATACTTTAGTATGTCGCTTAAAAAAGGTCATAATATAATATTTTGCTCAAAAACAATCATACTATAGTATGTCCCTCAAAAATGATCATACTATCATAAGTGGTTCAAAAAAGGTCATAGCATAGTATGTGTCTCAAAAAAGGTCATACTATAATATTTTGCTCAAAAGTGGTCATACTATAGTATGTCGCTCATAAAAGGTCATAATATAGTATTTTGCTCAAAAACAATCATACTATAGAATGTGCCTCAAAAATGGTCAAAATATAGTATTTTGCTTAAAAAAAGGTCATACTATAGTATGTCGCTCAAAAATGATCATACTAAGCATGTCGCTCAAAAACGGTCATACTATAATATTTTGCTCAAAAAAGGTCATACTATAGTATTTTGATCAAAAAAGGTCACACTATATATAGTATGTGCTTCGAAAAAAGGCCATACTATAGTATTTTGCTCAAAAAAGGTCATACTATAGTATTTTGATCAAAAAAGGTCATACTATAGTATGTGGCTCAAAAAAGCTCATACTATGGTATGTCCCTCAAAAATGATCATACTATCGTAAGTGGTTCAAAAAAGGTCATAGCATAGTAAGTGGCTCAAAAAAACGTCATACTATAGTATGTCGTTCAAAAAAGGTCATACTATGCTATGTCGCTCATAAAAGGTCATAATATAATATTTTGCTCAAAAACAATTATACTATAGTATGTGCCTCAAAAAAGGTCAAAATATAATATTTTGCTCAAAAAACGTCATACTATAGTAAGTGGCTCAAAAAAGTTCACACTATAATATTTTGCTCAAAAACGGTCATACTATAGTAAGTGGCTCAAAAAAGGTCACACTATAGTATGTCCCTCAAAAATGATCATACTATTGTAAGTGGTTCAAAAAAGGTATTATATTATTTCGCTCAAAAAAACTCATACTATAGTATGTCGCTCAAAAATGATCATACTATAATATTTTACTTAAAAACGGTCATACTATAGTATGTCGCTCAAAATAGGTCATACTATAATATTTTACTTAAAAATGGTCATCCTATAGTATGTTGTTGAAAAAGGTCATATAATACTATATCACTCAAAAAAGGTCATACTATAATATTTTGCTCAAAAACGGTCATATGTGGCTATTTATTAAGTATGTGGCTTAATAAGGGTCATACTATAGTATTTCACTTATAAAAGGTCATAATTTAATATTTGCTCAAAAAAGGTCATACTATAGTATGTGGCTTAATAAGGGTCATACTATAGTATGTGTGTCTCAAAAACACACACACAAGACCGCCAGCGGTAGCGCCATGACATCATCACACGTCTTGTGGCAAGGTGCCTGGTGCCTGGTGCCTGATGATACCTCTCCTCTCCCATGTGTTCCCTGTCAGCACTCGGACTGCCTGCTGCTCAACAGGCCAGTTTAACAACCCTCCCAGCATCCTTCCCTCGCTAAATGAGTCAAATGCTTCGGCACTTCAAAGTGGATCCAAATGTTCCATTTGAACAGATTCCTTGAAGGAAACTTTGCCCCTAATGACATGGGGAGGTGTGATGGTGAGCTCTGAAGCCCATGAACATACTGTAACACACATAGATATAGAAACAGGCGGTTGGTTGGGGGGGGGGGGGGGGGGGGGGGGGGGGGTTATCAATGTAAACAGGACAAAATCTGGTTTAGCTACTTTAGGAGAAATGTTGACTGTTGTGATACAGTGCACATTATTTATCAACATAAGCTGCTCTATCAGGGGCTGTAAAAATGAACAATTGGAGCCCTCAGCAAACCGCTCACAGAAGTTCATTTCAAGCCTAATGAAATTTTAAAGTTCAGCGGCTTATTAGCATACAGCACTCTATTAGCATATATTACATTTGAACCCTTCCGTACAACTATGGCTCCCCTTGTTTTCAGAATGTTAAAGGATAGGGATTTGCATTAAATAACTTTTTTTAAGCATCCTATATGTGAAAGTAGAAAGAAAATAAATTTTAATAGTGTGAGGCCTCATTAATATCCCAAAAAAGCAAACAATCTAATGGACAATGAAAGCCATCAAATATAGCGGCGCACGTCTTGAATGTCTGATCAACCTCATTTAGTTTTGAATCCTCATTACACATTATTCAATCATATCAATGTATTTCATTTATATTTCATTTTGTTTATTCAGCTCCAGTGGAGCTGATGAAAATTACCACATTATAATAACAAATGGGTAAGTTCAGGCAATTATCTGCCACAGCTGAGACAGTACAAAACCTACGCGTGCTCTATGTTTTGTATGCATCGTGTGTATTGACCTCAAAGGCGTTAATGGTTTATCATGGTTATCCTGCACTCCTGCAGCCAAATATGCTGCATCAGGGCTGCTGCTGCTCTGCTGTCCTGTTGCGATACAATACAAACAGGAGCATGCCATTATTATTTAGATTTAGTTTTAAATGGACAGCTACGTGAGCACACAATATTCAATGGAAAGACTAATGTTGCGTATCATTGCATTTACAGTAGAGCAGAAAAGCTCATTTGCAACATATGACTGAGGCTGGCCTTTTATTAAAAAAAAAAAGACATGTGCAGTGAATGCAACATTATCCACAGGCACAACAAAGAAAATGCAAAGTCCAATAAATTAGGATCCAAAGGTGGTTTCACATTGAGGCTTTTATTTAGCATATTTCCACAGATACACCCTGAGTAATTAACCGAGCCAGACGCCATGTCACTGAGCATGCTTGGTTATAGAGACATTTCTGGATACGTTTACAATGGAATGATTATATTATGTATAACCCCCCCCCCTTGTGTCTCCACTCCTAGACTCGTGACGCTTTGGGAAAGTTTGTTAGGAAAGCCATTGTGCACTACAGAGATGACCTGGATCTGCAGAACCTAATGGATTACATCCAGAAAGAGGTACTCTGCCAATTTCACTTAGCTAGAGTGGCTGTGCTTGTGTCTGCAGCTATCTGCATCACACATGTCGTCAAATTGATCACATCTAGTGGTTTATTGAATATGTCTGAGCACTAAACCAAAAAAACCACAGTGACCGCAGAGATGCATGTCTTATGTTGGCTGTTTTTGTTTGAGTGAAGGTTTTGCCACAGGGGGCCTCGTGTAACATACAGTTCCTGCACTCTGTGGGTCTCCTCGTGTGATATTCCACCTCCATCTGGCACACTTGAGATCACGGGCTTTCCCATGGGAGATGCCCATACTGGCAGGATGTAGAGTGAAGCGGACGACCGTGTTTCTAAATATATACCCGAGCTGTGCTCTCTCTTTCTTTGCCCTTCACACAGTTCAAGTGTTGTGGGTGGAACAACTACACTGACTGGTCATGGAACCTGTACTTTAACTGTACACTTGAGAACCCCAGCTCTGAACGCTGTGCTGTACCTTACTCCTGCTGCACTCCTGTTCCAGGAGAGGTGCGTCCTTTTTTTTATTTATTTATATAAAAGACTCATGACATTCATTATATGAAAACTGCAAACTTTGAATTGGCTTAAAGCTCTAATGCAGCATGTGTGTCTCCATCTGCTGGCGGTGAAGCAACAAACTACTGGTTAGTAATGAATAATATGGAGTTTATTGGCATTACATTTAAAAACCAGCCTCAGCTAAAATGATTTAGCCGCTGTGCATATTACCATCTCTAAATCATTCACAGGTTCTTGACTTTCCAAAATGTTATCGAACTGAAGGCATTAAAAACTGATTGTGAAAGAGTAGTTTTGCAGGAGTTTTAAAAAGTAACTCTTGTATAACTACTCCTTTCCATATCTTAATGAATGGGGGAAAATGTGTTCCGGGCCCAATAATATCATGTAATGGATGTATGATCTGGTATGGCCAGTTCATTATGACTTCTGAATTAAAAGACTGCTCTATCTGCTTCCTGTGGTTAGGGTCCAGATGATTGGTTACACTGCCTCTTTGAGTATATCAGTGTATAGTGGGGGACAATCTTGTGTTTGGTGGGGAAGGGACCATTATGCCAGAAAAAGAGTATTTATCTCATCCTTTCCAAATAAAGAGTTAATTATAAGAGATTGAATGAGATACATATCTTATAAGTTATAAAACAAATTGTTTCATAGAACATATCTGGCAGACAGTTGTTTCTGGAAAAAAATGTGCCTTATTTGGATACTAATTAAGTGTGTCAATACTACAGAAGCTATTTATTTTTTTGCCTGGAGGCAACACCAGCGTGTCTCTATCTGCAGGTATAATGTGATGCTGGTATTACTACATTTTCATTTCACTAGTGTAGGCAGTCAGGAATAGAGCTGGTTTGAAGTTCCTCCATCAATGACTGGTTTGTGTTCCATTAGGTTGATCTAAAAAAATGTGATTATATCAAAATAAAAGTATCTAAAATAAAGAATTTGGACATCGGTCAGAAGCTGAAAGTAACATCTGTGTAATGAACATACCCAGCAAAGTAAAATCAGACATAGAAATGTTAGAAGTGGTTTCTCCTTTAATGGAGGTTTTACGATATTGTGTCATCTCAGAATATGAACACAGCCACATTCATAAGAAGCGAAGGCACATTATGCATGCAGGATCACAAACACTATATATGTAAGTAGCATACTGATGCATGCATGATTACACCTATTGACACTCCAAACATACGCCTTTCAAATGGCTGTGTAACCTCTGTGCAGACACACAACAGCAGCTGGTGGACCACCGCTAGCAGTTCCTTCTAGCCTGTGTGAAGGCAAAACTAAAGAGTGCATGTAAATCTATCACACTCCTATTGATTATGCATCATGCTACATGGAAAACAGGTCACAACAACCATTTTCTACATGGGTGAAAAAAATCAATGAATTAAACACTACTGTAAAAGAGTTGATGCAGTGTTGCAACCTGTACGTTCTGTTCGTAGCTTGCAACTGCACGGCTACTTAGGGACTTAACAGTCTTGCTTGTCACATCAAATGGACGCGTCTGTGCAGGATTTAAATATTGCTCTCTTGTTGCTCTCCGATTCTTTACTGTTGGCACACTTCTCTTCGCCCGCAGCTGTCAAGATACTTAATATCATTGTGGATGCAAAATAACGTAAGAACTGTGAAAAAGCAGCCAGTGAATGCATCCTCTGAATATTGTTGCTAGTGTTTTTAGGTTTATGTGGCTCAAATGAAATAATTGTTTATTGAGATTCCATTCTTTTAAACTCTGACATTTTTATTCCCTCTGTCTTTACCTTTGTCCGTCTGGCATGCAGGCAGTAATCAACACTATGTGTGGTTTTGGGGTTCAAACCCAGAACTTCCTGGAAGCAAACAGGTCAATCTACCCGGTGGGCTGTGCAGACAAAGCGGTGCTGTGGATCGAGTCACATCTGTTACTGGTGGGGGCTCTCGCCCTCGGCCTGGCCTTGCCTCAGGTAAGTCCATTCATGCACTCAATTCATGCAGGCTTTGCGTTAATTGGCCTGAACAGTCCTTTGCCATCAGTAACTGGCCGTGAGATTGCTTTAGTCTGGACTCAAAAACACACACACACACAAAGTTCAATATGGCATCAAGTGAAAGATCACCAGATTGAGTTTGTAGCAATCAAGATATCGATGGCGGACTCGCATGGTGCATTGGACAGGGCTGCGGAACAGTCGGAGCAACATTTCATCAATCGGTGGCCTTCACCTTGCCTTGTACACATACAAACATCAATTGGAGAGCTTTCAACAACTCCACTAGACAACCTGGCTTTATTTCATATAAAATAAACCAAAGCTAGTACAGACAAGGGAGGGAAAGAAATTGAATAAAATTGTAATTCAAGGTTGAAGAAATCAGGTAAGGTGAGGTCATTTGGATGAATTTAAAAACAGAGGAATAATCCTAGATAGATTATTAAATTATTAACTATCCAAATTGAAAGTGAAGGATAGTGTGAACGTGAAGGATGCGTTGAATTCTGTGTCTAAAAAGATGCTAAATATTCCTTACTATCTGCTCCACAACGACAAACCCCAAAACACTAAATAATGTTAATAACTCAAGTCAATGTGTTAGATTGGCCATGAAATCAAATTAGCGCTTATCAAGTGCTGCCTTGAAATAATTTGTTCGCTTACTTATCAAAACGATTCTGGAGCTGTCACGTTGCGTTCCGTCTCTCGCACAGCATGCAGCTTTGTCACAGGATTTCTAGCCTGATCGCTCTCACTCTTCTATCTGCCTGATTGGGTCCCCAATGATAATACTGAGAGGGAAGCATGTGAATTACCCATGAGTCCTGTCAAAACAA
The DNA here is from genome assembly GCA_036785175.1 of Eupleurogrammus muticus. Classification (NCBI taxonomy): domain Eukaryota; kingdom Metazoa; phylum Chordata; class Actinopteri; order Scombriformes; family Trichiuridae; genus Eupleurogrammus; species Eupleurogrammus muticus. The sequence continues at coordinate 13,375,357 of JAYKQN010000010.1, read as the reverse complement.
TTGCATTAGTATTCGAGCTGCTTTGATATGCAGTAAATCTGATGGAAGAACTTCTCTTTCTTGTCTAGCACATTCTGACTAAATATTATTACTAGATTTGTTCTGCATTATAAACCAAATTTAAAACAAACTGCTAACTAATTATTGGAAAGGGGTGTTAAAAGCTGCGTTCTCCACCAATGGTGGGTGTGTGTATACAGTCTCCTCATTTTAAAGGATTTCTTCCCTGGACCTTGAGATTGTGGAAACCTGGCTGCACATTTACAGAGAGTCCGTTTTGTAATCTAAAGTGGCTGCTGTCCTCTAGATTGCAGGCATCGTGCTGTCCCAGATGCTGATCTCTCAGATTCAAGATGAGATTACCTCTGTGTTGTGAGAACAGGCCGGCACAAGGGGAAGAGGAGGGAAGAAAAGAACTTACAGTACTCTGCTCAACTCCTCTGACATGGGCAAGGACATCTTTTTTTACTGCTAGTGTATCACTGCAATGTTTTTTTTTTCCCTTAACGTGGTATTGCCTTCAGGGCTTACAAGTGTGGAACATTTTATTGTGTTACTCAAACAGTGATCACAAAGTGCAAAGTGTATATTTATTGGTTTTAAACATGGTTTTTGTATTGATATTGACATGATTTTATCTCTGAAAATTATTTATATTTAAATGTGACATGTCTGCTGATAAAAATCATTTGATGATATTTTGCTATAAGAATAAAAATACATGGGCAAACTGGATTCACAGCCTCCAATTTTAAAAAGGTTCCATCCAACTTGACAACCCTGTCAACTTAGCTGTTAACCCAGTTGGTAAAGGGACATCCTGAGGCTAAAATTTGGCAGGTTAAATAGGTATCTCCGCTTCGATGCTTGTGTGCAGGTAAATTGCTCCGTGCAACTTGCAATCAGCCTAGTCGTGAAGAGCCAGGGCTCGCTGCATCAGACGACCAGTCAGCGGGGAGTTTGGCCTCATGGCATCGCGCTCCACCAGGAGGCATCTGGAGGAATTCAGCACAACACAGGGCAGTACAAAGAGATGAACACAGATTCAGGGAGACTACACGCAGAGAGGCTAACCTGATCAATAATGAAAGTGTAACATGGTGTACAGACAGCGGATGTTGGTTACATAACGAGAGCATACACCTCGTGTTCCTTGTGCACATAGAAAGAAAAGCAGCAAAAGTTAACTCGACTGGACGGCAGCACCAACAGCAACTGTACATCATTATGATGAAATCCAGTGGTTGAAAAAGCACAAGGGCATTTTTTTCTCCTTCTATATTCTCCCAGCAGTCTCACATGAAATGTGCAGGGCAAAGATGCACAGCACTGAAATCGAGAAAAGACTGAAGCATCCTAAGTTTGCCTTCAAATCCCTGCTGTGCATTACCTTCCCAGCTTCTTGTGGTGCTTATTCTCGGATTTCATGGCTGCATGAATAAGCAGTTGATTGAAGATATCTCTCTGCAGACAACAATAGACAAAGGCCAGTTCAACACTGTGCATCATGTAGTCTTTCAAACGTTCCATTTTATATTGTATGTACACTGTTGCACCTTGAGGAACGACTTTCTGAACACAAAGAACATAAAATGCATGTAGTCCATCAAGCATCTATCACAGAGATGTATTATTTATATGTTGGTACACTGTGCTCTACATTCCAAAAGTAAAAAAGCCGTAGCTTTTGTGCAGAGCATCCTTTACCCCTAGCCTATTTTCACAGCGGGAAGCCATGTTCTACTCAAGAAAACAGAATATAGTGGTGATCAACGATGCCCAAAGACAGTTTAGCCTCAAGGCTCATTTTGTCTGACTGTTAGAATGGAACATCTGTGTTTGAATCGGTTTGATTTTCTCGCTTACTTAGGGTAAACCACAGCTGCCTGTTTCTGGGTACTTTACTTGTGCATCGCTGCCCCCTACATCTACCATGCGATAGCGTAAAGGGTACAGTAGCTCCACACTGCGACTGTAGTTGCCCTGGTTGTACTCCATCATGGCCTGACACATTGGCACCCCTATAGTCCCAGCCAGCTGATGTTGCTGATTGTCACCCGGCTCCCTGTGGAAAAAAAGAAATAGTCAAACATTAAAAAAAAATCTTGGTACAACTAGATAGGCAAACTGCATAAGTTTATCCACTTTGGCAGGTGTTTGTTGAGAAATACATTTTAGATGGAAAAAGGGTAACAGCAATACTTGCACAGCTATATAAACCTCACCAAACAAGAAGCATGATACATGTTATCTATGATCTATAATTCAAGGACATGAAGACAAATGATACTAATTTCTCATTTCAAAAAGAATTAAAAAGATTTTATACAGTGTTTTAATAATATAATAATATTATAATATAATAATATAATAAATAATAAATATGTTAAAATTCTGGAAGACTACAGATAAAGCTCCAGGTTAGATTTATTTATACTGTCAAATTAACTGCCAATTAGCTAATGTGACAAATAACACACATTTCATTTAGCAGATGCTTTTAACCAAAGCAGAGTTAATACAATACAAAGCAGACCACTAGTCAGGAGAGAACATCATCAGTAACCGCCCCTAAAGCTCATCTAATAGGAGCTAGGTGTCAACAGGAAACAATGTCAACTGAGGCAATTTATAACCTGCATAAATTAGCCAGTGGGAGCCAGTGTTATGGACAGTAGTGTGTTTTTTTTTTAATGGTAGTTGAGGACAAAACATGCTGCCCATTCGTCTATGATCTGCAGAGATCTGGAAGTAATATTTGTGGAGGCTTGCCAGAAGGCAGCTACAGTAGTCATTGTGTGATATAACAAGAATGTTTACCAAGAGATTTATTTATTTATTTTTCATCAACATGACCGCACAATTCAGGGCCATGTGAAACCTGGAGGTTAGTTTGTTCATGAATCATTACGCCCAAGTTTTGGGCAGATTGTGGGCATGCGTTGGGCTGAATCGAGCAGGATATTGATCTGTTGTTGTATAGAGGAGCTGGCTCGACTGGCAAGCAGCTTCGTCTTAGAGAGGTTAAGATGAAGGTGGCGGCCTTTCGTCCATGTGGGGTTAGCAGCAGGAAATGCTGAGATCCGAGCTGAGATGGTATGATCTTCTGGTGAGAATGAAAGAAAAACTGGGTAAAGCCAGCATAGCAGTGGCTAGGAGGCAGTCCCTACACAAGGCATTTTAAATATAATTTACTGGAACTATAGTCAACACACATCAACTGCAGGGAGCAGAAGCAGTGTATGGATGGATGGAATAACTGCTGTGATAATATTGACAGCATAAAAGCCACAGAAAACAATGAAAGGTGGTTATCTGCCATAGTAGGAGCATACAAAAAAAGAGGGCAGGGAGGTCAGCTATTACACAGCCAAGTAAATGAGCAGCCAACTCTCCCCTGTCAGCCAATAACCTGATGAGCTTGGCAAAGACAACCCTCCAGACAGTGGGAGGAGCGTCACCATGCAGACTGTCAGGTTTTGGAATATTCCTGCACTATAGAGTGAAAGCATAAATATCCGAGAAGGATTCACTTCACTCTGAGGGCAGAGATTTCACTGTTAGTCATTTTTGGAGTGATTGCTCCTCAGTGTAAAATTACATTGTGGTTAAAAAAAACAGATTAAGTAAAACTGTGCAATCCATTTAAACCAAGGTAGCACAGGTTGGAGCGTGTGTGTGTGTAGGAACTAAACAAATGCAAATCCTAAACATGTTAAAGTGGCTTGACTGATGTGTCAAAGTAGAGCAGAGTTGAGAAGAAAATCTCCATTCCTTACTTCAAAATCAACCTAACTCTTTCAAGCGCTGCTCCCCCCCAAAGGTCATCAACCCTAAACTCTTGTGACTTGCATTATTCCATACAGTTGAGGAACATGACAATTTAAAAAACTGGTTTGAAACTGGTTTTGTGTTGGAAAACATGGAAAGAAAAAGGATGTCCACGCCCGGACGCCAGAACACATTATAACCGCAGAACTCCATAGGCGGCAGCTGCCGATACATCTGCTACAGAAGGAAGACCGTGGTCTCAGACATAGACTCGGAATCCTCTGACTGCTTTTCACCATCCCACATGCAGACTTATTTCTGTTTTTACAAGGCCTGGGTGGCTGTTGCATAAGGCTGACAGTGTTGAGGTGTCCACTGAAGGCAAGTAGTGGTTGTGGGAATTTACTTAGCCAATTCCTGGAGGCCCTCCAGCAGACGCTGAGAAGTGTGAGTATCCTGCGCGCCCAGCGACACCATCAGGAAGTGGAAATCATTAAATAGGGTCACATGATCATCGGTGTGAGGCAGCGTTCCCTGGAGTAGTTCCCGCCACCGGTTCTTCACAGACACACCTGGCGTGCACCCACACATACACACTTGAATGTTCTTACATTATGGATAAAACATTTTGAGAGAAGTATATATTTTTTCAAATGTCATCAGGTCATTTAATCCTCATCTTTGTTTGAATTTGGTCTGATGTGCGCTAATTAGACCCATTTCCAAAACAGCACCTTGAGTTTCAGATTAATGAGGCATAATAACGGCGACTGTCTCACCTCATTAGCGGTTTCACTAAAATTATCTTAAATTAGATTTCGCAGGCCCACTTCAGTCCCTGAGCAACACATTTACAAGTGTAATTTTGAAAAGAGCAATTTCCAACTGAGCAACGACACACCGTTTTAATCAAACTCTGATCAGTGGCACCCAAGATAGTCTATGTGATAGATGGGCCGCATCAAAACTCTTTTCTAATTTCCATGATGCAGACGATGGTTCCGTTGCCAAGCTGTGAATTCCCATATTCGCTCGTATCTTACCCTCCATTTCCAACCTGCAGAGCATCGAACTGGCATCGACTGTGTCCAACATGGATCCTGTGGCTTTACAACGTCGGAATACCTTTGGGGAAACAGGGTATACTTTAATCATTCACCTTCAACGTTGACAAATTTTACATTCAGCTATGTCCACATACTGCCAATTTTCTGAAAAAGTAGGAGGAGAAGAGACATTCATGTCTTGCGAAATTCCATGTGATAACATGGATGGTAAAATATTCATGAATTTCAGCAAACTTGATGTAAGAATTTCTGTTGCGTCCAAGTGTATGGCAGCAGTAAGTGGTAAGTAACATTATGAAATGTTCTTGTAAGGTACATGGCCCCAAAGGGCTCACATTTAGAGAGTCTCAATAAAAGAATAATCAGCCATGACACTTGAGAGATAAAAGAGGGGGGGGCACAACATATTGCTTTTAGTCTGTACCCCCCTGTGTATTGATACATGTATGATTTCTGAAAGGGATCAATATGTATATGAAGTTTGAATGTAAACTGTCAACACACCAACCTGAGAATCATATACTTGCAGAGCGGCTTCATATTGCCCCTGTAGAAGAGGAGGTAAGACAAGTCACATTTGAATAACTTCAGACTTGAGTGACATCCTGGGCTGATAGATTGTGTTGCACAGATGCAACCACAAATTAATCTTGCAATATAATCAACTCTAGACTTTAAATTACCCATGGGAAATGATATCATAAATACACAAACAATCCTACTGCCAACTACGCGCTTGACTGAGAAAACTCATTATAATCTTTACCTTCTCTATGAAGTATAGTGCCCAATGCCAATAGTTATGACTGGCCAACATGTCAGAAACCTGAAATTAAATAAGAGATATTTTAAAGTATTTTCTTGAGGCCATTTAAACTTTTAATTTAATTCAGGGGACAATTGCCACAGAACTCTACAAGGTTACTCAGGTGTGATTCATCACAAAAACTGACAATGGCTGTACCTGCCAATCTTTCTCTGTGTCCTGCATGAACTTCAAGCCTTTGTCCACCTCTGCTTTCATCTCATAAACATGTGCCACAGAGTGGACGGACCAGGCATCATCTGGAGTCAGAGCAAGGCCCTGCAGCAAGAGGCGGAGATTTTATATTTGGACACACTGAGAAGAAATTCAGAACAGAATAGGATGACGATTCAAAAATAATGATCAACATTTGTCGTATTGATATTGTATCATAAGAGGAGGTATCGTGACATATTGCAACATTGATTTTTTTCAACTATTTTTTCTGCGTAACATGTGCAGTAAAATCATCAGAATGCTGAAGTCTGGTCTGGATGAAGTGCTTATGATTGGCCTTTGACAGCAAAACACCTCAAATTGGAACTGACACATTGAGCACAGGCACCGACAGCCTGGACCACCCAGCTACAATAACAGGGCAACAGTGTGTACAACAGACAAGACTAGAATGGAAAATAAAATCTCACCTCCATGGCTACTTTCTCAGCCTGGTCATAGAATCGAGTCTCCAGGAGACCAAAGGAGTATTGTCCTTTCAGATAGCTGAAAAGACACACAAAGACATACAACCTCATAATTCAAAGTAAAGTCCAGAGAATAACTGAATGAATAGCTGATAGTGATTTAAAGTGACCTCAATTTGCTTTTCAAATTATATCATGGAAATCATTACATTGTAATCAATGTAAACTTTCGATTTACATTATTGCTGTGCAAAGATATAAGTTTTGGTGTGGTGATATGTCAGTTAACTTTAAGTAAAGTCTTTGCAATACAGATAAAGACATTGCTGCATTTAGATGCGAACATGATGAAATATTAATTGTATTCTGCTTGGTCTGAGTCATCGATATACTTCAGTTATGTGTATGAGACGGATTCCCACTGCAAGACTATGGGTTCAATCGCCGTCTGCACCTTGACACTCCTTCTGACACACACTAACTTTTCAAGAGAAAACCGCCTCCTTACAACCACCCACAATGGTAAAAGTTTTCAGTTGCAGACAGAAACTAAACAGGTCTATTTGCATCTCCACCATCTGTCATTGTGTGACATTCACAGTCCTTGTGTGTGGCGTGTACAGCACAGTAGCCAGGAACTTCGAAGACTATAGATCTATGCATTTTAATGCTTTTTGAGAGTACCAATAATCACTCAGGAAACAATGTCAGTGGAAGCACAAACACAAATAGTGTTTGTGAAAAAATTTTATCCATTTGAAATATATTCAGGACATTTGATGTGAGGTGTGCTAATAACACCCGTTTCCAAAAAAGCACCTTCTGTATTAGATTAATGAGGTTTAATTGAGAATGTCTCACCTCATTAGCAGTTTCACTTTTAATTATCTTAAATTGGATTTTGCAGTCACCCCTTAGGCCTCAAAGCAACATGTTCACAAGTCAATGTCATTTTAATTTAATAATGACACCCATTATCACAATCAGATTTTTCTTGTTCAACCACAGTAAAAAATGCAAGATAAAAAAATGTTTTAAAAATTAATATATTTCCATAATAAAATATGTGTAATTAAAATATATGTTTACAAAAGGGAAAAAGCTGTGTATTAATGTCTACTGTACCTGGACAAAGGCATATGTGGTTTCCAGTGGGGCAGCACCCTGGCCACTGAGTCCCTCATGTGGGTTTGGGCTCCCATGTAGAAGTAGCCATCATGTGCAAACTTGATGGCCAACATATCAGTTGGATGATCTACCAGAATGTCTTCCCACACATCACAGGCCTTGGGAAAGTTTCTAAGAGAAACATGAATTATTGTTCAACACAATGAAGGGCAACACAGCGAGTGTTACCATGAGGATCAGAAACACATTCAGCACAAGTGCACTGTGTGCTGAACTGATTTAATTAGAGGCCCTTGAAAAACACAAGTATCCTCCAAGACAACATTGAAAAATAAAATGCATTCTCTATATAACAGTATATCGTACAATACCGTGGGGAAATAAAACACTAAAGATAAAATACAAACATTACAGCCAGGCTGTAGCTGATGTTTACAGTCTATTGTTCACAATATGGTGAGATAAATGGTGTAAATCTAAGGAAAATTACGACACAACAAAGTGGACAATGATGAATGGATGTTGCCTGATAGATAATACACATTCTTGCATTCCACTGTCTGAAAAGATGACATTGATTACATAGACAACCTTGATCCTATAGTATAGTGACGAACAAAGCAGATGCTTTGTCTGCTGGGGCCAAATATTGGCTGGAAGGTATACCACATTTAATAAAATTAACAATAAAATTAGTGCTGTAAAATTATTGCATTAATAACTCTCTTATTAACTGTGGCCACTGCTAGTAATGATACAAAAACTACAGGATCCGGCTGTAAACAAGCAAGCAAATTAATAATCACGCCGTGCCACAATGACAAAAGAGGAGCATCTGGATATAATGTATTCAGACCACATTCGAGCGTATGTGTATCACACCGGGTTTGTCTGCGGTGTGGTGCGTCCCCCTGTGCAGATCTGCCAGCTCCTTCTGTAAATGTGTGCACAGCCCTGTTTCCCATTTATAACGCTTTAATGAACACACTGTGTTTCTCCATTAAACTTTTCTTATTTAAACAGTTTCCCGCCACGGGCCAACAGATTTTGGTCTGAATGCAGTCGGAGAAGCATCACATAGTGAGGAGACCTGCCTTGCACGCAGATACTTAGCAACACCTGCCACATCAGTACTGTCTGGACATGTGTTTAAAAAAAAAAAAGATTTCCATGTTGTCTCAAAATGTCAACAGGATTGCGTGTCCTAGAAACTGGCTCAAAAAGCAGGCAATTAGGTTGGCTCACCTGTTCATGTTGAGGTTTGCAAATCTAAATCTATTCTCTTCTCCACATTTGATGTGGAATTAAATACCAAACACCATTTATAAAAGTCTTTATAATAATTTATGAAAGTCTGCCTTATTTAACATTTCACATTAATGTATCTATGTGTCGCTATAATAAGGTTTTGTAAAAACATACTTCAAATTGTTTGCATGGCATGTTTTTGTTTGTGAAAAAATTTGAATTATTAATACTAACCTTTTTGGACAGACTAAAAAATAAAAACACTTAAATATCAATATTGGTCTCAGGAAATCAGCATTGCTTCAACATATTTTGCATTCATATTTTAATAAAAACATTTCAACTGTAAGACATTTCACATTTAAAAACCTGAGTATAATTTCCATGCAGTGATGTTTCATCTTCAAATGAAATGCTATGTTGCCAATTGTTGCAAGCAGAAATCACATGAGAGAGAGAGCTCTATGCATTTTTTAAAACCCTTGCAAGTGGACAGCAATGCTCCCTTTAAAAAGACCTCATGTTGCTTGGGATCCCCTGTTACAGCTTCAAAGAAAACCTGTGGTCTGAAGACTTTTTTGGAACCCACCAACCTTTAAATGTCCAAATTCTTACTCATCCATCTGTATCATCTGCATTTTCTGTCCTTTCTCACCCAGATCTGGATCTTACCCTTGTGAGAAGAACTCCATTGCCTTGACATGGCCCCTCTCTCTGGGGGTGATGTCCTGGCTGTTAGCAAGCTCCACCGTCCCCCTCACAGCACTGGCCAGACGCTCATTCAGACGGGTGGAGCTCCCCGTTCCTATCAGCTCCAGCCCCGTACTGATCACATGGCCCATAACTGCAGGGGGGGAAAACAGAACAAATAATCTTTTCTTTTTCAACTTTCTCACTGCACTACAACAGTTCAAATGTTAAACAACATGTACTTGTCAAGAGGAGCTTTTTACTAATTGCCTTTTAATACTTAGAATATGCCTCTCAACCTTTTTTTCATCTCTTAAGAGACGCTCTTTATGTATTGATTTCAAGCTGTAAGTCATTGGTTATATATATCAAACAATCCATGCATACCAAGCAGACATATCAAAATAGATTATTTTTGACAAGGCAGCAATCTGTAATCAAAATTAAACCCAAGTCGATAACCAGTCAATAATTACACCTGTGCTTTTGTTTCATAATATCCACAGTTACTATGTCTGAGTGGGAAATGTTTTAAAGTTGTTTGTAGCTGAGCAGTACCGCTTCCTTTTTCAGGTCATGGCCAGTTCTATTTATGTGCACAGATTACTCAGACGGTGTGACCCTTATTCCACATTGTTTAATGAACCCAACACATGAGAGATGGCAAGGAGCCTTTAATGACTACCTAGAACAGAGGAACAGTCTGTAAGAGCCAATTGCTTTTTTTTCCTCCCCCCTTTTACATTGATTGGCCGTGCATACTCTATGCACTGACTGAATGCTCTGGTTATATTTATGTACATGCAAACAATCACGTGTAATGGCTGGCTGAGAACATCAGGTTGAAAACAGGCAGGGAGCTGACATTCTCATTTTCGAGGGACAGTAGCTGCGTCATTTTCTCTTTGATTTAACCATTTGGCTGATCCATAAAAGCCAGAGGTGGTACTCAACGACGAGCCCTGTAACCCTCTCATTATTCTGGTGATTATTTCAGAGAAAAAACACTAACCTTTGCCCCTGAATGGGTTTCAGGAAAGGAATCGAGTCATAATATCTGCTTCATTTCAAAGAGCTGTAACTCCTACCACTACTATCTTGATCCTGGGCCTTTTTTGTATCGTTAACTTATAACCTTTACTTGCTTATGTCTGCTTTGTATTGTTTCAGCTCCTTGCTGCTGCTTATGGGCAGGCCTTCTTTCAAAGGGGTGTCACATCTACCTGGTTGAACCAAAGAGTTAATAAAGTTAAACTGGTTTTGTTACCAAAGTTAGGGTCAGCTGCCTTGATGGCAGACATGCATCCTTCAAGTCCTCCCAGGGTTTCATCGTTGCGCCATTTCACATACTAGGAGCCAAACAACACGAGATATATTTGACAGTTATTTTTCATAAAGAGAAGTAGCTGTGTGTGTGTGTGTGTGTGTGTGTTTTGGAGGGCTACCTGAGTAAGAATGGCATCATATAGTTTACAGGCCTCATTACTGCTGGTGGATAAAGGAAGACCCTCTGCCCTCCATGCCTATTACATGGACACAAGTGTTATTTTGCATGTAGAAAACCTGTAAAGCAGAAATACTGATGTGGAGATTCAACTGCAGTGAAAACCGTGCACACCATGGACCTATAATGATGGTGCACAATGCGAAGAGGGGTCAGTGACAAATCATGGATGGTGAGATGAGAAAGTCCTTTTTTTTTTTTAAATAGTTTCAAAAAGCATTTATCAGGTCTCTCTAAATGTACATTTTGTGTTTCATGTTGCTCTCTTGTCCATTTGTATAATTATTTTTAATCATGATTTTGTGCCGAATGATGTAAATGAAAAAGACTGATACAATTTTAAAATATTTAATCCACATGGAATATAAAATTCGTTGATAGCATGTGTTTTTGGAAAAAAAACTAAACTATCTGGTCCCATGCTTTTAGGCTTACACCGACATTTCTTGACGTTGTCTCTGAGGTTAAAGGTTGACGCACTTACGTAAGACCAGTAAACGAACGGTTTAATGGTGACGCAAACTGAGAGTGAAAAACAAATCCAGGGCAAACGTTGTTTTTTTATTGTTTTGGTCATGGCAGACATGTATTTGTTAAAATCCAGGTTTTAACGTTAATCCCCATCGCTTTACGGTTAAGCCTATAAATGCAACAACAACTTGATTCATCCTGCAGTCAATTAGCGTCAACAGTTGGTTAAACTAGGAATAAACGGCGCGTGTCGTCGCCTTACTCGCACTAAAACTTCTCCTTATGTAAAGTTTTTATTATTATCATTATTTTTCTCATCACCAACCTGGCAGTCCCTGAAACTTGAAGCAATCATTTCTGAGCGTTGTGAGCTGCAGCTCAACTCCACAACTTTGAGACGCCGTAGCTGCGAGTCAAGTTAATGGAAGAGACGAACACCGGAAGTCACGTTTTCTACCACTACTTTCAAAGTAAGAGCATGCATGTTTAAATGCCTTTAAATGACGTTCCCTTAAAATACACATATTGTTCGAAAAAATAATTGTTTATCTATGTAAATATGTATTGTATGTGTGTGTCATTTCTATAAAATGTTCTTATGGTAATACTTTTAGTCACACTGCTCTTAGAGCAGGGGTGTCAGAATCAATTTAGTTCACATTCAGTGATCTTAATTGGGCTGGACCAGTAAAAAATTACCAATAAATAACACTTAAAATCTTCTCCCCTTCCTCCATTATATGTAAATATATTCATAAATATTTACACTACTTATTAACCTACAAAAACAGGAGAGATGACATAAAAAGTGCAATTTCCGCACTATAGCACAGTCTACTATTGCATATTGTTATTCAAGCCATTAATAACAATATGCAAGTCACTGAATTTTAGGTATTTATTTATTTATTTATTTTTGTGGAGCTATCTCCTGCATTTACAAATAAAAACTGTAAAAATTTTAACCCTAGAGCTCTGAGAGATGCTCACTGATTTCACATTACTGAGATGTAACAGGAAGTGGTTCTTTTTTTGTCACCTTCATCAAGTGGGCCAGATTGGACCCTTTAGCAGGACACCCTGTCTTAGACCGTCTTATAGTATATCTAGGTACATGCAACTATACTAAGCTTTACACTAAGCTAAGCTGCTTTCATAGTCATAGTGCAGGAGGTAGTCAAATTGGCAGATGAGTATGAGTGTAACTAGAGTGACACTGTGGAGCAGTGGGTAGTGCTGTTGCCTCACAGCAAGAAAGTCACAGGTTTAAGGACAAGTTTTCCCCAAATCTGTGTGGGTTTTCACAGCCCCAAAAAGGGGTTAATTGGTGATTCTAAATTGCCTGTAGTTGTGAGTGAGTAGCGTGTGCCCCAGGATAGACTGGTGGCCTATCTGGGGTGTATCCCTGCCTCTCACCTGTTAAAAGTACACTCCTCTTCTGAGTTTGCAATGTTGGGTAGTATAATTTTTAAAAGTACACTTTGAATTAATTATATTAAATCTGTTTTAATGCTCTTTAGAAAGTATACACTATTCCCATCCTTAGAGAATTTACTACTAGTAAACTTAATGAACAAAACATTTACTGCATGCTCCACATTTATGGTCACTTTTTCCTTTTGTCCGGCCTTATTAGTAGTAGCAATGGTTGGTTGTTGGACTTTCAACCTATGCCTATCAGTCTTTTCTGTAAGAATCTTTATTTAATGGGGGTATTGCATAAAAATGAAACAGTAACACCTATATTGCATGTGTGGAAAACTGGCAGCAAAATACACTATTAACTGTGGGTTTTATTTATTAATATTATATTATAAGCCCTCCCCTTAACCAGCACATAGCTTTCTCTGATTATGAAACATTAAGAGATTTCACACATTTTACACCTCACCAGACCATAAGACGGGTAACAACTCTCAGCACCTTCTTCTACTCATAGCTAACATCCAGGGTCTCGAACAGTTTGCTAAATAACTCAGATTGTAGTAGTCAAACGTTTAAAAGAACTGCATCATTTTATTGCCATTGTCAGCATACATCCAACACCCCTATGCATTTTTTTAGCTACATGAAGCATTTACATTACAAGTCATGTGTCAACAGAACAGTTTAAAAATTAGGATTCATTTTCTTTACATATAATACAGTTTGCACACATGTTAATAAATATCAATACAATCATGTCAAACTTATCACACACCATCTAAAACAACCCTTAAAATTATGTAACTATATATATATATATATATATATATATATATATATATATATATATATATTCACAGCTCATACCAAATCATAAATATAGCCTCTAGTGTTTCTGTGCTGTCAAACAGTGATTTGGATTTTTACAGTTGTGGGGGGGGAGTTGCTTTCACTACCTACCAGATAAACTAAAGTCCCTGTTTGTTGCAAGTTGCTCTTGAAGCTACTCTCCCAACTGTTTGAAAAAATCATCTATTTATTGTTTGGGGACCTGCTGCTGTATTAGGGATCGGAAAAAGTAAAAATCTTGGATTCCCATGAGGTACACAGACGTGACTCTGGCAAATAAACCCAAAAAAACTAAACTAAAATATAGTTCAATTATAGATCGAAATCAAAAAAAGGCATCTTGTTTACGGGTAAATCATTGACACTGCCATATACTGATGTATGTATGCGCCGTGGAGTATTTCTTTGATATATCGCAGCAGTATCTACCAACAGACAGTCCTGTGGCACAAAAACGAGTGAAGTGAGCTACACTGATCTCCCATTAGCAACGGTGAAAGCAGCTCCATTAAAAGGTAAAATTCACAATGGTAACACACGAGATACTGAAAAACCTGAAAAGTCTGTTCCTTCCAAGATGACTTCAACCGTCGGTTCACCTTGCTACTGTTGTTCGTCGTAGTAGGAACCATTAAAAAAAAAATCCAATATTAAATATGGACAACATTTGTAAACATGAGCCATCAGTGTGATATACAGTGAATGGCATCTCACAGAGAGGCCCGTCATTATCAAGTCATGTGAAATGCTGACTCTTTCATATATAGCATAAGTCTGTATTCTCTATGTCCTGGCTATCAAGGACATTGTAACACTTAGTTTTTCTATGTGCCTGCAGCCTTCATTCCTGACATGCAATGGCTTATGGGTGCATGTGCAAGATAATGGGATTCTGGGCACTCTCATGTGAATGCAAAACATAAAAAAAATGTTTATATGTTAAAAGCAAACAAAGATAATAAATACAGTTTTAAAAAAAATGCAGCCATATTTAATGGATTCTTAGTGTTGACTCACAGAACACTGTGAGAGGAGAAAAATGAAAAATGGAGCCTTCCATAGTGTCTGTGATTAATTAGGAGGAGGTCAGTTTGTCACTGGGTAGAATGGCAGCTTCAGCAGAGGACGTCCTCCCTACAGTCTGACTGAAAAGGAGAATCTGAGATTAAGAGTGAATCAGCCCTGGACATACGTGTTCCTCTGTAGCAGTCCTTTTTGGGAAAAAAAACAACAACAAAAAGACAACCCTCATCAGCTGTAAATGTGACTTGTTCTACACAACTATACACAAAAAAACACAATTCTTTACAATTCCTTTACATCAGCAGGACCAAACTGCATTCTTCCCTTTAGATAATTGAGAATGAAACAAAGTCTTTAAACATTCTCCCAAAGCGTCCTCCCTCCCCGTTTCCGAGGGTCCACTTCGAGTCTGTGATGATTCAGTTGTGAATGTGCTCGCCTCTTCACCCACAGGGAGAGAGACAAAGTGATTAACTAGAACTGCCTGTGAGCAGAGGATATGCAAACTGTGCAGGCTGCTTCTGGACTATAAGTGGCAACCGTGACGCATGTGTGTGTTTATGTGTGTGTGTGTGTGTTGGGGGAATCTTTACACATTCACTGCTGCAGGTGTGACAGTTCTAGACCAACTGCCTGCGTTGGTGTTCAGCAAGACCTCCATGCAAGGCAGAGACCGCCCATCACAACCGACTTTTCCCCCAGGGCTCGATGGAGCTATTCGCTCCTCTTACGCCCAGTTGAGGTTGAAACCTTTGGAGAGCATGACAGACTCAAGGTCCTTGTCCTCCTCCTTCTCCCGAAGCCTCTGCTCCTCCAGGAGGGCCACCAGGGCATCGCGCTGCTCCACCACCTCCAGCATCTCGTTCAGGATCTGTTTCTCCTGCCCGAGCTCCTTCTCAGTCTTCAGGTGGTCTAAAAAAAGGCAAAGGACAAAGGAATTAATTTAAGGGAACACATCGTATAGATACTAATGTTTCGCTCCTGCAGTGGCCGGGCTGTTTCACCTTCCACGGCCATTCGCTCCCTGAGTTCCTGCTGCAGTCGGCTCTGCCGGTCTTCCAGCTCCAGCTCTCTTGCACTTAGGAGCAGAAAGAAAGAGATGGATGAGCCGAGTTTATTATTATAAATGTATCGTCATTCATCTATCCCCTATATTCCAAAAAGAAGAGATAAGAGATAACTCTGGATGATTTAATGACGCGTCAGTATTTAATAAAGTTGCTCGTCCAAGTTCAAAGTTATATTGGATTTCACAACAAGCATGACCTTGTGGGAACAAACAATATTTTAAACACATGATGTGCTAATAGTAATAATCATAAAAATAAGCAAGCAATTAATCCAAAATATATTATTTCACCATCAGGCACTTGATCACATTAATATGCTTCATTAAAGTCTTAGTAAAGCAAGCAAAAAATAGAAAGCTTACAGGCAGTGAGGCGATACGTGATGAATTGGATTTGGGGAGGAAAAAAAAAAAAGCGTATTGGATGTGACTCAGGGACTGCAGGACTATATAAACTCATCACATGACTACCTTTATGTCACCCAATTGGCCTGCAACATTTCGGCTTTGAATTACTCACAATCTTGATGATTTCAGCTAAAACATTAGGTGTTTGTTTATTTGGCTTCGTGCAAATTATTACATTAAACTAGGCTTTAAGCTCAATAAAACTGACCCTGACACAGCACAGGTGATGTTAATGGATATTTTGACAAAATAAATGTTAAACAAGAGTGACTTTGTCTTGGTTTTGTTGGCCATATTTAGCCATTTTACAAGTAGGCACATTTGATTATATCATATTTCCAACTCGCTCCTTTATTATGGCAATAGTCGGCAATCAGAAACTGGTGAAATGGCAAACTTTTTTGACTAGCAAGTTTATCAAATAACACATCCGTATAATAGTATACGGTAGGCGACCGATGTACTTACAATATCATGAGTTCTGACTCATAGCGGACTAGGGCGTTTTTCTCCTGCACCAGCTTGAACCACTCTTGCATTAGCTTGGGATCGTCCTTCTTGCCCATGCCTGGAGGAAACAAGGAATGCGCAGGATTGGAGTCAGACACCGGTTGGTGACAGGAGCCCACACAGACGTCACACGCGCACACACACACGCACACACACGAGGACCGACACAATACAACACAGTGACAGCCAAGCCGGGGCGTCCTTGCTGAGGGATGGTGAGGTGGAAGGACAGACTCGAAACCAACGTGGTCAGTCGGCCATATGTAATATGGCGCGCAGAAGATGGCGTGGAGCTACAGGGTTTTCAACTTTAGCAAGTATACACACACAGGCGCGCGCACACGCACGCACGCACGCACACACGCACACATACACACACACACTACCTGTTGTTGCAAAGTTGAAAGTTTGTGTTACCCAGTTTGGAGTTGTGTATTGGCTGTAGCTGCTCTTTTGGGGCAACTACCTCCTATCATTTTTTTAAGAGTTTGTGGATAGTAAAAATAAATGAATAAAAACAAGACACATGAATCAGTAGCGAACACAGAGTTATGGAAATTCTTCATCCTCCCAAGCCCACCTATTGATCCACCAGGAGAAATGGAATCCCTTTTGATCCTAGTCATGCTGAGCAGTTTGAGATTAGAAAAAAAAAGTATAAATATTCAGTTTGAAGTTTAATTAATTTTTTATAGGAGGACCTATCATTTAGACCAATAGCGGGGTTCAAGCTCTTCTAGTGAGTCTGCATTAGTGTTGCCTGTTGGCCTCATGCGCTGCAGATGTGCAGCTTCCATAAGCAGCACAGTCGCAGCACAGAAGAGCTGCAGACTTTTCCTGCAGACCCGTAGAGACCCGGTCTACGTGGCGTGCTCAGAAGGGTGCCGGGGCGATGCGTCCTTTTCATTATCGGACCGCAGCAGGTGGAGCCGTGCGTTTTCAAATGAAACACTGGAAGGCAAACCTCGATGCAGCGTGACATACTTAGCCGAGGAAGAGGAAGCTCTCGCAAAACGAGAAGGGTGAAAGGGAAAAGAAAAGAAAGGAACGCACACACATAAATCTTGTGGTTGTGGTCTCCGGGGCTGGCTTTCGCTAATTAACAGACGAGGGACAGAGAGAGGAGCAAAGCTGCAGGAAGTAAGTTGCTCACACTGTAGAGGAATACAACACATGGAGACATAGAGGGAACTAAAACAATATATATCCCAAAATGTTTTTTTTTTTCCTTTTTTCTATTAAACTATTTCAACCTTTCCACCACCACCAGCCCTCAGCCCAAGGCTCCAGAACACAAAGGGCCAGTACAAGGCAAAAACAAAAAAAGACAAACAAAAAACGGACAAAAAGAAAAAAAAAAAAACAAGAAAAACGGATCGCACACAAAATCAAAAGCATGTTTCTTCACACGGATTAGCAGCTGAGGCAAATAAAACATACTGGATTCGGGAAAAACCAAAAGACCCGGTAATTTAGTCTTGATAGATAAACATCATCACACCATGCAGGATGCTCACTCCTGGAACAAAACAAAGTGGCCCGAGAGCCGCGTCTCAGATGCTCACCGCTCGGTTTTATAATGAATTTATGATAACACACACATGTTAACATGTATCTAAACATAAAAGGTAGAATTCCTGTAAAGAAATGGCTGGAAATATTCTACACTGCAATGAACTATGCAGCTTTATGTTCCATTTCAGCTTAACAGAAAACCACAGAGAGCACATGCCACGGGATTAAGACACACTACGGCAGAGTAGTTTCCCCTTAAAGTGACTGCCGCTACTAACAGAAGACAAATAAATCTAATCTCCGCCGCCGCCATTTTTTCTTTTTTTTTTTAATGACATTGCAGTGCAATACAACTCCGAACTATGTGCTTTAGTGTGTTGTCTGGAATTAAAAAACAAACTGGAGAGAGTGAGGCAAAGCTGGAGACTCTAGCAACACAGGCCAGATAACGGATAGAATAAGTCTGTGTATCGTCAGTGTAAACAAGAAAGAAAAAAAAAGTCCTCTGACCAATACGTGTCAGCATACATTCTGGCAGTCAGCAATATTGTGCTAAAATTGATTCATATTTGGAGCACAACAAGCAATATTCATCAGCAAGGGAACATTTTTTACCCTGTGGATGGATTTTTTTCAACAGCTTTAGTCAATCGTCTCGTAATAAATGCTTTAATATTAACGTTGTGGGAACATTCTGGGGAAATCTACTGAGCCTGGTAACACACACACACAAAAAAAAAAAATAAAAAATGGTGAGGACAGGTAAATGAGGAGGACCGAGTGGGAGGAAGACGGGGAGGGGCACAAGGAGGGTGGGGCAGGTCCAGTTCTGGAGATCCTTGCGGTTGCCGTGGTAACCCGCCACAACCGTCAGTGGAGGCGGCGGGGGTTACGTTACCTTCAGGGGAACAGCAGGGGCACAGGGAGAGAGGTCGTCGCCGTGGCATCCCCACAAAGGGCTCAACTTCCACAAGACAGAGGGAAAGAGTGTGAAGGCGTGATGAGAGATGGGTGCATTGTTGGGAAAGGAGGGGAGAGGAGGGGGGGGTAGAACGGTGGGAGCAAAGCGGGAGAAAGAGTAGAGGTGTTGCAGAGGGAGGAGGGTTGTGGGAGGGCGGGGGGGATGGGGGGGAGAAGGGCAAGGCAGGGAAATGAGGGCGTGATTGGGAAGAAAGAACATTGAGGAGAAAAATCAAAAGAGGGCAAGAGCATTGTGATAGGGAGAAGACAAATCACCTGGGGAGAGGAGGTGGGAGAGATCAGCTGCGTGGTGTAAGGGATGAAAAAAGGAGTAAAAATAGAAAACTGAAACAGGAGAAGACAGAACACCTACAGCACAGAAAGGGGGGGAAACAACTGTCCTGTTTGATCTTGTGCCTGTAGTTCTCAGATATACTTTAATTACGCAACAGCACCCGACGTCAATTAAATATGGTGTGGGAATAAAGTGATTTGTGGTAATAAGCCCTACGTTTATTATAGTGTGCAAGGTTATTAAAGCCATTACTGATAACCAGGAGATCCATCTCCTTCACAGATGATAACTGACGGACATGTTAACCTCTCTGCAAACGCCACCTGAACCTGTTGAGAACACCCGGCTTCATTTGTTGCCATGGTGGCGATTTCAAAAGTGTAGCTACTTTAAAACAAAGATCATAGATAATAAATAAATAACATGCAAAGAAAGGCCTATGAAATAACTGGCAAGTAAGGATAATCGAAGGAGGAGGCGTGATGCTTCACGCCAGGTGGTGCTTCGCCTCCATGTAGAGTCACAAGAGCGTTGAATAACCCAATCAGGCCATTGCCGTTTGCCAGTGAAATAACACTAAGACCTTTCATTTATGTGTTCAGTTTTTTTTTATTTTTTATTTTCTTTTGGCAAATCAAAGTAAAAAATGTTCATAAGCTGTAACTCAGTTTCCCTGTTAACACCCAGGGGTCTCACTAATGCCTGGAACAATCATTGCCATCCCATAAGGTTCATAAGGTTCCCATGCTTATTGCTCCTCACTACATTTAATTGGACGGACCTTAGATACAGCCTGGCAACAGAATATATTCTAGTCTGCACCTCGAGGTAAGGAAAGTGAAGGTTATGGCCCCATCGCTGTAACTCATTACAAAGAATGAAAATGAAGCTGGAGTTTAGTTCTACTTTATAGACATTCGCTAAATCGATTAGATGGATTAGACATTTGTTGTGCTGTTTGGCACTTAACTTTCTTCGGATGTTTGAAAATGACTCTGCAGAATGATGCATGTGCCAAGTTTGAATTTCAATCTGCCGGAAGGGAATGCTCTTTCTAAATCTGTGTTCAAGGAGTGCATGATTTGTGACGTCACAACTACTTTTAAAGCTAACTGAGGTTGAATGGTTGAATATATAGATCAAACATATTGTAAGGTAGAAACATTAAGTCTATGGTTCATATTCATGGAGAATTGACTTTTAAAGGTGTTTATATATATTATATAAATATGTGTAGACATAATCACAATCATCTTTAATTAGTTTTTTTTTTTTAATTGGAATAAAACATCAGTTGCAGTTAAAGCTAAGGATTTTTGTCTCTGTAAAAACAAATCTGTAGGTCATCTCCACAGAGACCTTAATGATAACGGAGGGATGTACATATTTGACAAAATACACAAAATAGCTGATTAAAGCATAGCAGTAATCTGAGTTTTAAAGCTAGAGAGGGAAATATCTGTGGAAAGAGAGTGAAATGCCAGATAATTATCACAAGGGACTATCACAGAAGAAAACAATTGGACCAAACCTGGTTGACATCCCAGTCCTAATAAAAGTTTATGGCTCCTGCAAATATGGTTATTAAATGCATAGACACAATTCATGTTGCCTTTGGTTGTCGGCGCTCCAAGCACGCTAATAAAACAATCATATGACCTTATAGCCTCAACGTGCTTCAATCCTCCATCATGAGACCAAACACACAGTGGCTATTAGCGAAGACAAAGAAGATTAAGAATTCTTCTAAAGGGCATCCATAAACAATGCAGACACATTGCATCCAGTTGTGAAGATTCAAATTCAAACACTGATTCACTGCCCAGTATTCAAACATACTACACAGATATATATATATATATATATATATATATATATATATATATATATATATATATATATATATATATATATATATATATATATATATATATATATATATATATATATATGAATTTGAGTTGATGACATGTCATGCCTACAGTCAATTCATTAGGTTGGAAAAGTCCTTTTAGGCACTTATGTTCATCGTCCTTCAAAACTCCACGCGATCTCCTGTCTGATGAGTGACAGTAACCAACAGGATAAAACCAGAGGAAAAAGCACATGCCCTGCTTAAATATGTGGAAATGCACGCAGAAGATTTGTAACAAAAAATCTCCTAAAAAGATGCATTTCACACATATTCAAACAAGACCACAGCAATCGACAAGACGCCACGAGATGACCCCACCCAGACAGGTCGGACACGGTTACGGTTCTGCTGCACGCTCGTTAATACAGAAAGGATCAGGGATTACGAAATTGCTTATTAGCACACTGTACAAACACACCCGGGAGGGAGTTATAATGCAACTGAGCAGGTATGAGAAAGTCAGGAAAAAACATTGCTGGGACTACAGGACAGAAGTGCACACAGCTGTGGGGAGAGGCTAAGAGCGAGGCCTGCAGTTTGGTATGAGTTAGTTCATAGCAGGTTATACAATACTTTCGTAGCGGATGTATGTGTAGAGGGCCAGGGCTGTGTGTAAGTGTATATTGAAACATGTGCCTTGTTTGCACACTAAACAATTCACAATATGAATATATTTTAGCTTTACTATGCAAATTCAGATGAAACAAACAAAAAAATGTCTTAGCATATAATCCTGTGTTTAGCGGTCACCAGAATTATCATTAAGAATATTAGGACAGCTTTACAATTTGCAGGCTGGTGTGATATTATAATTGTTTTTTTAAATTAGAAACAAATTCCATTAAAGACCAGATTTGTCAATGTGTCAGTCCATCTAAAGCTTTTTCAGACCTGTCTCTGCCTGTATCTCTCACTCATTTCAATGACTCCTGCTGAAGATCTGAATTTGAAAACAGGTGACAAATATATAGTTTTAATTCTTCAAAGAGACTTAATTTAATTTCCTAAAGCAGCCGGGGACTGTACTTTTTAATCCGTTGTTACTTAAACAAGAGTAAATTGAATACTCTTTGCGGGACTACTTTTAACTGCGGAATAATACACATTTGGTGCACTGCGCTAGTATATCACAGCAGGGTGTCAATGTTTATTAAATCAAAACAAAAAGACTACAGTGCCCGTGTTCAATATAACGCCATCCAGCGTGACAATGTGACTCATTAATGATTTTTTTTTTTTTATCCATTTTGGTCCTTTAATGGAATTTGCGAATAGGAAAAACAACAAGATTTCAAGCGTTCAAATCAGAATGTAATTTTATAT
The DNA here is from genome assembly GCA_036785175.1 of Eupleurogrammus muticus. NCBI lineage: Eukaryota > Metazoa > Chordata > Actinopteri > Scombriformes > Trichiuridae > Eupleurogrammus > Eupleurogrammus muticus. The sequence continues at coordinate 13,352,737 of JAYKQN010000010.1, read as the reverse complement.
TGTTAGCCCATCTCAGGCCACATGCTGCTACTAATAAAACATACAACAGATTGCTAATATTATTTAAAGGCGATCGTTACTAATTAGTACTAATATCAATTTTAATACCAGTGCATTTTTTTTGTTCCATTTGGCTACTAGTTTGCACATCTCAGCACACGTTCAATATTTATTTGAGTGCAATAATGTGTATAGCAGTATATAGTTTATATCTCTGAAGTGGCGTGTATTGTGCCCTCTGTGTGCAGAGTGACAAATGAAAAAAAGGGATTCATCAATTCAACAGTTTATCATTCATAAGTTTACAGAGATCTTAAAGGGACAGTGTGAGTGTCTGATCTCTGATGTAGACTGTCGAAATGCAGTTCCAAAAAATCCTGTGAGGGTCTAGGGGATGGGAAGTCGGAGGGATGGAGGGAGGGAGGGGGCCGTGAAGGAGCAGAAAGTATTGCAATGAGGCCAAATGCCAGCCAGCCAGCCAGCCAATCAGCCAGCCAGCTAGTCAGCCAAGCCAATCAAGGTAGATATGAGGAGTACGAAGCTCAAGTAGTTAAAAAAAAAAAAAAGGTGGGGGGTTGGGTGGGGGACAGATCTGGTTAGCCATTAGGTTAGTTTAAAGCGACAGATTTGAAATACATACCGCCCAGATGCAAGTCCAGGATTTCACTGTAATTAGAATCTCCCCAATAGTCTACAATGACAGGGATATATTAGAGATAGGAGTTATTTCACACGGCCCCAAACTGGGCACACAAACACACACATTTTCCAACAAGTCATGCAGGTTCTTGCAAACACACAGATTCTCACACACACACACGCACGCACGCAGTACGGCGACACTCATAACAAAGAGAGTCCATCAGTACTCACCACAGGCATAATGCAGACATGTTCAGCTTGTGCATGACTACCGCATATGGCATTTCCCCATACACTAAGAGGCCGCTACATAGATTTGCTGTGTTGCTATTAACCGACTCGGGCTGCTTAATTTCACACAAAGCCACTGCCGTGTTGAGAGCAGTGCCGTGTGAGGAAATTGAGAAAATTGGATTCATTACATTTGTAGTCCAGCCAGGGAGAGAAAGGCACAATATTTCTGCTGTTATTTACTATGCAGCCCATGTGTGCCAGTGGGTTCTGTTGCAATAATGTGATGGTTTAATTGTTTCAAACTAAAAGAGCAGCTTAGTGTTAAATGAGACCTTTTGAGTGGAGCAGCGTCAGAGACAACTCTATAATGCTGTTACACATTGCAAAAACAAGGATACTCCTCATAGATAAGATCTCAACATATATCAGTGTCAAGGCACTCAGACACAAGAAATATTTGCAGAAAACATTTTAATAAAAAGGAGAGGGGGGGGGCAATCAGCCGGAAAACCAATTTCAATTAAGATTTCGTATATGTACACTGATTGTAGTTATAGTGTGTGATCTGAGTTTTGATCCAAGTACCGAAAACTCTCCTCATTGAGAGGTGGTGAAAGAGACAGCAATACACATCAAGAAGGAGACAACAAATCTATGTCGGGACACACATTCTCCTGGTCGCATGCAGCTCGGACTGACAATGGCGGACATGTTATGAACGAACAAAGACCAACATGTTCAGAGATGGAGAATTGTTGCAGTGTGTCACCACAGATGGAACCTACATAACAGTGTCACATGTCATTAATAGAAAGGAAACTATGGTAAATCTAATACCTGATCTTCTTTTGTGCTGTTTGGGTAATGTATAAGTACCTTTATACAATCCTTTAAGAGAGTAGAGTGGTAAACAAGTTAAAACATAATCAAACATGATTGGAGAAACAGCTGATGGGGAAACGTGAACGGCAAGATTTCATGAAATGCTTAAAAAATAAAATAAACACTCTTATTGCTCAATGCATCTATAGGCATGCATTTTCTCAATAAAGCTATTTGTATTAAATAGTATCAATTAAGGCCTCATACAAAGCCTACATGTAAATAATAGGTTACTTCTACTAAGCAATTTTCCTGCGTCACAGTTATAAAACTAGCAAATAATGAACTGTGCTGCATGGTAAGAAATCCTGTGTTCTTCATCTCAGAGGTACATTGTCTGTGATAGTCCCTTGTCATGAATAATTTACTTTGGAGAAATAAAAATGTCCTTCCTCGCACAAATCTACGCGCCGAAATATGCTGCAGTGCCACCAGATAAACTGCGAATGCAGCCGGCGATTTCTATACAATTGAAATGATCGCGTGGGGACGGCTTCTCTGAGGCACATCGCGACAATCGGCGATGTCGCTATTATTCCCTTTGGAGCTCTTGGGGAAAAAAATAAATAAAAGATTGATCTCATATCACTTAAAAAGAGAGCAGAAAAACAAGACGTGATCATCCTATGTACTGTAAATCACTTGTAAAATATTAACAATAGGATGTTACTGAACTTACGTCACCCTTTTGTTCAGTAAATATGGGCGGTAACCTGCTGTAACATTTCTGATACAATGAGGCACATGGGATGACAGATTGATTAAAAAAAAAATAAAGCTAAAAACAATATATGGACACATGAGTGCTGGGTTTTTACCTGCTTCCCCTCGCAAGGCTTTTTCCACAGCGACGCCCCTCTCCTCGAGCTGCCTCTGCTTCTCCTCCACTTGCTCCAGCTGCCTCTGGATAATCTGAGGCAACAAAGCGGGTTAGAGTCACACTGTTAACGAGATGCACGGCGCACATGTAGACGGCATTATGAACAGGTGAAATTAGCTCAGACAGGGGGAAACACAGACAAAACACTAAAAGACACTAATTAGAGCCGATTGGTCCCGAAACGTAAAGGGAGACAGCTGCGGAGGTCAGATCCAACACCACAATGAAGCAACGGTTTACCGCTCATTAAAAAAAGAAAATTGTCTTGCAACACAAGGGGAACACTGCTAATTGGAACCATATTGCGGTCTACAGGCATGTGAGTGTTTGTGGACATTTAGCATCAAACAATGTTTCCCTGGTTAGCTGCGGTGGACTACAAAGACTAAGATGTCTACTTGATTTGACCAATTTGGATTGCTGAAGATGACGAAGAAAGCTGTAAACTCATCCGTTGACTGTGTTCAAATCAGAGGAGGATCTCTTACAGACCATCTCTTTAGGGCCTCTGCGAATTCCACTACAGACACCTTCTTTTAAACTTTTTATTTAATAAAGAAATTAACAGCATAATAGAGAATAGAGAAACAAAGCATTACTCTATAACTGATACAAATTCAAGTAGCCATTGGTGTTCTATAAATAATTCAACGCCATGCAGTAAAATGATGGATCATTGCAGTCACTGTCACCAAAAGAGCAACTATTGCTTATTGTCTTCCAGGAACTTCAGGGGTAAAATATTTAAATTGTAATGGAAATTTATACTTTCATGTTATCTGGTTGTATGATAATGTGCAATGTTTTATGTTAGAACATGTGCACATTGTGAGGCAGAGAAAGAGAACCCCCCTAGGGAAGAAAGGCCGATAAAGCCGTGAGTGCTATATTGTGTGTATTAATTTACTTGTTTTTTTAAACAGGACAAATGCATAAAACATGGCTTCCACCCGTGTCCCTTGTTGGGCTTTTAAAATTTAATTAAAAGACACCTGTTTGTCCTTGAATCGATGATGAAAATGAGATGTTTTCGAATGCAACACGACTGTATGTGGAAGCATGAGGGCTGAATATCAATCCAGTCCTCTCTAAACCCAGCGAGGACACATTTATGAATGTGAATTCGGATTATTGCGATAAAACTCTGAAAGACAATGTGCACTCTGTGAGTTCATCTCTATTACAGAAATAATTTAACTTTAAATAAAATGAACAAAGCCAATTCAAATATAGTAAAATTGGGTACAGCTCTCAATGATCGATTTCAACTTAAGTTCAGAGACCTTTTTACTGAAAAGGTCCTTTATTGGTCTCATTCTTGTGTGCAAAAGGTCTTAAAAATTCTTACAAATGATATCAAAATGATTGATTGATTATTACCACGTATCCGGCTCTCGGAACATCACACAATCACATTTTTTTTAATGTTTTTCACTCACGAACCAAGCTGAAGTGTGGGGGTAATTATTTTGAGGACAATTACTTAAATGGGGATAAACTGGCATCAAATGGATGAAAATATTTTACTCTGAAAGCCAATTTTCTTCCCGTCAGCTCCTGACTTCCTCTGCCCGTGCTGGATTTATCAGCGACATGCAGCATACGCAGCAGAATGAGAAGCCCCGTTTACGCTGGGCAGCAAGGAAGCACAGCTCAGGCCCCGGGGTGAAGACTCCTTAGTGCTGAGTCAGTGGACTGTGAGTTACATCATCGCCATTTCCTGAGCAGCGGTTGAAGTTGGCCTCGCTCCAGAAGGGTAGAGTCACATGACCGCGAGGATCATTACCGCTGCAAGATAGGCTGTGTTTCAGCTGGCGTTTGTCGGTTTGATAGAAAAATACCTCTGGCAGGATTTTCCTCAACTTTTCAGCAAATGTTGGAAAGCGTACCCTGAACAGATGATTACATTTTGGTAATGATCAGGAAGAAGTCATGGTTTCTTGGAGTTTTGGGAACTTTTTGTTGTTTGGTAACATTGCGATAAATGGACCTTTAAACAGGAGCCATTGATTGGGGCCTCCTTCTGATGATATCCTGCACCTGCATAGCTTTATTTCTTTGCAAACTACGCCTAAGACACAGAGGACTCTGACTATGCCGAGGACCATAACTTCAGGTGGGAATCACAATGCTTTTTTTGTTTGCACTGATATTAGCTTCATCTTAAAAGTCCTAAAAGTATCACACTTAACGATGGCGTTGATATGCCCATAACGTTTTCTTCATATTGTGTGCCTTTAATAAGCAGAGGTGAACAGACACAGAGCTCTCTGACATCACAATTCGATTTCTTCTTTTACATCTATAACAATCTACTAACGTGTTGAAATACAGCTACAGCCAGGTCAGAAATGCGACTCTTCCAATGGTGTTGTTCAACATATCTTGAGATTTCGCAGAATTATCAACACTGGTGTTCCGTTTGCTGCCCACATCTGTGTGTGTGTGTGTGTGTGTGTGTGTGTCACAGCTGGCTGCAGCACCGCACAGCAGCAGAAACAATAAGTGCATCTGAGAAAAGCGCCCGTGTGCATTTGCTTGCGCAGCAGTAACTTCAACAAACGCCAGATCGGTCAGGATGTGACAGTAATTGATGTTCCGATGTAAACAGGTCAGCCGTTATACGCGGATTCCGGGATTTATACGCAGGAGTTGTTTGTTATTAAGCAACCATCAGCGCTCTCAGGATATTTCTTTTTATTTTTCAAGCTCAAAGATTAACCAGAAAAAGGGAAACTGCACAAAGTCTGTTGAGAAAAAAATGACGAATGAATAGAAAGGGAAAAGGATTGGCAAGTCGTGTCTATGGCTCGTCAGGGGCCACCTCAGCGAGTGAATTGGAATTGGTTTGGTACCGTGTACTGCGTCTCAATTTGACAAAGGAAAGCTGCCGTTGGTCGTACCTGGGCTCTGTGCAGTCTCTTGAGCTCCTCTTGCTTGGCTTGTCGCCGTGCAGCTTTCTGGACTCTGCGCGTCAGCTTCGCATTCAGCTCTTCCTCCGTGTAGGTTTTCTAGTGGATCAGAAGCAAAAAAAAAAAAAAAAAAAAAAACATGTCAGAGAATTCTTATCCACAAGCTGCTACAGTAATATGCGTATTTTACTCCATGGGGCCCTGGCCCTTCAGAGAAAAAAAAAAAATAGAGAGGAGTAGGGAAACGGATTTGATTTTCTAGTGACAACAACATGGACTAGCACAATAAAACTTCACACTTTTACAGACTTCTCTGCGTCTTTAACAACTTACAATACAATACATCCACATCACTGCGGCTCTCACTGCTATAATCCTCCTTTTCATTATTGTAAACACTACATCATGGAATCCTCCACAATAATAAGTGATGCATTATGAGAGAAATCAGGGATGTTTAGCCCCCTGTTGTGAGGACACAAAAAAAAAAAAGCTGGTGCGAATCAGAAGGAAGAGAGAATATAGCGCTGAAGGAAAATGTGTCAAATTTCTCCGATTGCCGGGCTGGAGAAAAACGGTGGCGCGATGACAGAAAGGCGGGTTAACATCATACCATTCAGAGAGGAACAGCCCCTGATGTCAAGAGAGGTAGGCAGAGGTATCATTGTGACCAGAAAAGGTGTGTGCTGTTGAAAGATGTCTTTATTCGACAGGAGTGGATAACCAGCAGTGAGCGAGTGAGCGTTCGAGCACTGCGGGCCGAGATGCCGCATGCATCCAGAGGTGGAGAGTTAGTTTGAGGCCAGACGCACATAAGGTGTTATATATATGATAGTGAACTGGCACATGCGTACAGGGGAGGGGGGGGGGGTTATCAATGGGAATGTATGTAATACTACCTTTGTGGCGTATGATCTCTTGAACGCCAGTGCGTGAGGGACATAAACACACTTTGGGGAAGACAAAACAAAAAAAAGGAGGAAACAAACATAACACAGATGATATGATTAAATGGGTTAATGATTATGTTAAATTGATAAAAGAAAAAAAAATAGTCATATCCCACACCAAACACAAATCTGACATAGAACAGACAAAACAATCACATAATATATATATATAGTAATGGTAAGACAAGTCAGTTATTCCACTGCTACAATGAGCTCTATTAGAATATATGTAAAACATTCACAGATGTGGACTATACTATAAACACCACGAAAGTCACTGGAGAATTAACTACACAGCTCCAGTGCTCTTATTTAATTACATACGGCCTGGTAGGCATGACACTGCTTTAACCTCCCGTGACTGCAGCTCAGCCGGATGAACCCTGAAGATGTTCACGGCCGAGTCAGAATTGCATCGGATTGATATTCATGAAGAATAAGGAAAATGTCAAAACATTTTTTCTTGTATGTCTTTAAAAATGGAAAGACACGTTAAAAAAAAAAAAAAAAAAAAAAAAAGGAGTGTGTCATTTTTTTTTTTTTTTTTTTTTTTTAAACATGTTTACAATGGTTAATGAATGCATGCCTCTGGCCCTGAACTCAACTGTATCTATCTGAACACACACACACACACACACACACACACACACACACACACACACACTAACAGTGGAGAAAATCATTTTGAATTTCAGCCATAAACGTAATGAATGCAAATGGATTCATATAAAAAGAACTCATATTATAGAAATGTGGGTTTTATGTGCTGAATAGCTGCATAGTCCTAATACGATTTATGCCACTAGCATATTTAATCTTGTGGGTGTGTGTAAAGATTTCGCAATTTTGCAAACAGACATCATGATGATGTGCATCTAACGCGTCACAGAAGCTCTGCTGAGGATATATCGTGTTTTAGCATAATCTCATCGCACAGGCATCGAATAAAAAGATTTATATTTTTATTTATTAATATTTTAACGGCTCCGCAAACTCGCCGTTAAAATATTTGCCTCACTCAAAAGGTACTTAACTATTCACATAATTGGCTTTATTTGAAATTCAAAATGATCGAACTCCCCCCACCACACACACAGACACACACAGCTACAAAATACCTCGTTGCCTTTCTCCCGTTTTCTTTCGTTATGTCTCTCTTTCACCCTTTTTCTTTCTTTTAACTCCCACTTTTGCTTTTCCAGTTTCTCCTCCTTTATCGCCTCCTTCTGCATGTTTGATACTAGGTCAAAGATGTCCATATGTTGCTGGGAGTGGAAGAAATCATTTTTCTTTTTTTTTTTTTTTTAAAGAAGCAGACAGACAGTCCAAAAAGTAATTGACCTGGAAAGCTCTAAACAGGCAAACCCTACTTGTTGTGCGTTAAGTGTTTCACTGTGTCTGTACGTGAAAAATCACAACTCGCAAGAGCGTCCGAAGGCGAGTTACATGACTCCAGATTCAAATCTATCAGAAACGTTTTCAGCCTATAGGGCTCGACTTTGCCAGGCTACACACGTCTAAATAACCTTCCATCAAAAATGTAACGCCCCTGGTTGTGCCGTTACTCACATCTGCCTTGGACTTCTGGGAGGATCTTTCCAGAACGTCGTCACATGACAGGTCTGAATCCTCAGAGAAGCTCAGGTTTCTGCGCGACTTCAAGTCTGTGATGTGAAACAAGCACGACGATTAGTCGGCAGAATGATTATGCTGAAAGTAACTGTGTATGTATGTTTCTATCACCTGATGATTTTCCAGGAGGCGACCCTTTCTTTTTCCCAGAGTCCTGAGTGGTGGAGCTGGAGGACGGCGTGCTCGGACAGGACTTGTCCTCTTTCTTCTTCTTGTCCTTCTTGTACCCCGAGAAGACAGCCTTCCACAGCGACTTGTGTTTGGGCGGCGTCTCGTCCGTGCCGGAGAGCCTGCTGCTGTCGTTCTTGGCCTTTTTCTCCTTCTTGTTCTTGCGCGGCGAGAAGAGGGAACTCCGCTTCTTGGTCTTGCTCCCGGAGGAGCCTTCCGACGACGCCACGGAGCTGTCCAGGCTCTTGTTGCCGCTGAAGAAACGCTCGGGCAGAATGTCAGACTTCTTTGACTCCAGAGCCTTCACGGCCGATGTCTTCGGGGAGCTGGAGGACTTTTTCCTCTTCTCTGTAACATCCGGGGCGACGGTCCAGGCCACTTTAGGTGAGGCCCCTCTGTCCATGTCGGATTCTTTCATTTTAGTGAGCTGCTTGGCCATGGCGTCTTTCAGAGCTTGGCTCTTCACAGACTTCTCTCTGGCCCTGATCCTCTCCTCAGCGATCTCTTTGGCCTCTGGAGAGAACTGAGTCGCCCTCTGGTTCTTGGAGGCCGGATTCACAGGAATATTGGGTTTCCCGTTCTCCATTGCTAAGGCCAGATGCAGGGGGGGCCTGTCCCTGCCCGCTCTGCTGGTGGGCGGAGTGTAGTACTTGTTCAGGCTCGTCTCCGACGTCCGCTCATCGTACGTCTCCTCCACGTCGTCAGCGAACGGGATCTCCTCCACCGTCTCCACGAACGACTTCCTCGCCTCCTGCGGCCTCTGCTTCTTTGGCTCCCTCATGACGACCACAGGAGTCGCTTCCGCTTCCACTTCCTTCTGCGGCGACGAGGCTTTCCTGGGCGCAGGCTTGGGCGCCGACGCTGGGCTAAGCTGCGTCCTGGGAGCAGGAACCGGCGCTTTAGCTCTCGCCGGCTCTCTGGCAGGCTCGCACGGAGGCTTTTCTGTTCCGTTGCTCCAGGACACCTGGGGCCTCTGCTGCCGGGGCACGGCGGGCGACTGATTAGCAGGCACGGGCGGCGGCGGGCTGGAGGGCGGGGTGAGCATGGTGGAGTCGGACGTGTTGTAGCCGTCGCTGTTTGCCGTCTGGCTCGTGGCCGGGCTTCCGTTCAGCCCCAGGCCAGAGCTGCTGCTGAGGTCCTTCTTATCGGAGCCGTTGCTCTTGGGCTCCGGAGGAACGAGCGGCGTAATGACCTGACCCTCGAGGGTGATGTTGAGTCTGCGGATGACGGCGCGGCCTGTGAAGGCAGGCTTCTGCTCCTCGGACACGACAGGGGACTGCGTCTTGGCAGTGGGGACTTCCTGTGCTGGAGGAGGTGAAACGCTTTTCTCTAGGATTTTACTGCTGCGGTCCAGGGGCGTCAGGCCGAGGCTCTTCCTGATCTCTGCGCTCTTCAGCCAGAACTCCTCGATGATGTCCGTCTTTTTCGACGGAGTCTCGTCCGCCGAAGAGTCCTCGGACACACCCCTGTCCGTTTTGGCGACGGGCGTCGAAGTGACCGCGGGGATGGGCTGAGTTCTGACGGGGGAATCCGAGGCGAGGGGCGATGAGGGCTCCTGGCAGAGCAGCGGCTGGGCACAGATCGGGGAGAGGGGGTTGCCGGTGAGGGGGCAGATGGAGCGGTGGGGGTAGACGGGGGATATAGGCGTGCAGGTCTCCGGTAGGGGAGTGGGCTGGGAGCGGATCGGCGAGACAGCCGGCGACGTGACGGGAGATCTGGCAGGCGGCTCGGCGGTCGGCTTGACTGGAGAGCTGACGGGGGATTTGGTGGGTGCACCGGGGGGAGATGAGGCTGTGGCAGCAGCAAGAGTGGGAGAAGGGACAGAAGGGACTGAAGGGGGATCATGGACAGGAGCAGATGAAGGGCACAGTGGGCTCTTGGCGGCCGGTGACGGAGTCATCCTCTCACGTGTCTTGTCCTCAGGAATAAAAGGTTCCGGGAAAAAGCGGGTGTTCGGAGACTTGGCCGGGCACGGAGGAGATGACTGAATAATATGGGGGGGAAACAACCAAAGACCAGGATTTAGTCAAAATGAACATCACCTACCTTCAACTTTCTAACCATGGAGTCATCTCACCTGTGTCTCAGGCTGTGGAGATGGTTTCAGTGGGGAATGGACAACATCCTCTTCTTTCTGCACAGGTTTGATGCTGGATGCTTCTGAATAAACTAATAACCAAAGAGGAACTGATTATTATAAATCTAATAAGTCAAGGCTTTCAAAAAAACACTTCATTTCAGTTGGATCAAACTCTATGATGCCCATACATAATCTAAACATCCACAGTCTACAGCCTTTACAGTACATTTACACATCTGCACTGCTAAAAAAATCTTTAATAAACAGGTGAAAATGTCTTCTATTTAGTAATATTAGTCAAATATTGAGTAGAATTAACTCATTCTATTGACATAATTTATCTATCTAAAGATATTTTTTTCTGAATTGGGTCAAAACATGTTATTCAAAATTAAATTAAATAAAATCAAGAAAAAAAATTGAAAAAAAAATAAAAAATCTGCCAATGGATTAAGATAATTCTTCTCTAATAATGGACTAATCGTATCCAACACAAGACATTTTCACCTGATAGGCTTTCATTTTTTTGCAGTGTGTTAGACTATCTGGAAATGCAGAAGAGCACAATCGATTTTACAGCTCTATAATTCATTAATCTTGAGTGGCTAATCTAAAGGAATGATTAGGGGCCAAAGTACCAATACCTGAAGCCATTTCCACACTTGCAGGTTTCTTGTCTTGCTCAGGAGGCTCCTCAGCGAGCGCTGACCGCTGCAAACGAGCCTCGGCTTCTGCATCCGAGGAGATGTCGTCTGAGATTAAAACGCAACGTTATAAAATACTTCACAACAACAGGGAAAATAAGGGTTATTTTTATTTGATGGTTTTATTATGATCTGTATACCCTGATCCATCTCGGTACCAGGCTCAACATCTGGGCTGTCTGCTTCAGCTTCCAAATCTTCGTCCTCACAGGGTTCTGTGGTGACAGAGACGGGGCACGAAATTACCCACCAGGTTATTAATTTCACTGCTGAGACATTGTTACAACTTCCTATCAACTTAACCTCTACTGAACCTTTTCCTAAAAGAAATCCTAGCTGGCAGCTTACATTTCAACAAAAAATAAAAATTTATTCAAAGACTTCATGATTAAAACACACACGCACACACGCACACACACACACACGCACACACGCACACCAAGACCAATTCAGAGGAGTGGAGCGCAGTTATAGAAAGAAATTTAGGGTTAAAAAAGGATGAAAAGGCTTCAAAGCCAAAATCCTTTTTTGTTTGTTTTTTTTGTGAGAACTGTTTTAAGGAAGTTTTTTTTTTTGCATATAAAATAAATAATATGCATTAGATCTCTGAATAAAAATGAACAAAGGAGTAGCATTAGTGAACAGATACATGCTGCTGTTCATTTTGGGATAATCAAGCAGAAGCAAAACCAACCCTCATGTAAACATCAACTGACAAAAGGAAATAACCCACAACAGTTAATACGTGCACTTTAGAAATAAGAGCAAAAGGTTTACTCTAATTTCTGATAAATGCTCAAATTATGCCTTTGTTCAGGTGGGTGCACAGGCACAAGGAGATCTTACTGAGCTTTATCCCAGAATTCAAGTGCAGCCCATTAATTCCAAATGTACAATGTAGAACTCTTGGTTCAGTCAAGCGTTTAAAAAGTTGATCAAGTACCTCAACAAAATCATTCTCTGAACTTTATGCAAGTACAAGTGCCAGGAACGGGTTAGTCCTTAAATATATACCAACTAATGGCAGCTTCCAAGTGCAATACTTCAAACTTTACCCATCAGGGTGAGAAACACTGTGATGTTAAAGTGCTTTCAAGCTTTAACTGTCTTGTCTGTCTGTGGAATTTGGTGCAGAACAGGACAATGCACCAAGCAAGTGAGGAGGAAATACATTGCTTGGAAGTTGAAAGGGCAGGATGAGGGGTTGTGAGAGGTGAAATGCAGGTGTCCATCTGGCCCCCCCGAGAGCGAGACAGAGAGAGAGAGCAGAACTCTCGCGGGCGACAGCCGCACTGCGTGCATGCTTGTGAGTCTGGCGGTCTTTTGCACGTGGTCGCGCATGCTCCAGGACAAAAAGGCCAGCCGATAGACAGGATAGAAGACGAGTCTAAGACGGGATGTGGGGAGATCCCTTTTAAAGTCTGTGCTACCTCCAGACATTGACTCCAACCAGACTCGCACTGCCTCGTGTCGGGCGGACGCGCGGGCGGGGGCTACGCTCAAACCGGAAGATACGGAGCAACAAGGGATAGATGGCAGGGGAAATAACAGTAAAGTAATTAGACACATGGGAAAGAACATAGCAGAACACAAAAGAACAAAGCAGGACAAAAAAAAGACAAAGAAAAGGGGTTAAATGGTACACTGGTATGTGGTTGAATTGTTTTCCCCACCCCAGAGGACCAACAGTGACTGTGAATGACAAATTAAAAGATTGAATACAAAATTACATTCCAAGAAAAAAAAAAAAATGTGACAAAAACAAAGAAAAAATGTACAAATCAAGACAATGGTTAAACAACAGGTGGGTTAGTTGGGGGAGGTGGCTCCTCCTGTCCACAGGCACAGACAAACGGTACAAACAGAACAGCGGCAGCCACACTGGTGCAATGAGAGTCTGTGATCTTCAACCCTGCGACGGCCTACAGCCCGGATCCCGCCCAGCGAAGCCTCCCCAGAGTTCGGCTCCTCGGGGGTGGGTTACCTGTGGAGGAGGGCTGCGTGAGCTCAGAGGGGTGGGAGAGTTGGGAGGCGGGATGACCATCCTTCTCTGTCTCAGAGTCCGGATGGGTCACCAACCGTGGAATTGCGTAGGGATCCACGGGCTGCAGGGCTTGCTGAATCTGCAGGTTCCTGGCTAAATGAGGGTGTCATGGTATGATGCAGCATTGTTTTTTTTTGGGGGGGGGGTTGTGTAAACCAAGAGAGCAGAGACAATTGTGCAGGAGAAGGTAGAGAAACACACAAGAGGATGAAAGAAAAGACGGGACAAAAATGAAAGAGAGAAGGCAGAGAGAAAGTTAAAATATACAGTGGTAATGGAGATTCATCATAGATGAGTAGAGGGAGGCTGCATGCACTAGACTGCAGAAAAAAATAAAAAGTCAAAACACAAGTGAGTTTCAGGTGTACAAAGTTTTCAAAAAAGAATAATTTGCATTTCCTGAACAGAAAATGCTGCCGCTCAATACCAAACCATATCTGCAGCGCCTAGGGGGAAAAACACAAAAAAACTCTCTGGCATTTATCAGATTAGTTTTTCAAAGCCATACACAAAAACAGATGTGCTAAAGAGCAGGTTAAAATGGGTCTCACAACCCTTTAAAAAAAAGGCACCAGTGTGAACAACAGAACTGCAACCAAGAAAATCAAAAAAACAACAAGACAACCAAAAATAGAAAATCCTTGAAAATGAAAACGAAACCCCAAACCACCAAGGATTAAATGTCACGCTCAAAACACATCCACAGGCAGTTCTGCTGCTACCTTTAAAAGTACCAACATCCTCTTCATCTGTTAGGAACTTCTCTAGCCAAAGGCCTGACTGGAGCTCCCTGTCCCACGGGCAGTAATCCCCCTCTGCCAGCAGGGGGAGACAGAGGCCCAGCAAAAAAAATAGATATACATCCAGGTATGGATACAAAACACACACAGACACACACATAGACACACACACAGGCACACAGAAACAGTTGACACGGGGAGAAGGAAATTAACAGGAGAAGAGGGAAAAGGAGGGAAGAAGCAGAGGATGAGGACAACAACGTTGAAGACAGTGACACGACACATAAAACTAAATTCATAAAAAGAGTAGGTGAAGTTTTGATAGGGTGTAAACATACACGAAAGGAAATCGACTCCATCATCGCAACAAGAGTGAAAAGCTAAATTTACCATCGCTCGACTCCTCCTCCTCTTCCTCCTCCTCGTCTTCATCCTCCTCCTCCTCCTCATCCTCCTCCTCCGCCTCGTCTACTTCCCCGTCTCTGCTGACCGCGTCGGGCGGCGCCTCGTCCTCGTCGCCGCGCAGTTTGGCATGGAGCTCCACCGCCTCCTTCCAGGGAACGCCGCCAAGGTCCGAGGGGCTGAGCGGCTGCGTCTCCGCCTCCTCCTGGTCCTCCTGCTCGTCGTCCTCCTCCATGTCTGACTCCGAGCTGCTGTGGAACGAGTGGGAGGTGAACAGAAGCGTTTTGCAGATAAAAAGGCCTGGATTTCACAGGGACTCCGTTTCCTCGACCACGTTCTGCAGGGACTGACCACATTTAAATATCTACATGTAAACCTGTCTTGCATCCAGTTCCTCGAAATGAACAGATCGTACACCAGGGAGTGTGTGCCGGGCATTGCAAGAATGAAATACCTACCAGGAAAAGCAAACTGAACAGCCTTGAACTGCTGTTTACAAAGGATTTTCAGAATTCCAATAACCAATGTCATGTTCGGCAAACTGAAAAAAACCATCAAAATTCGACAGAAACGGCGTTCCTGACCATCTTGACGGAGTGTGTAATATCCTGTTGGTTCCCCCTCCTACCTGGAGCCCAGGTCGGCGTCTGTGGCCTTGTCCAGCACGCTGCTGAGGTTGTGCTCCGCCAGCGTCTCCTCCGGCACCTCCTCCAGCTCCTCCTCCCTCTGCAGTGACAGCCGGTAGTTCTCCAGCTCGATGCGCTCCGGGGTGCCCCGCAGCCGCTTGGCTAGGCTCGGCTCCTGCAGCCCGTTGACCTCCGGCGCTGTGGTCAACGGCAACAAGGGGGGTGGGGTGGGGGTGGGGGGGTTTGAGAGAAAGCACAGAAAACACAACTGAGAAACCGTTGCACGGCAGAGCATGGAGGAGCAGAGGAGAACAACACCCTCTGCAGGACTGACTGAGGACTGAAGCACAATTGGGCTTCCAACGGGATTTCTCTCTATGTAAACTGGATTAAATCACGTCGACAGTCGGCAAGAAAACTAGAATTCTGGCAATGTCTGTGTGCCAGCATCAGTCCTATAGCATCAAATTCATCACACATTCCAATAGTAAAACTAAAGTATTTCCGCACACATTGTTTTCACAATAAAAATATTTTCATTTTGATCCCACACCGCAAACTTGTACTTTAAGGACAAACTGACAAGAACACACCGATTTAAGCTCTAGATCTGAATTTATTGCATTATGTTATATTCCTACAGCAAATTGTATTAACAAGCACAAATAAGATTTACACTCTAAAAATAGTTTTATTACTCTACATTTATAGATGAGTTTGGTGTCTTGCCTTTTTCCCATCCTGAGAAGCAAATCTTAAAACTGTTGTGGTTTTCTTTACGGAAATTTGTCTTTCAAATGCACAAGGTTGTAGGTGATTATATGGGTATAAATAAAAGAAACAAAGTACTTTCAACTACACCTGTCATCTTGCCACACGCTTAAAAGGAGACCTATAATTGCCTTCAAAGCACAGTAAAACGTGTGACACGAATGTGTGACATTGGATACTGTAGCTTATGTAGCATAAATGAGGAATGTGGTCTAACAGCTGCAATTGTTCCCTTTTCTTTGCTTAGCAACATGCTTAAAGATTTAAGATAGCCATGAAGAAAAACACTCAGTCCTGTCTAATTTTATAGTTTACCTTTCCATTAAAATTAACCTTAAAATTCATACATACTATAATGCCAGAAAGCCAGATATTGATACTCATTTACATCATTAATCATATGATAAAGGTTTCTTCACAAATTACTTAAAATATTTCTTAAAATGTTTAACTTCCCACTGCAGCATTCCACCTACAGATATTGTTTCACTCAAAAGAAAAGACATAGTTATCGTATTGTTTTCCTTTAACATCACTTAGTAAGAAAATTATCAACGAAGCTTGTCAGCATGTTTTTATATTATTTGTAATTTACTACTCTCAAGTTTAAATACTACACTTGCCACACAATGCAGCAGGCCTACATATAAATTCCAATCCTAACAATTCAGTTCAGCTCTTTCTAGTCTTAGTGAATGTTTTTAACAATGCAAATAATGTTGCAAAAATGCATACAGTTTATTGAGCAAACACAAAATGGTTTTTCTTAGCAGTAATCTAAAACCAGGGTGGGAGGTCGAGGAATGCAGGAGGACGGGGCGGCCAAGAGGGTCGGCCAGAGGAGCGGGAGAAGAACCAATCACAGGCACTAATCGAAGCGCGAATAGAGCTCTCAGTTTTAAGCTGCTCTGATAGGAGGGGGAAAAGTAAAGCTCACAAAAGCACTGACACTTTCATCGCAGTATGGGAAGTTTCCGTCAGAGGGACACTGTAGGTGCAACACAGCTTACAGATAGAGAGGAACACTTTAAAAAGCAGGCTCTAAAAAACAAACACATCACACAGGAGAGGAGGCGGAGCTCAGAGAGAGCGGTCACAGGCCACTAGAGGTTACAGTCACAAAAGAATTCAACTTGGCTCTTCATTAAAATGCAGGCAGGCAAAAAAAATCTCACGTACGCAAGTGAATTTAATGGCATGTGCCAAATTTGAATTGAGATTTGAAATTTAGAAAGCTGGAATGTACAGCTATAAAACCAGAATAGGTGTGCAGGAGAATGGAAGTCCTGAGCAGTCATGGTTTCAATTATTACTTTAGTGCTGTTATCGCAAGTTCGCAAATGAATAACGGGTCAAAAAAAGGGTCATTTTCTCATGTGTTAAGTGATCAATGGCAGTAGAACCAATGATGCTGAACCTGGCTACTGTTCACTGTCACGATCTGTCAATATACACGTTACATGCGTCCAAGTGTCTTTACCAAATAAAGCATGTCTGAAATCAAATAACATATATAATGCAACCACTACACATATGAAACAAAAATAATAAATCTGTGATTCAGCATTAAAATAATAACTGCAACCATGGCCGCTAAGAGCTTCTATACAAGATAGTAATGTAAACTTTTCATATCGGTGCCTAGAGGATTGATGAGAAGGATCTTATTTGCCATACTATCTTTTTAATTTCCAAGCCAAGAAAAATAGAATAAAGATGCACCATTCACTTCTGAAACGATGCTGCTAGAGCACCAGCTTAACTGCCTCGGCCAATCACAAGTCACAAAATGGTTAACAGGCACAGAATGAATGTTGCATCTTCAGGAAATAAATCACTGGGACAATACAATCAGAGGAGAATGCAGGGGCTAAATCTATACAATCGCACTGACATTAGTCGGCAAAGAGAAAAAAGTAGGAAAAGGAAAAAAGGGAGAAAAGGGGGGGGATAAAAGGAGAGGGACCAGAGAGTCATGCTAGAGGAGGTTGAGCAGGACATTGATGGTGAAACAGCAGAAGAGGTAGATGCAGTAGGTACACAGGAAGGGAGAGTCTAGGGGGTTGTGTGCCACCTGGTGGCAGGTCCAGGAGAGCGTGCGGCGGAGGGTAGGCAGCGAGACTCCCACGCCCATGGCCAGGCGGCAGGGCGCAGCCACCACAGCAAGAGAGGAAATTGGGGTACCTGAAGGCTGGTGCTCGGCGGAGGGGGCTGCCGCCGCCGTCGCCCTTCCGGGGGCATCCACGGTCGCCACAGGGGTTTGGGGCGCGTGGTTCTCCTGCCAAAGACGAGGCGAGCGTTTTTTAGTAGTGGCAAAAATAAATAAATAAATAATGAAACAGAAGAGTGGAACATTGAAAGAAAGAAAACCTGTTTAATGCACTTATCTGCTTACCAAAACCTATTCATGTTTTTTTAAGATAAAAACCAATTGACAATTGACTTCTTCCGTATTTTCCAACCGGTCCATCAGGATGTAGTGAATGCAAACATGTACCTTAGCTGTGAGCGGAGCAGGGGAGGGAGCAGGCCTCTTTCTCTGAGCATAGCCGGACAGGCGGTAACAGTAGTGTGGCTTGCAGTAAAATTTCCCTGCAGGATGAAGGAAGAAGACTGAGTAAATGAGACATAATTCATGCAAAAACTCCTGTATACATTACCAGTCTGACTCTATCTGTTCTGCAGATGTGGTCTGTGTGTTTGTCACTTTCAGACCCGCGGTGGGTTTTATTCCCACGGCTTAGTCTGGGGAACAGTTACTCTCTGTCAATGAACAATCTGCTGCCTGTCCTTGAGCATAGCAGACAACTCCCAAAGAGGACGAATATGAATCATGAGACTTTGCTCCAGTCTGGGGTCACTGCAGCGCGATGCATCACCACTTAAAGGCCCTAGGTATTGGGTTTACATTTGGTTATAGTAGTTTGAAAATGATTCGGATCGGTTCGGCTTTTCTTATGGAAACGAGAGGCGCCTGAGGAGATACGGTGTCCGGGTTATGTCAAGTCAAGTCAAGTTTTATTTGTATGTCTGGTGTCGTTTATGCTTTACCGCTCATTCGTGGCTTGAATCCCACTGTGCCTGTTTTGATAGCACCGCATGGGGGACTTTAAATTTGAGAAACCACAGGTGGTAAAAATCACCAATTGATGTGATGTACAGCTTACATTTCCTCCCCATTAAAATTGAGTTCGTTTCCACAAGTCTCGATTAAAAGTCCAAATTGTCATAGTAAATGTTAATTCCTCCCCCTACATTTATATTAATAGTGCCACGATCACGTTTCATTAATTTCGGCTGCGGTTGATGATCGAGAACCGAATGACGGTGAAATGATTAAGGGGAGTTCTGCGGTCTTCACTCACCGTCCTCCACGTCGAAGGCGTAGGAGGACAGACGCAGCGTGGTGCCGCAGTAGTCGCACTTGAAGCAGCTGCGGTGGAAGAACTTGCCCTCCGCGCTCAGACGCTCCATCACGTACACGCGCTTTCGGCAGAAGAAGCACACGTCGCTGCCCCCGATGTTGACGGGGAACTCCTTCCGTAGAGAGCCCTGTGGAAAGCAACACCACACACACACACACACACACACACACGTTCTTGAGGCGGAGAGAAAATATTTAAATACATGAGATTTAGTGCGAATCAACCTACACACCAAGCCAAGTAGATGCTGAATATAGAGCTAATTCATAACCTAATAACAATCCCACACAACACAACAGGGATGTACAGAAAAACTACTCAACTCACTACTCTCTACCAACAGAGGCCTAAAGTTCAGTTACTCGAACACACACACACACACACACACACACACACACACACACTTAACGGCTACAGACAGATCAAGGTTAACAAGTGACAGAAAAAGGAGTCTCTGAGGTTCCATTTTTTCGTGCAGCAGAATCTCATGTCCTCCGCCCCGGTGTCCGCGCGCTTACCAAATCCCTCTTTTCAGGTAGAGGCTTGGGCTCTTCCTGAGACTGAAGCTGAGCGGCTATCTGCTCAGCCTTCGAGCTAACTCCCCCTGTGTACATCCTGACATAGCGCTATCAACAGCAATGGGAAGAAAGACAGGTGGAGGGGGACAAAAAAAAAAAAAAAAAAGGTTAGAAAATGATCCATGAAAAGCAAAACGTGAAAAACAAAAAAAAAAAGAGATAGGATAGGAGAGAGAGAGAGAGGGAAGGAGAGGGTCTGCGGAAGGAAAGGAGATGTCTGAACACACAGGGTATTCACAAACAACTGTGTCTGTCGGGGCATCTAGACACAACAAAAGCGACATTCCCATGCTTTACTGATTTTAATGTTTATGTGCGCTGGCAGCTCCGCCCGACTGCAAACCACGCAAGACACAACTCCAAAGCTTCTGTCTTCAGTCAAACAAACACTTAAAGTACACATCTATTCCCAATGTTTTATTTATTTGGAACAATACAAGGAAAAAAAAAAAAAATCACAGACTTCAACAATGCTTAGTGGACCTGTGCTCCTGTTATATCATACTGCACTATACATGCTTACACACACACACACACACACACACACACACTTGTGAAGCAGTCTTGCATTATTCATATTTTTCATTCACATGCAC
Organism: Eupleurogrammus muticus; assembly: GCA_036785175.1. Taxonomy (NCBI): domain Eukaryota; kingdom Metazoa; phylum Chordata; class Actinopteri; order Scombriformes; family Trichiuridae; genus Eupleurogrammus; species Eupleurogrammus muticus. Next base: position 13,332,471 of record JAYKQN010000010.1, on the reverse strand, counting down.
ATTCGTATGAATGAACTAACTTTTTGGGGGGCATAGAAAACCTTTTTACATCCTAAATCATTCAATGCCAAGATTAGGCATAGATCTATTTAACCCCGTCACCGTCTCTCAAAAAAGCTTCTTTTCTTTTTTGAACCCTCTATAGGAAACAACGACTATTACGGTCAATGATATTTGCCCCGCTGTATTTCAAAGTTGTTACGCCGCAGCAGTTGGAATGGAGCGCGTCGACGGGGGATTCGCCGAATTACTTTTCTGCTGCCAAGCTGCTCTTCCAAAAAAAATAAATAAATAAATAAATAAAATCCACACCAACAAGCTCCCAGGGACTACCGTAGCAAAAGAACTGTTGGAATCATACAGAGAGCGAGTTCAAGCAAGCCCCAGCTACGTTTTCATATCCAATCCAGTAGAAATCAGTTAGCTAGCCACGCGTTAATTTGAAATAACCAGAGTGAGGTTAAATTGTTTTTTATGTGTTTCACATCATTTAATCATTCCGTGACTAAAGCATCTTCTCCAAAAAGGTCAAGAACAGGTGCAACGTGTTAGCCTCACCACACTCCATCCCGTCCAGGCGTAAAACCACTACCTGTCGCAACGTGCCGGAGGAAGGAGAACCAGGGGCACCCTGGGCCATATAGAAACATGAGGGCTTTTTCTTAGGCTCCGCGAAAAAGGAGGGAACAGAGGACAGCCGTTAGAAGTACAGTATTATAGAATAGAATATTACATTAAAAAATAAAAAAAAGCTACATGAATTGTGGAGCCAGACAGCTGTGATTTTGTTTCAGAATGCTCCACGAATGTTTTACAGTTTTCTATTGACGAGGGTGTTGGGTTAGCTTTCACCTGTTCCTATTAAAGTCAGCTGTAACTATGCTAGCATACTTTTGCTGTGTCATAGAGGGTAATTCAGTTTGACTTAACTTAAACCATAAGTAGGCTAAATAAGTCTGGATAGTGACATCCGTTTGTTTCAATATGTTACGTTACCACACCTAATTATCCTCGACACCTTTGGAAGGACGTGAAGGTAAGCTAACTATTCAGCTAAACACAGCATTTAAACCGAGTGTCCTATCAACTTATTTCCCATATATTCTGTTTCATGAAGACAGGCTATCCAACTCTTTGGTTTCTCACCACCTCACAAAGAAAACACTTGAAAGATACAATTTTTAACAAATTGTCCGTCATTCCCTCTTGCGTTCTATGCTATATATGTTAGCCTCTTACAATGCTACCCAAACTGGCAGGATTTTATTGTTCTTTGTCTCCAAACCCTTTTATCATTAATTATATTTTCAGATGGTTTCAAGGCAAAATATAAAAAATGTGCGTTTTTCAGGGGATAAAACTGTTTATTCATCTTTTCTCTTTAGTCAAAGTTAGCTATTTAAATCCTATAAAAATCATATATAATAATATTTATAGTTATAATAAACAAAGTTTTGGGTCTAACGATGTTCATCACCTTCACAAAAATTCCACTAATCATTTTTCATTCATTTACCAATTTAACCTTACATTTTTTCATTTTTATTTACAGTAGTATTTTTTTTTTTTTTTTTACAAGTATTTTTTTTTTTTTTTTTTTTTTTTATTTACATGAATTAATAATCATTTGTGCGGATACTGAGATTTCACCTGTGGTCCGACTGGCTTGCCCTCAAACTGAGAGGCCAGTTGCTCAGCCCTCTCCTGAATACTAAGCACATATAATGGCGCTGGCTCATCCGAATTCAGAGGCCTTACTTGCTCCTGTGGAGAAATAATTCAATCACCAAAAGGGGAAGGCACAGAGTAGAACATATTTTAGTGGTTTACAAAAACAATCTCCTTTCCAAAAGACCTTGTCCTTGTAAAGATGGCGCCACGGTAGGCAGCCTGTTACGCAGCTCTCTAGTCTTTTCTTTCCCTTTTCTGGTTTATTTGTTTTATTTCAAGTTATTTTTTTTGCTTAATTTTTTATTTAATTTGCAACAAGAATGGACCCGAGTAGTCTGCTGAGAGGAGTAGCCTTCTTTCTACTCCTATCGGGACTTTTCACCGCCGCATCTGGTGATAACGTGAGCCAGTCCATCGTCTACAGCCGGGATCAGCTGTTGGCGCTACAGGACAGCATACTCCCAGAGGAGCGACCCGGGATTCCGAAGGAATTACGGCGTCGGAGGAGAGGATGCAGGGCTGGAGCGAAGTACCGGGAGAGGAGAAGGCGGTACAAACCCAGCGTTCCGTCTGTGGTAATGGGTAACGTAAGATCTTTACCCAACAAGATGGAAGAGCTGACGGCGCTAACCAGACTGCAGTGGGAGTTTAAGCAGAGCAGCCTCCTGCTGTTCACGGAGACCTGGCTCACGGACAACACGAGAGCCAGAGCGGACCGAAACGCGAGGGAAAGCGGTAAGAGGAGAGGAGGGGGACTGGCAATGTATGTGAATGAGAGATGGTGTAACCCGGGACACATTACGGTGAAGGAGCAGCGCTGTACCAAAGACATTGAACTGTTAGCGGTTAGCGCTCGGCCATATCACCTGGCCCGGGAGTTCTCGCATGTTATCGTGTTAACTGTTTACATCCCACCATCGGCAGATGCTAAGGTAGCCTGCGAGGACATCCACACCACCGTCTCTCAGTTACAGACGGCACATCCACAGTCCCTCATTATTATCTCTGGGGACTTCAATCATGCCTCACTCTCCACCACTTTCCCTAACTTCACCCAGTATGTTGACTGCCATACCAGGGACAGTAAAACTCTGGACTTGCTGTTTGCCAACACAAAGGAGGCTTACAGCTCATCACCCCTCCCCCCACTTGGCTGTTCAGACCACAACCTGGTCCTCCTCCAACCCACCTACACCCCCCTAGTGAGGAAGACCCCTCCCACCAAGAAGGTGATCAGGCTGTGGTCTGAGGACTGCAGTGAGGCCCTGAGAGACTGTTTTGAATGTACAGACTGGCAAGAACTCTGCAGGCCACATGGTGAGGACATCGACAGCCTCACCCACTGCATCACAGACTACATCAACTTCTGTGTGGAGAACACTGTGCCGACCAAGAAGGTACGGTGTTTCTCCAACAACAAACCATGGGTGTCCCCAGAGTTGAAGGCCCTGCTGAATGAAAAGAAGAGGGCCTTCTGGTCGGGGGACAAAGTGGAACTGAGGAGAGTGCAGAAGGAACTGAAATATAAAATCAGGAGTGGCAAGGACAGTTTCAGGAGGAAGATTGAGGAGCAGCTCCAATCAAAAAATGTTCGAGAGGTCTGGAGAAACATGAACATGATCTCTGGTCACCTCAAGGACAATGGAGGAGTAGCAGTGTCCACCGACCGGGGGTGGGCCAATGAATTGAATCTGTTTTTTAACAGATTCGATTCTGGACCAACAACCTCCCCCACACCCCAGCTTCCATCAACCCCCCTCCATGTGCTGTCCCCCCTCTTCTGGCGCTGTGCTGTTCCCAGGTTCACTCTCCTCGTTCCATCCCACCACACCCCCTTTACACCTACCCACATCAAAGCCAGCCCCTCCCCCCACCCCATTACACCTACCAACAACAAAGCCAGCCCTTCCTCCCACCCCGGACCAGCCACAGATCTGCCTCACAGCTGACCAGGTGAGAAGTCAGCTAAAGAAGACAAAGGTCAGGAAGGCAGCAGGTCCAGACGGAATCAGCTCCAGATTGCTCAGGGACTGTGCAGACCAGCTTTGTCAGGTGGTCCTGCACATCTTTAACCTGAGTCTGAACCTGGAAAGGGTTCCTGAACTGTGGAAGACTTCCTGCGTAGTTCCAGTGCCTAAGATCGCACGGCCCAGGGAGCCCAACCACTACAGACCTGTAGCCCTGACTTCTCACCTGATGAAGGCCTTGGAGAGGCTTATTCTGCACCACCTTCGCCCACTGGTGAGCTCAGCACTGGACCCTCTGCAGTTCGCCTACCGGCCCGGCATCAGTGTGGATGACGCTGTCATCTATCTGCTGCACCGATCTCTCTCCCACCTGGAACAAGCGGCGAGCACGGTGAGGATCATGTTTTTTGACTTCTCCAGGGCTTTTAACACCATCCAGCCTGCACTGCTGAAAGGGAAGCTGGAGGGAGCCGGAGTGGATGAGCAGCTGACGGCCTGGACCATCGACTACCTCACCAACAGACCACAGTATGTCAGGCTTCATGACTGTGTGTCTGAGGTGGTAGTCAGCAGCACGGGGGCGCCACAGGGTACAGTGCTCTCACCCTTTCTGTTTAGTCTGTACACCTCAGACTTCACCTACAACTCGGACAACTGCCACCTACAGAAGTTCTCAGATGATACGGCCATCATCGGGTGTGTATCAGATGGGAACGACCAGGAGTACAGGGGGGTCATCAACGACTTTGTCAGCTGGTGTGAGATCAACGCTCTCCAAATCAACGCCAGCAAGACAAAGGAGATGGTTGTGGACTTCAGGAGGAAGTCCCTCCCCACCACACCGGTGAGCATCCAGGGAAAAGACATTGAGACAGCGGTCTCTTACAAATACCTGGGTGTTCACCTGAACAATAAACTGGACTGGACCACAAACACTGATGTCCTGTACAAGAAGGGCCAGAGTCGACTTCACCTGCTGAGGAGACTAAGGTCCTTTGGTGTGTGCAGGACTCTGTTGAAGACCTTCTACGACTCCGTCGTAGCATCTGCCCTGTTCTACGCAGTAGTCTGCTGGGGAGGCGGATGCTCAGACGGGGACAGAAGGAAAATTGACAAACTGGTACGGAAGTCTAGCTCTGTACTGGGATGTCCTCTGGAGTCGGTGGTGGTGGTGGGAGAGAGGAGGATGTTGGCAAAGCTGACATCCATCATGGACAACCCCCATCACCCTCTGCATGGGGTAGTGGGTGCGCTTAGCAGCTCCTTCAGCCAGAGACTCAAACACCCTCGCTGCAAGAAGGAGCGCTTTCGCAGATCATTCATCCCGACAGCAATAAGACTCTATAACATAACATAAACATAAACCTCACTGTAGCCACTGTCACTTTTACACTGGTCACTTTTTTCCTCTTCACACTCACCCTGCACCTTAAGTGTGCATTAGCTATGTATGTGTACATGTGGGTATGTGCGTGGATATGTATGTCCATATATATATATGCAAATATGTGTGTATGTGTATGTATGTAGGTATGTACGTCCATGTATGTATGTATATATGCCTTGCTTATGCATACTTTTTGTTCTTACTATTTATTAGCATTTCTTTCTCCATTCTGTCGATAATGCATACTGTGTATGCGGATTAACAAATTCTGCGAATTTGTACATTGTGGTGTGTGTTTTTTTATTTTTCTGAAGTCTTTTTTATCTTCTTCAACTTTATTTTTCTTTTCTTTATCTGTAACGCTGCAGTAACACACAAATTTCCCCGTTGTGGGATCAATAAAGTTTTATCTATTCTATTCTATTGTCAATGTGGCAAAGGCCATATATGGTTAGAAGGCCATCGTTTTCATAGTTCCAGCTGAACCTAACTGCACAAGTAAGGCATTATACTCAAGGCAAACTTCCATAAGAGGTCATGAGTCCTACGAACAACAACCTAACCTTTCTGCATGAGTCAGGAGAGGAGAGTGGTGAGTCTGGACTCCCAGCCAGGCCTCGGGACAAGTGCCACTGCTCTAAAAAGAAACGGGACGGCTTTTTCTTAGGCTCCAGGGAGAAAGGAGGTTAAAAGAGTGGTATTAGACTCAATATAAACTACTAGATTACACAACAATACTTCAACACCGGAAAGTATGTTTTCAAAAAAAAAAAAAAAAAAAAAGATCCATGCACGGCGTTCACCTTTGGGGGCTTGTCAGGTTTGCCCCTAAACTTAGAGATCAGGCTCTCGGCCCGCTCCTGTATACCAGGTATGTGAATGGGTCCTGGGTCTGTCAGGTGCAGCGGCGTCCAGTGGTTTGGCTGTTTGTTACACACAGAGGTTTACAGCTACTCAAACCATTATGTCATGAAAATAATAATAAAATTACACACACACACAAAGCTGCACCCATGCAATGATTTATTTTACTCTACCCCATATTTCACAGGCGTCTCGTAGTATTCGAGCTCCTCTTCCTCCGGACTATTACCCAAAGGCTTGAAGGCAGAGATACATGCCGCATTAAGACTTTATTTTGCGTAAAGCTGAAATACTGTGTGTTCTTAAAAAAAAAAAAAACAGTTGTTGACTGTCGGGCTGTGCTGGAGCTCGTTGCACCGAATCTCTGAGAGTGCCCCGACAATAAAGGGAAAAACTAACCGGAGTCCCCGGGGTTCGACATTTATTTACAAGCCGCCACATCCCGATAACATACCCTTCGGCGTGAAAACAAGCCGCTCACAGGGGATGTAAACAAGGCTGTAACCTCTGAAAGAAGGAAGTGCACTTGGGGAAATGTAGCGTTTTGTTGTTATTTACACTAAACACTGCAGGGGTCAAAAAGCAGAGGTCCAACAGACATAATTAGGAATTAGGGGGGGAAAAACCGGGTTGTGGAGAAGAAAAAGTGGGGGGAGTATGGCGTTATGGGATGCCAGATGGGTTGTTTTGGCAGGGAGACACAGACAGAAACAGATGGAAACAGCAGAATGCATCACCTCTGAGTGAAGACAGAGCGAGGAAGTGGAGGAGGAAGAAGGGAGCAGAATGGTTTTCTTTGGGCAGCTCCGAGAGCCCGAGCTGGACAGCTGGTCTGCGCCACTTCTGGCCTTTTGAGAGATGATGGACAGGAAACGAGCGGATTCAGCAGAAGTTGATGAGGAGCGATGGCGAAAATGACGGGTTACTGCTAAGGGTAAACATGACTCCCTTTCATTATCATCCACAGCGACAGACTGGACCGTAGTGCCTTCAAAAGACTGGAAAACTGGAATATTTGAATACACACAGCACAAACATAATGATCCAGCTGATTAATAGGATGAGTGTGTTGCACCCACTGCACTTGTTTAGGTTCATTACACTACAAGCACGGTTAGTAATGGCTGACAGGCTGGGGCACGCTGTCACACACACACACACACACACACACTCCCAGAGAAACAGACCACCCAGTAAGTGCACACGGAAAAATAAGCCGCTTTATACAGTGGCTGTACAGACATTTCCATAAGGGGAAATAATTCAGTAATGCTGATTTGCATTTACTTTGACATTAAGTTTAAAGCTGATGGAACAGAAATGTACTATACAGAAAAAACAATACAAACGAATGTCATAATAAAACAAAAGGATAATGACATTTCTGAAAATAGAGCTAATAAAAAAAAGAGAAGGAGAAGTACTTTGGATTAGCAAGATTATTTCCAGTCTTAAGAATTGACTTTGAGCTCATTTACTCAGCAGCTAAGTGGGGGGGCCTTTAAGAACAGCGGTTAATGAAATCCTTTTAATAGTGGAGCTTGAAAGATCTAAATCCATGTCTGTGGTGTGAATACCTAATCTAGGCACGAGACAAAAAAAAGATCAATTTCTAGGCATCAGCAGAATGAAAACTGTTGCTGGCAGTCAACTTTACAGAGTCTGTTTTTCCACATGGGAGTGGGCCAGGTGACTACGGTTTTCTACAGAGGCTAGAGGAATAAATGCAGTGGATCTTAACTTTCATGTCTGTGTCTTTACTAGTAGGTTTGTTAACTAACAGAGGACTATCAAGAAACCTTGAAGTGAAAGTCACAGGTTATAGGAGGAAAGTGAAAGTAATAAACAAGAAAGAGGGGGGAAGGTGGACCAGAGATTCCAACATGAGCAAAACTGTTCTTGCAAATCTGAGAAGCTGCTAGTCCAAGTTTTGTTTTACGTTTTGCCCAGTTTTAGTAGAATAATTAAAATTAATTTCTCCATACAGCTGATGCAAGAACTAGGCCATGCAGTTACAGAATCAAGGTTCACCTTTTATTTTTAACCTACTACTTTAAATAGCCCTTTTCTAGATTTTGAAGCCATGAAACCATCTAAATGCCATATTTTGCAGATTGATTTGCACCAGGATTTAATCAGATATCAGTGGACATTTTCCAGCAGCTGGAAATTCATGAACATGTTCCACAAACCATCTAAATGCCATATTTTGCAGATTGATTTGCACCAGGATTTAATCAGATATCAGTGGACATTTTCCAGCAGCTGGAAATTCATGAACATGTTCCACATTTGCCAAGTCTTTTGCCCTAGATGCTTGCTAAATCTTTACCCACTGTACCTCTAAATGAGCTCATGAGCTGCTGTCTGGTTTGGCGAAGCTACCTTCCCTTCCTCTTGATACTGGATTAGAGCACCAATCCATTATCATCGGTAATGGGTTGAACTGGGACCTAATGGGATGTGAGAGGGTTGGGAGGAGGAGTGGAGGTCTACCAGCCTAGCGTGGCCAACCGTACCTGCTCCCCCCTGCTGGGCAGCGTCTGACACTTGAGCTGCTCTTTGTAGCGAATGCTCAGCTGCTCCTGCTGCTGTGTGCGTCTCTGAACGGGGAACAGGAGAAGCAAAAAGGGGGGAGAGACCGTGACGTGTTGCACTCTTATCTCTCTCTCACATACCTAGCCATCTTATTTAGAAGTTAAAAACACTCAGACTGTTTGGTTAACCACACGACACAAGAAGGGTGACTCAGACTAGTACTAGGTCCACACGATGCATCTATCCCCACTATGACACACCACAGGGAAACGGGGTTAGAGGGTCAGTCTAGTGGTTAGTCTCTGGAGGGGTGGGGACGGTCCACTATTTACCTTTCTCCATGCTGGGACAGGTGCCAGGCGCACTGGCTCATTCGCACGGGTTTGGGGCGGGGTAAGGGGCAAGAGGCAGTCCAGATTGGGCAGAGACTCCCCCTTTGTGGTCAGATAATGATGAACGAGTGTCGCCAGGCAAAAAAAAGCCAGATTTACCAAGGCGTCATGAAATGGTCCGTGATGGGAGACGGAGACCAGGAGAGAGAGACAGAAACAGAGAGAGAGAAACGGAGAGAAGGAAGTGAATCATGGCCGGGTGGGACCGGTGGTTGGAAAAAAACACGTGTCCAAAACTAATAAGGAAATGACAAATAGTCATAGGAAGATCATGCTGAGAGAAGTTGTACAACATTGAAAATAGCACAGAGGGAAATAGAAGAAAGAGTTTGTGTGCAAAAAGTATTTCTGCCCGAGTCTGGTGAAAACATTACGCCGGTGAATAAATAAGAGCATAACCCAGTTTGGATCAGATTGGCATCATATGGGCCACGCTGTACCAGTGTAGGTCCTTTATAAGTCCTCAAAACATTCTCCTTCTCATCATTCAGCCAGATCTACTGTAGCAAACAACAATTAAGCCATTTCTTATAGATCAAGGCCTATATTTCAGACAATCTGCAGAAGTACATATGTTTTAGGAATTTTAGCTTTGTCTGTTGAGTGCAACAGGGACAATAATGTTTGGCATAAATCACACTATTGGTGTAATATGTGGCTCTATTTAAAAGGCACCCTAAAACCCAAACGGTTTAATTTAACATGTTTAATCTTTCAAACTGCAACTTTCAATAAAATTTTATGTTTTTAGATCTGACTTTCACAAAACAGTGATGTCACACACTCTCCTTAGAGTAGTCCCTTTCGTGCAAGAAGCTTCATAAACACCTCTCAAGTGCGACTCTGAGGTATTAAGTGTTTTGACGAGCATTCCCTTTGAGCGATTCTAAAACGCTTAATAAATACAGGCCTAGATTTGATGGCTAAAGCAACAACCGAGCACGAGCTTTCAGATCATAAGATCGCATCAGAAGCAGCTCTTCCAAGACGCGATCTGAAAAAGCAACAGCTGAGATTTGTCTCTCTCCCTATCAACAATACAGTCTAGTGTTCTCCTAGCCCACTCCTTCCCCTCCCACCGGCCAGCAGCTAGCAAACTAAAGCTCCGCAAACCGGTTCACCCGAGCCGTCCCGAGTCCAGTCAGCACTGTGAGGTCGCCTACATGAACCAAGAACAATGCCCAGCCTGACCAATATTAGCATTCTGGACCTCTGCTCATTAATACAGTTGCCTACAGCTCCTCTATCATGAGACTAGAGGCCCTGTCACACGCTATGAAGACCACATGATCATCAAAATATTCATTGTGAATTCCAATTATACCAAAACAAGAGCGCAAAATATTAAATTCCTACGCATTTCACTCTGCAACCACCATACCTGTCTTTTGAGCCCCGTGTGCTGCGCGGGGGCGTTTTCCTCAAACTTGGCGATCAGCTGGGTGGCCATGACCTTGACTTTGTTGTGGTTGCCTACAGAGGTGGAGTCCACCTTTTTCTCCGACAGGACAGGTGGGACAATCGGCCTGTCCTCACGCCCACTCTTGGACAGCTCTTCCTGTTATGGAAAAAAATAGAAGAGATGGAGTTTGCCTGTTGCTGTCAGCCTAGTGGGATTGATGAGTTTCGCGTTCCACTCAGATGCAAGACGCGTTACTGTGAACACCACTCACATCTTCAGACTGGCTGGTTTTTCTTCTCTTCCCCAAACCATCCGCGTCCTTCTCTTTTTTGTCCTGCTGATGAAATGTCATGAGTTATTATTATGCCCGCCACGACACTGGAATAGTGAAGTGCTCCGTTTGGTGTTCCACGGAGGCTCTGACCTTAGGGTTACGTTTCCTCGAGATTGCAATGCTCTGCCCGAGCTTGCTGAGGAAGGAGATGGGAGATTTGGTGCTGGATATCAGTGCTGCCTTCTCCTCAGGACTCAAATTGTGGTTATCTGAACAGAAACCCACAAAGAAAGAAATGGAACTTTAATAACCATGAAAACACACTTAATTAGATGAGATTATTGGGAAATCATGTTCTCACCATGATTGTCAGAAGATGAGACTTCTGTAATCACAGAGACAGCGACCAACAGACAAAAAAGTATGTAACCGTCTCTCACCTCCGGGTGGCACTGTGTCCTTAAACATCTCGTAGAACTGGCTGAGATACATGACCATAGAAAGTTTGTCTGGCTCCACCACAGAAGACATCTCCTTGCCAGTCATGCACGGCGAGATGCCAAATTCCCTCTCTGCCACGTCGAAACCCAACTGGTTGTTTTTTTCCTGGTCTCGCTCGTCCAGTGAGTCAAAGTCACTGAGGACAGGAGGAAAGACAAGGTGTGTGTGTGTGTGTGTGTGTATGATAAAAGCAGTGAATGAAATGTCAAAGGCATTAGATGCAAGACGTATAATTTACTCACTATATCGTTTACACTTATAATACTCCAAAACATGTTTATGTTCAATCTTCTCTACAAGTATTTTGTTTGTGATGGATATCATGTGTCAGGGATCTAAGTCAGGTGTTTACTTCTTGTGGCCACTGTGTTGGATTTGTTTGTCGGTGTTTACAACATTACAAAATATTGTTAAAAAAAAAAAGTGTATATTCATAATCCTGAATGAAGATATGCATACAATACATGTCACAGATGATAATGGCAGTTTCAAATATCGTACACACCGAATCAATGAAGAAAGTACTGCATGTATGCATTGTTTATTTTGTCAGTCAGTCAGCTAAATGTAAGTAAATTAGAGTGAACAAATCGATATTTTCTGACCGCACCTATTCAAAAGCTTTTGGATGTAATGGACTAAGCCTGTATCGAAGCATTAGCGTTGGAGCATCACATCAGGTACAGTGCAGCCCTTCCATTAAAAAAAAATCTCTAAACATCCATCTCACACAAGTGCACACATGAACACAGTTTTACCAAGCGAGCTCCATTCATGCCCCCCCACCATCATCATCTAGTCCATCAAAGGCAGCAGAGCACGACGGCAGCACTACTTAGTAAAGGTCAGGAAGGGCAGGGACGCTGATAGCTTATTATTTGAATTGCTGCGTTGCCTCAAGAGAGTAACAAACTACATTAGGCAATGAGAGTTTTTTTTTTTTTTTTTTTTTTTTTTTTTTTTTAAATTGTGTGCTGTACGTTTGTCTGGAAGTCTCCTTTAAGAAGAGAGACCATTATGATGTAGCTGTTATATACAGCCTAAAACAAGGGTCACAACCAGACAAACAGAAATTACAACTTGCAAAACTTAAATAAATGCAACAGACCAGTCATTAAAAAGCACCTTTTACTTTTTAATTTAATAACCAATTGATAGGCTTTGGCAGAGTTTCCACACATTGTGAAAAACAAATTTACCCTCTGTACTAGTTCCCCTTAATCATGTTGTGCTGCATGTGTTCCTTTCAGATACTCACATGAGATCCGGTCTGTATCGGTGGATGAGGGCGCACAGGGCCAGACCACTCTTCCAAGACATGGTGAGGTCCTTCACATTCACGTTCCTGTATCCCTCCGTTTGTCTCTGACACCAGCTGAGCAGTTTACTGGATCGAGCGATGGATTCTGGCATGGCAGAAAAAGAGAACATTTGAAAGGCTCCATGTTAAAGCGGCAGATGGCAGGGAATGTGGATTTAACATGGAAAGAAGTGTAAAAGGTTTTCTGGGCAGCACTACATATCTGTTGCTGGGTCATAAAACTTCATAATCCATGGCCCCATCATCATTAATGTTAGTACCAGTTTTAACCAGGCAACAAGGAAGTATTATGAACCATGAGATGTAAAGATTTTACTCATGTAAAGGAGAAAAGAGATGCAAATGGACAGTTAGGATGCAGACCTCCTGGGAAACCTTTGAAAATAGTTATAGGTGATGTTTTTATGGTGAATATACTGTAACAAGGGAGCTCTAATGAGAGGATCAATGACTGAGTTAGTACAGGCAAAATAAACGTTACAGGCTGCAAATCAGTCCATCTAAAAAGTCCCATCATTCCACTGCTGGTAACCATAAAACTGTTAAAACCATTAGAATTCCTTAAAAAAGCAACACCATGCACTTTGGACTTTGTGTTACCTTGCAACTGCTTGTCAAGCAGGTAATTGTCTAGAGTGAAAATAGTTCATTATTACATTTCAGTCGATGGCAGCAAAATCCATCAGTCACTAAATCAACGAAATGTCTGCCTGCAACACTGAAACGGTAAAGAGTCGTCTTTTGCATATAGGGGATACAAACCATTCCTGGCCAACTTGGGGGTCGACGAGTTGATCACGTTCTCAATTTCGATTCGCATTTCCCTCGACTCCCCTGTGTCGACGAGGTGCCGCACCTGCAAAGAACCACGTTGGTGTTGTTTGTGCATTAATGTGACTGCAGAACAAGTCCTTGAGTGCACACAGCAACAGAGATACACACGCACATCCTAATTTCATTGAGTAGTTATGCCTGACTTGGAATTTAAATTGCTAAATACAGAGAGGGAGAAACTTGTGACTCTCAGACTCACCTGGCTGGGTTTGAGAAAGTTAAGGCTGATGTTGGGGTAACGCGTGGTGGGATCGACACTGTACTGACTGTAGTTCTTACTGACGTTTTCGGGTGTGGTCTGGGGCAGAAGACGATATATGCTCTCCCTAAGCGAAGAGAGGGGGGGAAAAAAAGTTTCAAAACAAATCAAATTCCCATAAACTGTGACCTCTGTTAGTTTGAGTAACCATGGCAATAGATTAAGGCACAGAGAGTTACTGCAGCGCAAAGGAGTCACATTCCATCCAGTCCTTATGAGAGCCTCTTATCTCATTAGTGCTAGCAGAAGATACTTGAAGCCATATACAGGCACTATTCCTAGTAAAGCACTTAGAGATAAAAGGGTGTGTTGAGGGTGAAGAGAATATGGACATTATGTGTGTGCAGTACCAAAGTAGAGTGAGTTTAGTGTGTATGCATCAGTGTTTCCACGAATACCCACCTCTCAGCCAGCACCTCGAGAGGTGTTTTTCCCTGAGCCCAGCTCTTCACCATCCAGGCGGAGTCGATGCCTGCCAGGAAACCTCGAGCGATGCCTGTTCCCATCGGCCAGAAGGGCTTGGAGATGACAGCAAACATCACATTTACAACCAAATATGGCCACAGAGGAGCAAAAAAAGGGAGGGGGAAAAAGGAGTAAAATTGTGATGCAAGAGTAACAGAGTACTTGAGCTTTCTGATCAAACTCTCCCTCACCTCCAACAGGCTGTCTCCCACCAGCGCCACCAGCAGCTTGTGGCCATTGCGCTGGCGCACCATGGCGGCGTTCTCCGAGGCATACATGCAGGTGAAGTCGAACATGGCTACGTCGGGCTGGCCGTAGTGGTTGATGGCAAAGTCCAGTGTGGGCAGCTGGTGGTTGGTGGAGAAATCTGCAGCCTCGCGGGCATAAGACAACAGGGCCACCTGGTCCACGTTGGCCCTGGACAACAGCATTTCCGTGTCCGTATAGTCCTACAGGAGAGGTTGGAGAGATGAGATCAGAGGGTCAGATCAGCTTTCCAACTAAACACATTCATAGAGTTAATATGCATAATAAATTTGTTATCACTCAGATTCAGAAAGCATAATGCATGATTAATTGTCAATATAAAAATAGATCTGGCACAACACTGAGACAAAGTCCATCTTTGATCTTGATAAAAACAGTGTCCTATTTTTTAAGTGCCATGGCCTCAAACGAAAAAAACTAAATCAAAATTTTTTTGTAGACAGGTTAAACTCAGTTTTCAGTTACAGTGAGTATCCTATAACACGGCATTAGGCTACTATTACTATGGTTACTGTAGCTTTAAAACTTTTAGACAGGACTTAGTTTACTGGATCTTTGTTTGAAGAAGCTTGTCGTATGATTTTAGTGGACACCCGCCAGCCAATCAAAAGGCTCCTCTCGGATAAAAGGGAGCTATGCTTAAATCTTACTTTTGTACCATAGTTCATGAATTTAAAAGTTCAATTTGGACAAAGAAAACTCCTGTGTCCAAAGTTAACTTTACAAGCAAGTAATCTGGATCTGTATTTATTTTTGGATAAAACAAATCTAATATTAACGCAAGCATGAATATACACCTCAAATATTGCAGCGTGTAAATGCAAAGGTCCTAGATCAGAGATCAATATCCAGTCGATAATACCAAGTGTGAGTAATGATAGAACGAATTAGCAACTGTGGGCTGAGCTTGAAGTTGATATAAAAACACTTTGCTAGAGAGGAGGCCTGGCCACTCGCATTGAAATTAACTGTACCCTTCACATGCCTCTCCAACATGTAGCATCAAATCACTGAATGCTTTAGAAGTGACATGTTTTCATTGGGGCTGGTGAGAGGCACATTCTTCCGTCTTCCAGCTCCGAGGTTGTTGAATGCCAGGATGGTGGTGAGTGAGGGAAAGGGCAGGGCAGGGGAGCGGAAGATATGAATGGGGGCTGAGTGTTTTCTGATTTGCCTTGAACTGCGCGGACCCGCCGCTCTACTGCCAACTTCCACCGTTCCTCTATCCCTGTCCAAGAGTCAGGAGTCATTTAGAATGGGTTGAAAAAAAAAAAAAGAGGGTCTGTCAAAGACTTTGTATTCAAAGGGAACTTCCAGAAGTCATACCAACAGTGTTTTGGGTATATTTGAGTAATTGTGCCTTGTGACATCAAATCCCCTTAGGCGTCAGACCAATGTAAAACAAACCCTTCGGCTCAGCATGGAAACACACGCAGACTTGCAAACACATAGCTAACATCCATCACAACATGTAGAACAATTTGTGCGTTAGTCAGACAGAAATTACCTGAAGAGGAGTGATTATTGTGACTGGATTTGCAAAAACATTTATTTAAAAGTCATTCTTACAGCCCCTTTCGCAACTACAGTAGAACTTAAGTAACGACTGCACATGAAGACAGACATAAAGAGGTCTTTCCTGTGGAAAGTGGCCAGAGGAAAAAAAGGAAACTACCGTGTGAAGTGAGGACACAACACTCAGTGATTGCTGTTGGCTTGGTGAGACCATTAGGCTTATACTGGGGAGGGAATAATGGACCGAAGGAATGAAAGAGTGAGATTATAAAAAGAAGATGGAAAACCTTGTGACGTTTGTGTGTGCATGTATAGCCTTTAGTTCTACCTCAGAGAGACTGAATGAGATTCAACAATTGACACACACGCACACACAAAAAGTGAGATGTAGGCTCTGATTCACTCACATTCAGAATGACTCCTTTTTCCAGCAGGCTCTGTTTTTTGGCAGTCATCACAAAGTAGTGCGTGTCATCCTTGTAGTATACAATATTTTCCAGGTCAATTCCTGAAAAAAAGACCATGAGAAAGACTTATTGTTAACATACCAAACATGCCAACACAATGCTTCTCCTTGTTGCGTTAGTGGACCGTTATGTCATCATGAGGGGACAAGACTGGCAATTACGCGACTCAGAGCACACAACCAAAGCCCCTCGGGGACATTGTCATGTCAGCAAAAGACCATGACAAGTTTGGCATCAGACCTAATGTTAATTTTAATTGGACGTGCTAAGAGAAAAAAAAAAGTTCAGAACTGTGATCAAAGGAATAGTGACTGAAGATCTTCCAAAATACAGTTTTTGTGCGTTTGATGCTGAACCGCATGGTGTTGTATTCAACAGTTTCCTCAAAGGAACATAAAGCCCCTGAAGCGACGCAGCAGAGTGCAGCAGACCTGTTGCTTCTCGCAGGTCCTGAAAGAACTTCTGGTTGAAGATGAAGGCCACCCCGCTGATCTCCTCCACCTTCGCCTCGGCCGTTGTGTTCCTGTTGATGAAGTTGGCCGTGATGGCGATGGCGAGCTTTCCTCGGAACTCCTTACGCCGGAACCCTTATAAGGCAGACAGAATTTGAGCTGTAAGGAAGGATTAAAACCTCTTCCAATCACTCCAAATACATACTGTATATTATAAATGCAACCACATGTTCCGTTTTACGAAAAATTACACAACTTGTCTCCATTTCCCAAGCTGTCTGGATACATGGTTATACCACAAGGAGCCTTGCTGCGGTGGTCAGTAGGACAGAGAGAAGTCATGGTTCTCTACACTAGTTCCCTGTTGCCAGTGTGGCTGCGTGTGAGGCCTCAACAATCACCCAAAAGACACAGACCCACAATTCAACAATTCCTATTTTGCTCTGCAGGGAAAGCCTCAGAAATGCTCTTTGAAGATAGCAGCCAGATACAAACGCACACTTACACAGACAGTGTAACTCATTCGTATGTGAGGAATAGGGTCGCGCGCGCGTGCACACACACACGATCGTGGGTGTACACAAGTGAGATCATAATCAGTCTGACTTCCAATGCTGAGTGAAAAACCAAAACAAAGTGTTTTTTTTCTTGGCAATAAAAAAAAAAAAAAAACAGCATTGCTAATCCATTACTCCCAGTGACTGCGCACACACACACACACAGACATGCCTGGTAGCGTGTTTCTCCTTCCATCAGCGCCAATGATGACATCAAACTCCAGCTCACTGACAGGGTGTGTCCTGGGGTGGACTTCAGCCCTCCAGCCTATTCCTGTGAAAATGCAGAATGTGTAATCAGCCAGAAATGCATCAACGGGGCCAGGCTCAGTGCATTTGACAGATTACTTCTGTAAGAAAACACGTTTTCCTTCTGTTTATATACAGGGTGTCTCGCTTACGTTCAGTTTCTTGATCTTCGGGGGGCTCGATAAGACCCTTAAACTCCACATTGACATGGATTTCGATGCCCAGGAGGAGAGCAACTTTTAGCAGCATTAGCTGAAGCTGACGAATACCTGCAACACAAAGACAACAAGAAAAGATATTTAAATAATATAAGAGATAAAAACATGCATAAAAAAAACAACTAATCTCATATTAGATAGTCCACTCACTGATATGATCGATTGCACCAGCGCAGAACTTCCCGTAGAACTTCTTGGCCCCGAGGCCCCTGAGGTCCTGGATGGTGAAGGGCCAGAGGTGCAGCACATTGTTCCGGGAGAAGGCGTCTCTCTTCTCCAACAGCACCACTTTGGCTCCCAGGAAACCGAGCTCGATGGCTGTACGTAAGCCACACGGCCCGGCGCCGATGATCAGACACTAGACAGAGATGAACGTATGTTTTAAATGTCGACCATATGCACGGAAAGCGAGGATGAATAATATAATGCGTCTAGACAGAACACGGTGTGATTTGACACATCACTGTAGAAAAAAAATCTAAAAACACATGTTCTTATTTTTGTGTCAGATATGAACACCCAGTGAGGTGATGAATCCATTTAGATTTATTTGAGATCTCCTTTCATATACAGCAGTCTGGCTGGTAAACTCACATTACATAAGAGATTCCTCTACACTGAGGATCACATTTTTCTAGTTCTCACTAAAATTACCTTACCTTTGAGTTGGCACAGGCACGCCCTTTCTTGTACTCCTTATGGCTGGCCCTCTTGTCCAACTTTGCCCAGAGCGCCTTCGCCTTCCAGTAGTTGAGTTTGGACTTGAGTTTGTGGTAGAAGACCTTGTAATCGGAAGGCTTGACCTCCAGGTGGTCGCACAGCTCCTGGAAGGCCTTGAGCGTGCCCTTGCATGTGGACCCCTGGACGAATTTGTCAAACAGGACGTGGGACCGGTTCACCCCCTCTCCTCCGGTTGCGCCAGCGCCCCCGTCCCCCATGGTCCAGCCTCACGCAGGGCTGTGAGGGCCCTTCACCCCCCGCCCCACCCCACCCCACCCCCGTCCAGACAGGGGTGGAACACGCTCTCTCTCTCTCCGGTGGGGGGGGGGGGCTTTAACTCCCGGCCTCAGGCATCTTCATTCTGTCAGGGAGAAGGCAAAACTGAGCGAATCGCAGAAGAAAAATCTAAACTTTCTCCTACCACATTTAACACAACCACATGTTGCAATTGAGCGGAAAAGCAAACATACATGATTACGGCTCTTCGGTCCACAACAATATCAACAGTCTAATAATCCAACATAAACAAGAACTAAAACAAGAGACAACATGATCCCCTCCCGACCCTGACATATGCAAAGAATTAAAAGTTGAGATTGCCTATGACAAGATGCTTCTTTTGGCACCGCCTCAATGAAACGGCCGATCAGAAAAGCAGGATAAAGACCAGGCTGTTCCACGTCTTGCTGTCATTTTTTCTACAATGAAAGGACCTCAGATAACCTTTTATCTGTCTAGGAACGGGGCTGCCGGACACAGGAAGGGCACTAAACCCAAGCCAAAGCCAAAACAGGAAACCCACTCTGGTCACAAGTGTGCAGACGTGTGTGTGTGTGTGTGTGTGTGTGTGTGGCACCCAGTCCCCCCCAAAAAACAGGCTTCTCCGCTCCAGACACAGGAAATAGTTAGTTCATCCCCAAAACACTGTGGAACAATCACAGTCATTGAAATAAACGCTGTGATGACAGACTCTAAATAGTATCTTCTATGTTATCCCTGGTTTGTCAGAGATTCCTGTGTAAATATGGAGTGAGAGTTGACATTTGCCGTTTTACCTGCTATGACTTGCAGCAGTTTAGCATGTTCTGCTTTCCACCCTCGGGGTGACAAGATCATGCGTGTTTTTGTGGCGTCTGCAGCTCAGCCACGAGGACTGGAATGTCTTGACGGACTCTTTCTTTAAGTGGTATTTAGCAGCTTGGGCGGCCTTTAAAAAAAAAAAAGTCAGCTTTTCCATCAGTGCAGACATGAAAAAGGAAATAATGAAGAAGGAGTTGTTGAAAGGAGTCCTGTCGAGCTTGAAGAGAAAGGGGCAAGAAAAAAAAAAAAAAAAAGGCGATGACAGGAACAAAAATATGATGTCGAACTTGCATGATTGAGACTGAGAGGGAGACATTTTGAGCCAAACAATGGCTCTGGTTTGCATCAGATCCCCAATGGTCAAACAATGCAGAAACTCGCCTTGCTTGTTAAAAGGTGGCTCAGCAACTAGGATCGTTTTCCTGAGGTTTTCCCTACGTGACAGTCTGTCATTCAACATGCACAAAGATTGTCCACATCAGTTAGGAAATCAAATGAAACATTAAAATCATTGTTCATGTGTGAAAGGATCTCAGCTGTTACTCATTTTTCAGGACAAGCGATATTTTCCATCGAGCATCACTGTGCCACTGGTCAGGACATGGCTAAGTGGGCTTGGGTGCTAGCTGGAGATGATGAGGGTGGTGGTGGCGGACTGGCAGTTGAACACAATCATATGGCTTATAAAGTGAATGCAGTTGGTGTGCCAGCGTGCAGGTTGTTTGAGGGTGTTGGATAATAAAGTGTATGAGTCACAGCTCTTTGTGATAAACTTCTCCTGAAGTGGATGTGAACAGGGGGCGCAGCCAAGACCTGGCCCCAATGAGAGATTACAATTTAGACAAGACAATATTATTAAAATAACATTGATAGGTTGAGCCCTTAAAAATCATGCTAAATTTCCCATCCCTGGCGGCACCCATGGATGTTAAATGTGTAAAAGACAGTCAGCAGTGATGCTAGAACGCCTCCTGCTTGACCTGGACGGGTCTCTCGTGACGTAAATGTTTACACCGTCAGTAAAAGCTTGAGCATTGTACTCCACTGTCCAGGATGTTGAATTATATTAAATGGAAACTAATGTAGTCCTGGTCTCATAGGCAACACACAGTGAAAAAGGGAGGTGCAGAGGTCAGCAGACCTCCCTTTTAGACCCTGCCAAGCCCTCGCTGCGGAGAGAACAGCAGGGTCCGGCTTTGGCTCGGCCTCAGTCGCCCGGGGTCAGGACTGAAGGTGCGGCACCAGCACAAAGTGTGAGGACCTGTTCCAACACATCTATTTATAGAGGCAGCTACATCATTTCCTCCATCACTGCGAAACTCACAGCGCAGCAAAATAAAAAAAAAAAAACCTAAAAACTGAACTGTGACGGCGCTCTGCACCTGCAGCGGTCGTGGTCTGGCTTGAGAAATCAACTGTATCAGACCCCCTGTTTACATGCAAAATACTGCGAAGCGCTTCCTCTGACTCTGTATGACGCAGAGGAAGGACACCAATGTCAATATTGATCAAACAAACAAAAGGGATTTGCTGGAGTCAAAAGAAATCAGCTAATATTTGCAAACGCCTCAATCGATGGTTCTTAATTTGTTAGAGTGGCGAATAAATAAATGCCGCTTAAATGCTCATGGTGGTGTCTGAAGGCCGTTTCCGTCTGTCGCCACAAGGACACGGGAAGCTGCAGCAGACAGCATTTATGGATTCAGATGAAGCTCGCAGCTGCTTTAGTGTCCATTAATTGCTGAGTGTCCATTAACTCTCAGATTTCAAAACTGAAAAAAAATATATATCCGAAGAATGATGCATTATAACCAGCTCCACATTAAAATATCCCATTGCAGAGTATAGCATAAAGGAGTAGAGATATCGGATACCATGTGTAGCCCACGCAGAGGAGGCTAAAGGTTTCCTTGTTAAACACATACACGTCTCTCAAAATGTATGAGATCATGGACATGGGACCATGGAGAAATCTCAAAAGGGCTGACAGCATCACCTTTAAAACCCTGACCTTTGACCCCATTAATAGACTTCAACTTAACAACAGATGAAGACAAAGAGATCAACATTTACCACGGATTTATGAGGCCAATGGAGGGCAGGTCATCTTATACCGTCCTTAAAAAGACATACGTTGTGCCTCTAAACAGAACCGCAACTCTGTGGTCTCAGAGAGAGACGATAATTTATTTCGCTGTGAAATCCAATCTTTTTTTTTGGCAAGCACCGAGTCTCTCATGACGCGGCCTTCTCTGCGGGACGTTCCTGTAGCTGTAAAGGCCTGCAGAGTTTATAGAGACTCGTCGAGGGCCGAGAAGGTAGTAAACGAGAAGACACTATAACCTCTGTGACGCAGTCGCGTGAAAGCTGGCAGCAAACCTATGATACATGTTCAGGTCTTTGAATAAAAAAAAGGCGACAGCGGCTGATTTACTGTACATGTAAAAAAAGGATGCAGTGGATCGCAGGCGGGTCCTGTTGAGCCCCAGCTTAACGTCAACACTAAACCTAGCTGCAAGCAGAGACCCATATGCTGCTCCACAGGAGCGGTCACACTGCGTGTTTGTTTGGTCGGGTACAGTGACACATTGATAAAGGATTATCACATCAAACTGCACATTAATCATATAAACCAAGCAGCTGGAATGTTTATGAAATAAGAGACACGAGTGTATTGACTCAATACAAATCATAAAATTCCAACTAAAATGGCTTAAAGTGGACGATTAAAAAAAAAAAAAAAGGGAAAATCAAAACAGCCCCGTCTCAGTATGATCTCAATATCTCCTGACATCTGGATTAACTGCAGCATTTCAAACATTCACAGTATTCATGCACGAATTACACACACGCATGCGCACGCACACACGCTCCCTTGTTATGCATACACACTACCACACCACACACACAGCGAACCTTTGCTTGTTTGCTGCTGGCTGTATTACATCATCCTCTAATCTAAAAATAGTGCCAGAGATTAGGCCACTGGGCTACACATTTGACAGCACTACACGGTCACAACTACTAGTATAATACATAACATGTAGTACAGGACACGAGAATTTATTCCAACAAGCCTTCATATCATTTAAAACGAAAAATTACAAAAAAAAAATTCAAAAGAAATTCACAATACTACAGTAAGATAAAGAACAGGCACTTTGGGTTCTCCTATTTCAACAATAAAACTTGTTTTCAGTCATCGTATTTTCTTAAATATCATAATTCTTTGATTCCAGCTATCAATTTACTATTTATTTAATTTCTATCATTACGCTAATATCTTTGGGTTATGGTCAGTTGTTCCTTTATTGATTATTTAAAAATAATTAAAAGTTACAGACTGCAACCAGAGAATAGGCAGGAACATGGCTTACAGAGAAGTTTGGTGTAATTTGGTCTAACTGAAGAGGTGACTAGAAGCTCGTGTGTGTGTGGTGTGTCTTTATATTCTTAGTTAGTTATTCTCCGTCAGTCTCCAGCTCCAGGATGACACCCTGGAGAGGGGAATAAAATCCCAACCCGTCCCCGCCTCTCACATCCATCAGCAGACTTGGCAGAGAGCAGGAGGGAGGCCGGTGTGCAACGTTCTCCTTCCCCCTGAGTGCTGAATAATATCCGCACAGTAATGGATGCGGCGGCAGAACATTCAGTCCACGGAACGGGTTGCACAGCACGCCCCGATTTACATGCAGGAAAAAAAAAAAAAACCTGGGACAACAGCTGCCTTTGACAGTTTTATGTCTCGGCTCATTTCTTCCTACTTGCCTTGAGGAAACGACTGTTTGCATCTTTGTTCTTGGCGGTTAATGATCGCCTCGACATCTCATTATGACAGTCACTGGAGACGGCTACAAAGCAGTTTGACAGTAATGTTAATTACAAAGCAACACAGCAGCAGGTGTGGTCTATTCAGGGTCCGCTCGCAGGCTGGGAATAGATCATCCTGACGCTCGAGGAGAGACGCGAACCAGTGTTTTTCAATTACTTGTTAGTGCTGCGTAAGACTAGAAAGTAGAAAAAGTTCACAACCACCACTGTGTAAGCACAGGAGAATCACAGTTATTTGGCTAATTATTAGTGTTGAGTCATTTAAAGACCAATTTAAAATGGATGCATTTTTTACCCATTTTTCCCTGGATTGAAACAATCTAGCCCACTACTACGCTGTGCATCTGTAAGACATACATTTGTGTTTGTGTGACGAAGCTTTGTCCTCTTTGGCAGGTGCGTCAGAAAGTTAAAAAAAAAAAAATTTAATACTAAACACCACAGCTGCTGCAGCATCTCTGTCCGACAGAAACACGGCGACATCATGCTGGTGGAATGTGCCCTCGTCTCTTTATCAGCAGTCAGATACTGGTCAGTACGTCACCGGCCGTCATCTGCCTGAATCAGAAGGGTACAGCAAGCTACTGCTGTGAAACTGTGGGGAACCTCTTTTTGATGCGAAGTCTAAAGTGAATAAAAAGCCTCCCGTTCTTTTGGTTGTCACGCTGTGACACTTCAAACTACAGGTGTTTTAGAGTGTGTGTGCGCCTGCAAGATGCAAGAGACCATTCAGAAAATTTTGCTGTTTTCACACCTACAAAAGGTGTTATGCAACTGCAATTTCTTAAAAATATATCCTGTGATTGATATTTAAATCCTTGTCGGGGAAGCCTGCAGAGGCCTGTGTCTGCATGTTGCAGGCTGAACAAGTGTGTTCAAGCAAAGTGTTATTGATTAAATTAAAAAATCTATTATTTTCTTGTATATTTGGGAGCATTTTATATTTAATGACCTACTTTTCTTTACATACATGTATAAAACATTTCACATTAATGGGTATCAATGAATACTGATTATTTTTATTTTTAATAATGACCAAGAGAAGAAAGGCTGAATAAACTTATATATTAAACTTGATTTGGCATTTGTCTGTTAAATGACTGGCTATTTTGGTTCAATGATTGATCCATTTTCTAGAGGAAATATGATGTTTATGAGCCAAGGAGGGAGCAGCATTGCTTTGTTTTTTTGTTTTTTTAAATGCAAATCTTTACTTATTTGCATTATTTGCCCAGGCTTTGGCAAGATATTAAACAAACAGTGTTCAATATGCAGTCTATGCAAACCACTGCACTTTCATTCAGGAATTCATATCCGCCGGTTTGGCCGACAGGAGGAGCGGAGAAAGTTGTGTCTGTTCACAGCAGCAGACAAAAGCCTTTGGCGCTCGTTGGGCACACAAACATTTGTTGACTGAAACTCAACTTGCTCCCGGCATAGAGAGATCTCAGAAACCATCTGGACTTCTCAGCGCTCCTGCAAACTGCAGCCGAGCCAACTTCATCGTAGCTGCTCAAAACTGCTGCAGAATCTGGTCAGGATCGAGCCAGAGAACATATGGATTTCATGTTTGTGAGTCACGTAAAAAAAAAAAAAAATACTGAACAAGCGGACATAGTAAGGCAACACGCTGGTAAAAAATATCGCATACTCAATCAAACGCATCTCTTCTGTGGCGTCCTGTGGACTCAGGACTGTCTTCATTGTTCTCCTTTCCCCCAGTCACACCACAATATGTGACCAGTACAACAATACTGAATCCTCTTTAGGGCTTTAAAGACATGTTGGAAGTATCCAAATGCTTTCCATCATGTTGAGATGTATCGCGGATCCTTTATTGTGCAGCACATAAACAGGGAATGCAGACACACACACACACACACACACAGAAATAGAATAATGAAGACAACAGGCGCCACTTGACTGTCTCACATTATGTAACCCAACAGGGTGACTGCACAACAGAAGATGTTATTCTCCAAAAGGCTTGATTAATACTGGTCCCAGTCCGATGGGCTGTGCTACCAGAGAAACCTTCAATTTTGCCTTTTAAAAAAATAAACTAAAAGAAAGGAGACAGAGAGAACTGGCTTATATTAGACCCATTCATATGGACTGTAATAGCACAGCAAATGAAATTATTAGATCTCTCTCCGCGGGGCCTTTAGTGTAATATTTACTGACAACAAAAGGGCTCGTTCTCATGAAATCCGTATAAGGGGAAGGCTTCTGGGGACCGCTTGCTTACGGGTGTCAAACGCAGCCTGTTAGGACCGCCCGCCAGCACTAGCCACAGTTATTCAGATTTCGGAAACCCTCCCGAAATCCAGACCCGAATGCCACTTCTCCCACCTTCATGCCTCCCATAACAACAAGCCGAGCAGCCAGCCGCCGCAGCGGTGCAGCCAACGAAAACAGCGATGGAACCACGGAGCAGGAAACACGCAGAAAACTGGCGCTATTACTGGGTCATTAAAAACAACAACATGGATTTTGGTATCTGGATATTTGGCTATGGTGTTGTTCATTTGCATAGTTCATGCCTGGGTGAGGCAGCGAGATGGTGGCGCGTATCCAGTTACCCGTGCACTCAGATCTAATCCTTTCCAGCAAACTAGGAAGCGTAATGTGAGAGCGAGGCAGGCGAACGCACGGCCAACACAGGCTCGTCTCTGTGAGGGCCTCATCGCGACCGTTGAGGAATGGAGGCGCGCCGGAGAGAAGGTGAAATCCAGTACGCCGGCGAGAGGATGCTCCAGAGTGTCCGTGGAGCTGGAACTGATTGCTTATATAACCGTGCACACGCCGGCTGCAATATGAAACTATAAATAATCAAAACAGGGAACCGGGGCCTCGCCGTCATAATCTTGAAACATCAATCTCAACGGTCTTTCCCCCTGGATTCTTCCTTGTGTTTTCGTCTCAGATATGAAGGATGATGGACAGGAATATATAAACACCAGAGCCAAGACATTACAAAAAAAAAAAAAATACATGGGCTTATAACTCAATCACACATTTCGGACACGAGGGCTAACCCGCAATAAGCCCCCGACATGACAGAGCCATGGGAAACTACAGCGCTGCTCCAGCTCGCCTCGCTTACCCCAATTATTTACAAAGCTAATGTTTAATCTTCAGAGAGCCATGGCAAACACAGAGAATTCCAGTCTGTGTGGGCGACTGCTGAATGTAGCGGCAGGCTGAAAATGACCCGGGAAAGATGGGAGACAACAGTTAAGATCGCTACTGGCGTTTTTTTTCCCCCCATTATTCGCCATTCCTTGCCAGAGTTGAACCCACAGCTTCCCTGACATGTCTCTCTTTATTATTTCAGCGCTGGAAGAAAAAAAACGACGTCCTTGGAGCGGCCTTCCGTACGACCTTCCTCATCGCTTCCGCTTCAGAAACGGGACGATCCGCCGCCGAGCCTCGACGGGACATATGCCAGCGAGCTGCAGCCGGCACGAGCCATAATCCTGTCACGTCCATTCTCGCCGTCTCTAATCTCGCAGCTCGGGTGGTAAACAAGGCGCGGCCTAAGTGTCCCCTGCTTGCCTGGCCAGGCGCTTTCATCGCGACCTTTACCGCTGTCGTACCAGCACGCCCCGGCTGCAGAAAGGCGGCATCAGCGAGTTTGCAACCTGCACCGACCTCCCAGGATACCCAATAGACGTCTGTAAACTGAGGACTGTGAAAAGCAGGTAGGCTGTAGGCCAGGGCTGGAACTAATGACTGCTGTAAAGTACCAGACACCAGCCACTCAACAGATTAGGTATTTATTTGAGACCAGGCAGCAGTTTGGAAAAGATGATTAATGATTAATTCAAACTTTCCTGACAAAAATTCTGCAAAACTGGTAATTCACTCAAATTATTTTATTAGACCAGTATGACTACAGTATAACTTACTTTGTTTCTTTAAAGTTTGATTACAGTAATATAGTTATACATCTCAAAACTGCATCTCCAGAGTTTTCCTCTACATATTTTACCACAGAAATTTCATGTCAGAGCCATGGCAATTGGTAAAAATGTATTATTCAGAACTAGCAGTTATTCATCAAAATATACACCTGCAAACTGTGTTTAAAGTGCAGTTAATTGAAACCCGGCTATTGTTTGGTATTTTACAGTGTTTTTAAAGTTGATTACTCTATCGAGTATTGAAATGATAAATTGATTGGTTTGGTCATGAGGTAAATATGCAACCTCAAAGTAAAGCCCAGTTTACTCAGTATGACTGTATTTGGCTCTTCCTGTTTAAATTGTTGCTTCACTGCTGCATTTTCACTCACTGTAAAGTTGTTTTATATGAGTAGATGTCTATAAAAGACAGCAATAAAAGGGCACATTTTTATTCAGCTTTTTATGGCTTGAGAAAGAAAAAAAAAAGTTTATTTTTCCATCTACAAGTCAACCCAAACAAGAGAACCTCAAAATATGTCAAATTGTGAAATACTGTAAGTGAAGTGGTCAAATAAGATCTGGATCCCCGGACATATTCACGTGAAAAAAAAACCACAGTGAGAGAGGCTTTCTCACAGCCTGACGTTGCTCAATCACTCCCCCCCCCCCCCCCCCCCCCCCCCCCCCCCTCACGGCCAATTCTGCTAAATATTTCAGCGCACCCAGGACGAGAGGGAGGTCGGCCTTCCTGCGTGACCCTGCGCTGCGCAGGAGCCGGCCGATCCAGTCAGGAAAGGTAACCGAACACCCGCGCCGGGCCGAGGCCACGAAACACGGATCGCACAAAAACAGCTTCCTCACAAATTTAATCTCCGTTGCGCATTACGAGCGGCAGTCGAATTGAGTGTTTGGCAGGTGCGTCGCTGAATACACAGGACAGCTACAAGTCTTTAGCTACAAGTCGTCTTCCGATAGATTAAACAGAAGGGAGAACCTTAAAATCACAGCTCACACACCTATGAAAGTTTGCGCACTTAAACGGTGATCCATTCTTCATCATTTGACATTCCTCAATATAAAAAAAGGAGGAATTTCCTGCAGCGTTGCCTTAACAGGTGTCAGCTGATCTGATTTAGAGATACAGCCTCACAGGCACAAACCGAAGCCCCAAACAATTGGTGCCAAAAGAAACAACTATTATTAGCTTCAGGCTCGTACAGACTTATTCTCTGCCCTGGTGAGGAAGTGTGGGCTTCAGAGAGTTTTTCCAACCCACCCAGGTGGAAAAAAAACATCAAGAAAAGTCAAGGCCCCCCGCCACTTCTGGGAAAAGATCATTTAGTGGGCTTGTTTCTCCATCAGGACGCCAGAGAAGAATTCACCTCCTGTCCAGATAAGCAGGTAACAAGGCTCCAGGGCTCCTCGGCGAAACCGGCGAGTGAATGTGAAATATGATGTGGTCCTTAGAGGGATGAGCCGTTCACTGGAGAGAAAGGACTCCCGACTTGGGAAAAGGGTTAACAACTGTAGGGTCAGCAGCTGCTGGACGCCTCCTGAAGCCCGATAGCTGCATAGGATATGATGCTCACAACTAGAATAGGTGTAAATGTATGTTCCAGAATATGAAGCATGTGTTAGAATAAAAGCAGACTGTTTGCAGTCTGGCCCCAATCCATCAGGCTGAAACAGCCTGATAAAACCCCAGGGGGGTGTCGTTGTTCTCTTGATCGTGTCACTTTAGTAGGAAAAAGAAAAGGTTTGACAATCATGTGGATCCCAGAGTTTGCAGAGTTTAGACTCAAACAGGCGAGAAGACGCGTTTATGACTAGAAAGAGCTCGCAACTTCATCCACAAAGCATGAGACTGACGTGATGAATCGTGTGATCAAAGGTTATATTTGAGTACAAAAGGTCTTTGTCAGTGGACCCCTTCTGCAAAGTTGAACCATTAGGCATTACTTCACAGTTTCTAAGTTTGGGGATAAAATGCATCAAGTTTCCGCTTAAAAAAGGCTCCCATAGTTAACACTTTTCATAGGTCTTATTTGAAGCTTTAAATAGCCCTAACAAGATATACTTGTGGTTTGAATACCAAATAAAATCAACTCACTGTAGTTTTACGTGTCCTCCCTCAAGCCTTTCTGTGGAGCTAATGTGTTCGGCATGGGGGGGTTGGAGACGGCTAAATTTGGTGTGGTAATGGCGATGGTAATGATCTGAGAAAACAGTTAGCCACAGAACAGCAGAAGAGGGAAAACACTGGGTGTCTGGAGGTGGACACACCTAAAATGTAGCAAGTATTTATTAGAACTTTTGCGGGAATGACTCGATACGTGAGAGATATCACACACAGGATGCGATTCATCCCATACCGATCACAACAACACCATTTTACAACCACACAATAAAACTGCTTGACATTGCTCAACTTGTAACGGTCACTTTTTTTTTATGAGTGCTCCGCGCACATGTTTGGAATCTTGATCATTTAGCCTGAGATAATCAACGCGATTCTTTCTACAAACACACGCACACACACACAGAAGGAAAAGCAAGCATGTGCATGATGCTATATACAGTGTTCAAGGGTCAGCAGACTTGCAAAATGTAAATGGTCTCATTGGCCCGGGCCTCAGGAATGTATTCTGTCATACTGACCTACTTCTGACCCGCAAGGTGGGAGTAACAGCCGAGAAATAAAGTCTTTTAATCCAGAGCTGTGAGAACTCGCCAAAGCAAATGGACTAGGGCCAGAATTCAATTCAACCAGTGGTTACCCCAATCTGACACCAGGTTTAAAAGTTGAAAAAAAAAAAAAAAAACATGACAGCAATTTCATCAACATCTTAAGAAACAGGATGAGAACTGGGCTTTGACAGAAGTCTATAGCTTATAAGCCACCATACCCAGATGTGCCCGCTTGCAGAGCATGACCTTTAAAAAACACTTCACAACATGCCTTCAGTTCTGTTCGCATCTAGTTACAGACATCAGCCCTTTTAAGGGAGCAGCGCAGACCGACCGGCTCTTGCATGCACGCTGGAGTGTGTGTGTGTGTGTGTGTGTGGGTCATAAACGGGAGCTTGTGATGAGTCAACCCACAGCAACGGACCTCTGAGCAAAACCTGACAGTCGGGATTCATCCGTCCACTCATGACGCAGCAGGAGCTTCCTTCCCTCTTTTCCTTTTCATCGCCGTTTCCGAATACACTTCACTTTGTGCAGTTGCGGGGGGTCAGGTCTCTCTCTCTCTCTGAGAGGTCAAAGTGACTCAGTGTAACCATTTACAGATTCCCTCTAATGTAACAATGCACGCAAGGGAAATTATCGATTGATGTAAAATTTGCCTTATTCACTTCATGCTGTCTCAGCATCTGTAGGATGCTGCATAGGTGCAATCTTTACTAGATAATGTGACCGTTTTTTTCCCTACAAGAAACCAGATATCAATGCTAGACGTAATACAGAGGTGTATTTGATGATAAGAAAAATTAAAGTAAATGATTTTTCATTCACAAACTACAGGTACAGGAGAGGATTACATACAACTAGAAAAACAGAACAAGAGATGCGTTATCTTCAATGAAAGAATATTGTTCTTACTAGGTTGCACTTATTTGACATTGAAAGTTATTGCCATATTATGATGGGCCAAATGGAAAGGTAGAATTTTTTAAAATGCAATATTGTTAACACTTGTTTAACTTTTTACCATACTGGCATGGCAAAATATATTAGACCACACTTCTATCTACAGTAACAGCAGCCTCTCTCCAGAAAAACGTGACTCCAAGCAAACATCCTCCTTCTTCTCAACCCCACATCCTGATCACAGCGAAAACACAAGAGACGCAGAACTAGGCCAAATCCCAGCGAACAGTCTACCTGCCCAGCAATGCCCTACATGACCCCGGAGAGGACAGAGGACAAGGCCCAGAACTGGAGCTGCTGCACATATTAAAAAAAAAAAAAAAAAAAAAAAAAAAAAAAAAGGGGACGTGGACGAAGCTCAAGAAAGAATCAACAGAACAAACATTCCTTCAGTCCAGGTCCTTGTCCAGTCAGTTCCATTTAGCCTCAGGCTGAGTCACTTCACTGTGTGTTTATGTCTGACCCAATCTGGATCAGATGGTGCATTATGGCATTGTCATAGATGGCATGTGCACTAACCACAAAAAACAAGAAAGTGACATTATTGAAAGCATTCATCCATGCATTTTAGTGACACCGCTTACACATGCATGTATGTATGAGTGGAAAGTCAATGTCCTACAGACATGTAGCGTACACAGGGGACAGTACTGCCATGACAACAGGTGTGTCCTCTCCTGAGTCCAATCAAGTGCATGTAATTAATCTTTTTCCTTTCTCTCGGTTCAGTTGTGCTTGTGTTATTACAGAAGAAATATTGTCAAACGTCCAGAAGGTTAAGAAAAACTGTCAAGCGGCGTGTGTTGGAAAAAAGCTCTTAAACTCTCGCTAACACGGACAACCGAATG
This sequence comes from Eupleurogrammus muticus, assembly GCA_036785175.1. Classification (NCBI taxonomy): domain Eukaryota; kingdom Metazoa; phylum Chordata; class Actinopteri; order Scombriformes; family Trichiuridae; genus Eupleurogrammus; species Eupleurogrammus muticus. Next base: position 13,300,833 of record JAYKQN010000010.1, on the reverse strand, counting down.
TTGTGTAGGGTGTTTTACTGTAATTGATCCGGAGCGAATAAAAGCCTCCATCAGCCAGCCGCTGCTATACATTCCACAGGCTGCATGAGAGCTGAATGGTAATGAAAACACGGTGTTTTCGGTGGAGAACGTGGATGCGGCGAGCACAGCGACGCGTCGGTTAACGTGCGGATAAAACGACGTGATTTATTGCGCCGCACTCGTTAGAAAGCGCTATTAAAGCCATCAGAGCGGAAAACATTCCCAAACGCGCGTAGGTGCAGTCTGCGAATCCAACAGGAGAGGAGGAAAAAAAGAAGAAAAACGACCAGGACCAGGAGCGGTTATCTCCCTCTTACCTCTGAACGCCGCGTGTTTTATAATCCACTCGTAGATAGCGGGAATGAATCCATGTCCGTTTGTAGATCCAGATTTTTTTTCCCTCCTCGTACGATCCGCAGCGTTCACCGGTGTGTTTATTCAGTGCTCGTGTAAGGCCGGAGCAGGCAGCCAACACGGCGGAGGAGAAGGCGCAACTTGAAACTGACAGAGGGGATCGGTCGAAACCATGACGGCGACAAGGAGGGGGGGCGGCGGCTTGCTTTGAGGCTATAAATCTCAACGCGTCACCAAGATATCGAACGCGTATTCATGTTATCGTGATTTATTACAGACACTGTCAGACAGCAAATTTTTGGGCGGTTGAGGATGTGGTCAAAAATGGCGCCATGTTTGTATTTAATTAGCGCCATTTGTTTAAGGTGAGAACCCTCTCATCCCCCCCTACCCACCACCGCTCCTTGGAGTGAACCTACGTGTTTTAACTCACTTTAATCCGATTGGTCTCTTCCAAAATGACGCAAGTGATGTTGCGTTCAGGCGCTGTCAGAATTATGGATATTTTTATCGAAAAGTGAGAAAGTCGGATGGTGTTTTTTTATCTTTTGTTATGGATCTACTTGTAATAGCATGTCTTCTATTGTAAACTTATCATGAATACATTGCGTGTGATTCTGCACATAAAATACAAATTTACATGACTTGACATGAGATTTTAAAAGGATGTACGTCAATAACCGATTACCACAAAGTAGGCTTTTTTTTAAATAAGAGCCTGGTCGTTATCAATATAATAATTTCTCTAACGCGGAGTATTACCTGCCAAAACATGTGGGTGCTCAGTAGAAGTTGCTACAGAAGTTTGCCCTTAGTTTCTCATGTAGTATTACTAAATTTGACATATGTCAGGTGAAAACTGGGGTAGGGGCTGAATATGTACGTGCCTACAGCTGCCCTGTTTTAGATCAGTGTATCAGTGTATCATGCAATGTATGTGACACTCACATGTTTGGCATTGGCAATTCTTCAGTCCAAAAAAGTCTGTTGTGTACATCTGCATATTTTTTCCCTTATGAAATATGACAATTCTACTGAATCCCAAAGCCTACTTGTTTGTTTTCTAACAATGCTCTGACATGGATTGTGCAATGGTTTTAGAGGGGCTGAAGTTTGGCTTGGTAGAAAACCACATAAGATTACAACTTAGGAAAATTATAAGTTTCAAACAATCGCTTTGAAAATGGCAAGACGTCCCATGGAAAACAGCTCGAGTGTGTCTCTGGGTGCTTCCCACAGACAGAAATACGCATCACAGATACACTGCTGGTTCTGTTTAATCCCATCACAAGCCAAGACTTCTACAAGACTATATTTTCTACATCGATGATCCAATCAAGCCAGACTGCAAATCAAAGGAACCTATTAAAAGCTCTAATGATTATCATAAGTGTGCTTCTGGCTGCTTCAGGGGAAAGGTCAATGACGTAAAGGCCCACCAATCACAGTCACTGCTGCTTCAGTTGTGCCACTACCAACAGAGGCCAGGAAAAACAATCCAATCTCAAAATGTAACAATTCAGAGAATGTTCATCTACTTTGGTCAGAAATTGGGTTTTTCATCTATAATTTGAGTACAATACGATCCTGAGCCCTTGGGAGTCTGTGCCGGAAGGAGGAACCTCCTCTGCCATTATCAGCTCTTTGCACATTACGAAAATCGGTCTCTCCCACTCGTGTATCTAGCAAGGCGTACGCCTTCCTGTCACTGGGCAGATAGGCATGTTTTCGAGCACCCAGAGACACAAGGCACTTGTAATCCTCTGCAGAAATACTTTGTAAACTTCATCTTAAACACAGTCACATGCAAAGGGATCATACCACTTTATTTTTGTTCATTCATTCAATAGACAAGTGATGTAACATGTCCTCAGCAAAAACATCTCTCCTGTCTCTATGTTTGCAAAAGTGTGAGGAAAAAAAATAAACAGTATGTATAGAATTATGTGTAATATGATGTCGAACACCAGGTTATTATAGATACGTTATGAAATGTTAATTGTCTCAAACACATACTGATTATGTCTCTCTTTGAATAATCAGGTGTGCACCTCAAAAGCACCTTTGCTCATTATGAGGATGATTTAATGCTTCATTTTATGGAGGGGAATTTTGCTATATTGCTGCATGCCTCTGTACGTGCATAATAGCTAAATCATTTCTTGTGTTTCACAACAATGTGCAATTAAGATTATGAGCATGATACAAGTGTAGCGCTTATGAAATTGAAAACAGTAACATCACACCACATCGCTCAGATTTCTACTATATGAGGTTCAAACCCGCCCTGATTTAAAACAACAGCTTTTTGACTGGGAGAGGACTCGCAGTCAGGAAAGCTTACTGTTTCCACCACCACCAAAAGGACATTCCACATATCAGGGCTCCAGTCAGAACACGCTGCCCTAGTTGGATTTGCACAGATTTGCTAATTAAACAGACCACAGGGGGATGCAGGATGTCAACAGGAGCAGAACTGAAAAAAAATGGATTTTATAGTAGATAGAGAGATGGGAGCGGGCAGGATTGCTACTGGCTCAGTGTCACTCAGATTATGAAACTGCCCCCTAATAACTGAGCATCTTGATCGCCACCGTGCATCTGTTTCCTCACCATCAGCCGATCACAGAGGGGCTGGTTAAAGCATGGAGACAAAGGATTGTCTCGCTAAGGTGAGGCTAGCTGCACAATATACCAGCATAACAAAGGAATTGCACATGATGTCATCCCCAAAATCTTCAGAAGCATCTGCTCTATCGCATAATCAAACACAGATGACAATAGTGTGCATGCAGCCTCCCTTTCATTCAGCTGTGGTGGAGCTGATGTAAGGGGATAATAGAGGTGAAGCACTCACTGCACTGATGGAAGAGGTGTTCCTCAGCCCGGGATTCGTTCCCCTTCTTATTTTCCTCCCTCCCTTTCCCCTTCCCTCGCTGGTTCTCCTCCCTCCTTCTTCCCCCTTCTTCTTCTTCTTCTTCTCCTTCTTCTTCTCACCACAGCAAGATGCTGCCTGGACCATTGCTCGTCGTCATGGCAACCGTGACTGGGGGCTTCCCACGTGACTGGATTTACCCGGGCGCTGATTGGTCGGACGTGCTGGAGCAGAGGGGGAGGGATTGGATGGGGAGGGGGGGTGATGTCACACACTCCCTCCGGGCCACAAATGGGAGGGATCCTCACTCAGCCGCCTGCTGCAAGAACACACACACACAATGAGCGTGTTTTTGTTTTTTTCTTGAAAGGTGGGGTTGCACTGGGTGACTGAAGCTATTGCTGTCAAGGATGAGTGACTAGTGCCACGATGACTGACTTAAAGGACTTCTGGCGTGCTGATCTTAGATAGTGGGGCTTAGCTCTGATTCAGCTGTCTTCCACCCCTTCACATCATTTAAGATGCTGCTGCTGCTGCTGCTGCTAAAATGCACTCCTGTACTTGACACTGCCAGGGGCCAGAATGCAGAAATAACACCGACTGTGACAAGACAAATGAGCGCACCCGCATGTGGCAACTTGACCCGCTGGCCTACCACACTTCAGCCTCACTCACCGGGGCAGCGAAAAAAGCTATTTATAGCACTGCAGAAAGCAAACAGATGCATAACTGCTGCTATACAGGCTTAGATTCAGTAATACTCTGAACTGCGTGCAAAGATTAACATTCCAATGGTCAAACAGGTGAACTCTTGGTTCTTCTAATACAGAGGCAAGTGGCTTTTCTGCTGATAACAAGTAAATTACCTAAGTCAAGAGATTACGTTAATACGGCGCACTTAGCGTAATGTGTGGCTTAAACATTGATAAAAATACAAAAATGAGCACTGGACATGCGCTGAAGAGCATGAGTGCCATAATTGCATAATGATAAGCGTCATACATTTCATACAAGGCTTTTACAGACTGGGAAGCTGAGGAAAAACTTGGCACGAGGACAGCGGCAATGAAAGCAGCGTTGAACTAAATGGAAGCAGAAAAGAAGAAAAAAAAAAAAAACGCTTTCAGCATTCATCAAAGGCAATGAAAGATTTCACAGAGAGCCTGGGTGTTTTACATCCCATTTGAAAGAAGTAGGTCTCTGTCCATTTCATTCCGAAACATGACATGAGTAATCCTGGTCCGGCCGGCCGTCCAGACTGTTGCGTAACGGTCTGGGATCGGTCCAGTTCTGCAAGAGATGAGAAATGTGCTTGTTTTCCATGTCATGTGTTATGAGGTCTTGAGAAACTAAAAACAAGAAAAAAAAGCTTCATCAACATGAAGTACAGCTAATACTGAGAATCCTAGAAGTTGGCAGTCATATTGGTTAAATTAGTTGTGTATGGTGGGTACCCTTCATTCCCTGGAAGGCAATTTTAGATGCGTGTTTGCTTAAATGAACAAATATCTACCGGCTATCTTTAAGTGTGTCAATATATACGTTAGTCACACAGGTATGAATTTAGGAATTAAAATCTACTTCTGACCTACAGCCAAATAAATGCATTTTTAATATTTGTAAGAAAAAATACAAGATATTAGATAAGTGTGATTAAAGCGAAAATAATTATAGCATAAATTCCTCAATGCAAAATTTCACTTCTTTCAAATTTAAAATAATTAAATGTAAAATGTAAAATCATGTGGAATAATAATAATAATATGAAGAAAACCTTCTGACAGTAGCTCTTAAAGCTTTCCTATTCCAGAGGCTGTCTGAATTGATCAGGAACGCCGCTTAAACATTGTGCTCTGAAGGCGATCGAGCATGCATTACGCAGTCATTTTTTTGTTTCTAATGCTGAAACCGGGCAGCGAGATTTATTAATAAAACATGCGCCGCTGTCTCCACAGCCATCTGTTTTTATACACCCAGAAGACACCGCCCACACCAAGCGGTTATTCACTCTAATCAAAAACAAATTTATAATACTTCATTTTGCTTCTGAGGACAGTAGTTGCTCTTCCAGCGCTTCGTTCCTTGCTATTTTAAAGGCTACATGTCATTATCGTGTCCATGATGTTAAAAGTCACACCAGTAAAAGTGCTGCTGGTTTACTTGATGGGAAATATGTGATCGCAGGTATTTGGGTGATGATTGCAGCATCCGTGTCGACGTGTTGACGCCCGCGTATGCTCATGAGCCCACCGAGGTCTGAATTATGGCGGCCTAATTGTCAAAGCAGCGGAATCTCAGACTTCTGACGGAAAATAGGCCACAGTTAATGAATCCCAGATAACGCAAATGTCTTTTCAGTGAATACTGAGGTTTCATTGGCTTTTTTACACCTCCCCCAAGTCTTGTATCCTTCGCTGTGAGCATGAATAGGTCGAGGCGATGGTGAGATCAGCGATACCAATAAGTGATCTCATCATATTCACGGCCTGCCATCAGGAGCCTGTTACGGGCCAGCGCGCACCGAGCTGCAGACAAGAAAGAGACAGAGAGAGCGAGACCACGGCCGGTCACATGTTGTTCAAATGCTTTTTTCTGCCTAGAAAACAATGACTCACTAGGTGCAGACTCTTGATAATGAAACGATTGAGGTCGGGATTCTTTTAATGGAGCATAATCTGGATATCCCTACATGTTCTGACCACATTCATTGACACTGCAGACAAAATGATGCTTATCTTAGATTAAAAAAAAAACTGTAAAACAAACTAACACAAACTGAAGGACAATGTACTCTAGGCTGGATACCTAAAATATAGCCTATAGGTTGTTTGAGTAGTAAAATACTAAGAAAAACAATGATTAATAAATGTATTCAAATAAATAATCACTTTAAATCTTAAAAATAATAAATAAATAAATATTATATATATATATATATAAATAAATAAATAACATCACAATGCCAAACGGACAAAAGGTATTAATCATAATTTTACAATCAGAGCAGTACAATACCAATAACAACAAAATTAAATTATACAAAGATAAATGGGCCACTAATAATGGAATGAATGCATGTATTTTTCCATCTATGACCCCATACTATCTAAACTTTCTGAAAATGGTGATTATACTATAACAGGAATGCAAATGAAATGCTAAATGTTGGTATGTGAGAATCCCCTTACTTAAGTTAGTTAAATGTATGTACTTAAGTTAGAAACCTGCATCAGAAGTGTAGTGGACGGTAAAGGTGAGCATCATGAACTGGAACAAGTAATACTGTAATACTTAATGACAGTCGTGTATTTTTGGGGATTATCTGTACTTGAGTTTTTTTTTTTTATATTTCTATCAACTTTGACCTCTACTCCACTACATGTCTCTGAAGCATTTTTGTATCCTACTAAAAAATATGATAAAAAAAATATGGTGGAAATAGACTGCAAACAGGCCAAAATGTGGATCACAGATAGTTTGATAGCAAATACTAGTATAATGTGCAAAGTATGACGTGAAAAATCCTGAAGCATCCAGTGATGCAACTTCATAATTCTCCTCAAAATTCTACCTTTTTAGTAATATCATGTACTTACTATATTTACTTTCAATCCATAAGTACATTTAATATCCAAAAACGACTTTTGATCCTTGAATATATATCGGATACTCAAGACTTTTACTCAAGTAATATTCTAAGAGGTGACTTTAAATTCTAACAAAATGATTCTCTGCTGAGATATCTGTACTTTTATTCAAGTGTGGTATTTCATACACCACTAAATATGACATTTGAATCCAGCGAGGACTAATTACTAAGGCAAGCAGGATGAGAAGGTTTTATATAGAAGGCTATTGTTTAAAGCCGCAGATGAACACTTGAGATGAACCCTCTCGAGTGATACTGACGCTTTTCCCAGAATCACACGAGTATTTTAGGTATCATGAATCCTGCCAGTGCTGTAACTTGAACGTTTAATTTCCTCCAGAACGGCGAGCACCGACCCTGCGCAGTACAGTATGTACTGTAAATCAGATCCAGTCAGATGCCCCCGAGCGTGACAGGTAGAGTGAGAAGAGAGAGAGGTGTGTGTGTGTGTGTGTGTGTGTGTGTGGGTGGTTAGGGGCTCAAACGGAGGAATCAAAGTTCACATACAAAACAGCTACTGGGCAAAACCCAAAAAAAGGGCCGACAATGAGCTCAGATTTCTGGAGGGCTTGTGTCGTCTGTGGTCAGTCTGAGCCGGTTCTAAATTTAACCGCGTGTGTTTAGGAGACTGAAACGGCAGCGGTGGTCAGGGTTGCAGCGTTCCTGGTCCCGGTCCCTCACACCGTGGCCATGTCTGTCAACCGCTCACATCGGCGGCTGTAAATCGACGTTCCGGGCCCGTGACCCTTTGTCCCCGGCCCCTTTCTTGATCCTTGCCAACGCAGATGCTCGCGGCCAGAGCGCCGCTGTGACCGTAGCGATTCAGGGTGTTTAAAGGAGGCGCCTATATTGGATTGGAGCGGTTCCAATGCTGATCAGCGCTGACCATGTAGTGAAAACTGGAAGGGCAGGACAACCTTGAGTAGCCTTAATAGGATTCTGGAGAACTCTCTCTGTCCTGTAAACAATGAGCGCTGTTTATCCACTTCATGTGTTACATACTAAAGGGCACTTTCATTTCCTATTCTACCAAATCAAAGCAAATCAACTTTTACAGACTTAAGAAAAGACCAGTTCATTTCTGCATTTATACATACACTCAAATATGAATCCAACCACCAACATAGACAATATAGTCACATTTTTGCCTTGAATTGAAGGTGACAGCGCTGCTTGTTAAGGTCCATATCAAACGATGCCAGACCCCCCGTTTTCTTCTTCTTTCCACAGACTTGTAATCTTAATATAACCTAATCTTAATTTAATAGGATCAAGCAGCCGGCCTACCGTCCTGAAGTTAATATACTGGCAGAGAACACGCCAGACACAACAGAGCATGGAAATGGGTAATTGCATCTAAATCCATGGCATTAGGTGATTTAATAAGTCGAATTACATTGTACTGAAGTCATATTCCACCCAGGCATGAGCCTTTATTTGATGGCCGGCTTAAGTTCCAGTTTTATCTGCGTTGACTTAAGTCCCTGTTTTATTATACGTCTGTATGAAAACCAGGTATGCAAACACTGTCAGGAATATACGTTTGTTAAAATTATTTGTTTCTTAAAAACGGTTGTCCTTTATTATTTCTTTATTTATGTGTAACATCACTTTTCATCCTATTTTGTCATACGCTACAACAATCTCTAACATCTATTAAGGTATTAATGTAAATGAACCTTTTGAAATGTGTGTCGAGTATCTTCATTGTTACCTGCCAAACTGGGCTCAGTTGTCCACTTATCAAACTAAACACTCCAACCAGTGTGTGTGTGTGTGCGTGTGTGTGTGTGACCAGACCAGAATTTTAATTGTGCTCCGCTCAGCGCTGCCAAGGTGCCTCTCTGTCTCTGTCTCGCTCTCTTTTTGTCTCTCCTGTCCCCTTTTCCCGTGAATTCCCTCACCTTCCTCTAACTTGTCTTCCTCACGGAGCGCCTATGAAGCCGCACAGTATCCTCACCATCACAAGCCCGCTCCAGCCGGCAGGAGCTGGCTGTAATCAGCAGTCAGTAAACACAGTCCTGAGCAAAGCCTTTTCATTACGGCCGGAGACAATGCAGAGCTCGGCTGCAGTTTACACAATGACCTCAAAAGCTCGTGCAAATCGCTGCGCATATACGGCACAGCGGAGCGCGGCCCGGCGCCCACGCCGAGAGGCCTGCCATGAGGTCTGCGGGAGAGAATTCTGCCCACTTGCAATCAAAAAACTTGAGCTTATCACATAAGTCAACATAAACTGAGCTGAGGTGCTGTTTTTCTCATGCTGCAGAAATGCTGCAGCCGACATGACCTTGACTCAGAATCTGAAAAAACGACTCTGGACATTCTGTTACCTTTTTTTTGTGGTCTTTTTTAGCTCCCGCTTCGCATTTTTGACTGCAGCTCACGCGGGATGCAGATGTTGACTCTGTAATTCGACAACAGGCTGAGGTCATGGTTTCTGTCGATCCTTGAACCCGATACCAGGCGGCCATGGCGGTCACGTTCTGCGGCGTCGCCCAAGGACGGAAACCAAACACCCCCCCCGTCTTTACATGGAGAACCACAGCGAAACACACACACACACACACACACACACTTTCCCTGACACTCTTGCATGCACACACTTAATCAGTGATCGGCCTTTGCTGTTACTCACTGCTACTACTCACCTCCTAGCACGTATTCCTACTCAGTCTTTGACCTTGTGGGGAGGGGGTTTCAACAGCTGTGACTCAATGAGAAGTCAATTGTACAATATTTGGATGCTTGACATGCACTAGTTCACTGGGAGAATATTTTTTTTTTCTTGTGCTAGCCCCGAGGCTTCTGTACATGTCAGCAAGTCGGCGCTGGACGGAGGCTAAGAAAAAAACAGCCTTTCATACTGAACATCCCACGGCTATATGTTACTTGTCGAAGCTACGCATATATTAGCGCTACACGAGTGATTCTCCAGATGGGTTTGTGCATCAATGAAGAGAAACAAAAAGGGGGGGGGTTGGAATTTAAGTTTTGCCGGTTCACGAGCCACGTGTAACCCCTGCAGGAGCAGGCGGTGGAAGTGTAAATGTCTTCTTCCCATCTCTACTATTGACAGGTTTTAGTATAATCGGGGCATGTGAAAGGTGACAGAACGGATGGAGCTGTCGATGAATCTGCTAAGAAGCTCTCTCACGTCGAGCTTTTAGCAGCAACACATCGATCTCGCTCTAATTTGACACGAGTCACGCTCTGGGGGCAGATTCTCAGATGTCAGATGTTTGATGGTTTAATTGGGACCATTTCAATCTCGTATATGATCATGCTGGTGCTCAGCAGTGCTGGAGTGTATTCTAATAATGTATATAATATATTATAATGTAATAATGTTATATTATAACAATAAGGAAACAGAAGACACATCATGCATCTTTTCTCCTTCCTCATTCTATCCCTGGTCCTCTTTCTCTCATAGGCCTCACCTCTCCCACCGCTCTCTGAAATAAATTCTCACACTCCATCCGATCAAACCGAATCTCTGCCCTCTGGAAAGGAGCAAACACACAACTATCGTCTGCAGCTGTTCAAATATTGTGACATGTGATCTGTGGCTGGCACAAAGAGGCGCTTGTAACGAGCAGCCGGGACAAAAAGGCCGGGGAGCTCATCTCCTCCGCGTCCTCTCCCCACCTCTCCAACCACACACACACACACACACACACACACACACACACTGAGTCTGCTACTGTGGCCACTTCGCCGCCCACAATCACAAAAAGCAAACACGGAAATCAGGAAATCAGAGGAGAGGCATTATCTGCAATAACCATGTGTTGAATGAACTTGACATTGAGCGGAAGTTGAAAGCAGAAATCTCATCAAAGGAACCCAGCTCCTTATCTTCTGAAGGAACAAAACTGCTTTTGTTCTGATCTTTGGCCCGCTTTGTCATTCCTTGACGAGAGGTTTTGGAGCGATTTATCCGTCGCACCCACTGCCAACATTTGTGATTTGTGCGCTGTGTAGCTTCCATCACAACCGGAGACGGGGATCAAACGGACAAAGCCTCGGTCTCTGAGCCCTCCTGACACCTTTTTTTATGTTTGCAATCGGACATAATGTCCTCCTTCTACTGATATTGGGTTCAGATCTGAGGGGATAACCTGGGACTAAATGATAGCGGCGTTCAGTTTATCGCTGAGCGCTGAATGGTGGATTAAAGCTAAATAGGATTAAAAAAAAAAACGTACAAAAACTTCACAAGCAATGCGACATGTGATCACGGCCGCTCTTAGAAGCTTTACAATTCATTTTGAGGGTAACATAAAAATTTAAATCAAAGCTCAGGAGAATCCACTTGATAGTTGTCAAGGCAACTGTCAATCAAAAAACACAACCTCATGCCATAGGTGATTGTTCCGTTCCACTGAGGTGTTGAGAAACTTCATTGGATAAGACGTGAGGCTCGAAAAGTCAAAAGGATTATTTTGTTTCGTGGATGTACAACATCACATGGTTGCTGAGATATTTTACCTAAAAAATACCACAATCTTGAAGAAATACCACCATAGACACCACTTAAATCAAAGAGAAATCCACAGATTGTCTTGTAATAGAAGAGGTACGGCTCTAAAGTCTAAAAAGCCTGGTTATTGTTGAAATGCTTCCTAGAATTCTGTGACCAAAGGGCAATGATCTCAGCCTAAAATGGGTCGATGAGAACAACATGTGTGAAATTTCAATTGAGCTCTTAAAACACCGAAGACAAACATGTTCAGCATTAAGATTAAAAGCACGTTGCTTATCTACGTTTTGTTTGTCAACCATGTGGCAGGGCTTCAGCATGCATCGTGGAGTCAAGGGATCACATATATTCTTCTGTGATGCACGTACGTTGTAAACGTCTCCGCAGCTTGAACGCGTCTAATTGTGAAAAATGAAAAGCAGATCGGCAGAGAACGCAGCCCCTTCAATTACAGCAAGAGGAGAGAAGAGAAATCACGTCAGAGTGGAGCTATTCTGATAATCCAGGCGTCGGGGAATGACCTCACCGGAGAGGCCGTATATGTCGCGTCTGCTTTTTTTCCCTCAGCCTGATGAGCTGCTACAGACTTGGCTGCTCACGGGACACGTGACGAAGGTATGAAATAAGACTTTTGATCCGAGGGGCCTCTGACACTTTTGGGTTGCTGAAGTGTTCCTGGATACCAGATAACGAATGTGGCTCGGTGGAGCTCGGAAACAAAGCCAAAGATATTAAACACCTATGTCAGATCTCTGTGTTCATCATTCTTCACATGAAAGAGGATCCTTCAGCAGGTGATTCATATGTACTGATATTAACTTTCAGTGATAGTTACATCCTGACATTAACCTGTCAAACTCTATTTTCATATAGATAAGTATATAAAAGCAGGATACTCTCCAGATGTTGAATTAATAACACAAAAGAGTTGGTTTCTTACCCATAAATAAGCAACAGAAACAGCTATAATTCAAACTATAATAGGATTTCTCTCCTGAAATGCATGAATATAAAACAACGATGAATCACATCATCTTAATCGCTGTTAGGAGTCATTTTGAAATATTGACTTTGAAAGATAAGACATTTGTGCTTTTGAAATACTGATGTTTTAGGTATAAAATATGAAGTACTGATAAAAAAAAAAAAATCTGGCATTGAAAATCTGTTGCAAATGAACTCGAACAAAGACACGGAGGGATTTGACCTGTGAATTTGAGGAATGTCTGTTTAACTAACAGCAGAGTTCCTCCAAACCTACGAAGACATGCGTGCGTGCGTTCACGTGTGAATCATATTTGGCTCGGAGCTTTCCTCCTGACATCACTTTTGATCCGTGATCTCATGTCTTTTGTTTTGGCTTGTTTATTCCCGCTCTCGTTTGCAGAGCTTATCTTTTAAGTGAGAGCAGGGGAAGTGGCTATTATCACCTCTTTAACTATGAAACAACCTCATTCCGAAGAACGCCGACCCCGCCGAGCCGTTTCCACCTCCGCCGCACGTCGGCCTCTGCGTGAACCACGGTGACTTAACACTTTTCCCATTTCACTGGAAGCGAACGGAGGGCAGCAGCTATAGACCGGATACACGAGGACATAATTACGAAGCACGTGTCCTGTATACGAGCTGGATGTCACCCAGAAGAACAACACTCATCTCGGGTTGATGCAGGCATCCCATAATTTGCCTCATCTAAGCGAGGGTGTGGAGCAGCCGGTTGGGTAACTCCAAATCCCCTAGTCAGCCTTTTCTGCGGTGTGATTTGACAGGTTACCGTGGTAACCGAGCGGCCGCTGTCAGCAGCTCGTCTCGGCTGCGGCTGCACGCATCGCGCTCCATGATGCCATGTCTCTCCATCCTGTCGAAAGGCGAGCAGGGGCAGGAAAAGCCTGAAATGAACCCACATCGTGCTCTCAGCCCAGGGAAGCAGAGCCCAACCACGCTCAATATGACACAGAATACATCTGGTGCGGAAAAGATTTTCCCACAATCCATGTGGCAGGTTCGGCCAGGAGCTCAGACGGGTTCAAGATCATGAACTTTATTCCCTCTCCCGTTCTCCCTCCCACCGCGGGCCGCTCACGCCGATGCTCGTTGCCAGCTTCCTCTGCGTGAACCTGCATGAGCGCCCAGCTGGAATCCCCCACTCGGTCAGACAGGCTGTCTTTAATCCGGTATTCACCCGGGACTCCTCCTCGCCACAGTCGACGCGTTTCATAACATTGCTGCCTCCTGCCAGCCAGCATGCATGAGTCCACCAGACCATCGTGTCGAACATGGACGGTTGCTAGGTTACACGAGTGTTGTTTGTCCGCTGTTGTGATGAAGGTGGTCCAATATATGAAAAGTATACTTCTATTCTTTAGGCTATTCTGGCAACGGAAATATTAGACCAGAGGATATGATTTGTGATGCAATTCAATGAAAGGCGAAGGTGCTTTGATGGTCACTCGTACAGAAATGGGATGACTCATGTTAAGTTCCCTCATCGACCGCGTTTTAACGATGCCTTCAAGTGGGGTGGAATTCTTGTAGCTCAGAGGTCGAAAGTTCACTCGTCACGTGTCTTTAAAAATGTGAGAGCGCGCACAAGTTCAAATAAAAGAACTTTTTTATTTTTTTTTTTATTTATCTTTGTTACCAATCGGTTTACTCAAACTGCAACAGGGCAGCATTACAAATCTGCGATAGTGAGCATTTATCAGTGTAATAATCATGACAGCAAGGTTATATTTTGTATACAGAAAATATTTTAGATCTTTGTCATCCTAAACAAATCAGAGCAAAAACAAAAGTGTATTCAAGTTAACCCTCAATGATCAAATGTTGTATACCATTGCTTTTTCAGTGCTTATCGTCGTCCACTGATCTTTGTTTTACTACAGTGCAGCAGTGCGCTACCACGACTACTGAAAATGTGTTTCATAACCCGAGGGTATTGTGTGACTGACGCGCCGTCTGTCCGAAAGTTGATCCCGGTGGGATTGAGAAGAAGAACCGAGGAGACAGCTGCTCTAAAGACCCAAGTCCAGTTTGGACTCTACGTGTATATGTGTGTGTGTGTGTGGACATGAACCATATGTCCAAATGTGTGTTGCATCTATTTATGTGTGACCCTGTATCTGACCCCATGCCAACACCCCCTGCCCTGCATTGGCCGATGTGACGTGGCGTGTAACTCTCCCCTTCAACTCTTCTCAAAGTCCCATGTGTAGTGTTCTGGCTTCCTGCCCCGTAAGTCTCTGATCTTTACTCCCTGCAGACCGACTTCACACACTTGCACACACACACACTCCCGTACTCACATAAAGTACATCCTACTTAATGAGCTGAAAATAACTGGGCTGTAATAGCGCCTTAACGCAAATTTGCACAAAGCAAACATATCTTGTCCTTGATAACGCTTGAAAAATGATAAATGAAATATAAAAATGTGCAGTTCATTTGCAACCAACTATGAGCAATCCTGAGATAATTTTTGATCATCAATAATTTGACAATCCTACCACCTCCTACTTAATAATTAATATCCTACAGCAGGCAGCATCTAGAAATTTGACTATTTTATAAACAAGAAGCATAATTTGTACTAAAGTTGCAGTAACAACGGCAGCAAGCTGTAGCCACAACTTGGTCATTCTGTTCTGTTTCCACTGTTCAATCTATATAGTTCTTAGAGGCATGTGTTAGAGGCAGTGCTTTTGGCATTTTTTTTTAATCATTAATCATAAAGTATCATTTATGATATATCAATAAATTGGTTCAGCTAATTTATGGACTATGTCCCTCGGACATCCGTCCTCATCTGGAGAGCATTACTTATTAAGTCAAGTCAATTCTTAATTGAATGGGCCAAAATGAAAACTCACAGATTCAACCAAATGGGCTTCACAGTTTGTACAAAAGCAGCATAACATCCCCTGGTACGAGGAAAACCTCTCAGGATTGCAGACCAAATGCCCAAACATGAAAAGCAGATGCAACTTTATTTCCCAGGAGCTGATTCTGTCCAGCTGCAGCCGATGGCTGGTGTAGCCAACTTTTGTTCTGGCACCAGAGGACTAGATGTGAGCCAGTGTCGTGTCACAGTCTGTAACCGGCTCCTCCACGCTAGGGTTAAGGCCTTAGGCGGGGTCATGGTAAAGCATCGCAGAGATAGTTTGGGGGTTAGGTACTGTGGGTTCAGGGTAAGCGTTACTGTAGACAGTGTTGTGCCTGAACACGTTTATGAAGGATCCTACGTGAATCTGTTCATTTTTTGGGTGAATGTGAACTGGTCGTACTGTCTTTTTTTGCTGGATAAATGTCAGTGTTAACCTGTTTATTCTGGCAGCTGTGAACGGCGCTTTCTCATAGTACAACTTTGTTCAAGAGTGTGGCAGATTTCATTAGATCCTTTCAGGTGAAAACCCAGCTAGAACTCACAATAAACAGACCTAAATACGTAGCGGAAAACCAGCTGATCTGGCAGCAGCCGTCATACCTGTCACACTAATAAATACTTTATAAAACACAGAGCAACAGCCAGGAGCATGGAGGAAGGCAGCACCACAGCGTTGGACTATTAACTGACTTTTAGGGAAAAGTCAGTCCTGCTCCAGACTGCACCTTAAGACTATAGTTCTGTTTTTTATTTTCATAACAAAGACCATGTTTTTGAGAGTGTACTGTAGGGTGAAAGCTGCAGCTACTGCTAGTATGGACCGGATGGATGGAAACAAAGTGTTAGAAAATGCCAGTATTAAGAGAGCTTTCACCTCAACACTAAACCCTGGTTGGAGAAGGATTAGGCATAGTTTCAAAGTAAAAACTGATAAAATAAAAAAATCAAAAAATAAGTGCTGTCTTTGGATCCAAATGGCCTGTGAAAATAATTTTGACAAATAATAGCTCATAGAGACAAATTGGAAAAAAAGGAACTATAAACTGGTTCATTTTTGGACCCATGAACTTAATTCCAAAGTATGATTAATGAACAATTCATTTTCAAATTTGTGAGCTGGACTTCGAACTAGTTGATGTAGAAAGGGACTTTTCCCAACACCAGGTAAAGATCGGGACAAAGGTTTGGCTCAGTGTCAGAGTGTATAATTATTCCTATCTAAGGACTATACCAGGAGCATCTTAGTTTAAACACAAACCATGCCTTTACACACTACATGATTCTATGTTACATTCCTAATATAAAGTTATGGTTATTGTCCATTTATTTTGTTTGCTTGTCAACTTTGCTGCTGTGCCGAAAAACCCTGCCGCGCTGTTCACGCCACGCCACGCTGACCTCTGACCTTGTTCTCATCAAAGTTCACCCACATCTGAGACAGCTCACTGTGATGAGGTGTAAACAAGGAGAGATGCATTTCTCCAACGGTCAGGGCTGCGGTCTAAACTACAACAGATGTGTATTTGTCCATTAGAAGAAGGAAAGAACACTTAAACTGTTTTTTTTTTTTTATTAACGCACATGTGAGTATCTGGCTGACCCAGGGATGAAGTTACACCTTTGGGCGGCTGGTGTAAATTCACCACTCCACGGATCCCTCGTTTTAAATTAAAACCCTCCAGGATCGAATACCAGGTTTTTAACAAGCCTGGTTCGGTCTTTATTTACTGACATGCTCAATTGTTCACACACGATGAGGCCTTGTATAAAGTCACGGTCATGGCTAGGGTTTTTTTTTCCTTGCTATTGTTGTTCTAAATCAATGTCCTATCAGAAATGAAGAAAGGTAACCTGATACTGAGGTCAGCGATGTAATCACTTAATCATATGGTTACCATGTGTTCCCTGTACATATAGCTACATACATTATTTATTTATATGCAAATCGAATACCTCGTGTCTCTCTGTCTGGGTTACATTTATTGACTTGACCACATATGTGGCTGCAAACAGCTGAAAAAGTATTTTTGTTTTTCCCGCATTTGCTGCCAGATACCAGAAAGCAGCTCCACAAAAAACCTGTTCCCAACTTTGATTCAGTGATTAAAACGGACGTGTGCAAGATCAAAACCGCGGAAAGGCCATTTTTACACAGCGCGGCAGGAGAAAACCTGGGGTCACTTCAATTAGCCGGACGACAGGAGAAAAGAAAGATGGAATGCTGAACGAACGAGTGGTTGAATCTGGGCTGCAGTCAGAGGAGACGAGTACAGAAAACGGTTTTGACCATTTTCTGTCCTTTCCTCCATTTACTCAGCGTTTCTTTAGCGGACACGCCGCGTTTATCGCTGATGTCTGCTGATGAGGTTAGCTCCAACCCCAACTCCCTGCACAGGAGGAACCACGAAGGCCGTGCCAACAACAAACTGTAGAACCCGGATGACTGCTTCAAAACACCACAGCACAGACTCCTGCTAATCTACTTCAGATGTGAATAAAATGATCCACTTTGTGCGCTGCCGTGTATAATGGGCAGCGAGTTGTCCGAAATGAAAAAAAAACAAAAACAACAACAACCCGGGGGCAGATGCTGTGATCGGTTTATGAAAGTTTGACGTGCATGGCAACATTACCCAGCATGTTTTTGGATTGTGGGGTTTTCCACAGATGCCCTCAGAGGAAGATGCCAGTCCAGAGGTTATTTATAGAGCCGTGTTTAGTCACAGTCGGGCCGAGCATCACCGTAATGATACTTTGCCTCCTACATGCATCGGGTTTCTGAACTGATCAAATTAAATCTGTGATTCTGGTTTAGTTCAGAGTCAACAGTGATAAGAGCGAAAAAGACATCAGACCAGACAAAACACCCACCCGCGGTGTCCATCTGCTGACTTAAACAAAGCTATTGGAGAAATAATAGCTTAACAGGATTATCTGATGATTACTGTCAAGACTGAAATATAGTAACACTCCCTCTCCCCCTCTCATCAGGGTCTTTCTGTCGTCTCTTTGACAGATTTTCTGCTCTCGATACACGGTTCAGGTGCAGGCTGACGGTAGAACGAGCAGTCACAAGACATAGCCAGCATGCCTCCTGTCTGAGGGCTGCTATATTCTGCTGCTGCTGACTGTCCTGGAAATGTCCACAGGCTGCTGGAGTTTGCAGGGCGGCGGTGCAGAGAGATCCTGTGTCTGCCAGCAGGGATTAACGTAGTCAGAGGATCAGCCGCGTGCATACCGTGTAGCTTTGTAAAGTTTGAGCAAAATGCCTCTCGCTGCTGAACCACATATAGGGGGCAATGCACGGCTCTTACCTCATCGTCTGTTATTCTCAACTTGTGGAACAAAGGAACAAACGAAAAAAACAAAACCGATATTTTAGAAGATGGCCAGTCCTAATTTGGGGATGGAAATACTTTATATTATACATTAAATAAGTCCTATATCATGCATTATCATATCATCATCAACCTTAACTAGAGTAAATAAAAAATAAACTGTCCCATGCATCCAACACTTGCCAACCCCCTGTTTGTACTTCCTTGACTTTGTGATGTCATGCAGTAACTCCCTCCGCCTGCAGAGGTTCTCAGCACGGCCTGCACCCAATGTCACACCCGTGTTTTATGTCCCAACTCTTCAGTTAAAGGTGAAAATCAATCAGAAGAAAGTATCGTGAATATTTCTGTCCTTTCTGGAGCTCCAATCAGAAAGCACCGCAAGACCCGGATCCGTCACATCAGTGGTATCAAATCTTGAAATGAAAGTGCATGGTGTGGGATTGTTAAAGCAATAACAATAAACATGTTTAATGTGTCAACATCTCCAGTTGGGGGGGGGGGCTGTAGAAGGAGGCCGCAGCAGCTGACAGGATCAGTGTCTGAAGTCAGAGCAGAGGGGGGCAGCTGCCGAGCAAACGGGGCACTCGCTCATGAATGACGGCCATTCACCCCCCCCCCACCCCCCCTTGAACATCACATGAGTGCTGCCTCCTACTCCAACACGGCGCAGCACAATGTCACACAGTGTCTTCTGATACAGTAGAGCCCCATGGCGGGGGGGGGGGGACAAAGATGAACCTGCACCTTGAGGAAGCGGCGACTCTCGGTTACAAAGAGAAAACACAGTTGTGTGTCATGCAGCAGTAAGTAGGGCATATACCCCCTCCCACCACACACACACACACTCACTCTCCGCACAGCTGCTTATTCATGCCATATGAAAACACGATGCTGGGGGTCCTTTCCTCCTCCTTCATTACGTCATTAACACCAAGACTGCCAAGTGGCGTAACCTTAAAACCTTGGTACGGGATAGTTTAACCCTCTTAAAAAGGTTTTGAACAATTAAAACGCATGCATTGAACTAGTGTTTTTATTCTAAGTGGGTTAAATACATAAAAAAAATGTATCATTCTTTTTGAGTTACAGCATTTGATATTTTGTTTTCAAAAAAATAATCACATAAAATCATGATTTTTGTTGAAACTAAAAGGCACAAATGGAGTTTTGAATGACAAGAAACCAACATGAATGGAAAACGTTCACTTTTGGGAAACCTGACAAATACATGAATTTTAAAAAAAGTTTGACAAACATGATTTGTCACTGACCAATATACATGTAACACACACACACACACACACACGCACGCACGCACGCACGCACGCACGCACACACACACTCTGCAGGACAGAGGAATGAGAGTATGACCTCATTTAACATTGCACTGGTGAGGTAAGCAAGGAGGAGGATGATGGGGAGAATGAAGGAGAGGAAAAAGCAAGGGGCCAGACATGTGTGTGTCCACACACACATACACACACACACACACACACTCACGCACGCACTTCGAGAAGTGAAAACAGTGACATCCTGCGTTGCCAGCAGTGAGCAGCTGGCTCAGAGCTGGGTACTGCAGAGCGTGGCCGAAGATGCCTCACTGCTGTTGATGATGATGCTGCAGCTTCTGACGCTGCAACAGCTGCGTCAGCAGCAGCATTTTGTTTATATCTGGTGCCACGCTAGGTGAGGCGTGGCAAAAAGAGAGGCTCGGAAGCATCACATCCTCCAGAGCAAAACAACAGCAACACCACGGCTCCACACACTCCACCATTGTCACGCCACCCTTCTCTGCTCCCTATTGCGTCCGTGTATTCCTGAGATACGACTCCCATAACACACACACACACACACACACACACACACACACACACACACACACACACACACACACACACACACACACACACACACACACACACACACACATACAGTCAGAGTGAATGGCAAGCTGACAGCGGTCTACTCACAAGGCAGAATTGTGCACCCAGCATCAGTGAAAAAGGCAGATATCCTCTTTTTTTTTTTTCTTTCCTCCCCCCGCCGCCCCCTCATCCGTCAGAGGATTTGTCTCATCTGCTCGTCTCCGTCTTTTTTTCGGGCTGAAAGCGAGAGTGCGTGAAGGCAGAGAGATCTCTGCAGTGCTGGAATTCTGTCAGTAAAGCCTGGATCTGCACTGCCCCCCTCCTCTTTCTTCTCTCTCTCTCTCTGTCTCTCTCCTCCCTCCCTCACCAGATTTCTCCAAGGTCAAGTGGGTAGAACTGCCTATTGGACTCCTCCCTTTACTGGACAATCGTGTCCCTTCTCACCCCCTCCTGACCCCCTGACCCCCCTCACCCCGCTCCCTCTCCTCCCCCAGGCTGCACACCCTCGGCCAGTAATTAGCGTCATGATCCGGATTAACTCGTGGGTGTGCTCTTCTTGTGCTACGCTGGGCTGAACTGGATTCGGATGGTCCATGATGGGTCGAGACAACACACAGACCGGATTAGTGAGTGTTTGTGTGTGTGTGTGTATGTCCCAACCACAAGCAGGGCCGGGGGCAGCCACCCAGGACAGGATACTTTTAAACCCTGCAGGGTTGCCGAGCTAAAAGCATCACAAAACAGAAATGCAACCACAACTACTACTACTACTCTGAAGGAAATCTTCTGAATCCAGAGCGTGATAAATCACTGACGCGTAGATTAAAAACGTAGAATTGATACGAGGGTGAAATAAAGCCTGAAATCGAAACGATCACATATTTAGCGCCTGTATTTATGGCCACTACCACAGCGGCGTGAAGGCTTAGACTGCAGCCTCTGGCTGCAGTGTAATCCTGTGTTTCCTGGAAACTGACACGGTGTATGGAGGAGACCATTAAGACTTAAATAGATTAGCAGATCAGACCAACCGAGAAACAGGAAGTGGTCAACTGTCAACTGTCGCCACAGCTTATTAACTTAATTATTCATTTGTATTCAAGGTATTTATTTAAAAAAGTAATAATACTTGTACTGTGTGTGTGTATGGATTGATTGAGTGTGTGCTGTCTAATACTTGCTGCATCACTCGGTAGCTCCCTGTGATGGGATTAAAGGACAGAGGTGTTGTTGGGATCCAATAGAAATCAATACATGCAAGAAAGAAGTTACCTCAAGGGGGAAAACTTGTAGCCAATCACATTGATTGACACCAAAGTGAGTAACATCTGCTCTAAATCTTTACTTACTTTAGGGGCAAGTGATACGTTCTTTTCCAGTAATGGTGCAATTTTATATAATTTAACTAATGCAGTTTTTTCATTTTTGCTGTATTATATTGCCTATTATTCTTTGTCTTGTACGTGCATCACTGATCAACAAGAGACATCACATAACCAAACACATCCCCGCTCATCAAATTGAAGGTCCAACATTCTACAATTTTGGGGGTTTTATTTGAGGTTTTAAAATCCTTAACAATATATTTATAATTTCTTCATCATCTATCAAAAATTATCTTAATTTTACATCTCCCATCTCAAGCTTCTCGCTGGAGCTCTAGAAAAAACATGTGTGTCCGTCTCATTAATGTTAATGAGCCTCTCCCAGACTGAGGGGAGGACGGTGACTGCATAGCAGATCACAACTTCACTGACATCCTCACAGCTCAGTATCACATGGGACTTTTTCAGCTGAAGTGTTCTGAATTCCTCTATTACAACTGAACAGCACATAAAACAGCCTTTCTTCAGAGACTCTCAGAAACATCCATATGAGTCGGTTACGTCATGTGCAGCAAGGAGCAGTTTCTGTTGAGTGAGTGTTTGATTTCCTTGTGATGCTCTGACACCCTGTGGTTGTTTGTGGTTGGTACAACCCCTGCAAGAATGCGATTGGTATGAGATGAACAGCATGAAATGATGCTATTTGAGCATGTTTTACCCTCTTTTTTTGCACAATTCACAAATAATATTATTTCACTTCTAGGATATTCCACTGAATCACTCCAGTTTCAAAAATAATATCGAGCCTATTGCTATGTAACAGTGATGAATTCAAAGAAATAGTTGAACGAAATAACATAAACACATTGAATGTAACCCAGACTCATGAAGTGACAGTTTCTTTTGTATTTCAAGAATTGTGGAACAGCATGCGTGATAACAAACCCCAACACTTAAACATGCAACATCACTCAAATGTAAAAGTCGGACCAGCCAACAAATCATTTTCACAAACTAAAAGACATAGAAATAGTTAAAGCGCAACACGAAACAAATCAAATTTATATATATATATATATATATATATATATATATATATATATATATATATATATATATATATATATGCGCAACTGAGGATGAACACAAATGAATGGGCTGTTGTTACAGTATAAAACCAGCAGGTGGAGGCAGACAGTGTGAGATTGGTAACATAGAGCGGGGAGATAAGAGATGAAACAGGACAATCATACATGAAGGAAACATACATACAATGACCATGGTCGACCAATAGATCAATAGTTGAAAATAATGACGTTGTTGATGGTATGTACACAGCGAATTCCTGTCTTCTTAATCTGTTCAGTTGAGTCCAAAAGGCACAAAACAAGGCGAGGGATGTGTGTAGACTCACTGCCACTGTTCCGCTGGTGTTTGTGTGGGGACGATTTTTAATCCACCACATAATACTGGTGCACACTTCACTAACATATTTTCAAGCCATGCTTTTAAATCCATTATTTTTTTTTTCATTTATTTTATTTAAATAAAATATCACTTCAAGCTCCAAAATATCACAACATATTTGGAGGAGGGTCACATAAAAAAAGTGGAATAAAACTCAGAATGATTTTCGACCAGTTTGATGACTAAGAAGAAAATTGAGGTGAACATTATCACATGAGGCAAGATCAATTCAAAGAAGATGAAAAAAAGCACATAACACGTAAGCAATCAAAGTAAAACTTAAAATTCTCTTCTTCATCTGTGCGAACAGAAAGGCAAAGAAAACTTAAAATACTGCATGAGATGGTGATTCATTATATACAGTAGTCAATACATGATAATGTTAAAAACACAATACTGGTCTCTGTGACTTTCCCTCATTAACACTGTATCCACCTCTCACACTGTCATTTTTCTGTTTTTTTTTTACTGATTTGTCTATTAAGAATCTCCTTTTTAAAGACCTGAGCTGTACCTAGTAGTCTGCATACAGTGCATCAAATCCCAACCAAATGCTGAGTACATACAGTACACCAGAATTGTCAAGTACATACATCTACGTCATCCTGTATTTATTATTTGTAACACATTTTGTGTTAAGTAAAACTTGTGCCTTGAGCTCTATTTGAAAATTAATGTAATTTCAAGGCCATTTTTCTTCTTTCTCTAGCTACGAAATGCAAAAAAAAAAAAAAAAAAAAAAAAAAAAAAAGAAACAACACAGGGTACAATACAGGACTTGGAACGTGAGTTGTCCACAAAAAGCAAGTCTTAAGGTCAAAAAGTATCAATTCCGACTAACACTGTGCTACTGCAGTAAGTAAGGAAAGGATAGGTAGTGTTAATGAGAGTTAATAGTCTGTATGGTATGCCCCTTTGTGTCTACTCTCTGAACTGGCTCGCTGACTGTGAACTATGACCTTACTGTAGGCTCATACAGCAGACTGGGTCAGGTGAAGAAACATCACAGTGTCAAGGCATAGCATGGCTCATCATGGCAGAAAACAGGAAGTAGCACCCGATGGCGATGAGGATGTTAAGGGCCTGCGTTGGAAAACGACATGTATGGTAGTTCATTTCTACCATAGCGAGTATTTTTGTTAAGTGAAGGCAGCATGAGGAGGAAGCCACGACACTGAATACGGCGTCCAAAGATAGAGCAAAATCTCAATTAGTTCCAAAATGTGGATCCAGAGTGGAAACAGCTTGGCATGATCCTTCCCTGATCCACAGGACAGAAACACGTCCAATTATCCCATTTAAGATCCACCGCGTTCATGTCTTTGTTACATAACACTGTTTCTGATTAGATACACTGCAGTTGGTGGTTTTCTGTACTCTGTGAACAGTCCAGGGGCTCTGTCAACCATCCTGTCATTTAGTTCTTCAAAGTGTGGCCAGTTCAGATAGAAACCTCGTTTAGCCACCACTTTGTTTCAGTTCAGCAGGACTATCTTTCTGCTGTCCACCCTCAGGGACTTCCATGGGAAGCATTGTTAGATTAGGCGATGCAGGCAGGCGGGGTCAGTGACGTGACTGGTGGGAGCTACAGACTGCAGCTTCAGCTGTGGTAGCTGGACACAGCTGCCTGTTTCTGGGAGAGACGCAACAGCTCCTCCCTGATGGCTTTGATCAGGGAGGCCGACGAGTGGGTGGGAGGGGCTGTATCCATGGGTGGCGGGGCTGACAGATAGCTCACCCCAGTGTCTAGGTGGGCAGGGGGTGCAGAGGGCTCCCTGATTACACTTCTGGGCATCTGGAATATAGAGGGGGACGAGTAGTCAGGACAATCCAGGAACTGAGGGCAGGAAGGATGGAAAAGCAGAAGGAAAAAAAGAGGGAGGTGGTGGCAAAAAGGAAGAAAACAGAGGAAATATGAGAAAAGTGACAGAAATAGAGAAGGAAAGACAACTAGGAAGTGTTTATAGGAATTTCCATGGCACTATTATAAACTAAACATACAATTGATTTGTTGACAATTGCATCTGTGTAAAATATTGCCACATAACAATCTCCTTGGTGAAATTAAATTCACATTGTACCTATCGATTCATTTCATGTGACAGTAGATTAAAAACAATAGATTGAATTTGTGATTTTGGAGCTTCACTCACTGCGTCCTTTTCAGGCTCTGCCCTGGAGAAATTATCATCATGGTAGTTGCTCCAGCCAATGCCTTCATTCTGGCCTGGGGGAGCTCGGACCCCTGCTGGGTAACCGTTCATCCGGCTGGCTAAGCCCACCTGTGTGAGATGATGGAACTGGGCACCTACACAGGTAGACGGGGACACACACACATACACACACAGTTACACGTACATTGATGCAATCACTGCAGCGTGAAACACTCGGTCTGTCTCTCTGCTGCGTTGCTGTCTATATGGAAATGACCAGAATCCATTTTTATTAGTCTCACATGGCAGCAGCAACATCACTCAGCTACTTTAATCATTTGAGAGACAGACAAGGTTTGATGTGAATCAAAATTATTTATTTCATACAATGAATGTATGAATGGAAACTTATCAATGAGGACTACTGCAACAGTTTGAACGTACAGGTTTACTGTTGTATGTGTGCATGTGTGTAATGTGTGTTCTGCTTGTACCCGTCGTGCCCCCGACTGGTCGCGGTCTCGCAGACGAGGGCAGCTCATCAGCGTAGAGGCCCCTGCTGGAGTACAGGCTGTCTGGCTGGAGCTGCTCAGCATGCCCCGCTGTTTCTCCTGGTGGCAGGTAGCTCGAGCCGAGGCCCTGCCTGCAACAAACACCGAGAAAAATCAACTTTCCCTTTGAATTTACTGTGTTTCAATAGGAAATAATAAGGATTCTGGTGAAAAATGGAATTCTTCTGCTTTCCAATCTCCCAGGCCTCAAAAATGTGAATCGATTTTGTCCAGCCTATAACAGCTCATATTAGTAATTTAAAATTAATCTCAAGCATTTCATAAAGACTTATTATATAATTTACAAGCACAAATTAATCACAACACAGTTGATAGCTGCTGCTGATATTCCACTTCCACTGTGCTCAAATTTCCCATGGTGATACGATATTTGACCATGAATACATCACTCGGGTTTCATTGGGCTGCTATACTCTCTACAAAATGAATGGATGTTATGAGAAAAGCTGCATTTTTGGAGCTGTGGCCTGTGTATAACAATGTTAGGACATAAATGTGTGTGTGCATGTGTGTGTGGACTTTTTGGAGCCAGTTAAGAGACCTCTGCCTGCACCTGATCCATTAAACCGATAAAATAAAGATGACTCTTCTTCAATTATTCATAAGGTCCAACTCAGTGGAGACATCTAAAGGAAAAGTGGTGGAAATCAGGCTGTACTGATCAATAAGAAATTATTTTGCAGGCAGACGTCAATGTTAAATAGCATATTATTTATTGAGTTTTTACAAAAATACTTATTTTTATTGAGTGTTCTACTAACCTTGGTATCAGACCTTGGACTGCAGGAGGGGACATGCCCAGCTCAGTAAATCTCTGGTGGTCACACACAGGTACAGAGTTAAACACTGACAACAGGCAACTCAAGTACAGAGACATGCATTTGTGGTTTTCAGGGATAATCAAATTATGAATAGAATATGACCCACTTTCACACTGTATGAAAATAAAAAAAAATAAATAAAAATACTGCAATCAATGGAAAGAATCTCTTAGTGAATAGTGATATTTTTAATAAAAGGAAAGTGGCACTGTACCTATTAATATTATAGTTCATTTGAGCAGCCGGGCTAACTTTGTAGCCAAGATTTTGTTGGATATCCTGTTTTTTTTTTTGTTTTTTTTTGTTTTTTACAGCTGACCTTTCATGGCACATTAAAACATAGAACTTGCAAAAGCAGAACCAGCAAATGGCTTTTTATGGCTTCACTGCTCACACTGCTCAGTCTCTCTATATTTGTCACTTGAGGTGAACACCAGCGTTTAACCTTTTAGGAACAGGGCAGTGATGAATGTGAAAAAAATGCAATGAAGTATGCATTTTAAGAATGTAAGTGAAAGGTTTGTGGAAAAAAAGGTTGTTTAAAATACTAGCATAGTATTTCATGCGTTTAGTTCAGATGTTTTTTAACATCATAACTACTTACTCACTTTACATTCACTTCACTTTACATTCACTTCACTTACTATTTTAATCTCTTATTCTCACAAAAGCCCTTCTAGGGATGACTGTTGAAAAGAATCACACTGCTATGATACTGTATTATTCTACGAACTAAACCACAGATAAATACGTGAATGCGTAGAATTTGCTGGTAGAGTAATCATTGTGTATGTGATAAAAAAATATCATATCTTGTGAGCTTGTGCTGGTAATATGATGCTCTGCTGTCAACATCAACTCAAAATTTGTATTCTTATATAATACACATGGGCATTGAAAACATTATTTAATTTTAGCTCAGCTTTCAAAATTATTAAATGTCAACACATTGTAAGCGCTGTTGTTTTGTAACATAAAGCATCAAGATACATACAAAAACAAATATGAGTGCATACACTGGGCTTATTATTCCAGCAGCCTTCCAAGCAGATATAACACAGTACCTTCTTGGAAACTAGCCTACACTGACAAGGCTAATGCAGATCAAGCATATGCAGGGTATGTTACTGCAGAGTCTTAGGGTTTGTACTGTAGATAGCTGACAGGGGTTGTAAGGTTGCAGCCTCATGGGGCGACAGATGGAGGAATGCTTAACTGATTATGTGCTAAGAGGACATGATTAAACTCGAAACTCTACACTTCATGCTGGGAACGATGTGAAAAAGCCTCATGAAAGGGAACGGATAATGAATAGAAAGAATTTTACATATCTGGTCACAGTTGGTCACTATAAATTGAATACTGTACTTTTTCTTTAGGTCTGTCCTAAAGATTAGTGAAATGAAGAGACAGCGAACCAGATACAGCTTAAAGGAGGCTTAGATGCCACAGAGAACCTTTTGTTGCCAAAAATATAATGGTGCTCAGCTTCAGGGGATGAGTGTGCTACTTACACCAGGAAAAGGGCTGAGACCTGGATAGGAGGGACCCCAAGGTCTGGGACCATGGCCTGGAGGGCTGGAGCTAGGGGGGTTGGTGTTGACCCCTGGGAGAGTGATCCCTGCTGTGCTGCCCTGAGAGGTGGGCGACACCAGGGCGAAGGCATCGTCCAGCAGGGAGTGCATTTGCTGCCGCGCCTCCGCGATAGTGGGCTGTGGGGGCATGTAGGGCGGTGGGGGAGGGGCATGACCTGGAGGAGAGGATGCGGGACCCAGGAAGACATCATCGGTGGGGGAGGGGCTCCTGTGAGGGGATCCTGGGCCTTGGTCGAGGTCCGACTGCAATAAACACAGTAGGGTTGGAGGATAGTTAAGATATTAACCAGAATTAATAACATGTTACATTACGTACAATGCTAATTATTAATAGCAATGCTGCAAAGAGAAAAATATACTGACAATTAGATAAATAACAGGACATGGACTTAGTACATTTACTACTGTATGAACTATTTTTTTTTTTATTCATTTGTGAGGAACCAAAACTGATGTACATGATGTATTCATGTATACCAAAACCCTTTCAATTCTTTACTACCTAAAAAGGAAAAAAGGCATGCACATCCCTGAACCATGTAGGCTGAGTGCTTCTTCATAACCTCTGTGCTTCTTACCACGTAGGCCACATTGTTGACCCCAGGGCACTTTCTGTAAGCTGCATCAGTGTCATCAGTGATGAGATGGTCTTTGTCTCCATTCAACTGTTCCTTCATCCTCTCTTTGGGGGAACGCCTCCCTCGAACACTGAGAAACAAATAAGACAAGTCATCTCTGTGAACATATTTTGTTTTCATTTTCTTAAAGCAAGTCCAGAAAAGCACAACCACAATCCAGATCAAGCCAGATCAACTTTTTTGAACACAAAACTAAAGTGCATTGACCCAAAAAATGTGCCCTGACCCTTTCTTTGGATCCATGAAGATGGAGGGCATCTGTACATTTGGGTCTAGGATCTTATCAATCTGTATCTGTGCTTTGTGATAGATGCGATCCTGGTCTTTGGGGTCTCTGATGCCACCGTTGTCGTCCATTGCAGGGAAATCATAATGGCCTTTCCTTTTGGCACGCAGACGTATTTTGTTACGATGGTGTTCAATCTCTGATTTGTGCCTTAGTGCTACCTGGATCTGAGGGAGCAAAAACGCAAAAAAATGTGTCAGGACTGCGGACTGATCAATTTGCTAAAATGAACAGTTTTTGAAATGCAAACTCAAAAGAAAAAAACCTCTTTGTTGATTTGGTTGGTGTCCGTCTGTTTGCCATTGATGGGGGGGCTGTGCAGTGGCGGGACCGCCATTGGCTGCATGGCGATAAGCTGGATTTTGTTGGGGAGTCTCCTGCTTGTGTCTGTGGTGCGAGACATTCGATCGACATGTTCAAATATGGAAGCTGAGGACAGCTGCTCCATTGTACCATTCATAGGTGGAGGACCTGAGGAATAAAGCAAGGAAGTAGTAAAACAGAGCTGACAATTCAGTCAGCAGTGTAGACAATGCAGGTCTATATGTTAATGTTGAGTTACCAGGGGTGCAGAGTGTTCAGTGACAACTACTCAGTGAGGAACACTAGAAGACATTTATATTTTATTTAACTGCCTTAACAACTTATGACAAAACTTTTCAGCAGTAACATTAAACAAGCACTGGTTTCTACTTCATTGCAAACAATGGCTTTCGCCTTTGTTTGTGAAGTTGTGTGCTCCTGCACTGTGACTGACAGCTCAGCAGACAGTGATGGATGGTGGGAACAAACAGAGCACAAGCTACAACAGAAACAAACACACAGACACAGCTGCTGGAGGTCAAACCTGAGGTCTACAGAGACACAAACGGAGAGAGGACAGACTCTTACCAATTCTATTCTTGCCTGCAAACCGCAATAGAAAGGAAAAAGAGTTTTATTGGAGATCAAAGTATCTAAGACAGAAATGGTAGCTATATATTGATAGTATGAGTAAAAGTCCTAGTTTAGTAGATTCACACTGAAATCCTTTATCATTTGTTTAGTATTTTTTAATTAAGAGAAATAAAAAGAAGAGTGATGAAAAGAGGATCGGTTCCAAAGCTGATTAAATCTTCTGGTTTGTTCATTAGTTCTAGGGAACAGAAAGCTAGAAACTGCTGTTATATGTAACAGAAAGAATACTGATACAGACTAAAGAAGCAGAAATGATAGTATGTTATACAATGTTGAGTGTGTCTCATAGACAACCTACTTCTAAAGAGTGTTGCAGAGAATATACAGTCTCAGGCAGAGTTTTATCAATAACACAACAGAGGCAGCCATTTGTCTGTGGGTGAGTCAGGCCTGCAGCCGCTGTGACTCTGGCTCCACTACATAGTCTCTTAGTGGAAATGCAGGCTTGAATCTATCAACAAGACACACTCTTTTCTTCCCCCTCCTCTCCCTAAACTTCTTTTGGCCACTGAAAAATAAGTTCCCACCAGGTATTAGGGCTTCAGTTGATATTGGCTCTTTTCATTAACCCATCTCTACTTTGCCTTTAAGCTACATCACAATCCACCTTGCTCTCAATCGGGCCATCTTTTGCCTGTTCAATCCTTTCAGTTTCCTTCTTCCCCTCCCCCCTTATTTTGTATTTGAGAGTGTGATGTGGGTGTTGCCAGGGGTACTTGCCATTTAAAACATTGATGGGGAGCTTACGACTCTGCTTGCCATCGCTGGGCGTGGCGTGGGCTCTCAGACTCTCCTTAGTTGATTCTCGCTCACTGGAACGGTCACTCACCATGGAATCACCGTCTGACGGAGAGATCCTACCAGGAAAACACAGACTTTGATGAATAATAGAAGCCATGGAACGCACTTAAATACTGATTTGCAATGCATTGTCGAATACACTTAAAGGAAAAAGCTGGGGGGGAAATCTGCTTGTACAAATACACGCTTGTAAATATATTGATTACAAATACCTAAAGTTAATGCTTGAGAAAAACAGTTTGCATTGTATTCTTATTGAAAAGTTTGAACAAGGAAGTAAAACAATAAAAAATAAATTACAATGACTTTACAAGAAGCCCTAACATAACTTTATATATTTGGAATATAGACAATTTGTGAATAAATGCAAGATCAAGGAAATAACCCTCACTTTCTAGAGCATCAATTATTGATCAGAGGATCTGTCAAGAGACTTTTGCATGGTTGACTGACCATCCCAAATGAGCTGGGTTGAAACTCAGAGTGATGGGGGTAAAAAGCAAGCCCTGTTAAATATGTACGCGTTATACATTATGTGTATTAGTTAGGTTAAAAAAGTTAGTTAAAAAAAAGTTAGTTAAAAAAAAATTCTAACTGTGTTTTGACCAAATTGTGAACTAGGAAAAGTAAAATCTGGTGACTATAACTGAGTAAAACACTATAATGAAATGCTATTTCAGAGCTTCTTGTTGGTTACTTGTTCTCTTTTTGGTGTTGTGCATTTTCTGATAGCATAACTTAGTGATGAAGACATAACTTAATGTAATTTAATGTTCTCATTTCTCATCGATTTCATACTCACTGACCTTTCACGTCTTCGCCCACTACGGGACGCCTTGATGGAGGAGGTTTTAGATATCGGGGTAGGGATCTCCCCGTTCTCAGATGGACTGAAGCCATCTTTAATGGACACAGGCAGGGGCCCAGGACCAGGCCCTGGTGGGCCAGATTCCTGGATCACCATGACATCGTCCTTACTGTGCTGGCCAAGGTGTAGCTTGGCAAAGTCAAAGCCTTTCACGCTGGGAGCCTGCAACTGCAGAGAGGGGCAAAAGAGGGAAAGAGAGGAAACTTTTAGGAATAGGAAACAGAAAAAAAGGTGGAACATAGACATACAGCAGATTTAAAGAGGGGAGAGCTAAAAAATAAAATAAATATTTACATCAGCATTTACAGGAGGGCAATTTTCAGTAACAGTGTTCATCTTTAAATTGAATGACATGGATGCATAATGACATTCATTTTCAGTTGAAACAACTGAAAATCTATTTCATTTTTTGACTTGTGAGTGAAGTGACTGCCAGATAAATACACAGACATGTTTTGAGTTTATAAGTAAAGCAGAATAAGAATTAATGGATCCAGGAGAGGAGAGCAACTCAGACAGACATTAAAGAATAAAGAGGAGAAGCGACAGACACGAGAGATGTGGGGAAACATTGAGCTGCTTGCTTTTCTTTGAGGTGGTGGGGGGATGGAAGCAGTGAGGCTATTTGAGCCCGTTGGGACTTTCCAACAGCAAAGGAGTAAACAGAGGATGTCAGATCTCAGTATGTGCGCTCTCAGTTTATGTAATTCTGGTCCTGTGACACTGCAACGTGTCCACAAGAGAAGAGTGGAGTGACATGACATGTTCTCTGAATTATATGTGCACTCACTGACTTTTGTGATGCAAAATGTTAGAAGAGGCTTGTTGGTATTGAAATATATATCTGCTCATCCAGATTGATGTTTGCAGTGTGAACATCCAAAGAGAGCGAGCATGTGTACGTTTGTTTGCTGTGATCTGCGGAATATAAACAACGGCAGTGTTTATAGGCAGCAGCTGAAACAGTCAACCTGTGTCATTAAAATTAGCACTGGGGCTGAATAAAAGCAGTAACACATTTAGTGAGCTATCTCCCATTGATTAGACTCACAATTTACTATTTAGTCTGGTTTGAAGACATATCCGGGATTTACTCAGAACAATCAGCTGAATAAATCTAAATCTACGATTTCACAACAATGATAAAGTGGTCTATACACCTCAGGATCTACACACTACAAACACATCAATACTTCACAGTGACATCATATATATAATGCTGGATCCTAATATCCACTAATGAAACAAGCACTAGCCTCTACTGCTACTACACCATATACCTCATCAATGGCTCTCCTCCCTTTAGACAACACTCCGATTTGCTCCTCTTTCTTCATCCCCTCTGTTTTCTTTAGCATTGCCTTGTTCTCTTGTTTTTGGTCCTCCAATGTATATCCTTTTTTAACTTTCCCCCTTTCCCCATCTTTGTCTTCATCTTCTTCTTCCTCCTCCTCTTCTTCTTCTTCTTCCTCCTCTTCCTCCTCCTCTTCTTCTTCTTCTTCTTCCTCTTCA
Source organism: Eupleurogrammus muticus (assembly GCA_036785175.1). Classification (NCBI taxonomy): domain Eukaryota; kingdom Metazoa; phylum Chordata; class Actinopteri; order Scombriformes; family Trichiuridae; genus Eupleurogrammus; species Eupleurogrammus muticus. The sequence goes on along the minus strand of JAYKQN010000010.1, from coordinate 13,267,364 downwards.
CTGCTCATACTCTGTTTGTACTTGGGAAACGCAACTGGTCTCTGAGCAGAGGCAATGGTGGACAGGAAAAATACTTCTCGTGATGATGAGGCACATTATTTTCCATCTAAAAACTCATATAACCACCTGAACTTTTTACCTAATGACACCTAATTATCTGCATCTACTCCGTCATTCTTTACATAACTGTACACATACATAATAGCAAACTAGGTCTATATCCTTTACACACTACCACAAAACTGCTTTGTACCTTCCCCTTTTTAACCTCCTCCTTCTCCTCCTCTTCTTCTTCATCATCCTCCTCTTCTTCCTCCTCATAGTCGTCTCCTTCACTAAACTCTATATCCTTCTTAGTTGACAGGAGTGCTTGGGGGAGAGGGGTCCTTGATTCTCTGAATGAGCTAGCAGACTGAGGGTAGAGGAGTGGTGTTAAGTGACGGAGGATTGTGTTGCACTACGTCATATTTACCTCAGCACACAGAAAATTGCACTACACTAGTGTGGGTTCATAGCTCAACTCAAATGCAAGTGGAAGGAAATGAAAGCCAGACAAATATCACCCAGCAAGACATGAAGCCCCAAAAAATACATTATATATATAAAATATATATAAAACAGGTCCATTTAGAAATCTTTGGATCTTTTAGGAATAGATGCAAGTGTCATTCCCTACATCTTACATCTAATGCAGACAGCTATTTTTGTACCAAACTTTTAAATTCCATTGCAAACAGTATAATGTATGTCAAAATGCATTATAATTTTGAATTTAGAGCCATTTGAACTGTGTAATTCAGTGTCACATTACTTTTTCTCAATTCTTGTTTCCTTGGAAACACTATCCTGTGTCTCTCCATACACTATCCATGCACTATTGTGTTTAAAACAAGGGACTATAGTCATTATAACTATTTAACAATCTTGTGTTTATCATGATTTCTAAGAACAACATCAAGAAAATTATCTGTCAAGTAACTTTAGGGCAAGATTGGACATGCTTTAAAAGTGAGAGAGAGAGACAGCGTCAGCAGCACAAAATTAAATTATTTCTATTTCTAAGTGAAAGGGAAAAAAAGGACTCACGAACAGAAAAAACAGTGAGACGAAGGATGGTTAAAACTGAAAATAGTGAGGTTCACAGCCTGTACTAGTTTAATACAGCTCATGTCCAATAATACATTTCTTACTAATTACTCATTAAACTTTTACTAATCTAATTTTAAAAGAAGGAATGAAGAAGTGAAGCAAATTTTAGGCAATGACACCTAATTAATTAGCAGTGCATATTAATTTTTAATTAAACTCAGCTTTGTAACTTTCTAAACCAGCTGCCTTAATCCTTTATCTGGAAAGAATGTAATACATAAAAAAAACAATATTATTGTATTGTTGTAGTTCATGTTTTAGTTTTTTTAGTTTTTTTTTAAGTGTACTTTTCATATTGTTATTTATTTCTTTGTTTTATTTACAATATGTAAATTTTTTTTTATGTAGCATGAATAAATATGCTGTTTTTCCTTTTCCCACAGGTAGTATACAACACTGCCGTTGCGACTCTACCTTCTGCCTCTGCTGGATGGAGGTCATGGCGTCTGGCTGGAACTCTAATTTATCTGTCCGACACAACTTCCAGTACAGGATGGAAATGATGATAATGACCACGAGGAGGGGAATCACCACCCCGATGACGATCCACATGTTGGTGTTCTCATTGTTAGAGGATGCGGATGCTACCTTCTCTACAGCTGTGGAGAAAGTAACAGAGATAGAGGGATGCAAAATTGAGGTAATGTTAAAAAATGTTAATGAAAATAAAATCTAAATAATAAATGCCAAACATATTTGTGTTTGCATGACAATTCGCTTGGACAAACACCTTGGACAAAGACCTTCTAAATTTAAGCTAAACACGCAGTAAATCTTTGGAGTGCTGCCTCTTTTCTCACTGATGTAAGACTGCAGACTTTCATTAGTTTTAATTAACATTTATATCATCCCCTGGGAAAGTACTGTAGGCGAACACAGTCAAAACAGAGACAAAGCTCCCTTGAGGGACTCTCATTAGGCCTTCATCACCTGTTTCGATTCCTACAGAGGAAGACAGGCTTTTGATACAGTGCATACAAGGACATTCTGGGATGGGGGGGCTAATTAGCTCAAATACTACTATAGACATACAAGAGCCCCATGAAGACAGAAGTTTCAGATACTCACGCTGTGCTAAAATGCCCTGAACACGATATCCCAAGACAATAGCAGCCTTCTGCATGTCCAAGGTGTTTAGTAGGTTGGCTGTTTGGAGCGCTGGCATCCTCTGACCACTGGGACCCTCCACGAAATACACAATCTCTAATGGTTGGTCCGGACCCACCAGCCGGCTTGTACTTACAACCTGGAAAAAAATCAAAAAGGTCAAGTTAGTCATTTGTCAAAAAAATTACAACGAAACCAGCTGGGATCTTACTAAAGTGGAGATACGAAAAGATATGAATTAATAGTTATTAATTTTTACTTAACCAGTATCTAATAAGGTGAAACCTTTGCCATCAGATCAACCTGAATCTATCCTGATGATCTAGATCCAAATGATTGTATCAAGTCAGACATCAGTCAATTAATTCAATAGAATCACAGGGGTCTCCTGGATCCAATCCCAGCAACTACAGGCAAGAAGCAGGGATACACAGCATATCATGGGGCGCACACACAAAACCTAGAGTATCCATTAAACCTAAATATGTTTTTGGAATATAGGACGAAGTCAGAGAACCCACGGAGAACATGTAAACTCCACACAGAAAGGTCCCACACCAAAGACTTGAACCTGTGACCTGCTTGCTGAGAGGCAACAGCACTTCCAGCTCTTCTACCATGTTATGGTGGAAGAGTTTAAATGTGGCATAGGAAATGTTAAAGTATCTCTTCAGCTTTGTGTGTGTGGGGATATGGGCATTGAGGAAACGTGCCCCAGTTGTAACACAATTAAACAGAGCAATCATGAGTCTTAATGAGCACTGCGAGATGGCTGCCTGTACTGTCCATAACCTTTTAAACAGTGTCCAGACATCATGGCATCATTTTTCTTTTTCCAAACATAAACATGTCCAGATGTTTGAAAAAGGCTGCAGGACACTCAATAGACTTATTTGTATTGCTCAGAGACAAGTCATGTGGTTTTTAGCAATCATCTTGCTTTTGTCTTCGTACTGCTGATGAACTTTTACCATATGTACCATATATACCTCCCATTTTCTGTTTTTTTCTCATTTGTTGTCCCAACCTGTGAATGTTTTACCCCAACAACATGTGTGGCAAATAGACAGTGTTCAAGGAACTGAAAATGAAATGCTTCTAAAATTGACCCTAGGATTCATGGGAGATGAAGCACTATACGCCCTACACTAAGAATAGAATGTCTGATGAAGCTCCTAATGGCCAATGTGTCATGTCATGATTTCAAATAATAAAGATGGCTTTTTAATGAAGAGTATGACACATCATTTTCTAAGGAGCTCTTGAACAATTTTTCTTTTTTTGAGACTGCAAAAATGTATTTTCCGGCACCAACTCCGAACCTCACTAGTTGCCATAGTTTTCATTAAAACTTTATAAAAGCCTCTGATTAGACATCACACACACACACACACACACACACACACACACACACACACACACACACACACACACACACACATTAATACCAGTAGTTTAAATATTTCCCCATGTTGTCTAATATGCCTGCTAACACGCCTGCGTGTGTGTGCAGTTTCTCTCTGGATGCCCTGAGGCTGACAGCACAGTCTGCTGTCTGCATTACTGGAAAGAGTAAAGTGCTGGTCATGCCTGGACTAACGCAGAAAAACGGCTGTGTCGGCTCCCTCATCCAGCGTTTAATCCAGTTCATGCATGGTTATTAGAGTGGAAAGATGGCAGGGTGAATGTGTCTCTTTATTGCACAACCCCGATTCAACCTCCTCTTCTATCTGTCTAGGTAGAATCATGCGGTATTCTCATAAGTGACGACACCACACTGATTCTGTCATGACATCTGTTTGAGATATGGGTCTTTTTATTTTTGTGTGTGTGTGTATGTGTGTCTGCAATTAAACAAGGACAAAGGATTCTTCTGAAGAACAGTCTGAGACACCTAACAGACACTCAAAGATCAGTGTCTTTGAAATGTAAAAAAACAACATCTAAACAAGGCTTCCTCAATGACACCATCATATCAAGCATCAAAGAAGCACACAATAGGTTTCCAAGTATAACAAGTATAATGACTGTGAACACACTTTCTTAAGGTAAAAAGGATACAATAGCCTAAAATTAGAGATCTAATCATAGCAGACACTAAAGCTTTACCATTCTTTCCCTAATTTGCTCTGTGGGTTTTATGGAGACAGGATGCAGAAAGGTCAGTTAATATGGTACTCAGCCAAAGATGATATTTATCACTCTGACAGCCCCCTGTTTACAGACCACCATATGCACTCAGACTTCATAAGGGCAGATCAAATATGCATTTTTTTGTTTCTCATAACAAGTCTCTTTTATCCATAAGTGTATACATGTTTAGCACTCTCTGCTCCTCTGATTTCTGAATTGTTTACTTGACTGTCTCTGCATCTCCATGCCTACCTTGTCAAACACAGAACCACACTCTCAGTCATGTTGACTGCAGGATACAGACAGACAGAGCGAGACAATTAATAATAGATCTGCTCTTTGCAGCTCTGTGGCTCACACGAGCCATCAAGTAACAGGACCAGATAAATGAGGAAGAGAAGAAAGAACAAGGACTCGCGAGGTTGTGGGTTTTTGAGTGGCTCGCCCCTGGGCTGAATGGGATGCTGTTGCCATGGAGACAGTGCCCTATCCTGTCCCCTTAGAGATGAGCTGAGCAGGTGCGGAGCGAGCCTACAAAAGCTCGAGCCTGATTAGTAAATCAGTAAGGCTTCCAGTGGCTACAAACACTGCAACACTCACATAATGAGCCCTCAGTGCTCAGGCTAGGTAGTTAGAGAGAGCTTGCATCAGGGAATAATGATAGAAATGGTACAAGCAAGGACGCTGTTTCAAGATTAAGTATTAATCCATTAACTAACTTCCAGTAAAGGAGTTTAGAAAGTTTTGTTGTGCAATAATAAACTAGTAGGTATTTTCCTCATGCTGAAGAAATGCATTGCAAGAACATCTAGATCAAACATAGACTTTGCGAATATTTGGAGTCAAATATTGAGTTTTAAAATTGTACTCACTTTGAAATGAACAAAAATCTTGTAAGGTATATTATATATATATATATATATATATATATATATATATATATATATATATATATATATATATATATATATATATATATATATATATATATATATATATATATATATATATATATATATATATATAGTGCAATATTTTATATATGAAAGCAATAAAATACCTGAATGCTGCTGTTGCCTATGGTGGTGGCTCTCTTAACACGTCTGACTAATCCCATGGCCTCTCCAAGTAACAGGGCCAAACGGCGCTCCATGTTGGCTTGAAAGGTCCTTTCACCCACTTTCTGGTTTTGAACACCCAGGAGCACTATGCACACAGACAACAGAAATAAGAAATGGCATCATATTTAAGTAGATGTAGCAGCAAAACCATGCCAATAACTGAAACTGTCATACCTGTTTTAACCCAGGAGGAGCGAAGAAACCGGCTGGTATTCAACTCTGGATAATGGAAAGCTATTAGGAAAAAAATGAGAAAAATTGAGTTTGTTTCAGTATGGTAATGCATAAGTCAAGATGACCAATGGTGATGTAACAGAAGTACAAAGCACACTTGAAACTACTACAGACTCAAATATCACATATTAAAGATTATTGTATAATACAGTTAAGCGGCTAAATATATGGGTAAAATATAAAGGCATCTCTATGAGACTCACGCTCAGCAATCTGCAAAACAGGAAAGCCCATGTAATAGCTGAATTCCACCATGGTGAGCTTCATCAGAGCATTGCTGACCTCTGACCCCATTAGATAACCCCTGGAGGTGCTCACAGTGAAGGTGATGTCAACCGGGTGCCTTACGATCCTTTGTTCCTGATCTTTAGGGGTCATTGTGATGTTAACAATCTGAAAAAAACAATTAGATAGAGATTCATTGTTTAGAGGTCAATTACAGAAAAAAATGTACAAAACAACTTCTATGAACGGATTTCTGGAAAAGATTGTTTGTCTCTTGAAAAGTTAAACTGAAGCCCCCATCCGAAAATCACTGACTTCATTAATTGGAGAAGTAGAACACAACACTAAGCAGTGTGACCCAGGGCAAAGTTTGATGGTTGTTGATGAAACATTTCCATGCTGCAAAAAGCTCTTGATTTAATCCTTAAATTTATTCTAACTAGAAGACTTTAATACAGGCATCACTGTAATAAGATTACACAAAAATCTGCCGAAGCCAACTATCTGCATTTTCAAATAAGCTCTTTATTACCAAACAGTAAGCTTATTTAATACTCAACAACTAGAGCATGGGCTCTTCAGATATACGAGTAGAAGAGCCCTAGCATCTTTGAGGTCCAATTGACAAGTGTGGGTATATCATATCTTATGTGATAAGGTGATGAAGAGTGTTCACAGTGGTAAAGACAATATGTCCTTGTCCGTCATGGTGAGGAAGGAGTGGAGTCTGGGTCATAATGTCTGCTTTGTGACTGCAGGGTCTGGATTGTATGAAGGTTGGACCAGAATAGCTTTTTTCTGTGTTGAAGTGAGCCAGTTGCTGTGTTCTGGGCATCTGATCAGAATGAAATCCCTTAGTAATGACTGGCGGATGTGGGTGAGAAGAGCGACTTCTGGGCTACTGTAGTCGTCTGGATCAAATAAACAATGGAAAATGACTGGACCGATACATAGATAAAGCATAAAACTAAACATCTGAAAGACTCTGTAACTAACCAATGGACATCTGTTATTACAAACACTATTATAATAAATAGCTCCACAGGCAATTGTTTTAGTCACTATTCATTTACTGAAATCCTTTTGATTAAACACATGAAATCAGCCGACACTGCAGCAATCATCCACTGCTGTAAAGGCCTGGAGGCGGTTTGGGTTCGGCTCAGTCAGAAAACAAGCAGCAGGTTCAGCAGTTGAGGTTGCTTGCACAAAAAAAGTATTTTTTTTTTTTAATTTTTCTCCCCCTTTACATACAGATATTACAATATGTCCAAAGTAAAGCTACAGTATGGCTTTGACTGTTGGTAAGCGGCTGTAATAGACAAATATTATGCCAGTCACACTCACGTGCACAGTGAAGTTGGTTGACTCCTTTGAGCGCCGGCGCACTTCTGCAAAGGCCTTGGTCAACCCTTTCTCAATGCTCTCACTGAAATTGCAGAACCGCACATCTATGTGACCGGGTACAAATTGCAGCACTGCAGAAAGGAGAGAAAAAATTTGGTTGGTGGTTACCCAAGAAAAAAATCTCAATATTTAAAATCAGTGAAAGTTAATTTACCTGTGTGGACTTGATATTTATTGTCTGGTGTTGTCCAGTTGGGAGATACTGACAGGAAGCGGCGCCCAGACCGTCGCACTGCATTGATGACAGATATGGCTGTGTACACAACTGGACCAGACACCACCCGAAACAAAAACTTTGGCGGGGGGTTCACAACCTTCACAAATAATACAAGAAAATATGAAGAGAATCACTCTTTAGTGTCATTATTCATGTCAAGTCCAACAATTTTGTTATTACAAAATAATGTCTTTTACATGTTTGAAGAAAGACACATGCTAGAATGCACACACATTTGCTTAAATCTCAGAGACCACCGTACAACACATTACATTTTTATGCTTTTTTAGTAATAAATACAGTTTATTATAGGTTGCTCTTTTAATAGAGTAGATATCTTTTATTGTGTTTTTCCATAAATGTCATAACACCTTACATATTTTAAAATCACTTAAAAAATATTGACTCCCTGCTGTAATAAAATTTACCTGCAGCTCAACTGACTTGTTGAATTCCCATTTCAGGATGTCTCTAACTTGAGTTTTGGCATATCCAACAGTGGCCCCAGAGGGAAAACCTTCAGGAGACAGCACAAGCTCATATCATATTGTATATATAGAATATGTATATTTGTGTTCATATAACAGTAAAACAAGACATCACACTTACCAATTTTTACTAAATAATCAGGTTTGTTAAGGTCGCAGGAATACTGTCTTGATGGTGGCACTGTCGTTGGGGTCTTACCAGGGACGATTATGACACTTGTGGATGGTTCTGTTGTAGTGGTAGTTCCAGTTGGTGCTTGATGAGTAGTAGTAGTGGTTGTTGTAGTTGTGGATTCAGCAAAGTTTGTGTTAGCTTCACTGCTAGCTGGGATCAAGGTCGATGTGGCTGGGGTGTCTTCAGTGACCCCTTGATCAGCCACCATGATAGGGGTGACCGAAGTCATATTAGGAGTTAGTTCAGTTGTGGTAGTGGTGTCTTGGGGAGAAACATCTGTTGATCCAACAGTCTTGTTAGTGGGATGTTCAGAGGGAACAGGGGAGAAGGCTGCTGTTGCACTAAAGACAGGAGTGCTGTGTATAGTATGGAAAGACTCTGTAACAAACCAATAGACATCTGTCCAAGAGGATGACATTGGATCATCTGGCAGTAAAGCTGTAGAACCAGGTAACAAAGCTGCCGTTGATGCACTGCTACTCAGGCTGATAATAGAAGTAGCTGCAGACCAAGCTTTGCTGGAAACCTGACTGACCCAGATGGAGGAAGAGGGATCAAAAAAGGGGGTTGTGACTATTGAAGGATGCAGAAGAGGCTCGGAGGCATTGACCAGCTGAGGACTCTCTTCTGTGGTTAGTACCGTTTCATCATTAGGGTCAAACCCTGACATATCACCAGAGGATTCATCCACTGTTGATTCAGTATCATTGGTAAAGCTGCTGGTCGGTGAGATATCTGTTGTACTGATGGACAGCACGGTAACGTTCCCTCTTTGTTCAGCACCGCTGTCTGATCCAGTGTTCTCCTTGGTCAACTGAGTGGTGTAATACTCCAAACTGTTCATATCAGGTAAGAGGACATCTGTTGGTTGAATGCTGAAGGTATCTAACCAATCTATGTCTGATGTTTCAGCTATATCACTGTGAATTGTTGGAGTGGGTTCCAGTGTATAGTGAATAGTAGAGGACAAAAGTGGAGGATAAATGGACTTCAGTGAAGAAATGGTGCTGTATGCAGACACGGGGCTCGAGGATGGCGAGATGTGATGAGGATTCATGGACGAAAGAGATATGCCCACCCTGGAAGGAAAGGATGTATCATAACTTTCAGTATAGATGTCCTCCAAATCATATGTGTCAGAGGGGACTTTGGTGACCACAGAGTAGTCCTCTGCCCCTGAACTGAAGAACGACATTGACTCCATGTAGTCCCCAGATCCCCAGTCCACTTCCATGGTGTTGGTGGGGTAGAAATCCTCTGGAGAGACCTCTGTGGGTTCAGATGCAGGGGATGTAGGGTGGGGAGTGATGAAAGGCACATAGTAACTAGGGGCCAGGATCTCATCTGGGTTAAGTTGCATGTTGATGTCATGGACCGGTTTGTTCTGCTGCAAAGGGACATTGCTAAGTTTCAGCTTGCTTACATCCTGAATTTTACCCGGAGTATTTACAGAAGGCTTGGGGTCAAGTAAAACATGACCTAATATATATGGTTCATCTGACTGAGAGTCAGTGAAATCCAATTCAGGGGTCTTAACAGGCCCACCAGGAAGTGACGTTATGACTGCTAATGTTTCCTCTGATGCTTCATCCTGCTGCTTTCTAGAAGCTGCCAAAGGTGCATCTTGAACCTTTTTTTCAGAAGTAAGAGTGAGTTGCGTTGTTGTTAACCCTGTAGAAGCCAAGGAGCTTATGTTGGATGCGGTAGATATATTCGACTGAGGCTGCAGCAGAGGTCTTGCAGGAGGCGGAGTGACAGAGGAAGATTGCTTGGAAGAATTTATCATTTCAAGCTTCAACTCTGTGGAGAGTTTAGTTGGTGCCTCAAATTGTGAACTAGACCTCAATAGAGGTTTGGAATGACTTAATGATGGAGTTGAAAGAGGCTGTGGTTTTTCTGTGAGGAGTTCACTTGGCATTAAGGATTTTGACTTTTCATAAGCAACATGTCCCAAATGAAAAAGCACACTGTCAGCATGGTTGGGTTCAGGAATGGATGGCAGGGCACCAGGTGACTCTGGGCTTCCAAAGGCAGTAGTCTGTGATGCTGGTAAGGCTGATGGTGATGACCCTATTGAAACTGAAACATCTTGGAGGAATCCCTTGTAGTGATGTGTGGAGCCAAATTGATACTCATCTGCAAAGGAAGAAAGAAAATAATTCATTTTAGTATTGAATAAAGACAGGTTCGTGACTGACTTTAAACATAGTAAATTGCAAGGATGTGGTCAGGATTCAAAATGTCACTTCTAAGTCGTCACATTGCACTCCGCTTTGGCAAATATTATGCATTAACTAAACAGATTTGTCTCCTCATTTATTAAAAATATAAATTGGTAAATTGTTCAACAAAAATTCAGGATGAGTTATACAACATGAACAATGACATTAAACCTCTAAAATAGCTTTAGTGTGAAAGAGCTGTGCTGGACAAGCTCATTTCAAATGGACAAAAGGAGCATTGATCTGTGAGGAAATAAGAAAAATATGAAAGCATATATTTTTTTAGAATTACTATTTCCCCTGAAATAAATCATTGCAGTAGAGTACAATACTTCATTGATTCTGTATGAGAAAGCTGCTGTAGGTTTAGGAGGTTACATGTAACATTTGTCTTTTTTTAGATCAAATCAATACTTCACTGACAGCCGATTCAGAAACTGCAACTATTGATACCAAGTGGGGTCTATAAAAGGTGTGAGCATGGAGGATAATGACACAATGATATTAGCTTGCTGTAACCAGAGTATAAATTAAATATTAGTTAACCAAATGACACTTTAAGACTTCACCTTGTACTTGTTTTTGCTTGTTTCAAGAAAAAAACATTGTACATGGTTAAAACATTGTACATGGTTAAAAACATTTAACCATGTACAAGTATGTAGTCTACATGGAGGTAGACTACATAGTCTACATAGTCTGTCTGGACTGACGAGCTCCCTCAGCAACAGACTAATCCATCCAAAGTGTCTGAGGGAGCGATATCGGAAGTCCTTCCTTCCTACAGCTGTCAGACTGTACAACAAGTACAGCTCTCAGTAACCCCCCCCCCCAACAGAAAAAGTGGACAGTGCAATACATTTATAATTCATTTATAATTCACATTTATAATTCATATTTATATATACCTGTATATATCTGTATATATCTGTATATTGTTTTTTAATTTAATTTTTTAATTTTTTTTTTTCCTTTTTAAATTTTTAAAAAAACATTTTCTAACTGCTGCTGTAGCACTGTAAATTTCCCCACTGTGGGACAATAAAGGAGCTATCTAATCTAATCTAATCTAATCTACCTGATGTCTCAATTACCTCAGTTGCTACAAAATGGAATCATTAATCTTGAAGAAAATGGAAAAAACATGGTAAATACATTTTCATGATAAAATAGATCCTCCTAGGTTACACTCAAGCTGGCCTTGACATTTTTCACACTTCCAGTTTTGACTTGTGGGAATATGCTGACACAAACAAACTGGTCATACTGTATATTCTAAAATGAGTGAGAGTTGTGGCTCAGCACCTTGATGGCCTGGTCTTTCACAGATGCACCATCTCCTGTTTGTTTTTATGGTACCTGACCTTGGAGTGATTGATGATGCAATTTCTTCCTCTTGATATTAGACCGGCCAAAATGTAGAAAAGACAAATGTAGCATATGCTATGCATTTACAACCTAATTTAGAATAGAATAGAATAGATAAACTTTATTGATCCCACAACGGGGAAATTTGTGTGTTACTGCAGCGTTACAGATAAAGAAAAAGAAAAAGAAAGTTGAAGAAGATAAAAAAAACTGTAAAAAAAATAAAAAAACACACAACACAATGTAAAATTCGCAGAATTTGTTAATCCGCATACACAGTATGCATTATCGACAGAATGGAGAGAAAATGCTAATAAATAGTAAGAAAAAAAGTATGCATAAGCAAGGCATATATACATACATACATGGATGTACATACCTACATACATACACATACACACATATTTGCATATATATATATGGACATACATATCCACGCACATACCCACATGTACACATACATAGCTAATGCACACTTAAGGTGCAGGGTGTGTGTGAAGAGAAAAAATTGACCAGTGAAAAAGTGACAGTGACTACAGTGAGGTTTATGTTTATGTTATGTTATAGAGTCTTATTGCTGTCGGGATGAATGATCTGCGAAAGCGCTCCTTCTTGCAGTGAGGGTGTTTGAGTCTCTGGCTGAAGGAGCTGCTAAGCGCACCCACTACCCCATGCAGAGGGTGATGGGGGTTGTCCATGATGGATGTCAGCTTTGCCAACATCCTCCTCTCTCCCACCACCACCACCGACTCCAGAGGACATCCCAGTACAGAGCTAGACTTCCGTACCAGTTTGTCAATTTTCCTTCTGTCCCCGTCTGAGCATCCGCCCCCCCAGCAGACTACTGCGTAGAACAGGGCAGATGCTACGACGGAGTCGTAGAAGGTCTTCAACAGAGTCCTGCACACACCAAAGGACCTTAGTCTCCTCAGCAGGTGAAGTCGACTCTGGCCCTTCTTGTACAGGACATCAGTGTTTGTGGTCCAGTCCAGTTTATTGTTCAGGTGAACACCCAGGTATTTGTAAGAGACCACTGTCTCAATGTCTTTTCCCTGGATGCTCACCGGTGTGGTGGGGAGGGACTTCCTCCTGAAGTCCACAACCATCTCCTTTGTCTTGCTGGCGTTTGAGTGGCATTTGAGTGGCATGACACTTTTTCTCCATATTGCACAACATGGTTCATGCATGGCTTCATTTGCAAAATGCCCTCATTACACTTAATGGTAAAAGAGTTTCACATGTTAGAGAAAGGCTACATGAGGGACTGAAGAGACAGACACAATATAATGTCAAAATAATTCATGATAATAGATCTTTTAACAGTTCCATGTAGCTGTATAGGTTTGCCTCTTTTAAATACACATGCTTCATATAATTTCTATAAGAACAGCTAATGTCAGATATACAGGACAGAGATAGGGATTAGAGTTAAGGTGTGTGTTTACATTAAAACAGATGTTATCTTGTGTTTTTTGGGGCAACAGATGATCAACATGTAAAACAATCACAGGGGAGAATATAATCATTACATTAAATATAGATTTCCCATTAAAGTTAGGTCTAGCTAGTTTAAAGTTGTATTTTTGTCACTGTCAGAGACAAACCGCCAACATCCTTCTACACGGTGACTCAGCAGTTGTTGGTAATGTTGCTGTTCTTTGTAGTCAACAGATGCTTCACAGAAGTGTACGCACTTGAAAATAGCCACAAAATCAGCTGAGGGAGAAGACTATATTTAACACTGGGACCAGGGAACAGATCACTTGCATCAAACATCATCAAAAAAAGAATATAGATGTCTGGAGCGTCATCTTCAAATGCAGTGCTTCATACAAGCAAACTGCCTTTGGCTAGGCCCAAGAGAAAACTCCCAACTTAATTATAACCTACTCTGGTACCTTAATTGAGTTAGCATGCTATTATAAAAGAGCCTGTTGGAGAGGGCTTGGAAAGAAAAGCCAAGACTTTCTTCTCTGAAGGCTTAGCCGTGCTGCACAGCTCCTTGTGTGCTGTGCCAAGTGTTGGAAGACGGCTGGGCAGATGCACACACGCACCAATACAGACATGCAAGCTGAGAGAATACCAACTAATGCCCTAAACATCAATAGGCAGTTAACTGGTTGTCTGATCTGTAGAGGCTGTTTAATGATGGCCTGAATCCTCAGTAGTGTGAGGAAGTTTTTAATAATCACATAAAGCCTTAAAAGGAGAAGCCACATTATTTTTTAACTACTTATATGAAAGAAGCATCAGGCCAAGCAACATTATGGGACAAATGACTGAGTTGTCATTTTCTCTGTTCACTAAGCCATCCAGTATGCAACTTGTTTTGCATAAGGCTGTAAACAACAATATTAAAGATACTACAGATACATACAAGAACAAAAACACTCACGGACCAGCTATGGATGTTTGCCTGAAGAAAATGCTGATGTTTGAGGTCATACTGTGGCACATGACCCCAAAATGTCACCTCATCTCAGCCACTCCCCCAAGTGACAAGGCCATTCATTTCTTATTACATTTTGGACAATTAACCATGCATGAATGGATTACAAAACCTACATCCAATTAAGACAAAGACTATTATAGGCAGATGTTTGGTGATAGTCCTGATAATCGTACTTATTATGGGAATAGTGATGATGAAGGTTGTTAAGGAAAAAGACAGACAGAAAATATAAAGTGGAATCAAAGATCAATGTCTTATCCCTAATGTCACAATGAGGAATAGTACTCACTATATTAATGTTGCTTGTCCAAAGTTGAACCATTATTAAAAGTAATCACCTGGCTTGTTACTTTTAATAATTGAGCATGCACGGACTGACTATCTGAAGGCTAACTGTACTGTAGGTAATAACAGGCAGCAAATGTCCGCTGCAACAGACAGTAGCCGGGCACAGAGCAAGTGAGACGGGCCTTAATTGTGGCTGACATTACAGTCGGCAAAATTTGACAAAGGCCTTGAAGACCACACAGCTCTGCCACCTGTCCCACGGAAACACGAGTGCTTCACACTCAGCTGAACAGTCATTGTCGGGCCGGTCGATGAAACTAAGCACTGAAACTCCTGCAGAAGGACACCTTCAAAGAAAGAAGAAATGTCAAGCGCTCAGCTCATGTAAATGAGAGCATGCTAGCTCGTCTTCTCGCTTCCTGATCTCACTCTCCCAGTCAGTCACCTTTTCTCTCTCTGGAGCGGTTGAAGCATCTTCACATTAAAACCTCACATTAGTGGGAATAACAAGTCATTATAGAAACAAGATCAGACAGTTAATGCATATGCAGTAAAACAGAAACTCACTTTATGTCCGACCAATAAAGACTCTTATAATTAGCTTTAATTAAAACAAAAGTTTTATTCTGCTGTTAAAATATGGCACAGTCCCATTACCTAATGTAGAGAGATTTTCATTTATTCATGACATGAAAAAAATCCCAGGCTAATAAGATTCCATTTCCATTTGCCAGGCTTTGATGTGTCTTTTAGACTTGGTCTTATTAATAGCTGCCTTGTACATGCACTGAACTAAATTCCCATTTGGCCAAATTAACAAGTAACATGTTTACAATGACTATACATGTATGTGGATAGTAGAAATTTTAGGTTAAGCCACATGATGCACAACATTGGCTGGCAGGTATGTAGATGCATTAAGTGGGTTTAGTCTCTTAAAATAGCTTTTGCAGCTCTCTACATAATATAAATGCTGTAGCCTTATTCATAAAGATCCATCTCTAACTTTAGACCCAGTGGAAACATATTCATCTTTATTTAAGCAGACGATACATGAAAAAAAACGAGTTGCCCTTCTTGTGACCTGGCCAATTTGTTCTGTCTCAGTTTATATACCCAGTTGCAGGCTTGGACCACTGCCAGCAATCATGTAAAAAGGATTCTGACAAGAGAGATTATTACTGCAGTTGGCTGATCTGGTGTTCCTTAATAAAACCCCTACAATGGAATAAAGAGGGGAAACAGCTAGAGAGACACAGCTTCAGGCATCTGAAATGGCATGAACCTTTTTAACCAGAATGGATATTGGCAAAATCTATAAAATCTTGTATTAGATAATCACAGCTCTCCACTATCCGATATATGTGTCCCATTATGGCAAATAACTCTGAATGTGGGACAATGACAAAACTGCCACGTGGTGTAACCCTGAAACACACGTGTCAAACTCAGGTCCTGTAGAGCCACGTGGGTGCAGGTTATTGCTCCAACCAGGCAGTAACACTCCTGATTCTACTAATCAACCATTAGAGCTCTTGCTAAGGACCATCATCAGTAGAAGCAGGCGTGTTAATGCCTGTTTGACACCCCTGTTCTAAATGGATTCAATATTTAAAATTTATGTGATGTGGCATTTCCTGTCAAAAAGTCTATATAAAGTAAAAACAACTGAAATAATTTGACTTTCAAATGAAAAGAAAGAACACAACATTTTCAAGATTTTGAGAGACTGGATAAATGGTTGAACTGTATTTTCAAAAGTTTGTTTGACTTTTTCATCTTTCCAACCATTATTTGTCACTGACCCATATACTGGTTGTTACAAGTGATGGAAGAAGAAACATGTTTTTTTCTATTTGACTCCAGTGTTCCTACAGACTTTTTCTTAAATTTCTAAATTTTTAGATTTTTTCTTGATTTAACCTTTTTCTTCCTAAACATAAAGCAAACATTATTTTCCCTGTCCACCTCACAACCACAGAGAATGACATGATGTATTATGCAGCCTCCTTCAACACAGAGTGAATGAGTTGTGTCATGTTTAGATGGATCACACAGAACCAAATAACAGCAATATTTTTTGCATATGCCTTTTGCATTCACTGCAAGTATCAAAGTTTTATGCAATATATGCATGAGGATTTCTTGGCTGCTACTGCTACTTTTTACTTCTATCTCACCTTTTTTTATTATAAAAAGTCAGGAGAACAGGATTCATTTAAATGTCAAATCGACATAGTAAACAAAGAAAAACTGCTAGCCTAATATAATGAACCCATGTGCAGTACACTTGAATAAGAAAGTGTGTGTAGATTCTCGCTCACCCGGGTCATTGTAGTCAAGGAGTAAGAAACAGGACTTTTTTCTTGGGGTTTGAAGACGTTTCACCTTTCAGTTCATGAACTGAAAAAGCCTTTTGGATGAACGGTGAAACGTCTTCTAGCTCCAAGAAAAAAGTCCAGTTTCTTATAATTTACCTCCTTGACAAGAAAGTGTCTCCTTTTCACTGCTACTAGTAAGATAAAATGTAATTTGGGCTCTGCTTGCTACTCATGAGTACTAATCCCAAGGCTGAATCCAAGTTAACATGGCAATGTGTATCTGGACACAGCCCTGTGTTGATGTCTGGAAGTGAATCATACTTCTTCAACGTCTTCTCTAGCCAACCGAGCCCTCGGCTCCCATAGGCAGACAGGAAAAGGTCTAGAAGTGCATCTGAGTCAGTGTCCCTTTTCAACACAGTGAGATAATTTGGATAATTGTAGAGTTGAAAGACAAAACAAAGGGCATGCTTTTGGGGCAACATTTGTGGAACATAAAAAGAACAGCAATTGCGTTTCAGTCTCCATCTTCTTTTACCAGTGACTGCATGAAGCCAGTGTATGATAGCATGAGTGTGTTTATTCTTGGATCGATGGAGTGGAAGAAACAGTGTTTCCAATATAAGACAAGGTGTATAGGCTGCATACAAATTACACATAGAGAAACCCACACTACAAGGATATGAGTTCTAACTTTTTATAGGCTACTATAGCAGGCGTACACTTGGTACAAGCCAAACAGCTGTGAAACACACACACACACACACACACACACACACACACACACACACACACACACACACACACACACACACACACACACACACACACACATTCTTGAATGTGGTGAAACCTGAGATAGCAATTACAGAACACTAATGATATAATTTGCCATGTTTGCCAGACTCCTTATTGGGGAAAAAAAGGTAATTTAATGGTTGTGTGAATTGAAAAAAAGAAGAGGAAGAAGAAAGGGTCTTTTGGTATTAAAGCTAGCTAACTACAAGCCCACACATGGTTCTGTTTTTAGCTGAGCCCCTTGCGTGACTGGCTCTTTTTAGTTGGCAGGAGCCGCGTACGCTGAGTGCAGTCAAACAATCAAGATATGGCTGTGTTGACGTTCGGTTTATCAGGGAAGCTTTTAAAAACGGAAAAAGATTGCATTGTTTTTATCAGTGGGGTTTAATTAGATCAAGTTCTCTGCCAATACTCATGCAGCCCCCCCACGGAAAAAAAAATGTCTTTTAAGGTTTTGTAACGGTGTGTTTCTTATAAAGCACACACGAGTTTCCGGTGCAATTACTTTTCGCGTTCGCACTGCACCAACAGAAATCGCATTTGAATGCTGTCCAAATGTTAACTATTGTCTAATAAATCAATAAAGGAAAAGAACAGAATAAAGTTTTGTAGTTAGAGCATTTTCCAACATCTACTGTTCACTAGTTCAATTGTGTGATTTAGCTAAAAAATGAGGGTGAAAATGGAGACCTGACTGAGGTCATGCCTGCACCTCATCAAATATTCATGTGACCCGTGTTTTGTTTTCTTGAAGGAATACTTACAAAGATAAAAGAAGCAGCACTAAAGTATAAGGTGGAGAGAAATGGAGGAGTGGAAGAAAGATAACAACAAGTAGAAATGTGGGAATCAGAGTTAAAGGTATAGGTAAATAACAAGGTAATGACAATTTTAGGAATTATATTACAGTGTGTTCACATTCAAAGAGTTGAGTGGGATGGCAGAACAAAAGTCAACTTTTTAAGAAAAGCTCTACACTACCATGCATAGAGGGACAATCACACAAACACAGAATTCCATGAACTCCCTCACTTTTTGCAGTTCTTTTCCTCGAAACACAGGAAGGCACAGACCTGTAACCAGAGAGGCCCAGAGGACCACGTCACTCTGCACCCTCCTATACTCTGCCTCAATTTTCCCACCAGAAGCCGCCACTCTCAGGCCTTTTGGTCCTTGGAGAACAAACACTGTTGATTGGGTTATTTTAAGCTCGTTTGGAAGGAAACAATTTGACAAGTACAAAAAAGTCAATATAGAAGCACGAAAGGGAATATCTGTGCTTCAGTAGACACAATGAATACTACTGCTAGGTTCCTAAAATTGTTGTGGGATGTTGAAGGGTCCAAAAACAAAATGATATCGCCGAGAGTGGCTCATAAGAGCCTGAGCTGAACGCACCATCTGCTCTGATAAGCAATCAGCTGCAGTCCATCAGAGCACATAGTGATTTGGGCTCAACACAATATGGCCTCAATGGTGCCTTCTGTCAAATTGTGAACTTTGCATTGTGCATTTCAAGCTCCCAACACTTGATAAACTGTGAGCACAGTCAACGCAATCTATTTGTGATAAATAAATAAATCCTTGCAGGCTTGTGTTTGCCAAGAGAACGGTTACTAGTTAGATCGCAGTCTGGAAGACTGGAAGTTCTCAGTTTCATAGCTGACAAGTAAGACAACGATTTTAACACAGGTGCCTTCTGTCATTATCACCTTTGATGATTCTAACCTAAAAAAAACAACAACTACAATTTCAGAAACTCTTTAACTGCCTAAATAGTTCTGAAATTAGGTCAATATAAAACCATATGCTGTATGATAATGTACTGTTTGTTATTGTTCCTTAATGTTGATGTGTGACCTTAACTGTGCAAAATGATGCATGAGTTTGACGGTAGAAAGCATGTTTTTATCCTCCTTTGATGAAAATGGGAAGTTTTTCTGTGCTCATTAAAGTTCTGAATTTAAGGGGGAAGCCTTCAACTATGATTTATAACATCACAACTGATTTGGAAGCTAATCCTGTTAAGCCTCCAGTGTACAGAACAGACTTCACAGGGAAGTAGGAGACATCTTGTGTCCAGCAGTAACTGAACATAAAACTGAGCATATTTTTTTAATATATGAGAGAGAGTTTTTTTTTATATACAAGTGGTAATTATGTTTTTTTTAGTGAAAAAGGAATATTGTCCACATATTATTGTTTAAACCCATGTTATTTTTAACTCAATACATTGTCAAGAGGGAATCTTCAACAAACAATCTAAAACATTACCGCTGGTCAGTAAATCTTGTATAACTATAATTAACTTCAAAATGGTCATTTAGAAAATCCACAAGCATGATTAAAGCAATTTGTAAATCATAACCAAGACAGTTGTAATAATATTTGCTATACTAAGTTAAGTTTGGACCATTTTAAAGATACTAATTCTGCAGTGGAAAACAGCATTCGTAAAACACAAATAGGGCACACAAAATCACTAACAGATGTAGTGCTGTTTGTGCCCCCACCCCATTCTTAGAAGAGCTGACCATATTCTAACTTTGATGTGTGACTGTGATATCTGAACATATTCTGATGTACACTGATCATTAGGGGAAGACTGACAAAAAAAAAGCATTACTAAGCCAGCGAGGTTCCACTGCTGGATAATGCTGAAGCAGGACAGGCAGCTGACAGCAGAGCCAGAAACCAGCAGCTTTCCAATAGATGTTTCTGTTAAGTGTGGAGGCCTGCTGTGTGCGAAAGTAGACAGTTTTTGGCTTTTGATTCAATGGGTTGTGCCCATTGATCTGTGACTGTCTCTCAGCACTAATGAATAATGAATGGCGGTATTGTCATCCCACACAGATCACATTTCACATGGCAACGGACAGGCACTGGTAATTAGCCAGGACTTTACTGGCTGGCTTGAACTTGCCAGTTGTTGTGGTTCAGAGAAAGACTAGTGAGCCCAAAAAATGCAAGGGCACTTCATGGTATCACATACAAATTAAAAAGCATATTATTGTCCAAATATTTCTTTCATAGCAACTGAGCAGAGGATGAATAAGACCAAGAGGAGCAAAGAAGTAAAAAGCGGGGAATACTGCCAGGTTTGGAAGACCAATTATACAACAGGTCATCATTCTCATTTCACTTTGAAACTATAAAGTGTGCTTTTTTTAAACTGGAAGAGGAAAGATGACGGAATGATGGAATAATGATTCCCCAGTTAAACAGCATAGTACAGTTTCAAGCTTCTGAAAGTGACATGTAATGGAACTAAAACAGCATAGAGATTGGTAAAGATGATGAGCACCTCCAACTCTCAGTTCAGGAGAAGCACTTTACATTATGTTTCAAAATACTTCTTTCTTATTTTGCTGTACTGGCTAATCATTTGTAAATGTAGGTACAGTCTATATACAGTAACAATATACAACCAGTCTAATGCCCAGGTCCCACTTCTTGTCATTGATTCACCTATATTGAATACATTTTTAATAGTGATATGTGGGCAGTTTCGGTCTAAATCTCCATATTAGGAATTTTATCTGGTTTTGAAACAGTTTCCTTATATCTGTATATGACTTGCAAAAGCCAATAAGACCATTATTTTAGTTATCCAAAATGCCAGAGAGAGTCAATTAGGAGAGGGAGCAATCCCAGCGAGAATAGCACAGTGAATCAAAAGAATAAAACTTTTTTCCTGAATGTTTTACAGCAGCTATATTCTAAAGCACAAATAAATACTTTGCTGGATGTGGTGTGAATGCAGCCTTAGATGTAACCTAGGTTTATAAACAGTACTAAAACATCAACACAAACAACAACAATCATCTTTCATATTTCAATGATTAATCCTACACAGCTACAAAAAGATATGACTACAAAAGAAACAATAGGATTCCTTCATCACTGCATCCAGAAAACAGCTGTGTTTTAAAAAAAATGTCCACATGAAGCCACTAAAAACAACACAAAATTAAAGGATTGCAGGACAGAATTGCCAAAATTAGATCTAACATTTTAAATTGTCCCGTTCTATTACACAGATTGGACAACTTGCTTAGGGAATAAGATCCCATTCATCAAAGTGAACAGAAAGCAACATTGGCCCACTTCTTTTAGTGTTCGACCAAATGAGTAAGAGACCAGGAGGAGAATGTCACAGGAAAGCAGATAGCCTACATCCCAGGGAGGTTTGGCATGGAAACAATCACTGACATATGAAGAAGGAACGTAGGAGTTACAATACTTTTAGAAACCCTGGGTAAAACATGCATAGAAACTTCTTTGTGGTTTCTGGCAATGGAGTTGTTATTCCATTACTGTCAAAAACATCTGGCTCTATGACCCACTAAACGCCCATCTTAGCTTTAAAAGAACCATCTCTACCAGAAGGCTCAGGCCGGATCCTTTAGCAAAGCTGATCTAACCTGATGAGCAGAAGCAAAATGCAGAGTTCATGTGGAAATCCCAAAACTTCATCTGAAACTGTTGACAGTATGGCTTTATAAGTATTTCTAAAATAAGCCTAAAATGTATGGCCTGGCTAATGTTTCAAAATGAAATCTTGGGTTTTCTTTTTTGTGTCTCTTCAGAAACCGAAGTAAAAAAGAAGGCTGACAGCGCTGGTTATTGGTCAGCAAATTAAAACAACAGCTGCAAATAGAGTTGTTAATGTTTAAGATTGACTAATTCCTGTTTTCCTGCAGGCTTTCACCCTGGCATTTACTATATAATCCTATTACCACATAATATCATGGGTTTATGGCTGCCCTTTAAACAGCTTCTTTTTACAGGGCAATATGTAGGGGGAAGGGAATTGGTGGGATCATGTCACTATCTATAAAAGTAAGTGGAAAACACCCATCAAGTGGATGGATTAGGATCCTTTCTCTTTCTCTAATTACTTGAAATTGGTTTAACACCACAGTCTGTTTCAGGGATAGAGCTGCTTCGCTTCACTTGTGAAAATTCAGACTCACACGTGGGTGCCCTCATTATGAATATCACAGCTTTCCAAGGTCATGGAGCAGCCCTGACTCGGTTCATAGTGAAAGTCAAGACATTACTAAAATCATGCCAAAGTAAACAGCAAACTGCAGACAGTGCCATACTGAAGGCAAAACAAGCTCAGGACAAGAAGGTCGCCGGTTGAATTGGCCTTGAGCAAGGCACATTATCCCAAATACTCCACTGCAGCTGTTTAGTGACCCACAAATAAGGCTGTGGTTGTACTGCTAGATGTGACTGTGGAACTGTGCGAAGTATCGCTGACAATGGGTCTTCATTCTCAGAGAATCTATCCTATGTCAATAGAGATTAAAAAATGAATAAATGGTTGAAGGTTCAAGCTAATTAATGCCTATCAGTGGCTAAAAATTGCCAGGTAGGATACTTTTCTGTGACTCTCCACAGACAAGAAGAATAGATAATGGATAGATGGCTGCGGGCTTTGGACCTATCACATACCCAATACTAGACGAGAACATGAAACCTTTACCAGAAACTAATCCATCAAGATAAAAATCTTGTTTACACCCCTCCCGCACACACACATACAAACAGGTTCATGCAGTATTCATGTTTACTTCTGTATACGATGTATGTACATATTTAATACGAGTAACTGACAAATAAAATAAAAAACTGTTTATATTTGTTATTTGATTTTCCACACCTTATAATAAGATGTCAATGTAGTTGCTACATAGTCTGTACATAGTTATTGCTGTACATAGTAATTGCACCCACTTCGAAGTGCAATTAGAACTATACTTGGTTTCTATTCTTCTTCTATTCTTCTCTTGAAAAGATATCTGAGTACGACATCATCAGTGTCACCTATCTGACAGAAGGTACAAACTCATGGATCATGTAGTGCGAGTCAGCGAAAAGGTGTAGTCTTACCTGCAACAGGTGAGTCAGCTGTGATTATGGTTACCATCACCATTATCCCCAGAAACACTGCACACCGGCCACGGACACAGATAAGAGCCTCGAGCATTGCCACCAAATCCACGGAGGAGAGTAAACCTGCCATCGTATGGCGGGGGGTGGTCAAGGCATTTCATCCACTTAAGAAGAGGAGAGTCATTCCTGAAGAGACAGTCGAGGTTTGTGGTATCTGGAGCTGCGTAGTGGTGGTGTAGGTGTTCTTTATTTTAAAACCCCTCCTTCCATAACATGTGCTTGAAGGGAAGGCTGTGGAAGACAAAAGAGCAACAGTGTGACACTCAAAACAAAGCAACCACATTTTACTACTTGAGCACCCTCCAATAACCCGTAAGTTGGGAAAAGGGCTTTTAAACTTGAGGTACACCAGGAATGCACACTCTCTTCGAATAACTCAAAACCTTTGGAACAAACCTTTTGTCATATTTACATGAAATATTAGGCAAATACAAGTGTTAGAAATTGTATTATTAAGGATTCATTTCATTCAGATCAAAGACAGTCTAAATGCTGCTAAGGTGCATGATGATGATGATGATAGATTCTGCTAAGCTAAATGAATTGGAACCTTAATGAGAATTATAGTAAACACCTGTGTTTACCTACCATTTCACGTCAATATGGCTGCCGTGAAAAAAAGGGCCACCTTCTTCAGCCTCTTTTTTTCAAATTCATTTTTTAGCAGTTATTTCTAAACCTGCATAACAGCATAACATATACTAATTCAGGTTTTTCGTTTCGTTTGTATACAATATATATATATATATATATATATATATATATATATATATATATATATATATATATATATATACACACACCTGGCATTAAATACAATTATACATATAGGCTGCTGACTGTAAAGTGCTGATCCTGCCACATTCACTCGCACATGGGCAGCTACGTCTGTATGGTGACGTTAATACCAATTATAACAGGCGAAACGGGAGGAATTACAAACCCTTTAGGTCAATTTAACAACTTTAGCCAACTCGACGAAGGCTGATAGACGAGTGACGTGGTGATTAAGCTGAAAGCTCCGTGTGTGTTAGCTTTCAGTCATGAAACAGACAGTAACAGTGCAGCCTCTTGTCCTACATCCCGTCCCGTTACTTGCAAGCTTAGCGGTCATGTGGCTCTTCATAAGGCTCGACAAAGCAGGTTATATCCCTCATTCGACTCATTTGAGGGAACCGAGCGAACTGCTAACACGGGTCAGCTAACATACTTTGGTAATATCCCCAAAGCTAGCATGTGAGCGCACAGATAACACGATTATTCTTTTTCCTCCTATCCTCCATCCAGCCATTCCTGTCAGCCAGCTCATAGCTGCGTATTCAGACTTACCAAAAAAAGAGAGAGACGGAGCTCCAACTATTAATTCCTTTGTCCGGGTAACGGGAGAATATCCTTGAATGAAACCGAACGCAGTCTGAAGCCTCGTCATATACCTTCATGTAAGCACCTGCCCTCGTTTAAAGTTCTTTCAGTAAACATATAGACGATAGCTGGCTTCCATCTGACACTCTTTTTAACAGTTACCTTCTCTCGTCCTGAGGATCGGGTTAGCCCCGCCCCCTGACAGATCTGATTAGTTTATCGTTTGCCCAGACGCGCTCTCATTGGCTGAGGCTCTCTTCTGTCAGAGTGGGGTTTTAAAATTAAGGTTGGTCATCTCCAACTAGCGTCTGCGGCTTCCACGGCAACGTCGTCTCATATCGGTGATGATGGATGTTTGACGTACGTGATATAAAGAAGCTAAACGGCGTTTTTTTATTTATTTATTTTTTATTTTAGAAACATTTATTAAAAAAAAAATCTTTATGTATATTTTTGTATTTTTCACAATATTTTTCATGAACTAGAATGACTGATTGCATTCAGATTTACATGTTCCTATTTCGATTTTGTATTAATTTTTTTTAGGAAAAAAAGGAAAAGAAGAAAAAGACCGTTGGATAAAAAGAGTTTATCCACGCTTCCTGCTGACGTATATGTTACGTTTTTTGCGCAGGTGGCCTACATTTGATCATTTTTTTCTCATTAATCAACTTTTTTTTCTAACGCAGTGTTGCACCCCATACAGGAAACAGAATTAAATGGAGCAGTTGAGAATGATGTTTTTTAATGCAGCCTACTCCTCAAACCCTGTGGGTAGCTAAATGTTCAGGAGCCTGCAAAGCTCGAGAAAATTATCCTGTGCATGCTGTAAACATCGTGCATAATACGGGTTTCTGGTTGAAAATAAATAGGGATGATCAACATAACCTAATAACGTCAGTGCCAGTGTGGGCATCTACATCAACATTTTTGGTGCATAGCTCCACCTAGTGGTGGTATTCTACTATAACAACAAGTACGGTAGCAGAACCATGGATGGGCTTTATTATATATTATTATGTATTTCTCTTTTTAGAATATAACTTAACCCTATGTCAATATTCTGTTTTGTTATTATAACACTCACAGAGAAAATTGATAACTTACTGCATTATTGTATTCTGACAATTCTTTGACGCTTTCATTACATTAAACATTGAATAAAGAGCCATTATTTGTAATAAAGTAGTTTCATGTTATATTTTTACTTAAGTAAAGGATTAGAATATTCCCAAATAAAACCATGCCTATAGGCAACAATACCTCTTTTGTTGAAATTACATATAGAAGTGTAGGAGTAAGGTAGTTTTTACAGAGTTTGCCCAATATCTTTTCATTGGGACTAATCAGTTTGATATTGGGTAGTAATAGTGTGTTTTAATGTGTGTGTTTTTTTAAATATTGTATATTTTTATTTCTAGTAGTAGTATATTTAGAGTTACTAAACCCAAGCATGCACACATACACCACAGTAATAAACAGGAGACTGGTGCCGTGACTTAACAGTTTAATGTAAATCCAAGACAAAGTGTGATTACATTTTCTACACATATACAATATGCATATGTGAGCATACAAATTCTCATTAATAACTCGATTCACCTCGGAGACCGAAAAAATGATCAAAAGTAACAGTGAATAACAAGCTATAACATAGTTCACCACATCGCGAGCCCCTTCTCACCCTACAGTTAGTAAAGAGGACAATTAAAATAACTATATTCTTCTATTTGACGAAGCTGTTTGTCTGTTAAAATCCTCCTGTAAATTTACAATGCTATCATTAGTTTTTTCGAAGCCTAATATAAATTCAATCCATTTTTCTACAACGAAAATGATTAAGAGAAGCACACAACATCATAATGGTAACATAAGCGCTTAGTAGCAAGTACTCAACTTGTTAGGAGGTTTAATTAATCCTTCTTCTTATTGTCATTATTATATTTATTTAAACATTCTATAAAGCCAGTAAAATATCCATTCTCATAACATACTTAATAATATTAGGCTAAGGAGCAGGGTATACATAGAACGCTACATCAACAGATTGAAATAATGAGACATCACACCCCAATAAACAAAAGTAAATAAGAAAAGACAATTAACAGAGAAGTATACTAGGAAATACTGCAGCACACATTAGCTTTATCGACAAAGAATGAGATTTTATACCATTGACAAACCATACAGCAATGGACACAAAAGGGGGGTCAGGGTTTGATGCACTCTTAGGTCTTAAGAAACTGTAAATAAGCTGATTTTTTCACTTGCATGAAAGTTGCAGTGCAAGTAGTTATTTAAGAAGTTTAGCTACACTGATTTTACTGGAAAGTAAAGGAATCATGTCACTTTTTTTTTTACACATGACTGTGACATGTCATATTTTCGAAGTGTAAACAGGCAAATCTGACCTCGAACGCAGCTTTGGTCTACCAGCCCCAGATTCCACTTATTAACACTACCAATATCACTTTTTTGGCTAAAAAAAATCTCTCTGAAGGTAAATGGGAGAAGCTACAATTTTCATCCATCAATTGTGCACCAGCATCAAATTAGAGAAATCAGCTGGTAGAAATTGTTTCATATTCTTGGCTGGTTTTCACACAGATCGTCGTATATATTTTCAAGCCGTTTTGGTAAATTCACATGTCGCGATCATCCGACGCGCTCTATCAGTGATGGCATCAAACCTTGACCACCTCACCCTGAATTCCCCCGAGGAATAGCCAGCAAAGGAGCAGGTCTCCTTAACGAAAGGAAGAAGAAAAAAAACAGTACACTCTCATCCAAAAAAAGGGCTTTAAGAATGTTCGTGTAGCTAGATTATGAATTTCCTGGTGACAGAAAAAGTACATCAGCACATGATTAATCCACCCAACACCTGTTCCTAACCCCTTTATACTTTGGGAAGCAGCTGCGACTTTTTTTTTTTTTTTTTCCCCGAATGATTTATACTATATGAAGGTGTGGGGCTAAAGTTGCAGGTTATCTGTTCACTTCTGGCTAAGCTTCAAGTTTGTCTGAAGAAGACTGATGTAGCATTGTGTGCCATGCTCTCAGGAATGTTTCTCAGTGTTACCGAAGCTCCATGGAGGAGAAGTATTCACGATAACACCACGAGCAAAAGATGGAGTCGCAAGTTTTGAGTGTGTTTAATGCCAGGTAAGGAGAATGCCAGGCTCCATAGAGAGCGAGATGCTGCCTTATATTTTCTCTAATTCAAATGACACCTTAAAGCTTTGGAGGTATTGTTGGTTATTTGGAAGGCAGTACTCTAACAATAAAGTCGCTAGCTGGGAAGGCTATGCTCATCTCAACAACACGAAACACCTTTACACTCTACTTAAGCACATTTTGGTAATTGTAAGGTCACTCGATCTACGTTAATGCTCACGTTTCTGATTCCCCCTTATTTTTTTTTTTTTTTATAAAACACAAAACATTGGCTATGTGAAACAGAGTGAAAGACGAAGGTATCATACACATCAAGTTATTTCCCACAATGTTAAGCACACAGGGTTTCTCTTGAATGGTTGGATATTTCCTGCTAGAAAATATAGAACCCCTTTTCTAATCATGAGGATAGTGGTAATTTTACATTATTTCTCTCAAATGGGATTTTGCTGGAGATCGGATGGATAATTATTGCATCATGCATGGCCACAAATGGTGTAGAAATTAAATTAATGGTCACCCACTGAGGAAGATCTAAAGCCATTTCAGATGTTGCAGGTCACGTATTACATTCATATTGTGTAGGTGACCATGGTTTTAAAGGTATTGTTGGTACATTTTTGATTAATTCATTTTACAGGTCTGTCTATTCCATGGCACCCTAATGTAAAACAAACTTTTTTTTCTCTCTCTCTTTTTTTTTTTTTTTTACAAATTAATTTTTTACAACACCGATAAAGCTACAACATCAAGAACGTAAAATAAAATAATAATAATTATAATAATGATAATAACTGGCATATAAAACAATTTGGAGAGAGGTTAGCTCATTGAACAAATTATTTGATCATTCAATCTAGATTGGGGCAAAGTGTGAGGAATAATGAAGAGAATAAAAGCAAAAAGAAAAACAAAGCTTAAAGACAGACTGCAGCTCTTCTCAAAGTTGAAAAAGAAAATAAATGAAGTATGTTAAATCCTCCCTGTGTACTTGTACATTGTATACACACATGCATTTGTGTGGGGATAAAAGAACATGTCCTAGAAAGCACTTTTTTAGAGATGGACACCAGAAGTTATTGCCTGTCTGTTCTAGCAATGCTGCGGAGGATTGCTTGTACTGTACTGTGCTGTGCTGTACATGGTCAATCTGTTGAACTCTTTGGTGGGAGGAGCGAGAAAAGTCGAGACTGTGACAATGCTGTCCCCGTGGTAACAAGAGAGGGAGGGGACAGGACAGCAGTCTAGGATTGGTTAATGTCAAATTCCCTCAAACAGTGGAATGTTTCAGTAGTCTGCCTCATAACAAGAGGAGCCAAAAGATGTCAATGGAAAGTCATCTCCCTTATGCATGTGTGCTTAGGCCCCAGTGACCAAGAGTAAATTAATATGATAATAAAAAAAAAAAAAAAACAACATCAACAGAACAGAGAAGAATGATGTTACCAGCAATGTACTATGTAATCACATCTTAAACTGCCCGGACCCAAGGCCTATGAGCTGACGGGGAGTGGAGAGTTTCAGGGAAACAAGTACCAGGATGAAAGACCACTCAGGGGCCCCATCAAGTAATGTCTTAAAGATTGTTGGATTTCAAACCTGTGGCAATCCTCATGTGTCTATCTATGAGGGCCCCGTTGGATTATCATCAACTCAACACCTACTAGCATCAGCAGTGTTGCAACACTTTACACAATTTCACCCACCTCCACGGAATACTAAATATTACTGTACATCAACCCCCAGGTTACAAAATAGAAATGAGCCTGACATATAATAAAAACACACACACGCACACACACGCACACTCTCTGATAAAACATCCACAAGAATTATTGCAACAATCTCTAAAAATAAACACAACATGTACTACAGCCATGTAAAAAGTTCAAGATAATGTTAAGTTAAAAAAAAAAAAAACTAAAAAACAAAATCACTTCAAATGCAAGTACTATGGCATACCATGAAGGAGGGGGGGGCTTTCACTAAACCACCAGCAGTTCTAATGTGCCCACTTCATGAGGACATTTGAACAAAGGGGATTATTTGTATCATTGGCTACGAGGAAATGAAGTCTGTTAAATCAAGCAGCAAACACACGAAGCAACAGCCCTATCGGTTCTCTAAGTGTTTCCGGTATATCCCTATTTCCGGCTGGCGCGGCGATGTCTGTGGTGTACCCGGTTCGAAGACAAATGGACAGTGGCGACAAATCGAGCTGGTTTTCCCACGAGATGCCCTTCCAGGTGTACGCTGTGGCATTTCCCTTCTGTTCCAGTCCTGCAGCTCTGAGATGCTATCCAAACCTCACGCCCCAAACAACTAACTTCCAATTATCTTCGCTGAGAAAAAAAAACAAAAACAAAAAAAAAACGGCAACGACGACGACAAAAAAAAAAAAAAAAAAAGGTTTTCATGTCACAATTCATGGTGTGCATTCGGGTAAGGTAGTGCCCCCTGCGGCTCCTACCGACCAACCGGGCTCAGTGTTACTATCAACCTGCTCAGTGCCAACTTTGCTACCATTTTAGTCCCATTAAAGATAGAGTTTCACCCTGCCCTCCACGGCCCCTACCTAAAACTGACCCTATGCTTTCAACCAGCCCCCCTCATTTGTGCCTACACAGTGTCTCTCTAAAAAACAACCCCTCCATACCCTGTTTTCTTTTGCTGCAGCCAGGCTATCTCCAGCCTCACAGAATCGCCCCTCATTGCAACAATCACTTCCTGTCAGGCCCTTCTCTCGGACTAGCTTTTAACCTTAGAAACGCCCTCTACTGTGTCTCAAACATTGTACTGTATCTCATTCCCTGTACATGACACAGAGCTAATATCTCTGCTCTGTAAATCATGATGCATGAATTCCCTTGAGTAAATATTAATAATAAAAAAAAAAAAAATCATAGAAACTAACAAAAAGACCCGAACATATTCCAAACTAAAGCCACATGTTGGGTGCCACTGTGATAAGAGGTTTACGGCTACAGCTATACTGTACATTTTTATATTTACATTAATATCCAGAGCAAATGTAACAAGAATTGTATCTATGACTTTGGTAAGTACCCCAGGCAAGTTATCTCATGCACACATAATAAAATAGCTCAGCTCGATATCAACACTGACATTAATCTTCATCCAACTATAGAATGCTGTCGTTAAGGACAGGAAACAGCAAGGGCTGAGCCTACACCTGGAAGAGAGCTACAACTGCCCCGACTAGGATGTCAAACCAGGGAAACATGTCTCTCTACGTATAGCTAAACTCTCCTGTGGCTTTCAGGATCCAAGCCAAGTAAACTGTGTCGGTATATCTGTAAGGCACTACGAGGGAACAATGGTCAAAACCTAAAGACCGGAGAGGGTTTTGAGGAGGTGGACTACACACGCATGGCTGACAGTAGCACACACAGACAATCACATTGTACATGCCTATGTTATTATAACCACTTTTTGTGCAATCACATTGAAAAAAATAATAATAAAAGAGGAACAAATCTATTGGTATCAGGAAAAAAAACAAACTCTTCTTTAAAACAAACAGGTGCAGACTGCTACATTCTAAGAACGGGGCCCAGCTAAGACACCTATAGCTAAAACTGAAGTATCGTCATAAAGGTGAAACATAAAAGTAACTATCTATAAATACACTACAAAGTTTCATGTCTTCTGTTGGTTATATTTCCAGAAGCCTCCTCGGCTGAAGAAGGTGGCGTGGGGGGGGGGGTCGCCTCTCTGTTCCCCCCCCACACCGTGAATGATTTGGAAATATTAAGACAGTTCAAGGCCATCAGTATTTTTTTTTTCTTTGAAGAGCAGCAGGTTTCCGTATTTCACCTTCACCCAAGGTCTCTTGGGATTTAAAATTTCCAGTCAGTAACCCCTGGTCAACAGTCACTTCCCAAATTTAAGAGGGGTAAATAAAAGAAAACAAAACCAGAAAACCTTCCACTGTTCCAAAAAGGCCTGTTTCAAGCTCCCCTGTAAAACTAATGAGACATTACTTTCCTCATAAAGTAAAGCAAAGTAAAGACAACAACAAAAAAAAAGCGAAACTGGCCCTTTCAGGGGAAAAAAAAAATTGAAAACAAAACACCTTGAACTGTACCCCTCTGAAATCCAACCCTCCGTCTTTCCCTTCTGGAGAGGCTGTGAATCTTTTTTTTTTTTCTCTTTTTCTCTCTCGTCGTTTCATCTTCAAGTTATTCGTGACAGTTTCATGAGGGTTGCATGTTCCTCTGTCTCTGTTTGTGTCTGAGGTCGAGGACGGGGCGGTGGGTGGGGTGGGGGGGAAGCAGCAGCGCTAGGTCAGGCTCTCCAGTGTCTTGGGTCAGTGTGTTCTCTAGAGGTAAGGGTACTGGTTGACCTTGGTGGGGCTCAGCGGGTATCCAGTGTAGACAGTGGAGGCGGGCGAGGCGCTGATGTAGGCCTGGTGGGCGAACTGGGCCTGGTACTGGCTGTGGTGCAGGGTGGGCGAGGGCAGCACGCGGTGGCCCATGCTCACCGGCACCTGGTGGACGATGCTCGGCGGGTAGCTCCCGTGCTGGACGGCGTGCCGCGCCGTGCCCTGCGCCGCCACCAGGTGGGCCACGGTGCCGGTGGAGCCCAGGGCGGCGGGGGCCGTGTAGGTGTAGAGGTGGGGTTGGCTGGGGAGGTGCGTGGCGGCCAGGTGCGGGTGGACGTTGCCCGTGTGGGAGGGGCTGTTGTGATGGAAGGAGTACGGCGCTTGGGTGGCGATGGTGGGGGTGATGTATGCCTGCTGGCGCCGGTGACCTCCGTTTCGCTCGGCTACCATGTGCTGCTGGGCCTGGAGGAGGAGGTCGGAATGAGAGTCAGAATTAGAAGTGCTACTCCCAAAAATGCAATATTAAAACACAGGATAGGTGGTCAATGGTTAATATATTAAAAAAAATATATATATACTGTATATATATATATATGAATATATATAACCACTCAAATATAAATTGTAAAGTTCCACCAATGTAGAACATGAAATAAAAAGTAGCATGAAAATAATTGATAGAAATTTCACATTAAAATGTCACAAATATTACATAAATAGAAGGCCCGAAAATTTTTCAATTTTTCTGACTTCATAAACCACTTAGAAATATCTGTATCTTTGAAAGGAATGCACTGTTTTTTTTAATAAAGATAACATTAATCTAATCAGAAATACACTCTATACAGTGTGAATGTGGTAAATGACTATTCTAGCTACAAATGTCTGGTTCTAATGCACTTTCTCCATAGGTGTACAGAGGCCCATTACCAGCAAGCATCACTCCAGTGTTCTAATGGTACTTTGTGTTAATTGCATTAGAAGCTAGTGGATGATTAGAAAACCGTTGTAATTGTGTAATTAAGTAAGCACGTCTGAGAACAGCTTCTCTGGTTAGCTGGAACATTCCTTTACAAAAGCAAGGTCTGAAGGAGAAAATTAAAAATAATAAATTATAATAATAAATTATATTTTCTATTCATTTTGCAAATCATTTAATAAATGAAAATATGCACAAAAGCACAAAATTGTTAGGGTGACCCAAAACTATTGAACAGTAGTGTATAAAAAAATGTATATAAACTGTTATAGTTATAATAAGTTGCACCAGGGTATAATATAAAAAAAAAGTAGTACCATGATCATGATTAATAGAAATGTCATATTGTCATAATGTCTCTCTGTGTTTGAAGAAGATATGTATAAAATTATATTAGGGATATAAGATTGTTGTGACTTCACTACAAACAAAGAATAAGGTGGTCTTTTCACTGCAACCCTTTTAAAGTCCCATATTGCAGTGGTTTTCAGACTTCTGATTTGAATGGCGTTAATAAGGTGGACAGTAACTGTATAGTTGCAACATCTCAATTTCACTGTACACATCACAATGTATGCTGGCTGTGTGCATTTAAAAACAAAGTTTTGGGTCAAAAATTTTAAACCGTATTTTATGATTTGTCACTGACCCATTTATAGAACATCGAGGCCTTATAATAACTAAAAATCTGCAAAAAAACTCACTTGTTATGATACAGAACCTTTAAACCCAGTTGGATACTGTCACAAATACACTGTCAAACTCAAAACGCAGAGAGTTTTTCCCCATTCATGTCCCCTCGTACCTGGCTGAGATTGAGAGGCTGCTGCTGGAGGGGGTGTGGCCCTGAGCGCTGCTGTCTGTAGGACCCGCCTCCAGCCACGCCCCCTGGTACGTGATTATTGCCAGACACCACACCGTTGGAGGATTTGAACTTGTAAGCTGAATTCTGATGGTTCATTGCATCTGCGCAGGAGGAGAGACATGTTAGGTTGAAAAAGCCTTACACACACACACACACACACACACACACACACGCAGCAGCTAACGCATGAAGCCTGTTACCTGGCATCAGGCGCTCACACGAATTGGGGACTTCACTGGTCTGGGTTTTGAGCGGGGGGATGATGATGGTGCGTGGGTTGCCGTTGTTGTAGTTGTCCAGTATGGTCGTCTTTGTGTCGTAGCTGTTGTTGTTGTTGTGGGGTCTGGACTCCACAGTGTAAGGGCTGTTGTTGCTGGAACAGTCGGAGTCGGGTGAATCGTGGACCGTCACGCAGCTGATGACATTCTTCCTTTGTTTAGAAGACGAGCTGGAAAGAAAACAGAACAGCACCAGAGTGCAATTTACTGTTTAGCTGCAATCGCTGTGCACAGTGAAAGATTAACTCAAAGCAACCCAAGCAACAAAACAAAACTCATTACTAGATCTCATAGCATGTCCTTTCTGTAGTTGTATATGTTGGCATGAAGGAAAATATATTGTGTGCAGTTAAAATTATGATTTTGTTTTTGCAAGGTGTATATATGTAGTCTTTATTGCTTGCAATTTAAAAAAAAAGGAAAAAGAAAAGGTCTTTGTGGTTTAGTATAGCAAATCACCATATACCATTTGGGCGTTGTCCCTGACATATCTATAAAACTGATTGATCAATGGTCACAAAATCTGAACATCCCAGGAATTATGGCCATGGATAGAGCAGTTGGCATTTTACGACTCTCGATCAAATCAATTTTATAGTTGTACAGTCATTTGATAACAAAGACGCAAAGATATGTCACTGGAAATGCCTGCGCTGTGCACTAGTCGGAAATCCAAAACAAGAGACAACAGAAAAATCAGATGACATAAAAGTTGGCCGCTTACGGTGGTGAAAACAGAAGTAAGCCGCGTTTTTTCTAAAATCGTTTGTTGCGCTTCCCTTCTGAGGCTGCAGCGCTTTGTGCTTATCCTGGATATTCGCTTTGCAGCGACTGTAAAATCCGAGCCTGCAAATCTCGCATGTCCAGCACCACGAGTGCTGACACCCACAGACGAAACCCCTGGCCCCGTACGAGTTGCAAACGAGGAATTTTTTAATTCCTAAAACCCCCCCCTACCTTTTGTTTTGCTTGTGGTCGTCCTCCTCGTCCGTGTCGCTGCTGATGGTGATGATGCTGACGGCGGGGCTGGGCGTGTCGGGGATGACGATGGTCTGCCTGGGCACGTGGTGCTGATGCTGGTGGTCGCGCGTGGTGCTGGACGCCGGCTCCGCCTCGCCCGCCCCCCACCCCGCGCCCCCGCAGCCCTGCAGGGCCGGGCAGTTAGAGGCCGGGCCGTTCTGCAGCACGGCGCAGCGTGGCGGCGTGTTCTCCTTCACCCGCTTGGAGCGCTGTGGGGACAGCACCGCCTGCGAGGACGACACCTCGTAGGCCGACATGTTCCTTTGAGAGAAAGACAGAAAAACGGGGATTGACCTGTCTGTGGGTTTGCAAGAGACGCCATCACCACGGGGACGGTGCCTCACGGTGATCGAGAGTGTTAGTACCTCGCAGACATTTGGTGCTGTTTGCTCTTTTTGGAAGAAGAGTTGTTATTGGTCGAGGGCTGCCTCATCACATGCGCCACTCCCACATTGAGCGTCTGGTTGGATGGGAGCGTGACGTGGCCGGCTAGCAAGGCTGGCTGCTGCATGATGGGATTATAATGGCTTCCATGAGGGTGGGAATTCCTGTGATACAGACACAGTTTTGTGTTAGAACAATAATCTAACAAGACAATTGGAAGTGGATTTGATAATGGGGAATACGTTGAAATATTAAGATGAGTCAAAACCTAATATAACACATAAGTAATGTGACAGGTGATACATTTCCCACGGACGCCAGTGGATGGCAGCAGCTAACTTTTGTAGAGAGAGCAGGAGAGGGAAGCAGTGAAGGGAGAGAGCAAGGAGGGAGGGCAGAGGAGCTGACACGAGCAGCTGTGGAGCGATAGCTCTGCAGAGGAAGTGCGACACTTTCCCAATCGTCTCTCCGAGGACAGCAGAGCCGCCGCTGGACAGGAAGGGAGGGAGAGACGAGGAGGGAGCGGAAAAGGCGAGGAGGAGCGGGGTTGTCTGGTCACAGGCGGACAGCTTCGAATGAACGGCGAGCATGCAGGGCCCCGGCAGCCCTCCACACAGACACACACACACACACACACACACACACACACACACACACACATTACATACATGCATCCTCCTTATCTCCCTGCAGATTGCCTTCTTCTCCTATCTATCCATCCATTTATCGAGTCATCCCACTGACAGGCCATACTCAACATGATGTCTACATGTACACATATCCCATCTCCCTGAGGTGACTCTGCTCTTATAAAAGCATCCATGTCCGCATGGGGATTGTGATTCATTGAAGATAGGACGAGCTGTCAGTGAGGTAAAGGCTCCTCAGTCAGTCAGTCTTACAGTCTGCACCAACATCTCCCTATAGCACATTCTGACCTTTATAAAGCTGCAAAACCGCTGTTATTATGTGTCTAAATTTGATTTGACAAATTGCTTCGCTTCTAAAGCTTTTCAAATTACAAACACCAAATTGGTCGGATTCGTCCAGTCAGCCTAATCCTCATGTAAAGGAGGGCAGATTCGAAAACCTGTGGACAACACAGTGCACGGGCTTAAAAAAATGCTCTCCAAAATCGGTGAAGGTTAAGACTGGCTGGGAGCGGTGAGGAGTAAGGGAGCCGTGTTGTTTACCTCCAGTTGGCGAGAGGCTGTGTGCTGCTCATGGAGTCGGGGATGACAGTGGCGTGCTGGACTGAGGTGTGGGTGAGCTGCTGCCAGGCTGGAGGCAGCAGGATCTGCTGGGTGCCGCTGGGCCAGGCCTGCTGAGGTGGGAGAGGACGGAACGGGGGATAAATAAAGAGAGGGGGGGGGGGTGAAAAGTAGAGAGAGAAAGGACAAAAAAAGGAGACGCAGAAGGCAAAAGTTACCCAGGGTATACTGTAGTATTCCTTAATTAAACATAAATTCACCAACAGCGGCGACCCACTGAACCCGGCTGATTAGTTTTGAGCGTGTTGTGATAAATGACTGTATATTTTCCAAAAGTGCATCACAGCTGGCTTAAAGCAGCTTCTGGCCATGCAAAATGAACTCTGCCAGTTTCAAGGAGACACCCATCGACAAAAGAGATAAGGCTGGGACTTAAAGATGTACAGTGGCGCCTTGCCTTGTGCGTGTGTGTGTAGGCAGGCATGCCTACGCCAGCGCAGGTCCGCGCAATTATGTGTTTGACTAGAGTCAAATCAACCTATGTTTTAATTAAATTTGTAGGCCCACTCGAGCCGCGGAGAAAGAGGCTACTTTGTATTTCTGAAGCAGAACCGAAAGGAGTATCAGCTATAATACGCCCCAAGATGTGCCAAGATGAGTGTGTGTGTGTGCGCACGCATGACTGAGTGTGTTTGTGTGTTACTCTGTGTGTAACCCTAATAGTTTAATGCAGTTCTATTGATTAGCACTTTAATGTCAGGGCTAATGAATTGTTCCTTTAATACCATTTGCACATCTATTTACAACGGCATCAGTATGTGCCGCAGCACGCACACGTTTAAATGGGAGGCGAAACAGAAAGTAGAGAGAGAGGCGCCATGCAAAGTGGAAAGCAGCTATTCTGTGGATGTAGTTTTTTTTTTTTCAACCTACCAATTCATATATTGGCTTTGTTATCCCTGTTTCCATTATAAGCGCATAATTAAGTAGCTGTTGGCTCGTGGATGTTGGACTGTTTTCGTCTAAAGCAGGTCGCAAAGTCCAAACCAGGCAGCCTGTGGGAGAGGTGCTGCGGGGGGTATCTGCAGGCCAGCAGAGCCCTGTTGTTTGTGCACTGATGACTGACATCTCTAATGGAACATTCTGGAGCTGGAGATGGTCTTTATATTCAAGACCACATCCAAGGCCTTTTATCAACATGCCATTAAGGGACTATAATACGTCCATCCATCTCTTGTTTCTCCTCCTCCGGCTCGCTCTATCTCCATTCCTGGCACTCTACATGCCTCTCTCACTGGGCGTCTGCGTTGTGTAACCAGCCTGTCTGCCCTGAAATGGTAACCCAGTTAAGGGGCCGTTTTCCTTTCTTTCCCAGAGAGCCTACCATCACTATCAGCGGCCCACCGCCTCCCACCTCGACCTACACTCCCCGGGTGAAAACCCTTTGTCACCTCAGGGCTTTGAAAGCCGCAGCTCTCACTCCCCAATTGTTTCCACATTTTCTGCATTCCTGCTCCAGATAAAGGTCCTGCTGGTTTTCCCTGCCTCCCAGCTCGGAGCCTCCTTTGCTCTGCACAACCGGCGAGCTCAGGGCTAAACTGCAAGGGGTCTGAGGTTGGCGAAGGGTGCACAGGTGACAGTGACCATTGGGCGGTTTAAGGCACAGGTGGGAGGAAGGCAAATACTACCCAGCCAAGCCTGCGCGACCTCCCACAGTAAAGAAAATAAACACACTCACGCACATACTGCACACCCAGTTATTAGGTGTGCTGTTCGTTGGCCTATATAAACCATCTGCTTATGTTAACCATTGCCTGCCTTTGTTTAACATGCACGCCGACAGAGATTACAGTCAATACCTGCAGAACGTGACAGCTGTGTGCAAATCTATACTTGATACGTCAATAAATGTGATTTACATTTTCCCCCCATTAAGACATGGACATCTCAGTTTTGCCTCTGATAGATCCGTTATACATCCACGGATCTGGGGATGTTGGTCACGCAGAGGCTCATCCGAGCTTCCCCTGACCTCCCAGGATCCTCTGAGGCCTGTAATTTGGAGCGCCTGACTTGGAAGCAGCCCTGGAGCTAATCACCATTTGGTATCTGACAGATTAACCCACCATAGAAACACAGAGCTTCGCTGCCTGTCTGCCTGCCTACTGCATGATTAACTGGAGATAAGGGAGCACTTCAAACTCACAGGATTCTCGGGGATATTTAAAGCCTTCATGGAAATTTCCATAGGGAAAGAGGTGGTGTGGTGATGGAAGTGGTCTACGGTGTGCGCGCGTGCGTGTGCGCGGGTGCGTGTGTGTCGAGAGAGAGTGACGCACAGTCACTCTCTGTTACTTCCAACAACTGTATATTAGCAGCTAAAGCTCCGGCTCCACTGTGCAGGCTCCAGTGAAGGCCTTCTCTGTGTGAAAAAGGCTCCTGCCTTTGTGTGCATCAGACCGTGGCCTCCTCAGCCTCCAGGAGAGAGTGGGGCACCAGCGAGCGAGGGAGCGAGGGAGTGAGCGGGCGGGTAGGGGGGGGGGGGAGTAAGAGGATAGAGAGCACCAGGGAGTAATGCACAGGAAAGCTTGGCCTGAATGCGCTCAGAAACAGCTGCCAGCAGGAGCAGGGTCACGAACACTGAGTGATTTCCAGCCTCCATCGATAGATACTATTCTTAGTGAAAGCTTAAAAAAAAACAACTGATGCAGGGAGAGGGTTTTTTTTTTCCATTTGAGCATGTTAGAAATGTTTCTTGCAGGCACTATTATTGTTAGGACCCCAAAACTCTAGTAGGTCCTTTTTTTTGATACCTTGTGTGATACCTACCTGTGTAAGGAGGCCAGGTTGGATCTGCAGAGGCTGGGCACCAGGGGCCTGCGTCACTATGGGAACGGCGTTCTCCATCCGCACAGAGTAACTGGTGTGCTTGGAAGGGGAGGCCTGCAGCCCTGTGCACAAATAAAGGACAGGCACGCAGAATATCAACTAATAAACCCTCCACATCTGTCACCTCATACACGCTAATGCTATCAGCAGAATTAAGAGCAAGGGATCAGATAACATGTAATATATAGCTAATGATTTCTCTGAATTCAACAGATGTCTGCTATGTGTGAATACGCCATCCCCGCTTAAGGAAACAAGAACATTCGTCTTTTTTATCCATTATTTATTCCGCAGAAAAGAAATAGCAATGGAATGAATAGTCAAATAAAATAATTCCATAGAGCTCTTCTGCTTTCCCAGTGCAATCACAGATGAAAAAAAGTGTGCGAGTAAGCGTTGCACAATGACACAGAATTTATTTTCAAGTGATTAATAGCCCCAATCAAGTTATCAGCGGACCACTTTTTTCTGTAGGTTATGAGCTGCGAGACAAACAGAAGAGGACATTCGGGTGCACAGAGAGAACTAAAACCGACAACAATAACATATGTATGCCATATCAATTCTAGCTCTGGTCCTAAGCTTTAACTAATTTACATTTTTATTATGTTTTCTCTGCACATTGCAGCCTTTTTTTCCCTGTAGCAGGTGCTCTCGCCCTGAGATTGTATGTTGTTTTTTGCTCTTGTGACCACAGGCCTCTCCCCCCTATCCATCTATGCTAATGCATTCTGACCCGGTGAGACGTCCTTACCTTGGAAGCCAGGGGGGCAGACGATGAGCGCCTGCTGGAAGGGGTCGGGCCGGGCAGCGCAGAGCTGGGGGGCCCCGGGCTGCAGGGGCATGCTCCTCTGGGCCACGGCTGCCATGGAGGCAGCGGAGGGCTGGTAGAGTGCAGATTGGTAGTTTAGTATGGAGACATCAGGACTTGCAAAGGAAAGGGTGGCATTGTTGTTGGTGAAGGAGGGAGCCGGGTTGGTGGCCTAAAGGAATGATGGGACCAAAGTAAATAAAATAAAAAAAAAATAAAAAAAACAATGAGAGTGGAGGTACCGATGGGAATGACAGGGAAGTGGAAGTGCTCTGAGGTTGGGAGGTTGATAAGGAGGCATTGTAATAAATAAATGTAAAAAACAAACAGCAACAAAAATGTCAATATTCTTCCGAGAAATTAACTACACACATGCACAATTGCAAAAAGCAGCCAGCAGATCAGGAGAAGATGGATAACAGGGCGTCTGTCATCGAAGAAAAGCGATGGGGGAACGAGGACATTGGATGACTGAACGTGTGTTAAAATATGCAGGCCGTTGTTTGATTAATTAGAGGGAGAGAAAGAATGAGATGCAATCAATGCTACAATTCTTGGACTGATCAGCCATCAATGAGGGGGAAGGGAAGAAAAAAAAGATCAAACGCAAAACACCAGCAGAGAACATTTAAATTTACAGCATTTACCAGCCCACAAGCCTTACTTCTCAAAACTATAATAATGTGCAGCTGACTTTATATCGCCTATAATATCATTCATTGTGAAGTTAGTGATGCTTTATATGTCCCAGTACACTGTTTAGTAACAATAAACCACACACACTAACATAGACATCGCTCTAATTACCACACTTAAATAATGAGTATTGAAATCCTACAGATATCATATTAAAAGTCAGTTTATGTTCAAAAAAATGTACGGAATCATAATGAGCAGACATAATGAGCTTCTGCAAAATGTGACATTTGCTGTCACAGCTTCACTATCTAGCCTCCAAATCAATATGCCTGACAGGAGTAATATTTCACAGCCAACAGTCACTCTAGAATTATGCAAGCTTAGGTATCGCCAGCATTACTTGACCATTAATAAGACATGTGGTATACGGCGTCCGGAGATACAAACAAATGCTTTTAAGAGGCACCGTTTGCTCAGCTTATAAGCGTTGTTTCGTGCCGCGAAATGCAGTCTAATTTTAGCCCTTTCATTAGGCATACATGGGGCGAAGGAAAATACAGAGACGGCGTTTTCATTTTTCATTTGCTTCTCTTTAGCGTGTTCGATGAACACCAGGGGAGGGGAATATAATCAATATGGCGCTGTGGCATTCCTCATGAATACGCACAGAAGCAACCAAATACAAAGCCAAAGATGCATTCCAGCTTTGTAAATGAATTGAGCTGAATAAATCACTAACTTAAGTCTGTCTATATACCCTGAGAGTCAGGCACAAAAAAAAGAGAAGCTGAGGGAATGTTAATCCATTCAAATCACAGCAAGATGGGTTTTTTTTGTCGCATGCTACGCTGTGTGCGCCGGCTCGATATAGTCGGGTGATAAAGAACTCTGTTTACTAAAGAGATGGGGAGGCGAGAGCAGAATCTGGAAAACCTCGCAACCCGACGCCCGGTGATTCCGGCAGAAGCCAAAAAGTCAGCAGTTTCGATTCAGGAGGGAGGGGGGGGGCGTACGGGAACCAGGCGGCAGAGCAGAGCACCGCAGGCCCGACCCGGAGGAAAATGGGAGGAAAGACGAGAAGACAAGGGGAGGACAAGGGGGCGGCAGACGGCAGAAAGGGAGGAAGCCTGCTAAAGGGATTCTTAAAGGCCTGAAAAGCCCCAGAATGCAAGGCAAGCAGGAAGTGGGGGCTTGTCATGTGTGTAATCAGCACTTTGTGACAATCCCACAGGACCCGGGCACAGACAGCGATGCAGGCAGGCAGATATACATGCACCGCGGCAGAGAGGCAGCCCAGTGAGCATGGAAACGTGCAGACAGACAGGCAAACCAGCGCTGCTAAGCTACTGGTAGTTTAAGGAAAGCATTACACTGCCTATAATAGGCCTATGCCTATTAATATTTTAGCCTATTGACTATAACTATCTATTGTCTTTAATATACATATGCCTACAAGTTTTCAGTTTATGTATATTATTAATATACTATAACAGCTGTCATTCATTGAGGAGGATTTTCCTTTTTTATTGCAATAATTTGTCCATTGTTACCTGGCTGTGCACAGTGTTGAGCTGGTTGTTAAAGGTCATGGTGAGGTTGGTGGAGGTGCTGGGGGCCACGTGGGTGATAAAGGGCGTCTTGCTCTGGTTGACGGTGTCGTACATGTTGACGCGCCGCTTGCAGATCTCCATGTTTTGGAAGCACGACTTCACGCTGCGGGGACAGAGAGCGGGGGTGGGGGGAGAAGGGATGAGCGCCGCGTCTAAACTGTGTGACAGCGGCAGATGTTCGCCGCTCAGAATATGGGGAATCACAGGAAAAAAAAAAGACAACAGTCGGGGCCCGTACTGTGTGCTGTGGGGGAAATCGAGGAGATGTGACATGGTAACGAAGGGGTGGTTGAGCGTTTCGATGGGCGTGATCCTCTTGTCGGCGTCGATGGTCAGCATCTTGGTCAGCAGGTCGATGAACTCCCTCCGGTCGGCCTTCTCCGCCAGCATGTCGCTCCCTTCCAGGTCCGACGTCATGTTCACCTGGAGACAAAACAGGCACATTTCACATATTTCTCCGATGCCCGGATCGAGCATTTCAAGGTCTCTGCAGACCATGGAGAGAGAAAAAAAAAACCTCTCCCACAGCTTATTCCCATAGAGAGGCCTATTAATACTCACAAGGCCTCATCAGTTAGGGTGTCAGTTGGTGTGTCACAGAGCCCAGTGATAACCTTGCACCTTAGTGACATTATAAACATTTGCACTGGTATTCATAGCACCACTTGAAATATCTCCTGGCGCCTTCGCCGAGATTTTTATCTATTCCTGAGATGTGAAAACAAACAGAAAACATGAACCAAATAAATGCTGCCATTGGCCAGTCATTAAAAAAATAAAAAAGCCCCCACAAAGGACACCATTTTGTGAGTGTGAGCGAAAGAGCTGACACGAGACAACTTAACCTAAATATGTTCTGAGGCCATTCTGGGAAGCGGACTTGGAACATCGTGTTACTTCATCTGTATTAAACATTGCGGCTTAGGCTGTGGATAAATACCGGGCAGAGCAGCAGATTTCGACTGATTCCCGCGCTAATGCAGAGCTACGCGGCAAACATGAAGTGATTTGTCAGGCAAGGGGGGACTGGACCTGTTTTTTTTTTCTTTTTTCTGAGGAACGAGGAGGTCATGAGCCAGCGTCACTTAAGCCAGAGAGCAGATTGTCAGTCAGACAGGTACAGAGGCAGCAGACAGGTAGCCTTGTTTACCGTGAATGCCATGCAGGCCTGTTTTTCATAAAGATGCGGCGCTTATCTGTAGGCCTGCTCCAGGGGCTATCAGATGTGCTGCCAGTCAACACCGCAAATCTGATTCAATTCGCCTCCTCTATGCAGGTTATTCAGGCTCTGTAACCATCCCTCTGTGTTTGCCATCTCCACTGGCCGTGATAAAGGGAATAATCTGCAGAATGAGGTGAGAAATAATCACATTGTCCTCTGCTGGTGGAAGAGATGACTTTGGGAAATGTACACATTCGTTTGGTTGTTGCGTGCGCGGTGGCTGGGATTCGGCCGAGGTGCGCTGCAATAATAAAGACTAAATAATAAAAAAGGCTCAAAGAGGAAAAGGACTGTTGCTATCATCCGCTGAAATGAAAATATGACAATTGACTGGATAGTAAATATATTTTCATGCTTTGTTCTTTTTTCAGTAACGGCAGGGACAATGCTCAACATTTTCCAAATCTTGACT
Organism: Eupleurogrammus muticus; assembly: GCA_036785175.1. Classification (NCBI taxonomy): domain Eukaryota; kingdom Metazoa; phylum Chordata; class Actinopteri; order Scombriformes; family Trichiuridae; genus Eupleurogrammus; species Eupleurogrammus muticus. The sequence continues at coordinate 13,222,494 of JAYKQN010000010.1, read as the reverse complement.
TGAATTGACAAAGGGCCTCAACTAACGTGTTCGGGCGCCTTGTACAGAACAGGCTGCACCTCAGGGAGACGCCACGCAGCCTGATGACACATGCAAATTCGCCTCTAAATGAACTGGGAGGTAGTAGACGACAGGAGGAATGTAGTTGTAAGGCCATGCAATAAAAGATAAGGTGAGGACCATGTGGAACGCCATTCTACATCTTTCTACTCCTACCGACAACAGCGATATCAGGGGGTGGGGTTTCAGATCAAAGTGAATCCATTTCTCGGCAGTGCAGTCCTCTGGCGTGGCTCTGCGTTTTCTGTACGTTGGGACTCCCGATTTGCTTAAATTAGATATACTTGTGACTAAAGCCCTTGCCTACATCTTCCCGCCACTGAAAGGAGGTTCATTATCTCTTCCTGGCACCCAGCCCCTCTGTATTTCAGGGCCTTCAGCTATATCATTCATTATACACGCGGAGACAGATGTCCACAATGCCGGCTTGTTTATACTGTCCGGAAAGTGAAATGGTAGCAAAATAGGCAGTTTTTTTCCTCCTACATTACGGGAAAGCCTGTGCAGCTCTGGTGTGTCTTCGTCGTTGTTTTTGTAGTGAGCCGAGGCTCGCTGCAGCAGCGAGGGGAAGACGGGACATAGAGCTTGAAGCGTAGGAGACAGAGATGACCCAGGGGATATCATACCAGTGCAGGTTGGTTTCATTAACTCTGTGCCGTATGTGTGTGTGTGTGTGTGTAGGGGGGGGGGGGGTGACAGTAAATTCAACAAACCCAGGCAACGCTACTATCTTGTCCCAGCCAACAGCGTGTTATTCCAGACGGGGCCTGACAGCGGCCCTGGGCGCTACTGGACAACCGTAATTGTCCCCATCACTTAAGGAGCCGCCACACGTGTTTAGCGTGTCCACACGGGCGGTTTTCCACAGGCCCGCCGGTCTATGCACCAAAAATGGCCGTATTCCTAACGGGATTAAATGCACCTGGCTAACTCATTTCTCGGCCCGCCTCCGATCGGGTAGCATGGAGCGGCCTAAGAGAGTGGAAGGGCCTGGAAAAAAAAACAAAAAAAAAAACATTTCCATTTCCCATCGCCGCCGCCATATCATGTCAGCAAAACCAGCACTTGGCCATGCGAGAGGGTGAGCCAAACGACACTCGCTATCGCCTCACTGTCAGGCACATCCTATCAAAATGTCATGGCTACATGTGAACTTTCCCAGCGTGGAGGCATGAGAAAAGTGACATTAAACATATCTGGCTCTTCTATATCCTGCGTAGAAGTTGCTTGCTTTCGTTAAAACAACGAACAGTTTCCCAACAGGTGACATGCAGGACACGTGTGTCACAGACGGCGTTTTGTTGTTATGTCCTCTGCATGCATGCATGTTCTGCACATGTGCAAAAAAGTGAAGACATAACCACAACACTCCCTCCGGCTTAAATAAGAAAGCAAACTGCACATATCAAACACGATGAGCCTCACCACATGTTCGGCTCAAATGTCCGTCTGTAAGTTATTAGATGGCGGTTAAGCCCGAGTGAAGAGCAGCGGCGAGGAGTCGAGGAGGGGTTTTCAACGGACAGCTGTTTTTATTTCACTGTCTAAAAAATTCTATATAGCAACAGAGCTACGCAGCATCTGGAGATGAAGCCGGGGCAGGATAAATATTTTAAAGGACTTCAAATATATGATAGATGGATGGATCAAACTGTCCGGGGACCTGGATAAAACCCATCTGTGGAAGCCTTCGGATGTGAGGGCATGAAAAAAAACAACAACACGAGAGCGAAAGGGAGCGATACACCTACGGGTTCTGCTTGTTTTAAAGAGTGGTGTCTTACTGACGCAGCATACCTGCGCCATGTCATCCAGGCAGTTGAAGATGTACTTGCGAGCCTCCTTGGACTTGATCCCTGTTTCGCCCTCGTGGTCCTCTTGAGTCTGTGGGAGACAAGAAGCAGATGTTGCTCTCAAATCCCATCACACTTCCCCTCTGGAAACTCACTATTTACATTTGGCTCATTACGGCCTCTTGTTGTTGATGTGCAGCAGGGCTGTGCTCGCCCTCTGAGCAACCCTGGGGTAGCACACAAACACCCATCTAACAGGCGGAGGAAGAAGGGGGAGACTGCACGCAAATTCGCACGAACCCAGAGACAATATACTGCACAAAACGCTTGTTTGCGAGGCCTCTCTTTAAAAAAAAAAAAAAAGAAAGATGCAAATTTGCGCCGAAAACTGATGTGTGGTGAAACCTCTTGACGGAACGCGTGATATTTTAAAAATTACTGTCAGCAAAGCAACGCAGCTGCTGTTACATGGAAACACATGGCAAGGTCAAATTAAAGCTGAGCAATCACTCTTACAGACTCTTCCCATTTGTCTATGTGTCTCTGAGTGTGGGGGGGGGGGGGGAGAAAAAAAAAGTGGTCAGGAGGACTGCCTTGACATTTCATTTTCCACATACCAAGAGCGCTACGAGAAAGCCATGAGGCGTTACAGCAGTGGTGTCAAGTAGAAGATAATCTGTCTCTGTGTGTTCGCTGCGATGCCACTGTCACATCTCATTGAACTCATGGTAAGATCTTTTTTTTTGTTTCCAAACTGAAACTGATGTGTTTTAAAATGTCCTCAGTCCTCATTAAAGTTGCGCACAATTTGAAAAATAAATATAAATATTTGCGTTATGATACAAGTTATGTAATCCATTACACTTCATTCAGTTAGTTTTTTTATCAAGATTCCTTTCTCCCACCCTCCCTGAACACATCTCGGCAGCTGAATGTTTCCCATTATTCACAGCCATAGGCCCACATGCATATATACTGCATGTGAGATGGTTCAGGATACACTCATTTACAATCAGGCATCAACCGCCCTGTGGGACAGAGAGAGGGACAGAAAAAAGTGCTCAAGTAGAACGCTTCCATCCCTCCTGCGTGAAATGAAACTCTCATAGTTTTAGAAAAAAAAAAAAAACATTAAGTCCTCCAGTCAGGCAGCGGTGGATGAAGAAATGGTATATTTCCCTTTGGCCAAAAGTGATGTTAGCATAATGATGTGATCTCATGTTGTGGCGATGTTTCATCTACGGCACCGATTTGTAGGAGCTCGCGATGATGGAGCGGACCCCCTTCAGCGCTCTCGTCCGATATTCCTCAGATCCATACCAATTTTCGTCCTCCCATCTAATTTTAATTTTGTTTAGGTTTTGATCTCCTAAAGCCGTCAGTTGAGAGTATAATACGGGGATCAGTCCTTCATCATCAAAGCTGAGAGGGAGTTTTTCCAAGGCTGTGGGGGGTGGGGAGATCGGGGAGGAGCGGCGAGAGCGTGCCTCGAGCAGACACCAGTTTCCAGTTGGCCAGTAGAGCCGAAGTAGCACCTTTTGGTTATTGGAATACTAGTAATAACGCCATATTAACCTATGTCATAACTTCTTTGTGCCCTTTCACGAATAAAGGAAGTAATAGACTAAATTAAAATACAAATAATAATATGACACTTTTCTCCTCGTCATAGTAAAGGCTAAACTAGGCCATCACAAACTTCAATTGCTAACTTGAGGCCTATGGCTGTATGGTCATGGACATAAAACAAGATAAAAAAACAACAACATCCATCTGATTTCCCAGAAATTGTACAAAAAAACTTCTAAATTCTTTTTTAGTTATAAGTTCTCTGGTCCGATCCTCAAAGTCATCTATGTTCCCGTTGAAAAGTGCGTGTTCCCTTCGTAACGTTGCTGTGGTGGCCTCCCTGTTCACCACTGAGTCACCTCTTCAACACCACAAATGCATTCATCCTGTGACTCATAGCAGGACTTTAACTTGCTCCAAAGTAGCGCTCCCTCCCAAAGCATCTTTCAGATTCTCGTTTTAGGGCAGAATGTGCTGCTTGTGTCATACAGGCGAGATGTACTAAATGAAGCCTCTCTAGGTCAGCCGGTGCCAGGCGGCAGCACATAGCCGTGTCTGTTTTGTTTAAGGCTCTGACGTCTTTTCACAATTTTTTCTTTTTTACAGAGGGTGATTTTATTTGCCATTTCGGTGTCCTGAGCTGACTTTGTTAAATAACGAGTTGGCGACAGCAAAAAGGAACAGGTACACAGGTGGAAATCAGGAGTGGCCTTCGATCGCACATGCTCGGGTCGTGTTCAACTCAGAGGTCAAATTCGTGCAAAAACATGAAAGCTGCTACAAGCCCATGGGCATAGTTTGACTTGAGAGCATGTACACCATGTACTCTCATGACCAATAATCATCAGTTGTTGTGAGTGTGGTACGTTGCCCGGGATTAAACGAACGAACCACGAATCGCTCCTCGGAGCGCACGGAGCAGATGAGGTAAAAATATCACCATACCCTGCAGAGGTAGACAGATCAGCATTTGACGCTCAATACAGTTAAAAGCTCTATGTGCAAATTCACTGTGGGGAAACACTGAAAGTTCAACTAAAGTTAATGATGGTTAAAAAAGGAAAAGGAGTTTTGGGGGGGGGCTTAGACCTGACGCTGAGCTGGATACACCGGATTCCATTTGCCAAATCCTCTCACACAGATCCATTTTGTTCTCATTACCCTCTCACTTTGTTATAGCCAGGAACGGGGCCGTTTCTGGATTTGTGTTTCTGGATTGTTAACGATTTTGCTCGCGAGAGATCACTCGCTCCTAGAGGGGATGTTCTCATCGCTACCGGTTTGTACCGCGTGTGCGTGCATGTGTACCTTAAGTCTCCAAAGAGGATAGGTGGAGTCGGGGTCTCTGTTGAAGAACCTGGTGGTCTTTGTCCCCGCGCTCAACAGATACTCTGCAGGCAGACCCTGTGTCTGTGAGATGTACCTTATCTGCAAGACACAAGACGAAAAAACACATTTAGAGGCTTCTCACATCATATGCATGATTGGATCATAAGTTTAATTTACTTGGTGGAGGACAGGAAATCTTTGCTGCTTATGACACAAAAAAAATGCTAAAACTTTAGGATGAATGTTCTTTCGGCGGTTCGAAAATCTAGGGTGATATTAATTACTCCGGACATGCTCAAGGGCCTAAGAGGGGGGATTTAGAGGACCATCCCCACGTTCCCGAACACGCGAGAAACACACAGACAGGGAAAGGACACACAAATGCACGCTCGCTAATCCATGGACACAGAAGAAGACACCTACGAAGCCTTTTGGATGAAAGGTGAAACGTCTTCAAGCTACAAAAAAAAACTTAAAGACAGAATCACAAGTTGCTTAGAGCTCAGGGAACAGTTAATTGTTTATATTTTTTGTATTATGTCACAACTATGAATATGAATAATATGACCAAAGAGTCCAAGCCGTGATGAAATGTTACCTGGTCGTACTCGGAGGCTCCGGGGTAGAGAGGCCATCCCAGGAATAGCTCAGCGATCACACAGCCAAGAGACCACATGTCTATGGCCTCGCAGAACGGCAGGCCCAGGATGATCTCAGGAGCTCTGTGCAGAGAGACAAAAAAAACACATTTTATTTGTTAGGAACCTAACAACAAAAAGACTTGACAGGTGAGGGTCGCCACACACGTATCAGAACATATGGTGCTATAAAGGGACTCCTCCGTGGCAGGGCGAAGACGTCGAGAATTTAGACTGATCCACCGTCTCCGGCACGCCGCCCGTGAAAGAGCGAGAGGAGCTTATTTTCACACTTCGTGCGAGCTCATGGAGAGCTGCCCACTGTAGAAAAGCTCCGGTCAGAAGAGGAAATAATCTACGCCGTTGTAGGAGTGGGCTGGAAACCGTCCACGTTTTTAACCATCTTATCCAAAGCCAACGTGATTTTAATTATACGACAGTCACACACAAACACAGGCGCGTTGTTTAATAATTCCACAATTCAATTAACCGGCCGTGTCTGAAGGCTGTCATCTTGGAAAAAGAGCTCGACATTTATTGTCACTAAAGTTGAATATCGCTCGTGCTGGCAGTCCTTACAGACTACTGGCTGATGCCAATGCGGGAAAAGCCCCGATCGCTGATCCACCGTCTCCGGTACTGAGCAGAGGCAGGAGATCCGCAGGTCCACAGCCACAAGTGGAAGCAATGACACCGTTGGAAAAATAAAACCAACATAAATCATCTCTAGAGCATGCAACAAGCTTCATCTGGACATTTAGTAGGCTACATTTGAGATAATAATGTCACACGCACACACAGAAACACACACATGCGATGGAACGAGACTATTTCAGTAGTAGAAGAGTTAAATATCTGTGATTTGATAAGGAAAAAGAAATATTGTTTCAGTAACATGAACACCACTGCAGCCCCAAACAATTCCCAAAATTCGTTCAGCACGTTTTATGTCCTATCAGAAAGACTAATGCAGCTCTTGTGAGTGCACGTCTCCGATGGGGCTTAAAATAACCACCAACACAGAGACTTTGCTCTTCAAAAATCCACAGCACTTTCATGCTGTCTTGGGCTGTCATCTCCATAGGGGGGGACTTTTTGGTCTTGCATATTTGTAAGATTTAGCCACTTAGCTCCGTGATTGGTTTTATATTGCAAAGAGAGAAAAAAAAAACACAGAGCTGCTGCAAGTGTCTGTAACTTCAATCCAGCCTGCACACAGAAACCGCAGCCCGCCCTTTTTATCAATTAATCACATATTAGCAGCATGATCTCAGACGCCTCGGGCTCATCTCGTTCAAGTTTCTCGTTCGCAACCGAGTTCCCGATGCCGACTGCCAGGACCATGGTAACCAAGATAATACTCCTCCCTGAAGCTTAGGCGGGCTCTGGCAGGGTTTTGGTCGTGGAAGGGAGAAACGAGGGGGTCTGGCCCGGGGCCCGGCTGGGACTGTAGGAACCAAGGAAACGGAGAATGGGGGGGGGGGGGGGTGCTATAGGACTTTACAGGCCTGTAGAGGGGCGATGGGTGAGTGGTCCGATGCCAGCTGCAGGGCTTGGAGGAGAATGAATGAACATACCTCACATACTTAAAAGCCAATTTCCAACTGTATCCCCCTGCTCCCTATTCACTGCAAAATGAAGAGAGCGCACGCCGCCATTCATTTTCCACTGAGATACGGCTAATATTTAGAGGCAGAATACAATAAGAGGGCAGATGATGAGATACTGCACGGGAAAAAATAGCAGAGAGACAAGTAAAGCAAATGAGGGGAGCAGCACTTTGCTCCGTGAAGGGCTCCTGTCACAGAAGGTGGTGTTTGGGGTCTGCAGGGTAGCACTGTAACAGACACGGAGACAACGCTCCAGCGGCGGTATCTCAGGGCGCCATTACTCACCAATACAAAGACACCTTCGCGCACAATGAGCCGGGACGTCTATCTCTTTGCGGGCTGCCAAAGAGGCGCGAGGGAGTCTGCAGGGATGTGATTGCGTAAGGGAACGGCGGGGTCTGCTGGAGGTATGACAGAGAGGAGACGGACGCCCGGACCTGGGTCAGCACGATCCTCCTTATGGGAGTCATCCTAACCCGAAAGCTGTGCACGCATCTAGACAGGTGCACCCCCCCCCTCACAGATCAGAAAGCATTCATTTGTAGCTACAACTACAGGGTGTGGTATTTAAGGAGTGTGTGTGTGTGTGTGTCCCTTCTAGCAGAAAACGCACTCAATCGAACTGGAGTGGGAATTTAACATGTTCAAACAACGGTTGGTGTAACTTTTTTAATGGATGATTTGAAGAATATGACAAACTGCATTAAAATCACCTAAAACTCTCTGTTTAATGAAGATGTCTACTTGACAAACACAGAACAACACGTAGAATTTGTAGACAATTGTGTTCTATTCTTATCTCTTATATCTTTGCTTATCACACTGAGCTGATAACAGAAGCAGGCTGCACTCTCCATAATCACTGTCATCACACCAACAGTGGGTTTTTTTACAGGTAACATTCTTTTTTACTATATAATGAATACAGCAGCCCAGCAGTTCCTTGGTACGTTCATCAAATAGGATGCACATTCCCACTGAAGAACACAATAAAAATGCCCTCTTTATTTGCATGTTTGCCAAAAACCTCATTTGACTTTGACTTTGTGAAACATATGCATGAGCCCATTGTGAGCTGCCAAAAGTGGAGGCTTTTTTTTTTTCCTTCTTCATGAAATGAGGCTGTTTTTTTTTTTTTTTTTTTGACTCAGCTGCGAGTAAATTCTCCCCCATCCACGCGCCGTGCGGAGATGAAAGCCGCAGGAATCTTTCGGAAAAGGTCCTCCAGATCACCGCGGATCCGGCGGACGCCTGCACGCTCCGAGACGAGAGGACCTTCAACTTTTCCCTTTATTCGCCCAGACACCGAGTGGTGACTATGGTGGATAAATACAGAAAACATTTCATTAAGGAGTAATTAGTACTATGTTTGTATGTAGGGCCGTGTCGTGACCACATGGACTCTGCTCCTCCTGTGTGAAGGTGAGATCTGCTATGTTGATGTTATGCTTGGATCCATTTCAACTTGAACCTTTTCTAGGATATGCTCCGCTGCTCTGCTTAGGCCGATCTCATGGCTCCTCTGAAAGCTTCTACGGCTCAGCGAGAGAGAGAGAGAGAGAGAGAGTGCAAAAGAGAAAGAGAGCAAAGGAAGGGGAGGAAGGAAGAAAGACGGAGTAACATCGTCGCTCATGATACGAAACCACAAATGCAAATCTACCCCCACCAATGCACCGCCGCCATTGCATGCAAAGCGGCCCCTACAGCTGCTGCTGATGCAGGCGTTTCGCTGTCAGTGATAAACAGCGTAACGCGTCGGGAGCAGCTCGCAAACCCCGCTCGCTTCTCCTGCCGAAAGTACTGCCGCGCGAGGGATTGACAATCCGGCGACCTTTCTGTTCGCAGGGACGATCATTTCGATTCAGTCAGGTGTAAAGTTGCCTTTTTTTTTTCTCTCCAACTGTTTGGCAAACATAGTTCTGGGGGAATTCTCAAGACGTGAGTAAAGCCCTTAGACACACAAAGAAGCAAGAATCGAGCAATGTCGTGGTATGAGCCAAAACAAAATTACTGTCTGTCAGTGTTTCTTTGCAGCTCAAAGAGTAAAAAACTAGGGTCTTGTCAACTGGTAAGCTTTGGAATTCAGGTGCCTGGATACACCGTCTGAGCGTGCTACATTCGGCTGACACTGATAATTCATCAGCCTTTAAGCGGCATGCTACCAGCTCACCTCCAGCTGGCATCAGACAGTGCCTCTCAGAGGGTGGCTGCGCACCTCTCCGCGCAGGCCATAGATGTCAGTTAGAGTACAGGCGGTGTGCAGGAACCACTGGCCAGCCAGGGGCTTTCTCTGGATTTCAATGGGCCCCAACAGCATGAGAAGCCTCAGTGTTCGGGCTAGTGACTGTGACAGCACTGGCCCATGACCAAAGAAAAAAGGGAGGGTGGGATCAAGGGAGAGAGAGAGAGAGAGAGGGAGAGAGGGAGTCTGCATGCTGACATCCTCCCAGCTGGCCTGGTCATTGATGAGCCCCAGTCCCCTTGGGAGCCAGAGATGGCACGACTCATGAATGGAGTCTTTCTTCTGCCACCCCGGCTCACCCCCGCAGCTCGGCCCGTCCACCCCCACCCCCGCCGTGGCCTCCCCCCGGCCACACCGGCCAACCCCTGCACCTCACCCTTCATCGTCCACCCCCTCCTTACCTCCCCATTTGCCAGCAAATCCCCCCTTTTCAAAACCCCTCAAACTAGGGCGCCGGGGCCAGACTAGCGGCTCCCTCCCCGCTCGCCTGTCCGCCCTCTGCTCTGCTGAACCACGGCTGCGCTGGGCTGCCCTGCCAGCCCACACACACACACACACACACACACACACAATCACAAACACACTCATACACACAAGCAGCTGACATCACAGGCTGTGTGCATGTCAGGATGTATCCATCAGGCTGACCTTCCCTTAGCTTGGCTCCAGACGGGAGACTGATGGATCCCTGGAAACCCTGCAGCATTTACACACACACACACACACACACATATATATGCACAATGACACACACAGACGTTAGCTAGTCTATGGTAATGGGTACCATCTCTTTCCTCTCCGTTTCAAAGACTTTATCATTGGCCCTAATGTAACTATGTTTTATTCAGTAGCCAGGCAGGATGAAGAATACAGTATGCATAAGAAAGGTAAAAAAAGAAAAAAAAATCGTATACCCGTGCACTGTTATGACATAGTGCGGGTTGGGGAAGAAACAGGAAAAAACACTTCATGTGAAAAGAGCCTCGCCATTAACTTTGCTTTCCCTGTTCCCTACCTTCTGTTTGCCCCCCTCCCATCTCTCCATCCCTTTTGCCCTTGTCTAATGTAAAGGCTCGGCTTGGTGCTGCGAATGACTCCCTTCCTCCCCCGGGGGTATTCATCTACATATTCATGCCCTCAAAAGATTCCTCCGCAGCCTTCTTTGAAGACGCGCCGTAGAGAAACACTTTTCTCGATATATTGCGCGGTGGTCGCTGACTGTGAAATCAATGTTCGTTACATCCCCCGCTGTGCGCCTTGTGCACACATCCATATATGTCGCGTCTCCCCGGCCGCTCCACCTGCTCTCATCACATCAGAAATTGCCGCATGATGCACGAGCCAAGGCACTGTATGCGGCCATCATGTAAATGCACATTCATGTAGATGCAGATACTGTAGAAGGCATTTGAATGTTGAGGCTCGGGGCTCCAGGTGGTGGATGGGTGGAGAGGGGGTAGGGGCGGCGATCTAGACAAGGCTAACTTTTTTTTTTTTTACAGAGTCCTTGGGAAACGTTGTCTCACTCCCTCAGCAAGGGCGACATTCCTGGCGTTCAAGGTCCTGAAAACAGGCCTTCCCGTGCCTTCTTCTCTTTTCTCACTCTCAAAAAATAAAAACATAAAGGCATATAAAAGCTAACGCGCTGACAAGGCTGCCATTGTTTTACCCGTTAAAGTATTAGTATTCCCCGTGGGTGGAGCAATGCCTTACAACCAGGCAAAGGAAAGAACTATAGTCGTCCTGAGAAGGGAACGGTCATGACGTTGCAGAAAGCCTAGATATGTTCCTGCTGTACTGTACGACTGAGATGTTCAACAGGAACCGTGATTACGGGGACTCGAATGCGTCATCGGAGGCAGATGTAAAGTAGCTGTGTGTGTGTGTGTGAGTGAGTGTGTGTGTGTGTATGCCCGCGCAGGTTGAGGTACAGTTCATCTAAGCCGAGTAAACGGAAGCTAAATCTACGCAAGCATTCATACATTGAAAAGCCTCACATTTAACTGCTCCCTCATCTTTGAGGCATTTTTACACAAAAGAAATATCACGGTTGGTACGTGAAGGCCTGTTGCCACAGCGTTGCACAGTCAATATTAGCACGCAGGATATGCCACATTCTCTCACATGGCATCACCCACATTCTCTCACATGGCATCACCCGGGCAGTTTTTTCAAATGACACCATTCATAGCAGCATTAGATAACGTATCAGATTTACTGTTGGGTAACATAGAGTATCAAACATATTTTACTGCCCTGGAAATACATCTGCTGCTCTGGAGGCTTCCCTGGGGAAACAGTATAGTAGGACTCTAGGAAGACAGAGGGATCCCAGCACAGTGAGACTGTGGAGAGAGTGCAGACTTCTCCCTAGGCCACACACACGACGGCACGACATTTTGAGTTCGCTGAGGAAAGCCGGACTTAACCTCCACGTGAACTTTTACCGTTTACCCTGTCAGGTGTGTCCTGGCGTGTTGGCTCGCATCACGGTAGGCCAGCTGCACCAGGAAGGACCGGAAACGCCACTGGGACCTAACCCAACCTGCCACCACCTCATTAGGAGATACAAATATGTGCCATAAGACTGACAAACACTAAAGGTGTAACACACACCCACTAAAAACACACACACACACGCAAGCTCACACATCCATATACATATACCCCACTACCTCATATGTCATACTCGTTTACACTCGTTGTGCTGTCCCCCCCCCGCACTGCCCTCACTAGCAATAAAGTTTTTCTTTTCTTATCTTACAAAAAAAACAATGGGCGCAGCTACGGGAGCAGCTCAGCGCTTCGTTTAGATGTCTCTGCGACGCTTCATTGTTCCCAGTTGGTAATTACCTCTTTCCTGTGGTTATTATTATTCTCCAGCATGCGACTGATCCTATCAGTAATACATCTCATTTCCACCTGGCAGGCTCTCCCCTGCTCCCCGCAGTACTCGCTAAACCCCCGCCCCCGACCCCGATTCCTCGCCATCGCCTGTACCGGGGGGGATGGAGACAGACCACCTTAAACGTGGAGGGGGGGGGGTGACAGGAAGGATATGAGACAGAGAGAGAGAATAAGAAGAGGGTGTGGAGAAAACAATGGAAGATGGATGCCCTCTCAATCAACACTCACCCACCTAGACACACACACACACACACAAACACACGCATATTCTGCCCCTTCCGCCTCTCCTGTCAAATGGAAGACTGCCGGCGAGGATTTGTGAACGGTAAATGATGGGTATCTGTCATGCGGTGATGCTCCCCGCGCACACAGCCTGGAGAGAATATCCAGGGGACGCTGAGAGGGAGCCTCAAGCCTCTCCAGCCCCATTAGGGAAGTGGACTGAGAGTCAGACAGTATCAGTCCGGCCTACCAGCTACTGGCCACACACACCAAACCCTCAGCCATGTGCGGCTTTTGCCAGGTAAAAACCCTGGGTCTGCCGGAATCTCTAAATAACAACGTGAAAATGGATAAGTGATATTGCATCCTGGCATTGTAAAGTATATCAACATAACAGGGACAAGTTTATTGGAAGGTGTTAAATCAACGCAGCTGACCCTTCAGAACGATGCCCTCATAGTCCGTTAATCACAGACCCGCCGTCGTCACACACACCCGGAGGAAAGATGTGGGTCAGACGGACAGCTCCAAAACCCAGACAGACGCTAACACGTTCTAACACGCAGCCGTTCATTGGGCCGGCTCAGCCCGAACGGACGGGGAGGTGGCGTGGGCTGAGCGATCCCTAACCAGAGCCTTGATCACTTCAGCAAATTAGTGTGTGCTAGGGATTCAGAGGGCCGGACTTAAACCTTTCACTCTGACATACAATCAAAAAAAAAAAGGAAAAGCCAGACATTCACAGCCCGAGACCAAACTGCAAAGTATACTACACATCATATCGTAATATGCTATCACAGCCATTTAGTAAAAAGAAAAAGCCCAGTATGGCTGTTAAACTGCAGGCCAAAGCAATCTCAATATCATCTGCTCGCTTTACTGACAGTGTGTCCGTCTCCCTTCTCGTGTGGTTTAGTATTTACAGCTGTCCGTCTGACATTATTGACGTTTTATTGTCTAGTTTCCTCCAGCAGTTGTTTTTTGGTCCAATTTTTTTCCGGAGTGAGCAAATTGCGAGGCGCCGCATCAGTACGCCCCCCCCCCCCCCCCCTTCTGTTGATTTAGGGGCGAGATCAAGCGATGCAGCGAGAGGACGGCGTGGACGGGCCTACCGGAGCCGTACGGGGGCTGTGTGGTTAAAGACAACGAGCCGCTGGAAATCCATTTGTTAAAGCGCGGCGCCAGGGAACGCATAGGCGGGAGCCAGGGGGACGCCGCGCTAATGTCATAATGACGTACGCTAAGTCGGCCCGCCATTCAATACACATATGTGCACGGGTTCCAATCATAAAACGTTGCTCTGGTTGACTGGCTCCTTATTTCTGGGGCAAGTGAAAGAGCACATGGGGGGGGGGGGGTTGTTTGAGAAGCAGGCCGCCGCCCCTCACCCCACCACTGCCCCCCAAACGCCCCCTCCCCCTGTGCTGACATACAGTACGCTACAATCCTCCCCTTCCCCCCTTCACCCCCTCCGCCGGGCCGTAATACCATCTCCTGCCTAATCAAATTCCGCCGTGTGTGACATCAATTCTCGGAGCCCAAGGCTGCGCCGCCTCGCGACAAAGCCATGGGGCCGCGGAGAGCTGTAACTACGGCTCACGCGGCGCCTATAGAGCGGCTCCCCGTCTCTTTCTTAAAAAAACCTGAATGCGGGTGGAAAGGCCTCCCGCTTGCCATTCGCCGGCCTTGCTCTCTCTCGTCTTCCGTGCCGCCGTGCAGCCTGCCTGCTTCTCTTTGTGGTGCGTGTGTGTGTGTGTGTGTGTGTGTGTGTGTGTGTGTGTGTGTGTGTGTGTGTGTGCAGAGTCCCCGGAGCGCAGGCGGCTCACGGTTAATTAGAGAGTGGCTAGGACGGACTGACAGCCAGATCCAGTTTGTGGTCAGGTCTTAATACAACACAATGACTGACCCCCCCACGTCCAAACGTCGCAATTAACACCGCGCATGCATGGCCGCTATTAGATAACTATGCAAGAATACACACACGCACACACACACGTGTCCTCCAGAGCGTCCTTTCGGAAAGGTGAAGTCTCTGAGCCGTTCCTCCTCGCGCTCGTGTCCCCCTCTCCCCGCCCCTGCACGCCGCCTGCCCGCTGTGCCTTCAGACACTCTTAACCACCGTTCGTCATGCTGCATTCTTCCCTGACAAGAATTAGAAATGTCATCACGTAGAGAAACAACAGCGGGGATTATTAGGGCTTTGTGGAGGAATTTCGGACAAACGGGCCGTTCCCTGGCGGCGGCGCCGGGACTCTTCCTCCCCGGCGAACGGAAGGGGGGGGGGGGGGGGGGGGGGGGGCGGATAAGAGTTGTGTGTGTGTGTGGCGCGGATTTGCAAACGAGAGCCACAACTTTCTCCTGATCGAACCATCGAGGCCACGGCGCGGTATAGGACTCTGCCTTTTTTTTTTTTTTCTTAGCTACGAGACCACCTCCACACCTCCTCACTCCTGGATGCATGAATCAGAAACAGGCGACATGCCGGTGAGCAGCAACTGCTTAGAGAAGGCGACAATAGCAAGAGATGTCTTCAAAAACAATCGCTCACGATGACAGGTAATTAATTTGGCCAAGCAACAGTGCTCTGCAGTCATTTATACATATTGTCACAGTTAATCACCTCTCAATGACAATACGCCGTACTGTTTTTTCCTTCTCTCTGTCATACAGAGTGATCATTTTTCCCCCTTCCTCTCTCTATAGGTTCCGACCGTGACAAACAATAAAGGCATGCTCGGCATTTAATACGCCATACGTTGTTTATTGCGCTGAAACAATTCCTGCACATCAACGATCGATACAACATTATCCTTGTCATGTAGCCGTACTTGAAGATTCAATTATTATGGACAAAATGACATTGTTATTTCTGCTGCCGTGGCCTCACTCGAGGAAGACGGCGAGCGGCAAAACAGTAATTCGAACGAAACTCACTCTTGCAACATCTATCCCGGCCATCGCGCCGTTATAATCAGCATTTACAGGGGGGGGGGGTATGTGTGCGATTAGGGAAGGGAGTGACAGAAACGTATTATCTTAATTAGGCTTTGCCTTGTCAGTCTCACTGTGGTGGACACACAAAGAGGGAGAAATCGATGGAAGATGCTGCTTGTTGTGAATTTGCGATTGCCGCGGAGAGAGACAGCCGGGGCTGCGGCTCCTGCTGTAATTACTATTGGAATCATTGATTCATCCGCTAATTCCTTTTTTTTTTTTTTTTTTGATTGTGAAACATCACAATTTCCTAAAGCCCTAGTTGTTTTTTTGGGGCCTAATTGCTACTTTTGCGAAACAAACATCACATTACATTTACAAATTATAAGCCGGAGCCAGCGAAAGTTGGGCATTTCTGCTTAATACGGGGCGAAATGATTAATTGGTTTGAATATACATGTGACCTTTTTTTTTTTTCAGATGGGTTTGATTTATCGCCAAACACATGACTAGAATAACTGCATATGAGGACGCAGCGCACCTTGTGTTTCTCTGAAGGCAGCTACAGCCAGTCATATCGCCCTTTGGCATGATCATCTCCGGTTTCTGCCCCCCCCCACCCCCGCGTTCAAAACCTATAAACACAGACGGCAACGTGTTTACAGGCCAAATGATTAAGTATAAAAAGAAGTGATAGCCCCACCTGAGATTGGAGACTGCTGCTCCCGGGATTCTAATGACAGACAAGGTTGTTTGGCTGTTCTCATGGATGCAATGACAAATGATTACAAATATGCTTTCATCGCGGCTTCCGTGTGTGATAAAAACATCAAACGCGGCTACGCATGTCCTGTGACAGCTCCACATAACTGATAGTTGCCTTCCTTAACCAGGTGTTTTCCTGTCTTGGCTTACCTTGCCTAGAGGGAAAGACAATCCTCACACACGCACGCACGCACACACACATAACAAAGGCATTCTGGCGATGAACATTTCCCTCCCTTTTGTTGTGGAGTTGGAGGCGACCGACAGCTTTACAGTACGAGCGCAAACTGCGGAGCTGCAGAAAACGGCAGCGGAGGTGCACGCTGGAGTCAGTGTGAATCTCTAAACCAGCACTAAACATGACACATTTACGATTTCCCAGGCAAAGAATTCACATCGCACCGAAAGGGCTGCGTGCAGACAAACTCTCTCTCTCTCTTTCTCGTCTGGTCTTTCCTCCCCTCTCTCAACTTTTTCTCCTTCTCTCTCTCTCTCTCTCCCTCTCTCTTTCTCATGTGAGTGCTCTGAGGGTGCTGCTGGACGGAGTCCAAAAGGACACAGTGTGAAATGAACACAGCTCTGACCTCGCAGACACCCCCGACACAGCCAATCAGATCACTTTTCCCCGACACATAGGGCACTATAATTGGTTGGTGGGTGGGAAATATGACTAGTGGGGATTCGAGTGGCGGGAAAAAGACAAAAAAAAAAAGAGGGTGGGAACGAGGGAGTGGTGCTACGGCTCCGCTGTGCACTTTAACCGACCCTTTGCCCAGGACAGTACAGGAAATCTCCCTGAACAAAAGCAAGCTGTCATCTCCCCCTAACAGGCTCGCTCTAAACAAAGCTGTTCTCAGCTGACTGGCGAACCGACCAATCCTTGAGGGAGGTAGCCCGTCGTAATCTGGTTCTGTCTCGCATTCCAGACGTCTCTGGTGAGCCGATGCAAAATGTGCGTGCCCCGGACCCTCAAACAGGAAATTAGTCCGAATGTTCTTCCCTTTTCGTTTGGATGGAGCCTCAGCTGTGGCCAACGGAAGGGTTGCGATTAACGCTGCGTGTAGGAATACAAACATACCCACAAGCTGACATACGCACAGAGGCCAGAAAAGAAAAGGAAAAAAAGGGAGAGATGGAAATGCATCCACAAATCATGTACGTATGGACACGCACGCACCCTTCTCCCAGACATCAGCACTCACAGCTGCAGGCCCCGGGCCTTCGCTATCTCCAGCCCAAACCCAGACTCGAATCAACCACATTCCACCGCCTCGCCGAGCCCCCAGGGGCCGTTTCACAGCTGGGCACCGAGCTGGGCCGTTCCCTGGCTCTCTATCCTCTATCCCTCCCTCTGCTAACCCTTCCTACGGATCCCGAAAAAACAGGACATGGAGATGACAAAAGAGCTGCCGGGATGTTATAATGAGTTATTTTCAAATGGTGCTGTTATTGAATGCTGTTTGTTTTTTTCTCTCCTCCTGTAGCGTTGGTCTCGTTTAAGATGCGTCATGCTGACAGCGGATAAAAAAGGCATGTCAGCAAACAGACTACATAATCTAATAGCGTCATCTGTGACTGCGAGGCTATCTCGTCGCCGGCAAACGCCGGCAGCAGCCGATACACGACACCCGACCCCTTCATGCAAGAAACGCACATTCACAAACAGCCGCTTTAAAGCCTCGGAGAAACGGGAGGCCGCTTTTTTTTTATTGGGGAGTGGGGGGGGATCTGAGGCGCTATCAGTTATCAAACTCAATCGGAGGCATGTACGAGATGACTGAAAGCAATCCTGAGATCTAGATAAACGCTGTTAAATAGGGACATTACCCGCATCTCTAACCGCAGAGGAATGTGCAGATATGCGTTTTGAAAAAAAAAAAAAAATGCAGAAGCCTCAGCGACATGAACCCTCACTGGCCCCAAGAAATGTGAGGAAAAAAAAATCCATGTGAAATCCACATCTCCTGATGTGTGTGCGCAAACGTGGGTGTGTCAAGTGTTCATGGGTGTGTGTGTGTGTGTGTGTGTCCATGAATAGTTAAGGCCAGGCTCTGTTTCATCATTTCAGTAAATGCCACACAGTATATCAGTCTAGCTGCACACGTCTCAGGACATTTCCATATCTCCCCCCCCGTCAGAGCCCGGGGAGCCCGAACAACGCGCGTTCCTGCGCAAACATTTGCACCAACACTCCGCATCTCTGATGAGCTGACACAGAAAACTAGATTTATTAAGAGGAGGAAGAAAAGGGTGGAATGTGTGCAGTGATCGTCAGCAACGAACACAAGTCGAATGGACAAGAAACACAACAGCCCCCCCCCACTCCTTAATCCGAGATGTAAAGTGCATCACTCCGCTCTAAGAGACCTGTTTATTTCAGACCTGTGACACAAAAAAGCCACGAGCGGCATACGGGGAGGGGGGTGGGGGGGCTTATCTCTTCTGCAACCCTTGAAAAACGCGGCGCGGTCCCCAAAGAGCTCCCCGGCGCTCAACATGCCACTTTCAATTAGTTCCACAAAGAGAGTCTTCCGCTACCAAAAAGGAAGATGGGAGCTCATTACTGAATTCCTCGCTACTCCCCGCTTTGAAATATAGATCAGGAGGCTGTGTGTGTGTGTGTGTGTGTGTGTGTGTGTCTGCCGGGGCCCTGGATGTGCCGCTCGTGGGCCGCGCCGTACCGGTCCTGCCGCGGATGAGCTCGCGGAGCGCCGTCTCATGCATTAGCCACTCCTCTGGTTTAACAGCCCCGGCAGCTTACCCTCTATCTCCCCATTAGGTCTCTGCCTACCCCTCTTTTTTTCTCATTTGCTTGCTCCCATCTCGCCCTCCCTCTCTCTCTCTCTCTCTCCCCACACTAAACAGGCTCCCAGAAGCCACAGCTCTCAGCACTAAAACCCACAAATGGGAAAATACCAGTTGTAATAATCTGATGAGAGAGCGCAGGAGAGAGAGGCGGCGGAGGAAATGTGGATATCATATCGCTGCTATTATAGGCGCAGACACAGAGGCAGGTGCTGATAAGGCAATGCAAATTCATTCAGGTATTCTAATGAAACTGAAGCTTAGCGAGGGGGGGGGGGCTTTAATGGAAATGAGCTGTTGTCAGGGAGTTCATTAGGGTTAGATTGAACGCGTTTAAAAATTCACAAAGATTCAAGAGTACTTATATGGCATGAAAAGCTGACAAAGAAACACAACGTATTGGCAGTGGATCGTCAGAACATCAGGAAACATGGCGGCTGCCTTTTCGATGTGATATTAAACAGTCAGGGAGAATCCATTTCTTATCGGTCCAGAGCAGGAAATACAATAGCCACCGTGATGCAGCAGTGCTAGTTAGTGGTTTCCCCTCGGGACCAGAAAGCAGCATGTTTACCATCATCTAGCTGTTTACTTTTTGACTGATAATGTCATTAACGACGCACAGGCCAAAGCTGCTGCGGTGCATTCGAAGCATGCATGCGTACATGCGTGTGTGTGTCCAGTATGCACGCAGCTGGCGGCCTGTGCATACGTGGCCTGACATCTCGATGTATAGCGCGCGTGTTTATACCTTCAATTAACAAATTCCATTAGCACCGCCCTCAGTGGAACGCCTATAGCTGCTGTAGGCTTAGGAACGGGCCGTTAATTAGAAGATATCGGCTGTAACTGGAGAGGGACCATTAGGGAGAGACACGTGACCCCGGCTGACACTTTTCATCCGGAGGAAAGAAAAAAAAAAAAAAAGGATCATTGCGTTTTGCCCTCCAGTGAGTTAATTCCTCCCCTGTCAATCGGCCGCAATATGCAAAAGGTTTCAGACACCGAGGGGTTGAAGTTTTGGTTGCTAGGCCACTGATGGAGATTTGGTGCATCAGGAGGGGATAGAGGGAGGGGGGGGGAAGTGAAAGAGAGGTAGGAAGGGAGGAGTGGGTGGTTGTAATGGCAGCGAGAGGAGAGGGGTATGGGGTCTCGATACTCGCTCTGATTTGCTCTCTATGCAAATCACAACAATCACAGGAAATGCCTGGGCCTTGGCTCCGTCTAATTGCAGCGGCAATAACAAAGGAGGTCTTCCTTTGAGCGAACAGGCAAATTAAACATTAGTTTAGAGTTCTCTCAGAGACCGAGGGACGTTATAATTACCCAGAATCCTACACATCAGCACTTTGCACGCCACACGTCCCACTCTCCCAGCCTGGCGGAGGAAAACAAATGTATCTCATATTCTGGGAGAGAGGTGCGTGGTGGTGGTGGTGGGGGTCGGGAATAGTGAAGGGCATGGAGAGGGATGAGAGCCGGGGATGGGGGAGGACAGAGATAGAGAGAGACGTTGGGGGATAATGAGGGGAAAAGAGGTGGAGAATGATAGCCCGTCTCTCCTAAGCTCTCCACGCTGGTAGCGGGGCATCAAAATGTACACCCACTATTAGCATACTGACCCCACCCCTCTCCTCTGCCCTTTCTCTCCCTCATTATCATCAGGCGGGACGCGGGGAAACACTGGGGCCCGAGCTCATTCCCCGTCACACGGGCGGCCTAAATGTCACGCCGGCGAACGAAATGAGAACACAGAACAAATGGCAGCGTCTGCTGCGCCCGCGCGTGCGAAAAAAGAAAAAGCGTGTGCTTGTTTGGCCGCGGAGCTGACCACCTAAGGGTTAAGTCTGCGAGCGCTTCTCTAATGTGGGTCGATGCAGCGGAGCATGTTGCAGGCGAAACAAACAAGGCCGGATCTGGAGCTGAGATATGCAGCCGCGGAAAACTTCAGGAGACGTCCTTGGATCTCCTCCCCTCCGGGGTGGGGATGGGGGTGGGGGGGTGTAGGCAGAGTCCCTGCCCCAGTCAGGAGGGCTGACGTCGGGCTTTGAGCGATGTGCTGTGTCCTGGATGGCAGGGCCTATGTTTGATCTATGTCTGAGGGGCAGCGGCAGAGCCTGACACATTCACCCAGTCTGTCTAACCTAAATGTTCATTCAGAGGCCCCCCCGCAGCCAGACCCTGCCCTCTATCTGTCTGTAGGTCTGTCTGTCGCCTCCTTTCCAACGTGCCAGCTCGCCCCCCCCCCCCCATGTGTCTGTCTTCCTGCTGCTGGTCTATCTGGTTTCACCGTCTGTCTATATGTCTGTCGGACTATTTGTAGGTCAGGTCCGCCCGCTCGCCGGGAAAAAACTCGGCCTTCCCACACGCTGTATGGACGCGTGAACTCATCCGAGCCACTGACCATGCCCTGGAAATCTAATCATCCAGCACAGTTGGATGTTTGTTTGTGCTTGTACACACAGATGTGCATACAGGAGTGCAAACAGCCAGGCCATGCACACAAACAAAAGGAGTCCTACGCAGCCATGATAGGATAGGAGGCGTATTTTTTTTATTAAATATATTCTTTTATTTATTTTAATTATTATTGTTAAGCAGAGTACACAGCCCTGGCTTGTGATGTTAGAATGTTAAAAGCTTAAAAAGCAGATTGTGTGTTGTATCAGTCACACAAGACTAAGCCCTTTTTTTTAACTATACACCTATTTGCACACACACACACACACACACACACACACACACAAACCCCTCTATGTTAGCCAGCCAAACTCGTAAATGTGTCTCTGTAATTGTCATGTAGTAATTTTGCTCACTCCTACAATAAAAGAACATTTTTTTAACCCAATTACTTCATCTATGTTTATGTAATGGGGCTTGTTATTTTTCTGACTTTTAATACCCCCCCCTCCCCTCATATAACTATAAGCTATGTGAATAACAGCCTTAATAGACCACAGGTCCTCAAGGATTTGTTAGTTATACTGAAATCAAGGCTGCAGTGATACAGCGTTTGCAAAGCAATGCAGCGCAGTGACATCAGTTAATTACATAAAGCGGAGCGGGATGGGGTCAGACATGAGAGAGATTATGGCACAGGGGCCGAGCGGACGGCTTGAGGGACACGGCCCAGTGTTTCCCGACACCCGGTATTCGGAGGGGGGAGAAGAAATTACATCACTGTGTTTGGGTTATGTAAAAACTCTAGACTGGCTGTAAAGACTAAAGAAAAAAAAGAAAAAAAAAGAACCCTCCGAGCAAAACAGAAAGGAAATAACTCCTTAACAGAGACGGAAGCGCAAAGAGTGAGAGATGGCCTATTTGAGCGTTACTTTTCCCCGCGTTAGGTCAGCTACAGGCATCAAGGAGAAGGGCCGGGGGAAAAGCAGATTGTTGTGTGCGCGAGTGAAAGAAAACGGCAAACAAATTTCACCAGAGAGAGACAAAAATATATATACATATATTCATATATATCCCACTGTCACCCAAACTAAAGATATGCTCTGTGTGGTAAAATAGAGACCTGCTGGCGAGCCAGCACTAGAGGGGGTGTGAGATTTCCTCCTCCTCATCAGTAGGCCTAAAGACTATCCCATAGACGCTCTGAAACCCAGAGGGGGGATCAAAGTCTGTGTGATCCAGTGGCTGTTATATCACCCGCGGCCCCGCTCTCCCACCGCGGGGCCTCCTGTTACGGAGCAGGCAACGGGTTGCAGAAGGAATAACACAACAATGACCCGGTCCCCTATATGCGTGCAATCTTCCACGATCTTTAGTGGAAGGATTTAACCCCCCCCCCCCCCCAAACCACCACCCCCGCCTCCCTCCTCTCCTCTGCAACTGCATTTACATTCCACTTTGCATCCCATTAATTTCCATTTGTCCACACTTGCAAGTTTTTTGCAGGCAACATGAATAGTCATGAGCTTGCACATGCACTCACAAAAGAGATACACGGCCCCGCGAACAAAAAAAAATGGGTTGGATATGGAATTTTCAGTCCTTTTGGTTTTTTTTACTTTCCCACAGTCTTTGTTCGCAATTAAGGCTTAAAAGGTTTCAGCCGTTGCCAAAGATTTATTTGAGTATTTGTTTCTTAACTCCAACACGGGTTTGTCAATGTTTGGAAAATAGGAACCTGCTGCCGGCCTTGCTGTGCTAAAATACGCCAAAACCGGCGCTCCCTCCCGTCCTGTGCGCTTCGGGGGGGGTGGGGGGGATGAAACGAGGAGATAGGGCTCCGTTTTTTCTTTTTCTTCCCTCAGCGGAAAGGCATCTCAACAGGCCTGCTATTGACCACATATGCCAAGGGAGGGAGAGCGGGTCAATGTAACAGAGAGCAGGGGACCATTCTGGACCACTTAACTATAATCAGTAAATGCGCCCCGGTCGCAATTAGTGCCGGGGCCACCCTGAGAGAGTTCGCCCCACTCACAGCTCTCTTCTGCGCTCCATTCGGATCCACAGGAACCTTGTAATGCAAATGGCACCGCTCCCCCTGCTCAACGACGGGAGAGGAGGCGGGAGATGTGTCGGAGCACGCCGCTGTCCTCGCCCGGCGATTCTTTTCAACTCGTTTCAGGCTCGAATTCATATGAATCCTTGTATAGTCGTACACTGTTTTGTTCCTGTCGAGGTGGAGCTGCTGTGGAATAAACCTTTCATACGTTCATCGGCTGCAGTACGCGGGCTCAACATCGGCCGCTCCAGCTGTCCGCAGTATATCTTAAAAAAAGGGGACTGTTATGACTTTGCGCAATTAGCCCCCCACGACAAAATGGCTCCTTTTCATGAACCGAGACTTAGGAGAGAGGTTGGGATGGAGAGAGGGAGACAGAGAAGCTCTTTTTACTGGGAACACAAAGAGGGCACAGAAATGTGGCAGGTAGCACTCCTCAACTCATTCATAATTTACTGCACTTACTCTTCCATTCTGCTCCCCCCCCCCCCCCCTCTCCTCCCGTGAAGAAAAAAGGCAAACAAAGCGGACGGACAAACAACAAACAAACAGAGGGCTTTTTTTTTTTTTTACAAGTGACGTCAGCCTCCCTCTTGAACAGGTGCAGTTCTTATGACGGAATCGATGCATGCGTCGACCATTCAGAGGGGAGACATGGGCGCAGAAGATCCCGCGTCGGGTCGAGGAGTCGGTTAAACCCTCTCTGTGGGTACAGTTGTCTGACTGTAGCGCACCTGTTGGCGCACATGCACGCACGCAAGGAAGAATTGCAAAACCCACAATAAAGCATCTGACCTCATTTCTCTAAAACCACCTGTTTACTGTTCCAAACAGTACGGCGTCCATGTTGGCTTTCACTGTCACTCTGAAACTCACTCTGTGCGTGGACATGTTCTATAAACGAAAAGGTTTCAGTGGGAGGATGATGGCCGCGGCGAAGGGGGGGGGGGGACAAGGGGACGTGGGGCAGCGATCGCTAATGAAAGTTCCCTGCTGTTTTCTCAGCTGCTCTTCTCGGTGCCCTGAGCAGCGCAGCATACAAGGCCGACCCTGCTAAATGGGTCCTCTCTTTCCTCTTACTCTCTCAAACACACACACACACACACAGTGGGAATAAATGAAGACCCTTAGAAGGAAAAAAAAATCCCATCTTTGTGTTTGACTTGAATCCTTATTGTCACCATGGTGACAATTTTAACAACAATGTTGATGTTCGTATGGGGGGCTCCTGCAGCACCTATGCGTATTATGTCAAGAGCTGTGCACATATATTGACTAGGCAACTAGTAACTATTCTGGCAGTCAATTAATCTCTTGATTATCAAAACAATTACAGATCGATTGCTTGTTTGGTTCATAAAATGGTGTAAAATGTTGATCACTGTTTCCCAAAGCTGAAGATTCAACCTTAATGTCTATTTTTTGTCCAGACCAACAGCCACAACTCATAGATCATCAGTTTACTATTATAGAAAAGTAAAGAAACAGACAAATAGTCAGATTTGAGAAGCTCAAATCATGAGATTTGGACATTTTCTTCTTAAAAATGGCAACCAATCGATTAATCATTGCAGCGCTAATATTGACCCAGGATGGAAAGTGGTGAATACGCTCGCTCCACATCTATCATCGCAGCTTCAAAAAGTAACGACAGGAAATGCCTTTAACAACAACAAAGACTTTTAACAAGGAATCAGAAACCAACTCCGGCGCCGTAAGAGGAGGTAGCGCTACCGCTCGGAGAGAGAGTTATGACTCAAGAACCAAATAATGCGTCGTCAGCCATGAAATTTATACTTTTTTTAATAAGCAGCTGTGAGGGAGGAGCACGGACGAGCACAGCGTGGGCCGCGGAGCCTGTAACGGCCGACAACAGGTGGAATAAAAGGAGCGAGGGAGGAAGAGGGAAGAGATGGGGAGAAAGGCTGAGGGAGAAGAGTTAGAGCGAGGAGGGGGGGTGGTAGGGCGGGGGGGGTGTGTGTGTGTCGGGGGGAGGGGTGCAGGGCGTCTTGCCCACCTGGGCAAACAATAGCGAGATGAGAGCGTGGCTCAAGGGCCCTCCCCGTCCCTAAAGTACACAGCTGTCGGCTGGCGCGGGCAGGCGGATCAAAAACAGCTCCAGTCTAGTTCAGGTGTTGCACCTTCAGGAGGGGGGGAGGGGGGAGGTGGGGGTGGTTGGGGGGGGGGGCAATCTGGGAACAAGAGCCTCGGTTGCCATGTTGAAGGCTGCAACAGAGAGACTCTCTCTTTAGAGCTAACGTGAAATGATGCGTGTAAATGTCCTGCATTCGTTTCAATGGGACAAAAGAAACCAGAGAGAGGGAGAAAGAGAGAGGGAGAGAGATTTGAATATGCGCTTTAAGGGACGCAAGGACACTTTATTTAAGTCACTGACGTGAAATGCATTTCCTGCTCAAACGGCAGCATCAGACCGCCGTTTACCCGCACGCTCAAAGCGCTGCAGCATCCAGGGTTGCCGGCTAATGGGTTTGTGTAATACTCACTGAGCCTTGATTTTTCTGCTGAGGGAAGTCCGAGCCTGCACGTCTGCAAACAATCTGCATGCACTTTCACGCAAGCATTCAGTTGCTGTCGCTGGTATGCACGTCCATGGCAGAGAGAAGCCGGTATGTATGTGTGTATATGTAAATAACATCATACAAAGATCCACAGAGGCGGGAAAAAATGCATGTAATTCCTTTTCTTTTTTTTTCTGTGTACAAGGACAACACTGTCTTTGTTTAAAGAAAAGCCATCTGCTGATGACAGTAGATTGTGGCTGTAATGAAAGTCTGTATAGTGGTGCTGCTGCCCGCCTGGCGTCCCCCTCTGTGTTTGAAAGGTGGCGATGTGAGTTATGTCCAGTTCACGTTGCTAACACGCACCGCGATGCCATGTTCACACACGTGGTGCCGCGCTCAGCCTCTTTATGCCATGCTCGGGAGCTCGTGTTGTAGAGAATAGGAAAGTCTGTCCATAATATACGCGCAAATAAACGTATTCTCAATACGCTTTTAAAGCAGCTGGTTGTGTAGCAGTACAGCACACAGTCTTTGTGTGTAATCGGCCAGTCACACACTCACACACACGTGCCAAATTGCCTAGTATGGTTGCTACCGGTTACATTCATAGTGATAATTTGCATCTTTTTTCTTTCCTTTGTTTTTTTTCTTCTTTTTCACCTCTTTTTTTAATGCTATTTCCCCCCCCCCCCCGACAGAACCGTGTTTTTATGTTTCTTGTTTCCTCTGCGGGCTGATATATGGTGCTCTTCCTGTGCCTTCCAATAACCAGCTGATCTTGACAGACACTCTGACACCCCTCGCTTATAAAACACTGGGATTAGTGCTCGGAGCTCGGTGGCCAAAGCGCGGGGAGAAAGTTCATTAGTTCGCGTTACTGTTTCTTGTGAAATCTGGTAGCGGTGTGAATTTTCAGCAATGACACCGAGCTGCTCTCCTCCTCTCTGTGGCGGCCTGTCTGCAGCAGTGATGCCTGAAGAAATGGGTTGGCCCGCGAGTACAGTAAAACCCGCTGCCCTGTTCCTAATGCTAACCATTTTAATATTTAACCAGGATCCAAAACAGCAGTAATTATTTTCCCAAACAAATTACGCCTCAAGCCGAAACCGCTGCAATCTGATACACCGCATTCTCTGTCACTAGGCGCTATTAGTCATTTTAAATTATTTATCAAGCTGGGGCGAAATAGGATTTGCTTCAGAGTATTTTTTATGACTAGCCTATTGTTTCAACAGAATCTTGAGTGGCCTTTATATTCCGAAAGAAGCATTTCTATGAAAAGCTCCTCTGGCTCATCCTGAGAAACCCCTGGAGACTCCATATGTGAGAGTTCACCGAGAGACAAGGTCAATGAAAGAATGATGACGCTGACGTGCGTTATGAGGAAACAGCCTTTTTTCTTACGACTTCCACACAAGGTTTGCTACGTGAGGCTTCACCCCGGACTACTTCCATTCCAGGTACCTGAATCATTCCATAAATGTCATGTCATAAACTTCCCTAACTCTTTGTCTGACCCCATAAATGTCTTCAATGGTTGAAAAAAGAAAAAAGAAAAACATACTGTATCCAAGGTCAATATTGATTCACAATAAACCATGAAATAGATATATCATTTTATTATTGCCACACCTTCCTATTTCTTTTTATATGCTTTTTTTTTCAAATTGACTCATTTTGACTAACGTAAACTACCTCGGCAACCGCAAATGCGAACAAAGACCTGCATTAATAACCGGAATGTAAAAAAATAACAAAGCGATGTCGCTTTATGACTTTATGAGGTGGTGCTGAAAATAGCCCGTGTGTGGTTAAGAACAGAGGCCTCATTTAATTCTGCCATCTGCAATAAAAAATAGCAACATTTTTATAGAGCGACAACTGCCACCGTGAATATATGAGCTATGTTTAACTGGGCCGTCGAACATCTTCTATCAAATGCTACGAACACAAAAGAGACAGAAAGTGAAGAGAGAGAGAGAGAGAGAGAGAGAGAGATAGAGATAGACGTGACATAAAAGCTGCAGATGAATGCGTTAAAATGGTAGTTAGAGAAAAATCAAGTTATTGTGTTCAGCTGGGGATGATACTAAATAAGGAGATGGAGAGTGATGGAGGGTGGTGGTGGTGATGGGGGGGGGGTCATCAAAGCCTCCTTTTCTCTCGATACAGGGGCCCCAGCTGGCTGGCTGAGCGACGGAGAGCTCTGCCCACTTGCCTGCTGCAAATTAGCCAAACTATTTACCCGCGTATATGCACATTAGCAAATTCCTCCAATTGAGAAAACAAATGCATCTGTTTTGTTCTGTTGAAAACTTCATGGGAGCCTGCATGGGCCTCTGCACACCAGGCATTCTCTGTCACAGTGGCAGTCAGTACCCACACGCACACACACACACACACACACACACACACACACACACACACACACGCACACACAGCCAGCATGGAGCCAATTGCAGGTCCCTGTCGGGCCTCCCCAATCCCCCCAATCCTCTCCCCAGCTGGACAGCTAGAGCCCGGATCAGTTGGCCTCGGTGTCTCCTGAACTCTTGTCTCTCTCTCTCTTTCCAACTGTTGTTGACCTTCTTCCTCTCTAGAACTCTGTAATTGGCCCACCTTTGAATTTTCATGAACACTCCCATGACCTGGCTTAAATTAGGAAATCCAGGGGCCTGAAATGAGCATTTTAATCAACATCTTCTCTCTTTTTTTCTGTCTCCCTTCTGTTTCAGTGGGCTTTCTCTGCCCTTGCTGCATATTTTCCATCATGGTGTTCGGTTTTAAATATTCATGTAAGTGGATGGAAGAGAGGGGGGGGGGGTTAAGGGAAGGTGAAGGGAGGTGGGAAAGAAGAGAAAGGGAAGGAGGGAGGTGGTGGTGGGGGCTACCCTCTTTCTGGAGCTCCCTGCGGAGGGATGGCAGGCGTACAGGAGTGGTGCAAAGGGGAAGGGGGGTGGTGGTGGTGTGGGTGGGGTGGGTGGGGTGGGGTTTCAGCAGAGGGGGGGGGGGGGGGCCTCATGATTTATTTAAACCCAGGGGGCACCTGTGCCAGTCAGCCAATGGTGGCAGCCGCCGCTCCAATCCAGAATAAGGACGACAGGAGAAAATCTGTGGCGTGAAGGGAAATTAATACCAGTGCTGCTGTGAGAAATTTCACCTGTCCAGTTAATGACTTACGGCCTTAAGTGAGAAGAGAATTTCCGCCTGTTCTGCAGTCCTAACCTTTATATGATGAGTCTGGATATTTTAATAACCTTCCACCGTGTTAGCGGTTCTCTCCCGTCATCCCGCTGAAAACACCTGTATGGCTAAACAAGTCCTCAAGGTTCAACGCGCGCTAACCACCTCAAAAAGCTTAGGTGAGGGGAAAAACCCCTATGTTTCGAATAAGCCAATCAATACCGAGCAGAGAGGCCGCAGCCTTAGTGAGCTCGAGTGGGCGGCTCGCTGCGTTTTATCAAGGCGGCTTAATTTCCGTCGGCTTAATATCCTGGGAAATGTATGGAAATTGAACTGCAAGGGAGAACAAAGACGGGTAGTCGGGATGAAACAATGTGGTGGAACTCGGAGAGCTCCGTCTTATCCTCGGAGCGCGCACACACACACACACACACCTGTGCGGCCTGTCAAATCGTGCT
Source organism: Eupleurogrammus muticus (assembly GCA_036785175.1). Classification (NCBI taxonomy): domain Eukaryota; kingdom Metazoa; phylum Chordata; class Actinopteri; order Scombriformes; family Trichiuridae; genus Eupleurogrammus; species Eupleurogrammus muticus. Next base: position 13,192,998 of record JAYKQN010000010.1, on the reverse strand, counting down.
AGATATATCCATCAGCTGGGCGTCAAAGTTCCCCTTTTTCCCTATAAGTGAAATAAATCCCATTCATTATTTGCCCGAATGACTGTAAGCAGCCGATTACTGTATATGTTCCGATGCATATGCTCGACTACCGGTAGTTAATTAGCTTAGCTGCTACTTGTCTCCTGCTTTCTGGCTGCTCTGCGGAGACACATGGAAGAGCTGCCCGGAGGCAAATTATAAATGAGAAACAGGTTATTAAGATTCTGTCATGCATACCAATGTGTTATGGCTGTCATAAAAAGCACAGTAAGTGAATACAGGGAGCAGTAATTATCATTTTAGGGCTATTTTTTTTCTTTTTATACGGCGGTTCCTGATAATAGCCAATGATTTCAGCGTCCACGGTCAACAAGGACGGGATGAAGCCGGCCCCCCTCGGTGGTCACAAGCTGGAAATATAAAGCTAAATAAAAATCGACCGACGAGTCAGCACAAAAAAAAAAAAAAAACTACCAACATGCCACAGTGGCCACCCAGTCAGGCTGAACTTAATGAATGCTCATCTGCATTAGTAATAATCTGCCACCGCTTGGGGGGAAAGAGAACGCTGTTCCAGGTACTGGAGAGGAATGCAAAACAACGACCTTCCGCACACACCCGCACCTCCATCCCTCTCCTGTCCCCCACACCCCCACCGCCCCACCCCATTCTCCTACCGCTTCGAGACACTTTCTCGAGAATCCTCGCATAAACAACACCTGCACTATTAACAGCTCCGCTGCCACCCGGCAGATCTGCCTCTCCCCGTCCCTTCTGCTAATTCATCTTTCCTCCGTAGCAACCTGATCCTGCCGTTTACCTTACCTTTTCTTCCCCCCCTTCCTGGCATATAGACACATACGCTTTAACGCACGCTTCACAGAGCAGTAACTAATGGCAACCTCATTCATTAAAAAAAAACCCTTGATGTTTCGCACGGAGGCAGGGTAAATGTGCTGGAACGCCCGCGCTGTCTGTCTGGCTGTGCGTCGCTAACAACACATGGAGAGACAGATAGACAGGTGGGGTAGAGGCTCATCTTACACCCAGCCACCTCAGCCTGAACGCCACCCCTGATGGAGACAGATACATATTTCATCCGTTATTAAGGCTACGGCATAAAGTAAAGCCTGGGGGGGTGTTCAGGATCCTTCTGTAGCATCAGCTGTATCCGTCTTTACTGCCAACATGAGTAAAGACATGAGCACTAAAAGTAGAATGAGAAAATGCTCCATAATATGAGCTTTTTTTTTTTCTTTTTTTTTGTGAAGTTTCCATCTGGATGCATTAAGATCTCTTCTGCCAGAGGCCTTTAGCATCACACTGATAGCACTGAGAGTACACAGACACAGGCCACTTCAGATTACTGGTGACATCAGCACATTCCTCCCTCCCAAACACCGTTGACTCATTTTCGTTTCACCCACGGTGTCTAATAAGTTAATTCCTTTGGCTCTGATGTACCACATGTTGCTCATGTATGTATGAAGTCTGTGATGGGAGCATGTGAAGGGAAAGCTCAGAGCTGGCAGGCGCTGACATGTGAACAGCGTGTGCATCACCGCTTCAGGCCCAGGCCAGGTTTGGGATTATTAATATTAAGATGTGCAATTATTAGAGGAAATTGCTCTGTCTCTTTTCCAGGTTTTTTTTTTTTTTTTTTGGGGTGGGGGGGGTGAAGAATGCTTTTGTGTAACTACTGCCACTGACAGAACAACCTCCCCCTTTGATGAGAGGAACATGAGCAAATCCAAACATCTGTCGCAAGCTCACCAACACATAGGAGGCTACCTTATCATGCAAACAGTTTAGAGTTCAGCTAACACTTTTAGAAACAATGTTTGTGTTATACAGAATGATCCACACATCTGGCTATGACCCATTGTCATTGCAACTACTTAACTCTGCTGTTAGCTTTTGATAGATATAGAATTGTGGGCTGATCCTTTAAAAAAATAATAGCAGGCTGACACATACAGGGTCATAGAGTGTGTTCTTCTCACATGCCTGCACGTTGCATCTCCGTTTCACCACCGCCAGGCCAACTCCTGCCTAAGGAAAGTCTACGTAAACGTAAATAATGTCTCACTGCATTCCACACATCTCACGGCCTTTACCCGATGAGATAAATAGGACAAACATGCCTAACTGGGACAAGACAATAATTCCTTTATCTGGCACAAGGTAAGCCTGACTAGCCGGCTTACCGGTTATATCATTTGCTATAGGCAAGATGGGGGGAGGGCAGCATCGGGGGAGGGGGAGGTGGAATAAAATGTGTAGGGTAAGGTGAAAGGTCACAGGTTGATGTGACCAGTGTGTAAACACCTCTGAATAACGGATGATGGTGTCACCACTGTAGCAGAATATAGAGGTATTAGGGCAATATCACACTTTTATAGCTTTAGTAACACTGTCTGCATTCAGCTACAGTAGCACCGAATATAAAAATGCTATAGACAGGCCTATTTGACATAGAAGATGGATAAACTTGGCTACAAGAGCCTGCATTCGCTAGGCACTAAAGAGAACAAAGTAGGAACTCAAAGCACCCTGAGAGCTGCTCTTGCAAATAGCACATCACTTGTTTACCTTGAATAGTGGTGTTTTATTTGCATGAGTCAACCTTGTAGAAAATCCATAACTCATTTGCAAGGCTCTTACAGTGCATACAACGTCAACAGCATACAGCATTGTATGACGTCCAAAATGCAAACAACAGCTGCAGTGTGTGTGAAGGGGAATAAAATTCCCACCAAATAGATCTGAGCAAAAGATAATGGCTCTGTCGGTATAAGGTCTGACTCTTCGCTCAGTCTCATTTACTAACTAACACTGCTGAGTCTACATGAAGGGACTGGAAGAAAAGGGAAAGACAAACATGTTACTTTTAAAATTCCACCTTGACACTATCACTATCTCATGTAATTTCACCTCATCAATCAAAAAGAAGGCTTGTTGAGAAAAAAGCTAAGTGCACTAAGACAAAGAAGCAAATATTTAATTTAACCGGGATCAAAGGAGACGACGGGGGATGTATTTTGCTTTTGTGGAGGATACAGAGTAACTCAAATCCAGCCAGCTGGAGCTGGCAAATCACACCTGTAATCCCTTTCCAGTAAAGGTACCACCTGCAACAGAAACTATCCTGCTATCTTCACATCGGAAATCATCAAAGATGTTTGATGTTCTCTTCTAAGCTTTTGAACTCACCATGAACTCTACCCGCAGGAAGGTTTGTTTGCTGCCCAATCCTCGTGTGATGTTAAGAAACCCATAGTGCTCATCTCCCATGAGCTCATTCTGTGAATTGAATTGTAAGACTTGCCTCATTCCTCACAATGAATCCTGGTAATGCACACGCACTCTTGTTGACACTATGTCCTGTATGTGTATGACATTGAGCAGAAAGGCTTTTAAGACACACACACACACACAAACACACACACACTGGCATACACACACACAGCCTTGTACATCTATGCAGACCTGCATTGACATAATGCATTCCCTCTCCCCCCTAACCCCAAATTGAACCTAAACTAAGTCTTAACCCACAAACACCCTTTTGAAGAGTTAAGGACCGGTCAGAATGTCCTCAAAAAATGTCCTCACTTTGTCATATAATGTAAACACATGTCTTCACCACGATAGATGTGCAGGACACACACAGATACACACAAACACACAAAGTCTAGTTCTTAGGGGCTGGTAGATCATTTTCTGATTTCGATGTCAGCCTTTCTCTACCCCCCCTACGCTGCCAAGAGGAAATGAAGGGATGATCTCTCTACTCTCCTCCACTCGTCACTCCCCCAGAAAACAAACAGGAACTCTTTATGGCCTGCTCGTTGACCTGCAGCCCAGGAGCAACAACAACAGGCTACAAGTGATGTTTGCTTCAGGATGAGCTACTTACACTGATAGAACAGTGCTGCACCACTGACATGTGCAATCCAATTCCCATACAGAGAACTTCATATGCTGAAGCTTTAGACGGGGGTGCAAGTGTTTTGCGAAATATTCTTTTGCACTATGCACACTTTGAGAGCCACCACCTGGCATGTGTGTCTGTTTGGGTTTATGTGTGTGGTGCCACGGCTCACACACCTGTTCTTCCGAGAGCCCTGGCCCCGTCACCAGGCCAGAGCCCCGAACAAAGCTTCTCTCTGTGTGGACATAGACACTGTTTTACTCCTCGCACAGTCCGACCCCCCCCCCAACACTGCCTCCGCTGAAACCTAAACACACTTGTTTGCTATGGGCGAAAAAGACTGTGTAAGACGTACTGGGAGAAAGAAAGGCCTTCCCAGAGAGTCATCTGGTTCTAATGCAGGGCCCACTGGTGTGGATTACAGGCACATATTACAGGAGAACTCAGGCTGACCCCTCAACTATATCCCTGGGGAAATGGGAACCATCCATGTTGATGGGGGGCTGAGGGTCCAGGAGCCTGGGGAGCAGCGGGGTGAATAGAGGCCTGTGGGCAGGCTGCCACCTCTCATGATTGGTGCCCTTCTTCAATGTGGGAGTTTCTCTGAGATATTTTTTCTGCACACCTCCCCTCAACCTCTCAATATTAACATAAAAAACGTAATTGCATGGAATATTTCCTATGCCACTAACAGAGCTTCACCAGGCTAGGAAATAGCTTATTGAGGCCTTCAATAATGCTAAAAGTGATACTAAAACATGCATGTTTTATCACATTTAACACTATAAGCAGATGGTTAATCGGAAAGCCTTGGACTTTACCTCCATCATCCAACATGGGAAGGAGGGTTAACTAGCTACCATAACAGAAAGAATGAGTAAAAAGAGAAGACTTCATCAGCAGCTCGGAAGCTTGGCAGCAAATCTGAGTGTTTGGCCCCGTAATCTTTCTCTCCCCCTTGTTTCCTGTCTGCCTCTTCACTATCCCCTGTCTAATAAAGTTAAAACTGCCAAACAAAAAAAGCAGGGATAAATCAAAGACATTGTGGAAAACACAATGATTGTCCAAACAGGAACACACTGAAAGGTGCATTTGCAAAGTTATATAGAGCATCTAAATTAACTCTTAGATAACCTTGTCTCAACAAATTATTTAACAGTTTAAAAGTAGTGCTTACCTGTAGTATCTGGACTGTAGATAAGTGGAGCAGACTGCTTTGGACACGTGGCTGGCTGAACCGAAGTCGATGACTTTGACCCTGTAGGGCTGTCGAGATGGATCCACAAGCATGATGTTCTCTGGCTTCAGGTCGGCATGGATCAGGCCCAGGCTCTTCAGTTTCATTAGCGCTGTGGCCACCTGCTGTAGCACGGGTCTGATGTATTTGAGTGGCAGGGGGCTGAACTTGTTCTGCTTCAGGAAGTCATACAGGTTCTGCTCCAGCATCTCAAATACCAGGCACGTGTGGTTCTTGTGCTGGAAGCACTCGTAGGCTCTCACAAAGTTGTAGTCATCCGCACTCTCCGTGCTGAGACGCGCCAGGATGCTGACCTCGATCTGACCCTGCCGTGCATAGGATGGGTGGTTTTTTAAGATCTTGATCGCCACAATCTCGTTTGTGCCCCTCTTCCAACACTTAACCACCTGTCCGAAGGTTCCTCGCCCCAAGAATTCCAGCACTTCATATGTGTTGGTCATGGAGCAGAGCACCTCGTGCTGCACCAGCTGGTAATCCCCCTCATTGTTGGAGCCGCTGTTCTTGGACGTTGCCGTGGAGGTGGCGGTGGCGACAGTAGCCACCGTGGCCCCACTGGCTGCTCCGTTTTGGATCATCAGCGGGCCGTGCTCCTCGATGATCTGCACACTGCTGTTGTTGTCAAGCTCCTCGCTCTTGCGTTTAAGCCCGCATCGCTGGTAGGTGTCGAGGAGACTGACCGTGCTGCGGCGTGTCAGGTTATGGACACCGACGCCACTGCCGCCGCCACCGCCTCCACCACCGCTGCTGTTGCTGCTGCTGCCTCCACCCCCGCTGCTCAGCAGAGACCCCACGGCCCCCGAAGTGCTGCTGGCTGAGGCGACCACGATGTGGCCAGCGCTGGCTGGGAAGATGAGTGCCTGCTCGTAGGGCAGGGTGGAGCTGGGGACCTGCAGGGAGCTGTTGATGCCCAGGGGGCCACAGGTGGCCGACACGTTCTTGCTGCTGTTGTGGCTGTAGACTTTGCTGTGTGTGCCGTACCCTGTCATATCCCAGTTACAACTCTGCTCCACCTTTAGTTTCTTCACGCTAAAGAAGGCACTTGACTGGAGAGTGTGAGGGGAGAACACTTGCACTTGCGAGGCCATACCTGTGAAAAGAGGGGGAGCAGAGGGGGAGGAGCAAAGAGGACAGGAGGGGGGGATGAAAGTGAGAGGTTAGGAATTTGAGAGTGTCTGAAACACGAGTGGTAGCCAGAAGCTTTAAATAAAGACAGCTTGGGTCAGAGCAGGTCATTAAAACACCAAGCATATATGTTGATGCGTCAGCCTGTTAACCTCTTGAACTCTTGAACCTCTAACATCACAGTAAAGTACCAGCCATTAAATAACTTTCAAAATATCATTAAGCATTTGGTTTTTTTTTGGTTTTTAACATTAAAGTGTTAGTAGCAGTAGAACCACCATTTAGTATGTTTGCAATACTTCACTACATTATGAAAATTGGTGGGCAACAGATGTTTTATATTGTTTAGCAGAAAGATAAGCAGGTTTTGATAGAGCGGTGAATATGCAAACCGCTGGTCCATGCAGAGGAAATACCATTTCCCCCCGTTCCCATCTGCAGCAAAATAAATAGACCGAATGAATACTAAAAGAATAACCTTTCATGGGACAATCCACGTGGACAACAGAGTAACACAAGCTCATACACAAAAAAAAGCCTCTAGGAATGATTGCAATTTCCTTCCCCACTACACAACCCGGCCCTTGCATTTATTGGTACACAATTACTCATTTATGGAAGGTGGTGGAAGAAATGTCTTTCAAGCAACTATGAAAACAAGAGAGGGGCACTGAACTCCCTCTCAACCACAGATCCTGAAGACAACAATACAAAAGCAAAACTGCAGCGAGGCTGTGCTCTGAACTCCTGGGAACAAGCTGCCTCAGAATAAGCAAAAGCTTCTCCAAGCAAACAATTGCCCAAAAATAGGCTCTTTCTTTATCTCTCTCCTTTGCAAACAGGGTTGTTTGTAGCATTGAAACGATTATTACAGCACAAGGAAGATTATATGAGACTTGTAGTAATGCTATGTTTAAACAGTTTCCAGTAAACCCCAAATTAGTACTGCTAACAAACTAAGAGCTTCCACCTGGCCATGCCAATGCCCGCACACAATCAGGCCTCACTGTTGATCAACTGATGCACGATTCAAAGAATGTTACAGTCACAGTGTTCACGTAAACACTGACCAAACGCCCATGCAGGCAAACAGCCCTGAAGCTTTGTTTGCTGCTGGGGGGGCGGGGGTTTGTTTGTCCCTTCAATAGAGATCTTAAAAGCTGGGAAAGTTTAGAGGATCATTTTCCTCCAGGATGGGACAACTTCCATAGTTGTGGGGTTCTATTCTGCAGAGGAAATGCAAGGAGGGGGGAGGGGGGGGGGGGGGGGGCTGGCCACTTTGTCATTATTAGCTCTCAGAGTGGTGATGATGATTAATTCAGTGAGAAGCTGGCAACCCTATACCTTACCATGCCTCATTTGTGTTTTAACTCTTCTGACCTTTCTTCCACCTTCTTTTATTTTTATTTTAGTCTCTCCTCTGGCCTAGGACTTACTAGTTATCTCCATGGTCATCTGGTCTTAGCCTTAATGCTGCAGGATTGGAGCTGCGGTGTACATTAGAGGGCTCACTGCTGATGTTGCACATCCATGTGCAATGCATGTCTTCTGGATGGTCAATAAGATGTAGTTTTTTTTATTATTTTCATTTTTTTTAACTACACCTGGTCACTTCAGATTCACTCCAATATATACAGCAGGTCCAGAGATGTAATGAAGAACGTCCGCTGGGCTATTAGGGGCAAGGCTCTCTGCTAATCACTTAAGCTCCCAAGGCCAGATGTCACTCCTTGGATTACCAATTCCTGTGCCCGGATAAAAATAATTTGAATGATGGGTTGCGTCACAGAGCAGCGTCAACAGTGTGTGACTGAGTCAGACAGGATAATCACAGGAAGAGACTGATGGATACAACGATGGACAGACGCCGAGGCGACCTGTTCTGCTTATGGAAAATTCCGACATCGCCTCCAGCATGATTATGGTCAGCTCTGGGTTTCACAAGGCCAGATCGAGGCTAGCTGCTCTTTGCATTAGCATCACATGAATTCCTCCTCAGCCCCGATCTTAGTCACTCATTGACTCTCTGTCAGTTTTCACACTGTGGTCAAAGGGTTCACTTGACATCGGCTTCATGGTGCAATGAACTGAAGGCCACACATGTTCCCCCCCGAAACAGGGGGGAAGTCTCTGAATTATAGCTGACAAAAAAATGTTTAGAAATGCCTAAGAAACTCTTCAGTCCTGACTGACATTCTGCCCAGCTGTTTTCGCCGCCAAACTAAAAGCTGTACAAACAAAAGCAGTTTAGATCCCTGTGTGAAACACAGATAAGTAATTAAATGAGCCAACAGTAAGGGAGGTCAAATGGCTGGAATGTTATCTCATGACAACATACACAGGCAACAATGTGACCAATTATACTTCATTGGGAAAGTGACTCCAGTGCTCATGAATCACTCTTCACCCGAATAAAGGTTCACGTACATATTATATGAGCTCAAATCTGAACCAGCGAATGCTCTATACTGTTGTCAGAAACAACAAAGTGCAAAGTGAAATGTCCTCTTGAAGTTTATTTGAATTTTTGAACTCCACGCCAAGCGCAAAACTGTAAAGGTCCATTGTTATTCATTAACAATGGTGGAATGCCTTCAGTAGCCAGGGCTTTCCATTTAACATACCTAGAAGGACGCTATGTGTCCAACCCACCGCAATTAAGCATACCAGAGAGGCATTTTCCACTGTTTAGCGGCAACATGTTGAAATGGTAATAGTCAATGTTTTCAGAGAGATTACTCCTCTGTCAGGGGTTTGTTAATCTTCCTTTTGGGAGGATCGGGGCTGTTCTGCATGCCATGTGAGGGTTAGAGGCAGACTGAAAAGAGAGCGGAGGAGAATAGAACGTGGAGAGCGGGGCCACAAGTGGCCCTCACATTCTAGCCCGTGACCCGCTTGTGTTTGCTCTCTTTTATTAAACTCGTCATTTATTCCCTGCTGACAACATGACAGAGAGCATTGATGAGGATGCCTTTGGATGCCACCAACCTGCCACGTAGTCCTTAGTAATTACAAATAGTCTTTTAATATAAAACCTGGATATGATTCAACTCATCCATTGCTAAAGTTCTGAGAATTACTCAAGACCTGACTTAAAATGTTTTTAGGTTAAGTTAAGACAAAATGTGTAACTGAAGATGTGATCAACTAAACTCAGCAATCAGCTCCATGTGTTTTAAATTTTTAATATATATTAATCAATAGGACTGCTCCATGCAGATGGATACAGAACCATGACCAGGAGACTATCCAGAGACAGCAGTCAGGTCTGTCTGGTTGATGTTCCCTGGCTTGAATATATTTGGACTACTTCCTGAGGCTTAATGGCTACCGACACCAACGGAGACGCTCTGATGACCCTGTCTCTTCAGTGGACATCCCGGTGTCTGCAGGGCTGGAAGGCGTGGAGGGGGGGGTGGGGGCGAGCCAAATTGCTGGCTAATGAAACGACTTCTGACTGTCTAGACAAAGCATTATCTCACCCTTCACCGCTGCCTCTGTGAGCTGGGCAGCATCGCTCGCTGCACTTCCACCCCATTCCGAACAACCCGACACATACAGATGAAAGCATGAAAAGCAACATGGGGTGTCTCAGTGAGGTGTCGTCAGGCCCAAGAAAGAGCCTCCATAATGCTTCTGCAACTCTACCCAAAGGGATGGATGCTATCCCCTTAAAAGACATTGCCTTATTTTATGATATTATGCACATATCTATCCCTTCATCCCTGTATGGAAAAAAATGCATGAGTTTCTCTGGTCATTTTTTGTTCAATTTAGGCCACTTATTTGTATATGGATTGTACAATTCACTGATGCTTCATGTGGAAGGACATCACGGCCATCAAGACCAACAGAGGAAAACAAATAATGGGGACAGTGACTTTGGAGTTAAATGCAACAGGGAAATGTATGCACCACTGAAGAGGAACATATTGTCCACACAGAGTAGACCGGCCTCGTGTTCCTGCCTCATGCCTGAGTTCTGCCCTCAGTGGGGGGAGATGGAGCGTGCCACTGCATAGTCTATTGCTCTCACTTTCACCCGTGGCCACTATTGACCATCCTGTCTGCTTTTTTAGCTCTCTCATCTCTGCTTATTTATAGAATAATGCATCAGACATGCTCGTGGGGAGATACTGTCACGCAGGCTGCTGCTCCATCAGCCTTCATGCCTATCCTGACCACAGTATCTGACCAGTTGGAACTGCCTCACGGTTTCTCTCACAAGAACACAGAAGAGGAACAAATATCTATTTAACATATGGATACGCTGGGAGGCAAATGCAGTTTGACGGACATACACAGGACTTTCTTGGCTCTGAAATCAGCAGCACGTCTGCTATAAATTTGACACTCCTTCAACTCTCCCCTTCCTGGAAGCAGACAGCCACAGATACAGCGTGTTGTGTTAGCTGTGAGATAACATGTTCGGTCAGCACTCCAATGCATATGTATAGATATATACTACAGAAGGGTGCACACAGCTCAACACATCCACACCTACTGACGTGAGCCATAACTCTGCATACAGTTAATAACTTTTTTTTTTTTTTAAGCTTCTACCTGAGCCATGGTAACTTGGGCAGTGAATGCCAGCTTGTCTAATCTTATGTAAAGCTGAAAAACCTGGTTCCGCGGAGCAACTGTCACTAGATAAGGAGGCCGCTATTCACGTTAAGTGTGGCCATAAAACGGCTGGTGTGAGAAAAAAAACATTTGACTTGTTTATACTGCCAGGTCAGCCTAACCAGGCACTGAACCAAGGCCCAGGGGTGGAGGAGAGAGTTGAGGAGGAAGAGGAGGAGGAGGAGGAGGAGGAGGAGAGGCAGGGTGGCTCTCCCTGAGCTGGATTTCTTATTAATCAAATCACGAGTGTAGCAAGTGTACAAAGCACAGCACCCAACTTCCTCCCCACAGAGAAAGAAAAAAAGAAAGAAAGAAAGAAAGAAAGAAAGAAAGAAAGAAAAAAAAAGGAAAGAAAGAAAGAAAGAAAGAAAGAAAGACTGTTAAAAAATGCCTTCGCTGCAAGCAGAAGTAAAAGGTTGGGTGTGGAACAGAGAAAAAAAACCTATTTGTAGTCCCATGTGTGGCAGCATAAAATGAGAGTCTAGCTGGAAACGTGGTCAACCATGAACCAATGGCACCTGTGAACTTAAGGCATGACTGCACCGCCGTCGACATCCACTGCAGCGTCTGCTTCAGGCCGCGCTGCTTTCACAACATTTTGCAGAGACAGGGGCGAAGGGCCACGCAGGGACACGGACCTGATAAGCAGCCGCTCTCCAGAAATGCCTATCATTTACACACAGCGAGAAACGCCCCGCTACACAACTCTTATGACATTAGGATCAACAGTGACAGCTGGACACAATGTGCCATAATGAGATCAACATATGAGAACTGCAGGCAAGAAACAGTAACCCAACATTGAAAACAATGGGGGAGGACATTCAATGCGGGAGAAAACATTGTACAATTGCAAATTGATTTGAGAGGGGCCAGTGCAGTATGGATTTTGTTGCGTGGCGATTGTGCTGTATTATGACCTATTGACTGAAGAATGAGGTTTTAGTGTGAATGCGAGCGGCGGCATTGTTCGCCGCCCTTGCAGCGTGCCGCAACCTGAGGTTCTGAAAGGCTGGCGCTTCAGTAAGTGACGAACAAAGGCCGGGGACATGCAAACACAAAATGAAATACAATGATGTTGATGATGCTGTTGCTGTCACACGTGCCTGCACACACAAACACTGGCAGCCAGGTTCCTCTCAGTCATCTGTCAACAGTTTAGTGATTCAATCTACACAGAAACTGTTTCACCTAAATATTATCACATGGTCAGATTAAAAAAAAAATATATATATATAAATTGACAAAAGAATTTTAAAATGTTGGGGGGGGGGGAATAATCAGAATAATCCACCACAATTTTAATTTGGTGTGATGGCTCGTTATTTGGTTGCTTGTGAGCATGACAAAAGGCGAATGTATTCCAAACAGGTGTTTCAATTTGTGAGGTTTCGGAACTATATTAAACTCATTAATGTGATTATCACATTCAAAGTGTCAAATGAGTTGATATTCTTCGCTTCATGGAATAGGAATGCTGTTTGCAGCTGGCAAACTACTTGTGTAGACTATAAGAATGAGAGTCATACAGTGAGAAGCAAAAGAAAAAGAGACTTCAGTAACTGAAGGGAAAAGCAGAGGCAGTCACAGGGGGAAAAAAAGGTGGAGGGTGCATCAGAACTGGATGCTGGTTTCAGGAGACAACATCACTGTCCCACCCTGCCACCCGGCCCATGGAGCAGACGACTGAGCTTTGGTTTTGGTCGGGTGTGTTCACGAACCGGGGTCAAAGTCAGCTGCTGCAATAATATCCAACTGAGAGGGAATAACGTCACACTCGACATGCTCACCTCCATGAGGGATGCACAAAACGGCACACACTCAACCCTCTGTATGTATGTTTGTGTGTGTGTGTGTGTGTGTGTGTGTGTGTGTGTGTGCATATGTCAGTAGGTGTGTACCCGCAGACGTGCATTTATTTTCTCACCACGTGTTATGACAATTTGTGCGCAGGCCTTCCTCCACTATTTGTCAAAGCTCTAACATCTTAGCTATGCAGCAACAACATGCATGAAGGCACCACCCCAAAACACACACACACACACACAAACACACACACACACACACACACACACACACACACACTAATCTAACGCTCCACCCTTTTCAAAATATAGCGATGAACCCCGACAACAGAGGAACCGGTCCGACCTGACCAGTCAACTGGGGACAAATCATCGACAGGCAGGGCCATCACTTCCTGTATTTTCAAAACACAGCTGCATTCACAGGCAAAACTGATAGGGATGTCTATCTTTAAAAACAACAAAAAAGAGAAGAAGCAGAATGACAGGAAATTATATACTTGAATGAAAATGTTGTTCCAGGGACAGCTGGTAAAAAAAAAAAAAAAAGTTTAGCCAGTATATTTTTTGCTCTCACTTGGAGGATGCTGGGTTGTGTCTAAATCACTTGTGACATACAGACAGGCAGCGTGTCTGATAATGACAAATACTGATGCTGTCGCATGATTTGCTCGCTTCAAAGGGAAGAATCCGACGGACAAACACGCGACTTTCTATACACCTCGCACCAGAGCTCGTCCGTCCACCCCGTACCCCCGACATGCGGCTGGCCTTTGCTAGGCTCTCTGCAATCAAATACGAGCCAGGGATGGTGCACATGCTTCCCCAGGCGACATGAGTGTGTGATATTTCAGCAGGGTGCGTGAAGCTGCTGCTCGGGGCCACAGATCAGACTAATTTAAACTACAGATGCCTTTTTTTGTAGGCTACTCCTGCCTCCATGCTGCAGGTGACTCATCGATATGCATGCTTATTAAATTATTTTAATTCCTTAATCTCTACTTGTCTTCCTCTCTTTCACCCTCCCGCCTTCTGTGTCTTACAGTGCATGCCTCTCTCTCTTTCTTGTCATGCCTTTGACAAACTAAGGAGGCCCACCACACTGTATATTTCAAACAGCTTTTAGAAGATTATAGGACGCACACAAACACGTGCTCACATACCAATTTAACAAGGCATATGTGTCCTTAATCCAGCTGACAGTGTGTCGTAAACATGGCCGTTGAGTCCTTCTGGCCACAGAGCTAAGGTAATAAATATGGGCGAGCCAACTCAGCCCTCTGCGTGTGATTCAGCGTGAAAATCATGGCTTTAGCCGATTATATTTACAGTGTCCAAAACCGGGCAGGAAATGGCTATTCTGATCATCAGTTTAAAACCCACACACTGAGAGGCTGTGTATGGGAAGTTCACATTTTGGGTAAAAAAAAGCAAACACTCTTCTAAAACGGTAATAAGAATCGCTGCTTGTGCGGACAATCTAACAAACGCATGTTCCGTAAATTGCATGAAACAAGATCCATGATAATTTATTCCTGCGGTCTAAGATGTTGATCCTGAACTCCCAGTTCAGTAGTAGCTGTGATGGATTTAAACAGATGGAAAAGTTGAGCTGCGGGAAGTCAGTAAATAATGATTCATCATACTGTAAGACGCTTTGCTGTGAATAAAGATAGAAACGCTACTAGTCTGTTGGAACGACTGGAATGGCTTTTTTTTTAACCCCGGCTATTAAAAATGTTGAAAGGAACTGACTGACATCTATGTTACTGTGATGGATGCCGCATAACGCCGCCTTTTTTTTTCATGTGTCCACATTAATGCTTACGAATGCAGAACTCCCACACAGTTTCACAGAGGCCTAATGAGGAAAAAACAACCGGCCTGGATGCTCTGGAGTGGTGAAGGAAAGAGAACAGATCCTCATAGCCAAAGGTCAACTTTTGGCCTTTCTCTGGGTCAGCTTCTCTAAACGGGATGGAGGCTTGGAAGCGTGTGTGTGTGTGTGTGTGTGAGAACAGCTGCAGGGCTCCATCAGGGGGGCTGAGGAGATGGGCGCCTCGCAGGACAGGGCTGATCCCAGATGTAAGAAGAAGGCAGGTTAAAGCAGATGAGGGATGAGATCCACAACCCCCAACTCCAGCGCTGCGACCACCTAAAATCCTCTACAAGAACAGTGACACCCCCCCCTCCTCCTAAACCACCCCCTGACCTCTGGCAGTGCCCCTGAGGCCCACAGGCCCCAGAAGAGGGTATTCATCCTGCCTCCTCACGCCACTGCTTCCCTCCCTCCGATTCTGCCTTACTTTTTCAATCTCTGTCACTCCCTATCTCGCTGCCATTCTCCCTCCCTGTGTCTCCGGCTGAATGGTGAAGGGGTGTGTGTGTGTGTGTGTGTGTGTGTGTGTGTGTTGGGGGGGGGGTCAGTTCAAAAAGGCTGCCAGGCTGAGCGGTCTGCTGGCCATGATGTGCCAGAGGTGAAGAGTGGCTCTAAGAGGTGTGAAGCCTGTTTTTCAGGCTGCATGAAAGACAAACATGTAAGTGCTCCTTCATTTCCTGAATGCAAAAAAAAGTAAAGTTCACCATGAACGCATAATTCGACTTACAAAAATAAGTGTCTTTTATTCATTTGTATTCATGATTTCATCATTTATTATAATGTATTAATGATACTGATATTCCTTCATTCTCCACAACAATTCTGTTGATGGAAGGTAAAGTACTCCTTCCTTTTTCTAATATTATTGAGAATAAAATAATAGAAAAGAAGGAGATATAACCATTAATTCAAACCTTTCTGAGGGTTCTAATTTTGACATTATTTTGATTTTAAAAATTGCTGAAACTGCCGTTGAAAAAGCATAATCATGCATTTGTGTTGTAATTGAAGGTTACTAAATGTCTTCGGTAATCGTCCCCCAGCTGTATTGCAGCTATGGTGAAATATTTCTTACAGTTAAGACATTCTGGGTTTTCGCACATCAAGACCGCAGTGGTAATAGAGGAGACACTGGATTGTCCAATTGAATCAATGACTTTTTAACATCTCTCCCTCTATTATCCCTTAAAAGCTCATAAAAGCTTGGTCTTTAGCCTTCAGCAGAGAGGAAGATATCTTTTTTTCTACACTGAATATTAAATACTGACAGCTATTGACAATTCACATTTCATAAAACCTCTGAGATTTAATTACATCACTTCTTTCATCACCTTCTGTTGAAATTTAATAGTTTAGTGTTTTTGTAACAGTGGCCATCACAACATATTTACATATTGTTTTCTCTCATAGAGTTTGTCACCACGATTAAAAAAAGAAAATAAAAATAAGTAGTAACGGAATAATTAAAGACACACTGGACTGATAAGGTGATAA
Source organism: Eupleurogrammus muticus (assembly GCA_036785175.1). NCBI lineage: Eukaryota > Metazoa > Chordata > Actinopteri > Scombriformes > Trichiuridae > Eupleurogrammus > Eupleurogrammus muticus. The sequence continues at coordinate 13,176,859 of JAYKQN010000010.1, read as the reverse complement.
TGACTGTGAGGTTCTGAGAAGGAATATGGGAGGAAGAGAGAGGCCTAAAGTCGCTCATTTTCATGCCTGTTGACTCTTTTGACTACCATGGTTCTTGCCTATCGCCGTCTCCTTTCTCTGCTCCGTCCTTTCTTTTTTTTTGCCTCTTGACTCGGGACAGAAATGGACCTGTGCACTTGCGTTTGAAGCTTTGAAGTCCTTTTGGTTATTGGCCAAGCGTAGCGCTGTACCTGCAGCCATCTGTGAAGGGGCCGCCAGCGCTCGCCCGTCACTCCGCTTCCCTTCCGTGACCGCGAGGGGCCCAGGAGCGGAGATGGAAGGGCTCAGGCCACCGCGCAGTAGCTGCGTCTATGTATACAAGAGCATATACCCTAAAAAACACCTCTAACCCTACTATTCAGACCTTCTCTGCTCATTTTAATATCCGTCTGTAAACACCCCCCCTTCTCTATCCTCACCCTGCCTCTGAAGGGGGCGGAAAAATGTGGAGGCTATGAAAGGCTTGATTAAAAACTGCAAGCCATTTTTCACTCTGCACTTCATGTAATATGAAGAGACGGTTAGGATCTTTTGTTTAAATGAAGTGGCTGCAGAGTGCGTTAGTTGCCCTCACCATCCAGCTGTAGCTATCTTTCAAGGCTTTGTTCAACTTGTTTTTTTTGGTTGTCGTCTTGCTTCATGTCTAACGTGACCCGTCAGGTTGAAAGGCCAAACGAGCCGGTGTTTAATACAGCCCGTACTGGCAGATCGCTTCTTGTCTTCCAGAGAGTGCAATGTCAAATGCACTGGTATGGGGGGGGGGGCAATATGACAAACAATAGGATTATGACCTGGGACAATGTGTACCAAAAACAAGCTGGTGGTTTAGTATTGGGTGATAGGACGAGACAGTGAGACAAGCCAGGGGTGGTGGTGGTAGGGGGGTGGAGGCGGGAAACGATGGGAGGTTTTGGGGTGGGTGGGTGAGGGGGGGTCATGATTAGGGAGAACAAAAAAGCTACAGTAGCCAGACCTCTTCTCAAAAACCGGCCTCCAATTACACACACACACACACACACACACACACATACATGGGGCTCTTCCAATCTGGCCATCAGGCTGTTGCTGAAGTGTCACATGGGCACCATGTGTGCTGGCCAATGGCCTCTCGGCTTATCAACAAACAGAGCGGGATGGAGGGACAGATAGATGTGGGGGTGGGGCAGGGGAAGGCAGGGTGGGGGTGGGAATTGGAGGTGGGGGGGGGCCTTTGGCGGATGATGAGAGATTGCGAAGTGAGCATGCGATAAATGGCATGCGAGCGAAATGCAAATCATGCTCACTCGGCAATATTATTCACATATTATAAATATATATTTAAGGAACGATTTGACATCCCCGGCACATGAAGTGCCCTTTATGCTCCAGGAATCCCTGTGTAATTATTGCTTAACAGGCCCGAGTTAACAAAAGGCCTTATTCACTCGTGCCGCGTCGAGAAGCAGTAAAATGTGAACCTTTGTTTGAACCGCGGCTCTCAGCGCAGATCAAAGCGCTGGATGTGTCATAAGGTACAGAGGCTCTCAGCATCACGGTTTTTAACAGATGCTACTACTCACATCCCCAGCGCTGTAGAGTGCTGACAACATTACTTTTAGCGAGAGGGGGTTATTCAAATTTAAATGGCACATTCATCTATTTTTTTTTTATTCACTCATGCTGTTCCAAAACTAAGGAGGTGAACAATTTTTTTTTTAGGTAATACGCCACCACAGTGAAAGGGTAGAAAATTATTTCCAGAATACTACAAATCAATTTAGGAACAAATTATAGGCCCGTAATCAGTAGAATAACACGAATTGTGCACATTGGACACAAACAGCTACATAGGGGCTGCTTACATCTACATTACAGGCCAGTAAGTAAAACAACTGTTGCACGCCTGTTACACTCGTTTCCTCTCTAACAGAGCTGGGAGTCGTTACACTGCGAGTCAGAGCCAGAGACAGCTGTTCCACACAAACTGACACCACACACAGTGTGAAACAACAGTGCCGGGGAATAAAAGGGCCTTCACTCACACACACACACACACACACACACACACACACACACACACACACACACACACAGGCATGACAACCAACACGGAAATGCCTTGTGTAAGCAGTGGACAGGGTTGAGGCTCCATCCCTCTTCCCTTTTGATAAAAAAAACTAACTAATGTCAGCAACTGATGTGGTCTCCCGCTTCAAGGACCTCAGAACGCCGCATTTCAGAGTCGTTTTCAGAGCCTGAACCATATGGCAGAAGCAGTAAAACAGGAGGCTTACTAACTGAAAACGAGAGCTGCGAAGTCCCTTATGCATCTCAATTGAATTTCTCCACGCAAAAAAAAAGAATGCCAGAAGAATGATGTGCTCAACAGAAATTTGCTGAAAAGAGTTTAAGAAAAGTTGCTGCTGTTGCTGAAATTGCAGAAGTATTCCGACTGGCATCTACTAACCTGTCATTTCAGCTCAGGCGTAACCCCCTCCAACCCTCACCCCGTTTCCAAAACCTTCAAATCACACCTGTGAACTATTTCGGCACCTCAGAGAGCTCACATATTCCCCCTGTCCTCAACAGAGAACTGCAAACACACACGCGCGCGCACACACACACACACCTCGTCTCACATAAAACTCATATTCTATCTCCCTCAAAAGCTGCAGCTCTTTCTACTAAATGCTCAATAAATCGATAGCAAAGAAGTGAAGGATCCCCCAAACACTGGATTTCACTTCCTTTTCAGACAGGAAGCTTTGAATAATGCAAAAGCGATTCTTGTAAAGTCAGGTTATCCATCTTCATAACCCCCTACAGTGCACGCCGCCTTCCAACCAAGTCATGAGGTGATGCACGGGGTCAACAAACAGATCCAAAAAGCCGCAGAGCGAAAGTGAAAACATGAGATAAACATTCACAATGGGACCTATGCGGATTCGCAGAGCGATGACTGTTCTTTCCTGCGAGCTATTTAACCACCCCCCCCCAGCCTCTTACCTTCAGCTATCCTTCCTCCCCGGGCCCTTTTTCCCTTCTCCATTATGGACGGTGAGAAGCCAAGCACGCCACCGCGCTTGTCATTACCATCAGGAAAGAGAAAACCCTCCTCAGCTCCCCCGACTCGGCCTCGGCGTGTGGCCCTGCCACGGCCCCCCGAAGGCCCCCAGGGTCCTTCCTGCAATTCTAATCAAAGTTTAAAAAGCTGCAACCTTGGCCTCTAAGCCTGGGTCATGGGCCTATGAGGAAGATATCAATCAACCGGCTCCAAAACAAGCATGAGGGGAGGAAGGAGGGAGACAGGAGAGCGTCGTGGGCAGTCTCCCTATCTCCTACTTTTTCCTCTGTTCTCGGAGGAGAAACTTCCTCTCAATGAGGGCCGGGCAGATACCCCAGTATTCCCTATGTATGCACGACACAAGGTAATTCAAAGTTGCATTTACACAACGGCCGCACAGATGGATAAAACATTAATCTGCCTGTGACGCGGCGGTGCCTGTCATCAGCCTCTGAGTCATACTCTGTCCATTTCTTTTTTCCAGGCCCTCTCTCTGGGATACCGGCTGACCTGTGAGAGGCCAGCGAGGTTTGCCTCCCTGCCCTGGTGTCCAGCCCTGCAGCCGTCTAATCCGCCAGCAGACCCGGCGCGACGGAGCGGGGTGCGCGCACGGATACATACAGGAGTGAAAACATATGCACACGCATGCTTGAGCACACCACAACACCCATATCGAGCCAGGCGAGAGGACAGGCAGCAGGCAGGCAGGCAGGCAGGCGGGGTTTTGGCCGTGCCTGAATATTAGCTTTTCCACAGCTGGGGGGCTGCTGGACCTGCTCCGTTCCATCGGACATCCATCAAGGTGGTGTCAGTTTGGGTTATGAGACCAAGCTCCCAGGGTGATCAGACCGCTGCCCTGGCTGCCAGCAGGCTCGCCTGATGGCCTTCTGTCTGGGCCAAGAAGGACCAAAGGCAAACACGGTGGGGGGAAATGAAAAAAGGAGAAAGAAAAGAAAAAAAAAGCACATCCAATAACTGATCGTGAATGCGAAATCAAGTTCTTCGGCAAGGAGAAGACACATCTGCTGGAAACTGTTCACCCTCAACAGGCTCAACTTTAAACTATTTGAAGGAAGTAGTTAATCATATAGAAGCCAAAGCTGAGTAATCACCATAATAGCCCGTCTCATTCTATATGAAGGGCCCCCCCTACCAAACCTATTTTCCAACGGAGACTTTGGTCATTTCCATGACTGCTCTACATAACAGGCCTCTCCAACGCTGAGGAGGACAGGCAAGGTAATTAATTCCCCCTGCCGCCTTCCCTTCTCCTCCTCTCTGCGGTGGAGGGAAAAGCCAGGGAATGTAATTTACACTAATTACCTTTTGCATCGGAGTCTCATTTCAACTTTTCCTTTTCATGTCGAAGCGCTGGAGTCTCTGGCCGCGCAGCCGAACCTTCAACACCCCTAATGAAAAAATCACTACAATATTCCTGCAGGGAGGTATAGAAAGTCACTGAAGAGTTTTTGCAGAAAACCTCATTGCACCGCACGGCACCATATGCCTCCACATCCGCATGTAATAACACCAAAATATTCCTATATGTGAACAACTGTTGCCGCTGACATGTGCCAAATGTCCCTTTAAAATCAGTTACAGTAATACTTCTTAATACTTGCTGCTAAATAGTGATTCAGCGATGGAAAAGGGGGGTTCCCTTTGATGCCAGCAGAGGGACTATAGAGTAGACAACAATGAGATATTAAGCATTCAGGCTGATCAAAAATAAATATTGGAAACATCAAGGGTCATTATTTGTTTGGTGCTACATTGTGCATAAGATTCTGCAGAGTATGTAAATCTATAGGGATGCTACACATACTGTTACAGAACGGATCGTCTATTGTATGTCAAAAAAGAGCATCTCTGCAGCCAGGCTACAGTACTTCTGAATGATGTAGCCGGATCACATCAAATATCACACACTGATCACACGATGTGTCTTTTGTTTCACTATATGAGCTGATAGTGCTGGTACAGTTGCAGTTGAACCAATTCACACCTCGATCTTGCGATCATAACGGGCCGTTTGCTTTGTGGATTTATTTAAAAAAAACATTTATGCATGCACCGGCAATGCAAAACAAACATTTTGCTTGTGTGCGAGTTTTTTTTTTTTTTTTTAAAAGAGTGAAAAAAAATGTATGACAGCAAATAATTTAGAGAAGCATGTAGCAATTCTCACAATTGGATTAGTCACAGCCACAAATGCTGCTGCAGCGATTGCAGAATATGTGCTGTTTGCTTTTTTTTCTTGTGTGTATGTGTGTGTGTGTGTGTGTTTTTAAAGCGTGGCTTTTTTTGTTGTTTTTCCCGGAAGATCTAAATTGAATCACATTAAGTCCGGGGGGGTCAGTTTCGTGACTGATGGCAACTAATTGGGAGAAACGAGAGTGAATAGAAGGTGAGACTCGGACTGATATCGGACTCGTTTTCTTTTACCGGGACTAAAAAGCAAAGCAGAAGCGCACACACACACACACACACACACACACACACACACACAGACAGACGACAGCCTTAGATTTCAAAAGCAAATGACAAAATAAGCAGGCCCGTGTGTGAATGATTTGACAGAAAGACGCGGGGCTGCGTCTGGGAGCTCCGCGGCCAGCAGCGGCTCTCTCCCAGCTGAGCTCCGCTCGGTCCCCCCCCCCCCCCCATCAACAACCATGCACGTTCTCCCCACAAGCCGCTTACCTTCGTATACAGGGGCCATCGGTGCAAGGACTTCTGTTATTCATGGCAAAAAAAATAAAGCGAGATTTCTGTTAAAAAAACTCAATAAAAATCTGCCATCTTGAAACAGTGATGAGAGAGTCGCCGCGGTCTCCTGCATTACTGGCCCGGTTCATTAGTGAGGTAAGGGGGAGAAAAAATGCTGCTAATTCATATCCAGGCGTTTTTGTTTTTTTTTTGCAAAAAAAAAAAAAAAAGCAACGTCGGGTCCGGTCCGATGCGAAGGCAGAAAAAAAAGGCGACCAGCAGGAGAAGGAAGAAAAAAAAAGAAGAAGAAGAGGCTCCCCCCCCACCCCCAGCGATTCTAATCCCACCTGCGGCGCGCGTGCGGAGGCTCCGAATGATGAGCCGCGGTGACAGGTTCGGCTTCTTCAGCTATTGTGCGACATGTCTGTGGAGTGAGGAGTCTGCAAAAGTTGCAGTGGTCAGAGCGCAGCGAGTTTGGTCGACAGGCAGTGACACAGTCGAGCGACGAGCGAGTCGATGCAGGCGACGAGCGAGATGCATCACTCTGGACTCCAAACACAGACCCGAGCAGCAGGAGGAGGAGGAAGCATCGCTGTCATTAATGTTCCTGCAGTTAGAATAAACCTTCATGACGGGAACTGGAAGGCAGTGGTTGGAAGACAGGTGCCTGTGCTCGAATATTTCCATTTGATGCTATTTTGTACTTTACTCAATATTTTACTTCCTCCTCCACAACATAATTTTGACAGATTCAGATACTTTTGAGATGCAGATTTCCATATTTTATTAGGAGGAAAAATAACCCTAAAACATTGTACCAGATAGTTTAACACATGCATCGACTAGTTTTATATTGTGGATATAATGGATTGATATATGGATTAAGAATTTAAAATGTATCATTCTTTTTCGGTTACACCACTTGACACAAGGAACCAACATGAACACAAAAAGTACATTTTGAGAGACCTGATAAATGCTTCTTAAAACAGTATTTTTGACTTTCTTATCTTGCCAACCATGATTTGTCACTAACTCATTAATATATTGTAATATTCTATTATCTATATTCTATAAAATTATTGCTCTTTTCTTCCTTTGAAATTTGATTAATAACCTACACAAAGTATATAAAATTAGCTAGAAATTGATGAACTATGCCATTAAAATGATCTATATGGATAAAAATAAAGAGTATAATACACTATAATACTATAACTTTACTTTGGATACTTTAGATACATGTTGCTCACATCACTTTGGTACTTTTACTTAAGTGAGATTTTTAATTCACAAAATTTCTTTTTCTCTGTCCACCTAAAAAGGCACATAGAGAGCAATAGAGGATCAGATTCATATTTTGTTGTCGCTAAGGGGCAATTCATTTTTAAAGGCAATACTCACAAATAACATTCAGAAAACTCCTAACATAAAATGTGGATGTAGAAAAATAGTTACAAAACGAAATCACCAAAACAAAATCAAAACTACTGTAAACTTTCTAATCTACAGTTGCAGTATCCCTTCTCCACAAGATCCTTTAACAAGTACAACCAATGTTTGCAGCTGTATTTCCAAAACTAGCTGAGCTACAAATGATTACACTGCAAAAATTGAAATCCTATCATGTGAAGATATGTTGCTTTTGGTAAAATTAGTCAAGGGCTCGGGTTTCATTGGAATGTCTGATGGTCTTCAGCCAGGAAATGTAGGGCATCAAACACTTTACTTCCTGCAGTCTGGTGAACTTTTAATGGACTGAATTGTGTCTTTTCTGCATCAATTTAAGGTGAAAATGGCTTTATTTATGTAAAGGAAATCTCTGAATTCAGGCATATACAATACAAGCTAAATTGCATATTTCTTCTGGATTGATGTTATTGATTGATGTTAGGCAAGACAACACTTTCTAGATAACATGTTGCTTACATGTGTGATATGTAGTTTTGTGTGGTAGGTGTAGGATAGACAAGTTAAAAAAAGTAAAAAAAAAAAAAAAAAAAAAACAATAGTAGGGTATCACCATATTTAATTAATGGTAAAACACACAATTTACCAATTATATAATTATTACAATTACCAATATTGGTGTCTTTACCTGTTTACTTCACTGTCGCTCCCTATTTAATTCCAAGTAGTGCAAAGTGCATCAGGCTCGATGATTCCGCGAGCGTTTGCTCATGCCTCGGTGAGGCTGGAGCGCTCCTACAGTAGGATACAGTATGACGACATGAGATTTTCACAGAATGAACTGGAGCGGAATCGGATTACATAGGCTCACACAAATGTGAGTAATCTGTCATTTACCAGCGACCCTGCAACGCAGTCCTCGCCATATACGCAACAACCTCCAAATTAAACATGTCGAGACTTTAGACATGTGGGCGGCTAATACAGCTCACTGCATCAGGGCAGAGCCAATATCAAAGCAGTCTAATCCAGAAAATGCATGGGAGAGTTTTATGCATCTCATGTTGAAGTTCACAAGAAAAGAAATAAAGTTGAACAAAATAACTATATTCCATCACAGGGTTGCATTGCTTCACTGTGAAAAAAAAACAACAACTAAGTGATGCTTCGTCTCTGGCGTGTTTTCCTCTGCATGTTCTAAGCTGTTCCAGCTTTGCAATGAGTTATGCAATTACTCATTTAAGTATGTCACAGGGCCTGCAGCCTGCACACACATCATGAGCTGACCACTCTGCATCTAAGTGGTGATGTAACTGCAGGACAGGCGTTAAATTGGGTCTTAGAGGCCCACAGGGTGTGCAGACCTATATTTGTTTAGCATTAAAACACCATGTAATGCAATTCCTCCATCAGCGGGGCATTGTTAATTCAGATACTCACGCAACAAAAATCCCTAGAATGTTCTAGAGGGGGTGGCTGTATACAGTTGTGTGCTGTGATGAAAGCTATTCAATACTGAAAGTGAAACACGTGTATTGGCTATTCACAACATAAAAGACATAAACATATCGTTAATGTATTGTCTGTCTCTATTATTATACAATGCATCTTAGTTTTATAGTTGTGCATCAAGGATCCAAAAGACAACCTCTGATCAGATCACAGTGTGCAACCAGTATTCTAGTAAAATGAAACAATCTGAAAAACAGGATATTTTTTGTAGTTGTATTGAAGCTACATCAAACCTACAGGTGGCACAGAGTAGCACGAATAAGAAGAATAAAACAAGATAACTAGAGCAAAAAAAGAAAAGGCGCAGGTGATTTTCACTGGTAGTTATTGTTAAATGAATGAAGGCTTACCTATTTTACAGGAAACTACAGTCAAATAAGAAGCCCCTATTCTTCATAGATGTCTGCTCAATTTCCTTCGTCACATTACAAAAAATACAGTTTGCACATCAATACTTACACAAATAATATTCATACATACACACACCTGCTTGAGCATGTGCACACACATTCATAAAAGCTATATTGAATCCATCATAGTCCAATAATTATAATCACATAACAAAGATCCCAATGACTGTGCAATAGGAAAAGAAATTAGCAAAAATCATTTTTAAGCAATGATCTTTATTTTATATACTTGATTAAAAGCTGTGTACAGCAATTAGAAGTCAATTCCATTCTTTCATTGCTCTTTATACAAGAGAACTTTGAAATGATGTCTTGTATTTAGGCAAGGTTAAACAACCACCGGCAGCTTGCCTTATTAGACAATTATGTGTATCAGATATAAAAGATATTTTTATAGAAAATGAATGGGATCTTTATTGTGATAATATTCATAATTAATGCAATTCAGCATAATAATCTGTTTTTCACCTTCAACCAAGAGAGACATTAATTCATTTAGGCAACATGTGTGAATTTTTACCTTTTTTTTTGATGAGGTGATAGTCACTACTTAATATGTTTAATGAAAACTGGTCAACTCTCACCAACTGTTTTCCAGCCCCCTATCATATTAATTCTAAAGAAAAGTAAAGATCCCCTCCACAGTAAAAATTAGAGTCCATTTCACCTGCTCTGTTCTGACCTTAAACTGTTATCAGAGGCTTTAGCCTGCCGAAAGGAACGGATACTCCCACCCATTACCTGCATTGATCAGGCTGGGTTCATTAAGAAGAGGCATTCGTCCTACAGTGTCAGTGAGTATTTAATATTTTATACAACCCTGTCTCTCCAGAATCCCCCCAGAGATTATAATATCTTCAGTCGCAGAGAAAGCTTTTGACTGAGCAGAGTGGGGTCACCTCTTTGAGGCTTTGAATGAATTTGGTTTTGGTGAGAATTTCCATGCCTGGGTCAAACTGCTCAAAAGATCCCCTGTGGCATCTGTGAGAAGTAACAACAGCCTCTCTGGCTACTTCCCACTTGGCAGAGGCAGACGTCCACTTTATCCACCGTTATCCACCACTGTGATGGAGCCACTTGCCATAGCAGTGAGAATAAATAGGAATGTGGCGAGTATTACTAAGGGAGGGGTTGAGCATACGTTATTTTTCTATGTGGATGATTTACCTTTGTTATTTGCAGACACAGATGAATATATCCACCAAAAACTTCACACTATTATCTCACAGTTATTGTCTTTCAAATACAATAGTTGGTATTTAATTTAGTACAGTAGTTGGAAACCAAGTAATTAATTTCATCACGGTTGTGCAAAATGCATGCTGGGATTGGCATTATAAATCATAAGTCCAGGTCTTAAAGTAGGATTTCATTGACTAGAAAGAGACATTGGACTAGTTGAACCTACAATCCTATAAAAAAAAATTTGGGCACCCCTGATCATTTTAATCTAAACACATGCCTCCTTTTGTTTAAGCATTTTTTGCACACTTTCTGTAAATCCTGTAAACTTCATCTCACCTCCTCAAATACCATTGTGGTCATTCGTTACATGATATATTTAACTGAAATTGCTGATCCAACAAAAAGTGAATTGTAAAGGAAAATTATGAAAATTATCAGGAGGGCCCAAACGTTTTTATCTGACCATTTTTTATGTTTCCAGTTAGTGAAGTAAGATTAAAGAAAAACAATCAAATTTACAGTATTTTACAGTAGTATTTAAGTGTTTATTATTACTGGAGTAAGGAGGTCATATGACTGCAACACTGTAACAGTCACCATTACATTATTGTTATTTCTTTAATTAGTTATTATATTTTTGTGTGTGTGAAATAGACACCTTTACTCGACAGTATCCAGACAGGAAGTAATGGTAGAGAGAGGGAGAGTGGGAGTCATGCAGCAAACCAATCCGGCTGGGACTCTGCGGTCGCTGCCTAACAGCAAATCTCTATTTGTGCAAGCGCTCTACCCCTACACCACTGCAGCACGCCCGTTGCACAATTATTTACTGTAAAATGATGTTTCCTACAGTGAAAGTAACAACTATAGTAGTAGTGATAGCCAACTTGAAAGACTACTAGAAGCCCTGAGATGTGCTGATGTATGATGTAGATACATTACATTTTTTGCATAGTTTTATCAAACTATTTTAACTACTTATCTGAATGTAAAATGCAAACATGTTCAATCTTAGGTAGAAGTAGGTGCTCGGCCAAATTTGAACCATGGTGTAAGCTCTACATTTGCATTTCCCAAAAGTTTTGGAAATTAATAAATACAATTTCCCTTTCCATCTCCCCCCTTTACTTACCATGTTGTATGTGAAACTGGGGATTTGTAAACAACGTGATTTTCTGCTTGTGTCACCTGTATCTCAATAAAAAAAATCCACAACAAACAGACTAACAGACAGGCAGACAGACCTCTGGTCCTTGACAATTAGGTTGGATTAATTCGTCTCCCTCTTTCCCCCAAGTTAATGATGGAGGACAATTATGGCTCACAGGCAAGGACTACAAATCCCAGCGGGTAGCGATAACACATAGGTTGATGTGATGCATCAGCACCACAATAAGTGAGGCTGCCTATCAAAGCTAGCCAGAAACCTTTTAATATATTCTGAAGCTACTTTGGGTAGCTAAAATTTTAATAAAGTCAAGTCAATTTATAATTGTATGTAAATTAGCTACTGTAGCAAACAGTGTTGTGCATGGCCCCTGTGAAATAAACTAATAAACTAAACTATATAGCCCAATATCACAATTTTTCCTCAGGGGGGATTTACAATCTGTAGAGCAATACAACATCCTCTTTCCTTAGACCCTCAATTTGAATAAGGAAAACCTCTCTTAAAATAAGCCTTCAGTGGGGAATAAATGGAGGAGGCCACAGGAAGAGCTACCGAGGAGGGATTCCTCTCCTGAGGCGGACAGATATGCTGTGTGTACACTGCTGACAGAAAAGCTAAATTATAGAAATGCAAACATGAACAACAAAAATTACAGAAGGTTTGATAACAGACATAAATATGCACTGTATTTATATAGGATATAGTCCATGTCCATGTTGGTTATTCCTGCCATGGTCCCTGGTTTTCACAGACTTTGAGCTTCCATTTTCCACACAGTCAAAAGTCTGTGTGACAGAAAGGTGAGCACTCAAAGAAAATATTTGCACCACGGTCCAACACAAATACAGTATGTTTACACCCCTGGAGAAAATTGACATAAATGCCACAGTAATTTCTTCAGAAGTACTGATCACGCTGATTACATGTTTCATTCTTAAATATGTCTGAAGCTCTTCAGGAAATCTGATGCTCCCCAAAAGTTCTCACATGCTAGATATTTATTGCAATTTTTTAAAACAGTTTATTGGATTGACATATTAATTGGATAAATCTGCACCTGTAATTGTTACTGCGTATTGATTAATAGTGTTTAACTTCATGTTTTTGGAACACATGTCGTCTATAATCACCTGCAACAACAAGCTCTGACATATGATATTTGTTTTGTGCCACATGATACTATATGCTGTAGGTAAATTATGTTCTGCGGGCTACACTGTAAACTGTTATTGAGTGTGTGAAATATACAGAACATACACAGCAGACAGAAATAAAACCACGGTAATTATAGGGATTTACGGCGTGTATTTACTTAGTAGTAAGTTGTACTGAGGGCTGGATGCTCTTGTTTGTGTTGAGACGGGACAGAGTGCAGCCTGCAGAACGAGAGATGAGAGGACTTGTACAAAATTGGGGGTTTATCTGTTTGGCCCAACAGCCTGAGTGAAAGAGAAGAACGCAATCAGGTCAGTGGGCACTGGTTGGCTTCCATCGGTAATGAGGATACACATTAAAAAAAACAAAGAAACTTTCATAAGACTTCAAACACAATATGCATATAAATTACATGAATAACGATAGTGCCAGACGAAAAATAAATGAAATGGTCTATGCAGTATACAGCCTATTTCATCTCTATTATTATAAAGCAATTGCCTACACAATTGTGTTCCTATACCCACTCTTTGATTATCTTCTATTGCCTGGCCCTGGTTCAGGTGTATATTGCGCTAAAATTGAGTTACGTAGGTGGTCCTATATAAATACCTTTTCTCCTCTGATTGTGGGCTGCGTTAAAAATTAATTTCAAGTGAAGTCAAACCCGTTCCTTCTCTTTTCCCAGATGCCCCTCCTTTGTCAGTGGAAATCTGCACTCTGTTGTTTCTGACCTCTAACCTCTTGTATAGCACAGAGGCTATTTTGGTGCACGTCACTGTCAGTCCCACAGGCCAAATTATAACTTCACACATATTAGAATCCGCCTTGGTTCTTGGTTCAGTGACAGAGATGATATCATTGACTCTTAGAATGACGTCTGCTTGGGAAAATCACTTTTACCCAGCCCAGCTTGTGAAATTTGTTTGAGGAAAAGTCATGTCACGATAACAGTCAATGCGACAATGTGCCAAGCAGCCAGTTGTTGTCTTCTCCTCTGTTGCCATGCATGATGTACCAGTCTTTGTAAAGGAACATTTGTAAATTAATGACTTAGAGTAGGTCATTCAAACTAGCCCTGCGTCACATTGAACAACATTTATTGATCTTATTTTCCATGTTTCATTAATGAACATTTGCACCTTCAGCAGTACAAGCCTTGATTACTTTGATAAATGTCCTCTTTATATATATATATATATATATATATATATATATATATATATATATATATATATATATATATATATATATATATATATATATATATATATATATATATATATATATATATATGGTGATGAAAACTTGAGAAGTTCTAAGTTCTATAAGTACACTTTCTCTACACAAAAGCTGTGTTTTCTTTCGTGCGAAAGACGTCTCGTTTTTTTGTTGTTTCTGGTATGTGTGAGTGATGTTTTTCCTGTCTCTGTGAACCGGTGGTTCAGCAGATATGTCAGAGTAAACAGGATCTAGGGTTGTCAGACGATGATTTTGGCATTGCCATCAAAAACAAAACAAGCCCCATAACGGAATTTCTAAATGATTATCTGTTTATCCCTTATTCTTCATACTGAGAGTGTAGGTTTGGTTTTAGTCATTGGGGAATCATTGTAATAGGTAATGTGCTACCCTATTTAAACCTTGGACATATATAATTCACTTAAATTAAAATTATTTCATTTTTGTTTTAAATTTGTTTATTTTTTTATTTTGCTTATTGTTCATAGTAAATATATTTCTAATGTTTTATTTATTACTTAATTTGATTTAATCACTATGTTTAATGCAATCTAATTCAATGTAATATATTCCAGTTGAGGTCCTTTTCCCCACAGCTATGCATCAATGAATATTTTTATTTTACCTGTCGGACAAGCTCTTGACATGGTGAGTAAATTGTAATAATTGTCATCCACAGCAACAGGGTTAACCCCTGCTCTCTGCTTAGCTCAGGGGTCACCAACCCTGGTCCTAAAGAGCCACTTTGCTCACACCTGATTCTACTGATCAACCATTCTACCATCAATCCTTGCCATGGACCTTCATTGGTAGAATCAGGTGTAAAACTGCTTAGTTGAAACAAAAGTCTGCACCCAGCCGTGGCTTAGGTTGGAAATTTTAAAAGGTGCTTTCAGGAACTTTTTAAAAAAAGAAGGTTTTGAATTTCAGATTGAAAAAATATTGGTACGGACACTTTTGCAACATCACCAGTGCACACCTTCGTCTGCAAAAGCAATTGCAATTTGTCATGCCTTCTTAAATCCAGAGCACAATAACTTCTCTTTCTCCTTTTGTAATTTATTTTTCAAGCAGTTCAGCAGTACGTCTGTCAAAATGTGCTGTTTGTGTTGCAACATCCTGTTCCGTGTGTGTGTCTCTCTCTCTCTCTCTCTCCCTGTGCCTTTGTAGTGCAGCTTGTCAGGCTGTGATGGTCTCTGGGAGTTTTGAGGGTTTATCATTGACATGATTACTGAGGAAGGGACAAACATGGCCTCCTGGGTCATGGTGGAGGGAAAGGGTGAGAGCACTCCCGCTTCAGACAAAGCTGCTGGAACAAATAATTGACAGGTTGCCTTGGAAACCGACCAACTAATCTGCATCAGCCTTGTAGCGCGGTCCAACCATAGTTCCCTGTATGCTACGAGTAGCAATTACTTCTCCATTTCAAGTAAAGGTTGCTATAGGTATGATAAACTGATATGATATGACAAACAAGGACTTACACCAGTCAGATATAACAGATAAGTCATCATATAAGTGTTACAGAGTCATCCTTAAAATGCTGACAAAATGCATTTCTGTCATGCGATATTTTGATGTAACCTTTTCACAATAATCTATTTATGTCTTCTCATTAATAGGAGCCTTGGTCTAATGCTGGGAGTGTGCAACTTAGGGGTGTTTCTTCCATCATGGGGGCTGTAATTGATTTATAAATGAATTCAATGTCGAGGCCAGCGCGTTGTCCATGTCAATCAAACTCTTCCTCTTGTGAGTAAATATGTTCGGCCTTGAGTTCGCTGACTAAACCGGCCTGGACCAGCTAAACGTGGCTACTGCTGTTGCACTGCTGGTTACGTGCTGTTTTAGCTGGCAAATGAAATCACTGTTGTTGGTAGACCACAAAAAAAATGTTTGCAATTGTATTCTACTAATCCGGCCATCAACAGGACCAATATTCTGCTCTTTATGCAACAAAAACATCATCAGCTTGACCAGCAAATAACAGAACATGACCCTTAATGATGAGCTTAGCCGACTAACAAGACCAACAAAACATTTGCTCAAATCAGTGCGATCAGTATTAAAACATTCCACAGATTCAGATTCTGTAGTTAAAGTATCATTTTTGTTCTGCTGAGTTCATATTACACAACACACCCAAGGACGTAACTCAAGCCTCTATCAGCTATGTGTGTGTGTGTGACCAACAGGAGGAACAATGTTTTAGTCCAAGCATATAGAAAATCTACTAAGAATATTAAGAGATTGCTCATGTTGACTTATTGATATAGTAAGTAGTTGGTAATGTATAGAGAACCAGTGTCGCCTGAAACTAAAAGGGCACACCACTGATTTTCTTAAAGGTGAGCTGACATGTTATCAGAAGAATATTTGTCTGCAGGAAAGAAAAAACTCCTGGTGATGTCATCTGGTTTGTCTAAGACACGAGTTAGAGTCAGAATGAAGTCAGACTTCAAATATTGGACAGAAAGGGGCATAGGGTGGGGATAGGGGATTTATAAGGTAGGGAGTGTCCAATAGAAGATGCTACTCCTTTGCATTATGTGAATTGTAGGTGCCAGCATTTTTGAAGCTTGACTCATGTGAGGCACTAAAAGTCAGCATGCCTCAGCCTTATTTTATAATATTATTATAAATATCTAGTGTTTTTACATTACAAACATTCAATGATGTCATTTAAATCCTCCCAAAATATATTTAATACTTCTCCCACATTAAAATTTTCAGGATCTTTGAATATATTTAATTTTGGAAGTTTCACTGCTGTGCACAGGATGTGTCTTCATTCACTGTAAAGTCCATTCTCAGTGTTCGTGCACTACAGACCTCAAGCTCCAGAAGTGGTTTTAAACTATTTGCGGTGTCCCAGATAATGTTTGTAGGTGCACCTCTTAATATCTGATCTGCAATGAGCACATTCAGGAGATGAATGTGAAAACAGCCTTCTATAGTGTGAAACCATCCAACAGTAGGAGAAGAAGAGGAACACATTTTTTAAAGGCCCAATATGTAACTTTTCTCGATTAAAGGATGTATTATAAATGTTGTATTTTCATTATCCCAAATAATTCTTACAGTTTTAAAACCAAGAAGACATGTCATTTTAACAGTAATTTTAATAAAACAGTTGATATTACATGGTTGCCGTTCAATGCCCTTTGTGCACATGCATGATTGTTGTGGTTGTCAACCTGAAGCATCCTGAATTTATTTATATTCATTTTTACTAACCAGTTTTTCACCATTTTAAGCAGACTTTAGAAATATAATCTGTGCCAGTAATAGGCTTCTGTCTCAGTGCACCATAACGTATATATTTACTGTGAACACTTACTCAAACCTGCATGGCAGCAAAGGTTTCAAATGTCAAAGCCTTCAAGGGGAGTAGTTCAGGGCTGTCCTGCTTACTTACAGCTACATTCATGTATCCCGGCTTTGCATGATTGATCATGCAACTGGAAAAAGAAGGCAAAGAGTGAATACAGCCCCACATATGCTCTTTCTCTCATAGCATTGTTAAGCACTGCAACAAATCTTATTTGCAAGCGAAGGTGCCTGCTGTGCATGATGGACAGCAGGTTTCAGCCTTCGATTGAACATTCACCACTTAAGATGTAGCACTTTCCGTCACCTGGCGAAAAGCTGTGTACAGTGTAAGTGCTACAACTGAAAGTGGTGTATTTACTTTGCTTTTGCATTGCATTATTATATGTGTGCATATGCACACAGCCACATGCACCCAGTCACGCGCACGCAGACAACAGAGAGAAAAGTCCACAACGTGTACATTCCTGTCTGCAGCTGCTGTGGAAGTTATATAACTCCGACATATAATAAGATTTACATGCTACATCACACTGAAGATGTAAATATGAGCTTCTATTACATACTTTTGTTGCATATTGCGCCGTTGCTACAACACTGTGCAAGAACGATGCTCTGCCCTCGAGATTATAAATGACATGGTTCGAAGAAGCCGAAGTCCAGAAACAAATAGAGAATTACACCCGCGGTTTCAACTTCACTCCTCAGCTAAACAAACTAGAGGTTGTGTCCTTGAAACACAGCCTGTCAGTGGTTTCTCAAGTGCTGTAGGCCTATGGTCTGTCGTTTCAGGCCTGTCTAAGACTGAACCCTGCATGCTCTGAGAAATCAAAAAAAAAAAGCCTCCCTCGGTTTCACAGAAAGAATGTCTCTCCTCTTCCATTTGCTTAAGATGAATGCTCTCACGGTCTCCATGCCAGAGTCGTCAAAGAGCGTTAATGATTGTTATCTGGAAAGGGCTTAAATGCGCTGCCAAAAGCAGTTTAGCGCGTGCAACGCATTCGCGTATATGCACATGCACACAAACACAGAGGTAGGGGCGTTTTCTGTGGTGAGGAGAAAACATTTCCTCCCCCCGGGGCCTTGGGTTCAGCAGTCCAGAGTGTGGCAGGCGGACTGGGTTTCACACTCCTCTGCTTGGCAGAGTTAAACCTCTGGTGAACTCTCCCGGCGTCGGAGGCAGAGCAGTGACTGAGTGACTCTATGACTGATTGCTTGACCCCACCTTTGGCTGCAGCGGCGCGTACCTCCGTATCGGAGATCACAGGTTAGAGTGACACCTGCTGGTGTCTGCGGAAAAATTGGCTGCCTAACTTTCTCTGGGCATCACGGGCTGTGCGGTGGATGATTCGTGAAGTCTTACAGCTGAAGGACAAAATAATAAACTACCGCTGTTCCACAAATAACGGTTCATAGAACAGCCTATCCCGTTTTACCCAGAGAGAGGGGAATTTGCCGCTCTGAAAAAAATAGAGAAGGGAGGTAAGTGTCTGCAGATCTGTGCAGGGTATATTTTGGTCAAAACATGCATCTTCAGACTTTAAGTCTTTATTATAAGGAAGCTGATAGCATGATGAATGTTGACTGAAATACTATGTCCTACAGCAGAGTGACTACTACTGCAATTCCCTCCTCTCCTCATATATAATGCTCTGATAGCTCAGCCATTGTGTAACTAAAGCAGGGACTGATGATATATTCTTAGATGATCTCACAATAAGTGCGCTTTAATCTATTTTGCAAATCCAAGTGGCTCCACTTGCTCATGGATCCAATGACTCACAGGTCAAGAAGACAAAGATGATGCCCATCCTTTTTTTGTGTTTTTTTTCCACAAGACAATGACTCAAAAGTAGTTATCGTCATGCCACGGATTTATTGAAAAGTGGTTGTGAGATTCAAAGCAATTATAAAGTTGCGTTTGGCAGAACAAGTTGCCAGAGTTTCCAGAATTTAAAATCAGATCTCATGATCACAGGGTCTCGTCATCAACAACAAACAAAAAGTTAACAAAATAGACAGATAAGATGCTCGTCCCTCTGTGAACAGGCGGCTGGACGCATTGCAGTGTAACTGCTGAGTCCTTGGCGGTGATAAAATGCTCAATGTCCTGTCCAGATTGTTCAGGAATGTTGGAGAGGGAGCTTGGTGATCCATATGTTCTTTTCCACATGGCACGGCTATCCGGGCCCTTCAGATCACATCCAACACAACGGGCCCTACACATCGCCAGCGGGGGATTGAGTCTATAAATCATGGCCCAGTTACTTTATTGAAATCAGCAGAAAAAGCTTGTGTGGAGATATTCCCCCGCAAATCTGAATCGACTGATTGCTGCGGTGGAATGGTGGCACCATGCAGGGGTGTTTCACTGATGTCTGTCAGAGGGTGTGTGTGTGTGTGTGTGTGTGTGTGTGTGTGTGTGTGTGTGGTGCATCTTTAGAGAAATACAGAGCAGCTGTGGCTCAGAGTTGGAACAGTTGTCCACCGGAAGATCGGAAGATCAGAGGTTTGATTCCCAGCTCCTGCCACTTCAAATGTCCATGTGTTCTTGGACGAGATACTTAACTTAAGTTGCTCCCATATAATGTCAGTTAAATAATGTGCTAAGAGTTTGACAGATAAAAATGTATTATACAAACTCACGTTTTCACTGCGAACCTAATTACAACATACATTGTGACTCTAATATCATATAAAAAAATCAATCATGTATGTAAAAGTCAGGGATAGTGTGCCTATGTGAGTAAACAGCAGCATTAGTATAACATAATGCCAATAAGCTCAGTTGGTGTGTGTGTGTGTGTGTGTGTGTTCACACCCTCACCTTTACCCAAGGAAACCATTTGTGGATGAAACATTGCAATGTTATTGCAGATTATTGTTGCCTAGCACCTGCAAATAATATGGATGTTTGTGATTATGCTGATTATTGCTTAGAAACAGTGCATGGCCATAACAAATAAAAAATGATGCATTCATTGGCGGTATTATTACCTTCCTACAGTTAGCTTGTTTTAGCTTCAGCTTGTTGGTTAGGCTGCTTACTTTTCTCTGCAGCGTTAATCTAGGATCCCTGAATTACACTTCACATTGTGCCCCATTGCCAATAAAAAGAGCAGCAATCATCAGCCAACCTTATCCTTTATGAATTATTCAGAGCATTCTGAAATACAGTTTGCTCAACACAAGTGCTGTCAAGGTTGTTTTTTATCAGCGTTTTGCATCAGATAAAACATTCAAAGGCTATTTGACTGAGCATCTGTAAATATTCACCACTTGTGCTCTTAAATGGAGCATCCCTTCAGCACGCCGCTGCATGGCAACTTGTTTAAGGTTCAGATAAAGTTAGTGGTTGAATAGTAAAAATGCCTGCATGTCAAGAACAAGAAACCTTCACAGTAGACTTTGGACTGGTACTAAACGTTGCTGTTAATCATACATCACTCATGCAGAGTAGTAATTGTAGGAGTTATGGATGTGTCAAGGTAATGTAAGGTCTCAACTTCACCAAATGGTTACAAAAACACATTTTATAGCAATACACAGGCTTCATAGAAACAGATAATCAAGGAATAGGTTTAAGAATAATTGGAAAACAAAATTGTTGCTGCTTCTTCTAATCATTTCATTCACTTTGCATTTGCAGTATTGTTTTCTAGCACAGGAGGAGGAGACAGGACGAGACCTACTTCTTGTAAAGTTAGTAGGTAAACATTTTTTTAAGAATATATACATGTAATATACAAGGAGCAACTAGATTTCAGATCCTCTGTAATAATCAGTACTTTCCCTTTGCTCATACAGACCCTGACAAGAGTGTCAGCAGCCTACGTGTGTGCGTCATTAAACAAGCCATCGCGTCCGAGCCTCAGATACACACAAGTGTGGCTCATCATGGTGGCCAGTGGACAGGTCTGCTGACTCGGCAGCCCTGCCGACCTTCCCAGTCTCTTCTGTGTTGCAGATTGACTTGTGTTGTCATTGACTGACCCGGAGACCGCTTATTGTTTAACTGGAGCTCACGGGGCGGCTCACGTCCATCGCAGCATCGAATCATCACTACACGGGCCTTCTTACAGTTAACTTTTTCCTCGTTGAGCACATAAGTAAATCAAGGATGACCCTTTAAATGTCTGCTTGGACAAGACTATTTTTTTCCTAAACAGGCTTTGTGTGTAAATATTTAGGTCTCTGGTGTTCCTGCTAACACGTAAACTGTGAAATAAGACCACCCACTCGCTCTGCTGCAGTCTGGCCTCCTCCACGGTGTTGCCGCCCCCAGCAGAGCCCCCAGAGCTTGTACCTGGCCTCCGATTCTGCGACCAACCCCCGTTCTCTGCGGGGCGTGACATTTATAATAGGACCGGGCCAATTACAGCGGGGTAGGCATTTCGGTAAGGACGGGGGGGGGGTGATTTTCAGAGTGAGTGTGTGGGAGGACAGACTGCTTCTGCTAACAAGGTGCTTTTAAAACACAAAACATGCATTTTTTTTGTTTTTTTTTATAAACTGATCACAAAAATGTAAATATTGACCCGGGTAAATTGTCTGTCAGACATTAGTTGGTATCAATGTAATGTTGTTACATTACATTACAGTGTGACAAGGTGAGTTACATAGATGAAATCACACTAAACAACTGCCTTCTAGACCCCTTGGGTGACCTGACATATATATATTTTTAGCACTTATGCTGGCAAATATTGATTTTAGCAGCAGTCATATCTGAGCAACAGATCGTGTTGTAAGGTGAAGTTATAAAGAACAGTCTGACCCGACTCAAAACACACTGCCGTCAGTTCATTCTATTTATATTTCGTCCCCTCTCTAAATGTTTCTCTTTTGAACAACATTCACCCGTCACAAGATGAGACACTCGGAGCCTCCTAGCAACAGGAAGAGGGTCTGCCCCCCCTCTGAGAGCTCCTGTTAATCTC
Organism: Eupleurogrammus muticus; assembly: GCA_036785175.1. Lineage (NCBI taxonomy): Eukaryota > Metazoa > Chordata > Actinopteri > Scombriformes > Trichiuridae > Eupleurogrammus > Eupleurogrammus muticus. The sequence continues at coordinate 13,154,713 of JAYKQN010000010.1, read as the reverse complement.
CAGCCTTCTCTCTGCCTTTACGGCCGCGCTGACGTCAAAGGCCGGGTCCCTTTTTTTTATTGTTTCCCCCAGAACGAGGGTGTCTTCGAATGCAGGATTCACACACACACGCAAGTATAGAATAGCTGTCCTGTCTGTGCCGGCCTGGCGCTGATCACTGAAGTCACCTCCAGTATGTGCTGAGAGGGCCGGCTTCATGACAAGAACCCGGCCTCCCAGGGGACCTGGCTGTAAATATCGCTGTTGTTGTTGAGGTGGATAATGTGCTCTGTGGGGAGGGGATGCACAGTGCCGTGTGTATCCGTGTGTGTGTGTGTGTGCGCGCACAGACGTGTGTTTGTGTGTTTGGGCAGGAGCTCCAGGTAGAGGGGTGGGGGGGATACATGTGACTCACAGTGAGTGGAAAGGCTATTGATAATGGATCGCATGCACCTTTTGTGCTACAGGGAGCTAGATAGGCAGGTACGGCGTGTCTGTTCCCAGCGGTACACCTGACTGAGGATGCCATTTGCCCTTTTGGCACACATGACTTACATACAACTTCATAAATCACGTCCTTTCGCATTTTTTCCACCCCCCCCCCACGCATTCTCCTTTTCTATTGTCTCCCTCTCTGTTCACTCCTCCCGCTCTACTTTGCGTTGTCATCTGTCTTCTTTCTTTTTTAAAGGAAAAACATTCCCTGTTTTTTTTTTCCCTGCCTCAGTGGTTCATTTCTGTTTTGTGTTGTTTGTGGAGGCTCAATGGAGCGTCACTTACTGGCCCCTCGACAGATTCCAGACTACGCGCTGCAGCTGCGGCTATAGAATAGGCGTTAGAGCTGGCACTGCGTTGCTCCAAATGACTCGCTCTGCTTTCACTGTTTAAATAATGGTCTTAGCACAGAGTTAATGGCAGTAGTGGGAGGCCAAGTGATGAACACACCGTTTTTTTGGGTGCAGCTAGTGTAAGCTCTGCATGGCCTAGGTCCCAGGGTTAACAGGGACCAGGGAGTGATATGTTGTCTTAATGGAAATGCAGGCTGCTCGAGGGAGGGCATTACTGTGATTCTTCCATGTGTGATGTTTTTTTTTTTTTTTTTTGAAGGAGTGAATGTGGCCATTATTTCCTCCCGTCGCTTTCTCTTGTTGCATCTTTGGGGGATGGGAATTAGAGTGAATGGGTTACAGTCAGCTAGTTCCCTTTTGTTAACCACGTCAGCTTACATGCAAAGGAACAAAAAGCAGCGCATTCATCAATGTGCGCATGTGTTCCTCTCTTTCTTTTCCATTTTTTTTCCTTCGCCTTTCTGCGCTGTCTGCTCCTCTTTGTGACCGAACATTTTTGAGAGACAGAGACAGACAAAGTGAGGACATTTTTGTCGCTGTACAGACTCATTTTTTTCTCCTCTGATTTTCAGGTCTGTGTCATGGTAAAAGACTGTTTCATTAGGGAAATATTCATGGGTGGGGAGTGTGGGCCCAGTTATTGATGCAGCTCATTGGCTTTTTGTGAAGCACAATGGGTTCTCTTGATTGATTGTGCTAGACGGCCGATGATGTGACACAGAGGAGCGGTAGACATGTAGAACTATGAGCTATAGTAGCAGGGAAACTTCCATGCACGCACACACACACACACACACCCACACACACACTAAGCATACTGTTAGAACACGTATCTGTAATGAAGACAGCTCTGTGACGGTAATGAACAACATCTAGTCCTTTATGGCGAGGAGATTGGCCCATGCTCAGACAAAACAATTAATATTCATGCTTGGCTGGCAATTGAATAATAGCTGAGATTCTCGCCCGAGCCCCAGTGGGTTTCGATGATAAAGGATTGCGGGCAGTGGAGGGTTTTCTGGGTGAGCTGATTTTGGAATGCGACTTGACTTTTTAGTGAATGGGCCAAGCCGTGCCGCTCAGATCTGGTTCTGTTTTCCCAAAGCTTATCAGGACTAAAGTCATCTTCAATTTATAAGAAAAAGATCAATGTTCTGTTTATTTTTTTTTTGGACATTCAGGGGCAAGATTGTAGCCTGGAGCTAACCAGATTTGGGTAGAGCCGATTCTTTTGGCTTGTGACTCCACAGTGCCATAGCTTATTAATCAGAGGAGGGTTCTGCTCTCTGTGATAAGCCTGGGTATTGTGTCTGTGTGTGTGTGTGTGTGTGTGTGTGTGTGTGTGTGTGTGTGTGTGTGTGAGTGTGTGGTGGTGGTACAACTATGTGACCACCAGCCAGGATGTGGGAACTGGGGCTAGGCTAATACAGACAATGCTCCACAGTGCAAACATGTGCAAACATAAGCGTGTGCACATACACACACACACACACACACATTGCACGCTTACACACAAACACACACACACTCATTCGCTTGTGACAAGAAAATGTGCTACAGCTACATTTCAAAGTCAACACCATGCGGCATCCAGCGTCACGGGGGCTCGTCCCTCTCTCCTTCCAACACCCCCCATCTCCTTTTTCAGCCTCTCGTTCCTTCTCCTCTCTTACACATCCAGACATCCTTTTTTTCATCCTTGCGTCTCAGTAGGCTGGTGTGGGGGTCTCAGGGAAGCAGATCTGATGCTGGCAATCCTTACATATAGCTGCCTCTGTGTACTTGTCTTGTGTGTGTGTGTGTGTTTGTGTGTGTGTGTACACTGGTGAATCTGCACTATCATGCATGTTGACCATCTGGGGGGGGGCTTATCTGGCCATGCAGAAATCAATGGTCATGTATCAATGCTATTTTTATAAGACACTTAACAATAAAAAAAGCAATAAGCTATGACATGGATAATCCGGTGGGGCATCGCAGGCATTGCAAAGCAATTATAAGGACTCTGCTCCTCTCTGTGTGATTTACAGACATGCCTGCGAGTCTTAGAAAGCTCTGTGGTGTTAACAAAATTTCCAGGAAGGGAAAGGAGGAGTTATAGAAGCATTTGTTCATACATTCCTTCATCCACTTTCAGGGTTTTAACTGATATTGAGCTAAAGTGATATAAATAATAAAAAATAGACTGACTTCGGAGCCTGAAGTGCATTGTATTCTGCCGGCAGGTGCGTAGGTGTGTTCTTTTAATTGGCAAATTTTGCTCTCCATGGTCCATCGCAGCAGATACCTATTCACCACTAATATCACAGGGACCCACCAATGGTATGATTGCGTATGTGGGTTGATAACATTGTTTTTCAGTTTGCCCACAGCATGCATACCTGCTGATCATAATGCCGGATTGTTCGCGAAGCAAGAGTGCAGAGAATTACTGTTAACCGAGTGTAATTATATAGCACCTCAAAGTGGCCTTATGTGGGCGACTGAGATGCAAAACCAACGTCAGCAACAAAACATTTGATTAAAGCTTTTTTTGTGCAGACTGTGTTTTGATCACATGCTGTCACATTTATTCATATATATATGTGTGTCTGTAAAAAATAATTATATTTCAATGATAAACAGAATGTTCTTGTAAATGGATCCGGAGAACATAAAAAGCTGACAACAATATGTTATGCAACATTCCACAATTTCACAAAAGCTTCATTCAAATCTGTTGTATTTTACTTGCTGACACTTTGTCACATTATAACAGTTTCATCAAGGCAGATTAATTCCGTTTCTCAGTGACAATTGAACATGATTGATTTGGACATTATACGTGAACTTCACAAAAATTTCAAACACAATGCTCTGAAGTAAAGAAGGTGTACAGTTTACTGGGCCTAGTTACAGTGTAGAGGTTTACAGCATTCACTTATCTACAGGCACAGCGGCTTTGAGGTTAAAAGCATCTGTTATATTGTTCGTTTAGAAGCTCACCGATAAGACAAATTTACAAGTCATGTGCAAGTTTACCACGCATCCCAGAAAGGAAACTGGATTGAACCCTTAGTCAATAGACATCCATGCTACAAAAACAACCGCAACACCATTTCTTACACACAGTTCGTCTGTGGCTCTTTCATCATTTCGCAGCGTAGTCAGAGTTCACCAGGGAGGCCAACAAATACATTTAGGACCCTTCCTGGGATAAATTTGTGTGTTGCCTGACTGACTGTGGCTTTGCTGAACTCGCCAGGCTCTTGCCGCTAAACGCCACAGCTTGCTGCTTTTGCATTGTGGGAATCCAATTAAACTGGAACGCATCATAGTGGTGTTATGAAACTAAGAGCACCCAAAAAATGTTCCGATTTTCCTGGTTCTTGTTTCTAAAAAATCCAAAAATGTGGCCATGCAAAGTTCTCAGGAGCCTTATTCAGGCGGCCTGAGGCTAAGATGAAACACTTCTCAGCTATTAAACCCCCCCGACAACTAAATTACACATGGTCACCACCTACATCTCTCTTTTCTTCTTCTTCCTCTCTATTCTTATTCTCCAATAACCACCACATATTGAGTGCTTAGGACATTGTTTGCATGTACACTGTGACGTCTGGATGTCATACATCCTGTCCTCACACGGCACACTTCTGTACCTCCTCATCTCTCTTTCCTCCCTCCTCTGATGGCCATAATCCATCCTCTGCCTCTTTCTTACCGCCCGCGCTCTCTTTACACTGTCCCTCTGTCCATTCTTCACATTTGTTCCTTCTCTTTCCTCACCTTTGGCTCGTGTATCCATAATACATCTTCCCTGATCTTTTTATCACTGCAGACTCCTCTCACTTCCTACCATGCGTCACACTCTACCTAACCTTCACCAAGGTACTCAAAGGGAACATATCATGCTTTAATAGTATATATTTCTTTACTGTTATATTATCAACATGATCATATTTCCAAAATGTATTTTTACATGTATGTAAAATGTTCCGTAACATTCCAAAGCCAGGGCTACAGCGTGTCGTTTAGTTACCTCTACTCACGGCTTATGGAATGACTCTGACATCACTATGTTACTTAGGATTTTTTTTTTCCATTTTCTTGGTCATGTTGTCCAGTCACATATTTTGGATTCGATTCAGGCTGAAACATGAAGGGACGGATGTGAGAAAATTTCGATAAGTAAAGAATACGTCTGCTGAAGGGTAGTTTCAGGACAGGAAAGCGAACTGTCTATTTCAGACAGAAGCTGAACTGTGGGGCTATTATAATGCAACTAAGATGTTTTTTATGTACATCTTCATATATATTCCAGTAGAGCAGTGTGTTATTGAATCTGGCTTAAACAGCTCGTGTAATACATATTTGTTTCTTTGCTTTGGCCAAGATCTGCTACAAGCCTGGACTACAAGCAGTTAGTTAAATTACCTTCAAGTGTCTCCTGTATGAATGCAGAAAATGTAAACCCTTTTTATTTCATGTTGAGGTTAACCCCGGATCTAACCTCAGTGTTTTATTGTTAGATATATTTATCTAAGAACTTGTAATTATAAAAATGAATGATGCAACTGTATCAAAGTGCTACTATAAACCTGTTTAACCTGAGTTTATACGCAACCTACTGTATAAGTCAAGTAACCCCTGCCACCCCCCCTCGCTCTGGCTATATTGCTCCTAAGGAGTAGCTGCAACTCCCAGAGGCTTCCGCTCCATCTTTCCCTTTGTCCATCCACCCCCACTCCTCTCTTCTCGCCTTGTGCGAGTACAGGAGATGCATCTCCCAAAGGTTCGTTGCTCATATCTCTCTCTTTCTCTCTTTCTCCAGTACAAAAAAGGAGTGTCTCTCTCTTACCCACTTTGTTTCTCTCTGTGTCCCTCACAATATTCTTCAGTCTCTCCGCCCCCCCACCCCTGTTGCCTTGTTTTGAGAGAGAGAGAGAGAGAGAGAGAGAGAGAGAGATGCTGGCTCCCAGAGGCAGACTGCTCATCTCTCAATAACTCCAGCTGGCTCCCTGCAGTGCTGAGCCCTGTTCTCCACCACTCAATTACTCCCCTTCCGTAAAGACATACAGATGGGCAGGGATGTATATGTACTACACACACACACACACACACACACACACACACACACACACACACACACACACACACACACACACAAGCAACCTATACTTGTATCCATGCTAGTTTACACACATTTGCACAGTCAGAAAAAACACATCTGCTCACACATGTGAATTGCTACACTCACACACACACTCTCACACACACACCACCATAGTCTCCGCTCGCAGGTTGCATCGTGCCCTTCCTCCTCTCGCGGGCTCACAAATGGAGAGAAAGACACACATTTCCTCCCTACGCTTGTTTCCAGGATTCGGAGCTAAAATCTCTTTGTCTGTATTCTTTTTTCTCTCTCTCTGTTTCACTGCTCACCTTCCCCTCTCTCTCTCTCTCTCTCTCTCTTTCCCCCTTCTTTTTTTCTCTCCCTCTCCGCTCACTGTGCATCCACAGGCGGTTAATGAGAACACAGCACAGATTGGCTTACCTGCCCGCCTTCCTGCCTCTGTTCAGCCGAAAACAGCTCAAAGTCTAACAATGACTCACTCAGTGCATCAAAATCCCCGGCAAAGGCCGTTAAAATTAGGGCTGCCGCTTAAATGCAGCCGCATGCACACGCAGGTTAATACTGGGTCAGCTGATGGTCATTTTCACAGGTTATAATGAGACGGTTGGACCGTGTGTGTATATATTCGTGACATTTCAAGAGCTGTAGCCTACAGGTATGCGACATTGTAGTGCCGCAGCTATAATGGTGTTTTCGTGGTGGCCCGATGCCCACCAGAGCCGCACAAATGTTCTTGTTTAACCTTTTTTTTTTCCGGCTTCAGTCATATACGCTTTGATTCTAAGCAGGCTTTGATTTAATTGTTAGTTTCACAAAGGATTTGGCTTGTGTCTCAGTTAGCTCAGCATGGGTCGCAAAAAGTGTTTAAAAGAAACAGATAGTTAAATTTTGGTAATCAGAGCACACTTGATTATTGTCTTCAGGGTGTGATTTTTGCATAAGGACAACTCATGAATCCCATGTGCCTGCACTGCTTATGAGCGCAGGGCGGTAATGGTTTAGAAATATTAGAGTGGGAGAATCTCGCCAAAAATCTAATCAATCAGTCTTTGAACCAAGAGCTCTTTGTTCGCTGGCTTTCATGTGATCCAGTTTGCAGCTTTTTGGGGGAACTTGTATCTCGTAAACAAACAAAGAATTCAAGCGTGCCCTCAATTTTAAGCAATTTGTCTCAATTCGGAAATGCGCCTCAAGGTCTGCTTTACAAATTCATTACATTTTAAAAATCCCCAACATCAGCACGAGGACTTTCACTGATGAGTCTTATCCTGCAGATTAACCGTCCTACATTTTCTCTACCGTTTCCTCTTCTCTCACCTTTTAACTTTTCGTATTCTTTCATAGCTTTTTTCCTCTGATGAAAACGATTTGCATTATTTATGGTTTTCTGCGTTCCGGCGACGCGTCCATATGTCGAGGATCTCGACAGTCGTATGATTGGTGGTATGGATTAGTGTCGTCTTGTCATTGCGAAATCCTGCAATCTTGGTCTGGACCACATGCTGCGTACAGAGGTCTCCACTGAGACGGTCTCCACTACAACGCTGCCATCTGCTCTCAGATCAGCCCGAGATGCAGTCACACACACACACACGCACACACACACACTGCTATAGGACGTCGTTGTGTGTGTGTGTGTGTGTGTGTGTGAGAGACGCAGAGAGGAAGAGAGGGAACCATGTCTGTCTTAACCTAAATCTTACTTAAACTTGATAATGCATTCAATGACACCTTCCAGCTTCTGAGCACCACTTGTTTCTCCCTCTCCGCGTCTGAGCGACTGATATTTTCATGTCACACACGAAACCCAAAGCTCGCTTCCTGTAACCGGAGCTATTTGTGTGGCCTCATGTGTGTTTATGTTCTCGAATCCAAGTCAAGCATGGCACATGTGTACTGTTGTAATCAAGAAAACAAAAAGATCTCTCTCTCTCTCTCTCTCTCTCTCTCTCTCTCTCTCTCTCTCTGCGACACACACATGCATTTTTGTGCTCACACACACACACACACACACACACACAGACCTCTCCACCACTGCAATAAGGGAAACAAACATCGCCTCTCACCCAGTCTGTGGTGCTTACACTCACATTAGACGCCAACCGCTGTGTCACTCAAAGCCACGGAATACAATCCATTGAAGACAATAGCAGCTTAGTGTCAGACACAGAGCAACAGTGAACTGTGCTCATTGTATTATATCTGGGCTTTTTACAGTGTAATAATGAGCACTCCTGCTGACAGTATCCCACGCCAAATACAGTTTGTATCAACATCCTACAGATGTCTTTTTTTATTTATTTATTTCCACGTTATTTCAGGCCATTTTGTTTACTATTTCCCCCCACAGGTTCCGGAGGTTATTTGTAGCTCTGGGTATGCTCGTGTATGCAAGAGATGCAGAACAGATAAGTAAGAGATTTATTATTTATTTTTGCGAGTTGGATTTTTGTTTTTTTCTTATGCCACCGTGTCAAGAGTAGGTGAGGGAAACACTGCCGCTGTTTTAAAACAGATGTAACCCACTCACGTCGGCATCCACATCGCCCCCCCTCTCCCCCCCTTTCCGCTGTAGTCCTGACACACACATGGAACACGTCTCAGGCCAGTTAGCAGGTGAATGAACCGGTTTGTCATATTCACACCTACTTATACAGGCAAGATGATTAGGGCCAAAGCCTATATTTAACATGGGGAAGAAAAAGTGGAAGAGGACGCAGTTTGTGTGTGTGTGTGTGTGTGTGTGTGTGTGTGTGTGTGTGTGTGTGGAATATATGCGGGAGGCCCTGTCTGTCAATTCTGACACATGCAGTTATAATTATCACACTGTCATTAAAATGACTCAGTGTGAGTGCCTGGCAGGCTGCTTTATTGCCGGGTTTAATCTATGCCCGGTTCACATCTCATTATTAATATGGTAATGGATCTCCTTGAAGAGATTAAGGAATGGAGTGGTTGGTGGTGACAGTAAAAGCTATTTTAGATTTTTAGAGAGGGCTTCAGGGGGGCCGATGCTGCTGCAGATGAGTACAATGCAGAGTGAGGTTTTGTTCACCGCTGCTCTTTTTCTCCTTTTTTCAAGCGAGTTGTGGACTTGGAATGGGTACTTGTTGATATTAGTGACATACAAGTACTATACAAGCACATATAGTCAGATAAAATCGGAGTATATTTAAGATGGTTAAGATATTACATTTTTTGCTGTTGCCTTTCTCTGCGCTTGTGTGTTCTCGTATTTATACGTGCTGGTATCCGTGTCTCGCCGTGTTCGGGCGCGCAGCTTTGTTTGCTGTTTGTAAATGCCACCGCCGCCATGTTCCTCCCAGCCCACGGCGAGCAAACCCAGCCGGTAATTGGCCTTTTTTCGTTGGTCAAGACATCCGCCGCTGACTGCTGCTGCAGTCCAACACTGAACCCTCTCTTTCATTATTCCCCCTCTATCCCTCTCTCTCTCTCTCTCTCTCTGTCTCTCCTAGGAATTCATAAGAAAGCTACAGAGTGTACACGGGACAGAAGAGACATATTAGGCCGCATGACTGAATGACGTCCTGCTGCATCCCATAATGTCCCACAAACAAAGTCCTGCACAGAAGTCCTCCAGGCGCGGCCAAGGACTTGCACGTCAGCAAAAAAACGAGCTGATGAATATGAATAATGCATGCATGGCGGAGGTTTTAGGAGTCTTTGGGGGGTTTTTACATTCCCCTGAGCAAATAAATCCGTGAAGTGTCATAATGTTATGTGTTTATGCGGGGGGATGCTTATGTAGTATATCCAGGAGATTAGATGTGGTTAGGTTGGTTGGGATCTCTCCTTGTTCGGCTCTTCTGCATCACTCATCTGGACACCTCTGCACTCTTTCCTTGTAGGTGTTCAGTTCTCCCTCCTTTGCTTATCTTGATGCCGAATCAAAAAAAAATCTGGAGCAGCACATCCACGATAAAGCAGACGGGATTAGACTTGATGTAATCTGTAACATGTGTACGACTCCCGGCCAACTTCTCCATCCAAGTTTTTGTCCTCTGGTTTGTCTTTTCTTTAGTCTTTTAGCGGAGCAATTCACCCGTGTCAAAACTACTTAAATCCTTTAGTCACAGGCATGCTCGCAAGCACACATGCACGCAGGGACAAAGGCGTATCACCCCCTAAGGTGAGAGAAATCTTGCTTCTACCATATTACTGCACTTCATTAGATTTGTTCATTAAAGAAGGCTCACAAGTAATGACTTTTTCGCACCACGTGACCGCCAAATAGATTACAATATTGATAATTGCTTTAGTTTTATGATGAATATGTAAAAAATGGAAGAGGAGAGTGGGCGTGTTTAATATCACAGAATTAATGTTTTTTTTTTTTTTCATTTTGTCTCAGCCTCAATTCATCCACAAAGACATATTTTCAGTGTTGTGTGTTTTACTGAAGGGATTATCAGCTTGGATGTGGAAAGTGTATCCCCACTGGATGAATAATATCCACGCTGTTATCACGGCAGCTATGAAAGAAGGCAATAGCAGATAAGGATAAAACAGATGAGGAGGATATGCACTCAGATATAGATATATACATATTCATTACATCAAAATGCCACAGGATTTGATGCGGATGTGTCCGTGATTCGGGGATCCACTGCAGACATTTTAACCTTCCTGCTTATGACACACATGAATTTTCTCGTCAGCCTTGGCCTTTACCCTCGGTCTGTTCATTTCGGTTTCAATCTGCTGTAGCTTTGGCATGCGATTCATATCCCACATAGGAAAATATCAAAGATAGGCAGAGAGATAGACGAAAGAATAGAGCTGGGATTATGGTAGTGAAGTGATTAAATTAAAAAAAAAGGGTTATCAATAGTGCAGCGTAAAGAAATCCATCAGCCATCAGTGTATTCATGTCTTCATGTGTTACGTTCATAAGATGAACATCTATTCTGATTTTACAAATACAGTAAGGTCAGAAGCACAAGTTACGCATGTAATGTTATTAAAGACAGATGTATGTCGACATCTATTATCTGTCTGTCTTGCCTTGTGGAAACAGGTAATAAACTAGGCTGCTGGTCCCAACAGAAAAAGAAGCTTTTTATCACCAGGCAGGGTCATAAAGCCTGGAAAACTTTGATTAATATTTATCTTGAATGGACACATACTGAGGAAATATATCACCGCTTCTATGTCCAGGGGAGAGCGGTTACGGATATGTTCCTCTGGCGGTTTCCATTATTTCATAAGGCGACCACTTTCCATCTTGAGTTCATGATCGCTCGCTCACTCTATGTCTCTCTTGATGTCTTTATCCTAAATTAAAGCTTGACTCGTGGTGTTATCCATGGCCTCCTTTTGGCAGTATTTAGCACAGCTTTCTTCAGCAAATGGAACCCAGACGTCATCACAGGACCAGGGGTACAGGACTTTGCTCAGATGATTGTATAAAAGGGGTCATTTGGTTGCTTACTGGAAGTAAAACCTGAAACCTATAACACTAGACATAGATACATTGAAAATGTTAAATAATCTTATCTGATACACATCTTGATATGCGTTTTCTAATGGTTTGATTCGATTCAAAAGGATTTAGCATGATTTTACAGAAAACTTGTGAGGTAGAAATTCATAAGGATTTGAATATCACACGTTGCTATAAAAAGTCCTGTGAGAGTTTAGTGCGCAGACGTTATGTGAGTTTGAAAGCGCAAGCGTTTGTAGCATATTGCATTTTAAGAACCTTTACAAAGCCCCTTTGACAATGAATCTAACCAATCAATTTTACTGTTGGTGCAAATTAGAGAAAAAGTTCTGGAGAGGTGTGTGTAGGGAGCACATCAGGGAACTACAGAGGGAGAAAAGTTCAAGACATTTCTTGCACGATTTAACGTTACTATGACAAGTCTCACGTGATTTTAGCATGCGTGTGTGTGTGTGTGTGTAATGTGGGTGAGCAGGACAGCGGGAGCTGCAGACACTCATGCTACATTTAGACCAAATCATCGGTTTGTGTACTGATCCGCTTGCATGTGTTAAGTTCAAGTTGACTGAAATAAAACCTCCACTACTAGATTTTATTGAATGTTTCGGGCTAGTGCAGCGTCTGTCTCTGTATCACACTGGTATCTACATCCTGCCGTACTTAAGAATGGCCTGGTGGAGGATTTTAAGACTTTCTGGGTTAAAAAATGTACAGCCTCAACACTTTCCATAAAGGCCGCTTTGTCTCTTGTAAAAGGTCAATAGTCGTCATAGAATCTGTGAGAGTAGAATTAATTTAAAGAAATGCATATGTGTATCAATAATTTAGAATTTACAGTTCGTTTTGACGTGGTATTAGTGTTTCAGGACTATTTCTGACCTCAGGATACATTGATCTGGATTTGTCATTCCGTCAGGATTTGGAACTCAAGTAGGCTTTGGCGTTCAGGTAGGATTTGGCCTCTTGTTTCTGATGCTCTCAGTTCTTCTTGAATCATTTTTTTTCTTCTTCACCCCTTCTAAGAAGAGGTTTGTCATTTCATCATATTTTTTTTACCCCTCCTTCCCTTCACCTCTAATCTAATCTGGCTGCACAGCTCTCCCAACCCGCAGCCTTGGCTCTCGTCTCAGTGAGTAGTTTCTGCGTCTGCTCCCTGCCTCGCCTTCACATTTGAATTTAGCACCGTCCCGTCTTCGCAGAGCAGGCGAATTCTATCTTTATGGTCTTCTTTTTTTTTTTTTGCTGCATCAAGCTCTTCACTCAGAGGCTGAAGTTTAGTTTTGTTTTGTTTTTTCCACTAAGTAGTGAAAACATTTTTTATGCGACTGTTCCTTCATCGGTATATCGGAACTCGTTCTGCCGCAGAAACATTATTTTAAAGTGTCCCGCCACTGGGTGGCCCTGTATCCATAGCAACCTGTGCTCCGAGGCTATTTTTAGATCTGCCACACCTGCCTGAGATTGACTAGTTTGACAGTTGGGTTCTCAGCCTGCACACACACACACACACACACAAACACACACACACACAGACAGTAGAATGGTCCAACTTTTTTTTTCTGCATACTTTTTTTTGCACCGTTGCTATGCTAGCTTCATGGTGAAATGTAATTCTGTCAGAAATGACTCCATCGTTTGCACTGTATTAAGCTTCTTTCAACCTTTTACAATTGTGTATTCATTGTCAACTCCGAATTAAGGCGTTACAATTTTAAATTGTGTGCCCCACGATTGGCTGGCGACCATCTGGGGTGTATCCCTGCCTCTCGCCTTAACGCGCTGGGATAGGCTCCAGCAGACCCCTGCGACCCCGAAAGGGAATAAGCGGGATAGACAATGGATGGATGGATGAATTTTAAATTGATGCAGCAGAATGGAGGCAGAGCCCACAGTCCCCAGAAACAAACACAAATAAAAAGTAAAAAAGTAATTTTTAGATGTACCAGGCTGGTGATGGTGGTTGGATTTCCCCCATTTATTATTATTATTAATATTTAATTAATGCATTTCAGGAGAGGTCAGTATAGGGGGAAGGACCAATGTGAAGAATAATATATCGAATATAGTATAACTTATAACAGGTGATCAGGAATTTGCAATAGAAAAAATGTTTAAAATGAGGTCTCAGGTAAAAAAAAAGAAAAGAAAAGAAAAACTCTTGGCTACCAGGCTATTATTAATGGAGAAAAAAAATGTAATTAAAACAAAGTCATTCTTTCTGCTCCAACAAAAAAAATAGTTTTTTGTACTTCATTTGCTTGCAACAATTTCTCTGCCTTTTTATTATCTCTTTCTTTTCTGTAAACTGAAGGCTAATAAATCAATATGAGGGTTGTTTGTATTTACATTATCAAAAAATTCAGCTTTTTAGTCCTTAATCTTTACACGCAACCACTGGGCAATTACCGGGTGCACGAAAGCTGCGTGAAAAGCAAAAGTAATTTTTGTCCTCCCGACACCGTGCCTGCACTGGCAACCTAAATAGATGATGTGTTAATGTAGATTGAATTTCCAGTCATGCCCGTGCACAAGTGCAAGCAAATAGAAAAGCTAAAAAAGACGCTATGACCCGGAGTCCAGAACAAACTGAAGAAAAGGGAATGAATAGAGGAGTTGTGTTGGCAGTGGGTTTGGCAAAACACAGCAGCGGAGCCCTCTCGCTGTGTGATGGCAGGGAACGCCGCGACTGTGACAGACTGGGAAGGTGTTGCTGTTGCTTCGCTACAAATTCGCAAAGTCTATCACTCAGAGAAAATAAATTATAACCCGCCCATCTGGCCACGGGAGAACGCGATTCATTTAGAGCGGGATCTCGGGAAAAACAGTGCTTAAATGGAGGAAGGCTTTTCATACAAAGAACAAAGGCCAGAAATCCAGTCCTGGATCACCTCATCCTTTAATTCATGTGCAGCATCCACACCATATTCACATTTTCGGATGATCTTGATCAAATAAAACAAAGACTTTGCCTCGGGTAATTTTCAGCTGGACTGCGTCGGCAGTGAGACTACATCACACGACTAAGTAACTTGTTAAGATGGACTTTTTCCCTCGGCTTCTAACCCGCCACCACCCCCTCTGTTCCCCTGAATATCCAGCAGTGCATTAGCCGGAGAGCAGCTATTACAGCTCCAGCTCCACAGAGCAGCTATAGAAAGCCCCCACAGGTTTAATGGTGTGGACTTCTCTCACCACCTCGCCAGGTCATCGCAGGCCCTCCCCAGGAGCACCAAGGTCACTTTAAAACAGAGGACACAGCAGCCTCTGCATGTGCGTTTGTGCATTTGTGCATCTATTCTCATGGGTGTGTGTGTGTGTGTGTGTCTGACTACCAAAGCAGAGGAGTCATTAGGAAGGAGCAGCTAAAGGGGTGAGGTTCTCTCTCTCTCTCTCTCTCTGGCTTTCTCCCATTTTTTCCTCACCCTAAATGTGGCTGAGAGCGACGTCTCGCCGTCCGCAAACAGGAATGGAAGTGTCTAATCCCCCTCGGTACAAGAAATTCCGATAGGACAAACTTCAGCTCATTCTGCGTCGCGCAGAGTCAAGAGTGCCGTATTGATCCGCTCCGTCTGTGATGAATTCACAATTAGAGTCGTGGCAGGCCACTGGGGAGCCTGTCCTCTTGTTTGATTGAGCCTGTCCTTTTCGCCTTCATGGCTACAGTATGTGGATAAAACATTAAGCAGGACGGGCAGAGAGCTGTGTGAAGCTCGCGTG
This sequence comes from Eupleurogrammus muticus, assembly GCA_036785175.1. NCBI lineage: Eukaryota > Metazoa > Chordata > Actinopteri > Scombriformes > Trichiuridae > Eupleurogrammus > Eupleurogrammus muticus. The sequence goes on along the minus strand of JAYKQN010000010.1, from coordinate 13,139,589 downwards.
AGTGCGTGAGCGCGTGTGTGCGTCGGTGTGAGCCAGCTGTGGCAAGCCGGAGCAACTTCTGCACGACGGCAGCGAAGGAGTGAGAGCACAAGATGAAGGCTGGAGGAGAAATAAAGACAGAGGTGATAGATTACCCGAGATGCCCGACAACAAGAGTTTGACAAAGAAGGATTCCTTTTGGCTGATGTAGCCCTACGAGGGGATTTGGGGGAGCTGGGGTACACACGTCTTGGGAAAAGGAAGCAGAGAGCCATTGAAAGGCCTGGAATTAGAGTAAAATCATTATTTGCACTCATGTAGTGCTACAGTAGGCTTATTTGGGACTCTTGATTGTAGGTGCACACCCCTTTTGAATCGCGGGTGAGGTGGCTGGACGGGGGGGGGGGTTCAGCCTGTAGGAATGCAGCTGTCAGAGCTCAGCGGTGGAAGGGAGATGCGAGGAGGGGGGAGGCATCCTGCCAACTGGGTCTGCAGCTTAATTAACTCTAAAGCAGGCGAGCTGTGGGCTGCCCCGTCGCCTTGCATATCAACGACCTGAGCGCTTTTTAAGCACCTTAGCAGACAAGCCCTCCTTTGTGAGCCCAAGGAGTCTATTCAGTTGGGGCCCGGTGGAGCCCAAGGAGTTCCTCTCTTGTCTCTCCTCCGCGCGATGTGTATGCGCTGGTTTCCCTCGCACAGACGTTTGAATGGGAGCTTCTGGGCCTACTGTGTGGAGAGCTGAGCCCCGATTGATAGCTGTGGCTCCTTGTTTTTTTTCTTCTCTTTCCTGTCCTTTTTTCTGGTAAAAATGCAGACACAAGAATCACATTAAGGTATACTGAAGAACATCTTGACACGAAGACATGATGAATGTGTGCATGAATGTGTAAAATCGGGGGGGGGGAAACTGGTTGCTAGAGTTCTGAGTTGCAATCAGGACTATGTCGCATTTAAGCACAAGTTGAGAGATTGCAGCCGCGTAGTGTATAATCAATTCTTAGTTGATCTGTTCTTATCTTTGAGAAGGTCAAACCGGTGTCCCTCCAGACAAACGCTTTCTGTACTCAAGCGGTCCTGTTTAATTCATTGCGAGCATCAACTCGACCAGCCACTGACCTCTACTGGCCGGAGCTGGAACTAATCATTGATTCACAGAAATCAAGCCTCCCCTTATCAGGATGAAAATGAAATGATGGTCAAGGGGAAAGTTACATTGAGGTTGCATTCACCCAGCAATTCCTTTTATTGGTAAATTCCCATGAGCAAAAACACAATAGGCAAAAAATAGATTAAATAATGTTGTGCATTGCACTATATATATATATATATATATATATATATCCATCCATCCATTGTCTATCCCGCTTATTCCCTTTCGGGGTCGCAGGGGTCTGCTGGAGCCTATCCCAGCGCGTTAAGGCGAGAGGCAGGGATACACCCCAGATGGTCGCCAGCCAATCGTGGGGCACACACACCATTCACACACCATTCACTCTCACACTCACACCTATGGGCAATTTAGAGTTTACCAATTAACCTGAGCATGTTTTTTTGTATTGTGGGAGGAAACTGGAGTACCCGGTGAAAACCCACGCAGACACGGGGAGAACATGCAAACTCCACACAGAAAGGCCCCAGACCCAGGCCCAAGGCGGTCTTGAACCTGCGACCTTCTTGCTGTGAGGCAACAGTGCTACCCACCGCACCACCGTGTCGCCCTATATATATATATATATATATATATATATATATGATGCTGTATTATAATAAATGATGCACACATGAGTACACACACACACAACCAGCTCAGAAATGCACACTTCCATAGAGCAGCAGAGCAGAGGTCAGATCTGATATATTCTGCTGAGAGCTCACCATGATCTCTGATGAGAGCAAGTGGGATTATTAAATTTGGACCTGCTGGCTCCTTCAGGCCGGTTGGCTGGCTGACCTTGAGTTGCTGGCTGAATGACTGGGTCTGTGGTGATTGGCCAGTGAGCAGACTTATTGACTACATGCATGCCTGCAGGGAGGTCTAGCAGGCTGGCTGGCTGCCTTTTTTTAGCTGCCCCCCCCCCTTTTCCCCACACGCTGACCGACCAAAAAAGCAGGCTGATTGATAAGCTGCTGGTTTGTCGGTGTCAAAATGGCCAAATCCCTGCATACAAGCGGACTGACTAGCTCGCCTGCTGCATAGGCGGCTGCCTGCTGTATATTTCATCAGGCTACTATAACACAGCCAACAGTTCACACACACATCTTCTACCACCAACACACCTTTATATAGCCCTGCAGCGCACGGCTTGCATCAAGAGTCCAGATGGATAAAACCGGTCTTTTTTGTTCAGTTACATTTCATTTTATCAATTGACCAATATCTATCTCCTCTTTAAAACTGGGAAGTTGTATGCTGACCCTGATGATATGAACTTGTTCTTTATCCTCATTTGTTGCAGGAGTTTTTGATATTTTGTCCATTTATCCCAGCTTTGATCACACACATGCTGTCATATATGTGCTAATGTGCACAGAAAAAAAATACATAAACCCTCACACATGCGTCCTACGACTTGCGGTTGCTGCTTTGGTCAGGCAGGGATCATATTTGACTTGCAGTGCTGTTTGTTGGGTCGTCTGCAGCTCTCATAGGGATACAGCACCAGTCAACTTCCCATTCCATGAAGGAGAAAGTGCGCCCAGACGTTCTACTGGTGTGAGAGTCTGGGCTTACAGAGACATTTAAAGGCAATCAATTGAGCTGTCACCTTGTTTCAGGTTCTTATACTGCTACCTGGTCAGTATTTTACATTAAGGCAGTAGGCTGTGACTAATGATCAATAGTCTTCCTCCAAAGGGGAATTATTTCATTCTTAGAACAAAAACTGCCACAGTTTTAAAAAACAACATTTTATTGATTTCTGTCGCAGCATGTTGTCAGATGAAAAAATATGCAAGTTGAAAACTGTATTTTGGCACATTACTGTGTTGTATTTTATTATATTTGTGCAATAAACCCTGGCAAGTAAGACATTCCAAATCATGTTTGGTAATAATCTCACCTCTAGAATAAGATGCGACTAAATTGGGCACTGAGTCCTCTGTTTACTCTCAGAAGACATGTCAGGCATCAGAGAATATTATGAGAAGAACCCCCCCATGACAGCCTCCCAGTGGGGATACCCGTATTAAAGTGGCACACTCGTCGATGCTTTGCCTGATCAGTCCCGGGTTGATAAGACAGGGTTCTTATGAAAGGCAGATTTCTTTCTTAAAGAAACACATCAAAGCACACTGGCACAGCCACTCGCTTCCCTCTTTCCACGTTCTACCAAGGCAGAAGAAAAAAAAACAAGAAAAAAAACAAGAAAGGAAGTGGGGTTGGGAGGAAGGAGCGCAACAAATTGGGTTTGCTGTGGCTGGATTTGATGCCAAGAATGGACAAAACAAGTTTTTTTTTTTAATATATAGGTGAAATAGCATGACAACAACAGCAAGATAGGAGACAAGACAGACACACTGACCTTAAACAGTTATGATGATGAGTGTGTGTGTGTCTGTGTGTGTGTGTGTGTGTGTGTGTGTGTGTGTGTTGATCTATCTATCTCTATCTTGGACTAGAGCATGATATATAGTGTTAAATATTATAATTTTAATGACAATAATGCGATAACATCAAAGTAACATATCCAATATGGCTAATACAATCATATTTATATTTTATATTATAAAAATGCACTAAAAATGACAATAAGAGCCCCCCCCTTTTTTCTATATTTTCCCCTTTTCCATCATTGTCCAGAGGCGGCCGCTGGCCTGTTGCAGATCAAGTCCAGATCATATTCCCTTCGTGCACCTGGACCACTCCCAGACCCCTGGGAGGGAAGCAGCCCGCAGAGGAGTGACATTTTGAGATTGTTTTGTTGTCGTTTTAATTCCTTTCCCATAAGGGAGCGAGAGAGGTAGGCCACCCCCCCCCCAGCCTCACAAACCACCTAATCCCACCGGAGGCTCTGCTACCTTAGAGAGTCAGACGAGAAGCTCCCACCAGCCGAGCCAACACCCCAGCGTTATGGTTCGATGGAAGATTGTCATCATATTGATCAGAATAAGTGATCGCCATAATTAATACGAATGATGAGATGATGAAATTGCAGCAACATCACAACCTAGTCCAGCACAAGGCGGTGGAACATGGAAGAGGAAGTGTAAGCGTGCAATGTTAATGACCTTCTATGGCATTCAATAAATACCCAAATCCCACTGGAAGCTATAATTTTAATATGTTGTTTTAAAGCATCACGAAAACCATGGTGTAGCCTTCAGGTTTTCTCTGTCAACAGAATCTGAAAGAATAATCTGTAACATGAACACTGACAGCTCTTTCTAGAAAAAAAAGCTTTTGGTTGATAATGTGTGTGTGTGTGTGTGTGTGTGTGTGTGTGTGTGTGTGTGTGTGTGTGTGTGTGTGTGTGTGTGTGTGTGTGTGTGTGTGTGTGTGTGTGTGTGTGTGTGTTAACAGGACAGTGGCTGCAGGAGGCCATGGATAACCATGCTTCTCTAAAGGAGTGTTCATACTATTAGTGTGAAAACATAGTCAAAACATCACTTCAATCATCAAACAATCACTTTAAGATTAACTTTCTGTGATGTAGCAGTTGTATGAGCATTGCCTGTTACGAAATGGAAAATAACAGCATTTCAACACTACCATGCTCAATGACTGTACCCGAATTTGCTGGGAATATTTGATCCAATTAGCACGTCAGCAATAAAAGGTCTTAAATTACCAAAAAAAAAAAATCACACATTCAGATTATTTATTTATTTATTTATTTATTATCCCTCCTCATTCTGAAATTATTCTCATTTAACAGATTCCTGGGAGTAAAGGCAGTCTTGTGTAACTTTTTAACTTCTATCATAACACTTAATGCATTGAATAATATTATAGAAAAATCTAATAATATTCATTCTGGCTAAACAAACACTTCACTCAGAAATGAAAATGTCATTAATATATATATATATATATATATATATATATATATATATATATATATATATATATATATATATATATATATATATATATATATAGGGGCGACACGGTGGTGCGGTGGGTAGCACTGTTGCCTCACAGCAAGAAGGTCGCAGGTTCAAGACCGCCTTGGGCCTGGGTCTGGGGCCTTTCTGTGTGGAGTTTGCATGTTCTCCCCGTGTCTGCGTGGGTTTTCACCGGGTACTCCGGCTTCCTCCCACAATACAAAAAACATGCTCAGGTTAATTGGTAAACTCTAAATTGCCCATAGGTGTGAGTGTGTGTGTGAATGGTGTGTGAATGGTGTGTGTGCCCCACGATTGGCTGGCGACCATCTGGGGTGTATCCCTGCCTCTCGCCTTAACGCGCTGGGATAGGCTCCAGCAGACCCCTGCGACCCCGAAAGGGAATAAGCGGGATAGACAATGGATGGATGGATGGATGGATATATATATATATATATATATATATATATATATGCCATTCCTGACATCCCTCAGGAATGTCAGGATCCCTCGTGTATGGGTCGAGGATATGTCATTATCAGCCGGGCTGTACTGGCATATTTGTGCGATTCATTCAAGCTTGCCCCGCAGGTTCCTGTGTGCGAGAGCAAACACAAATGCACGGACGGCACATGTGCACTCTCACGTCCTCCTGTGTGCTCACATGAGTAAATCGATGTGTCAAGGACAGAGACTACAGGCTTTGAAAATAATGTATTAGGTACCAGCGATAATCACATCACATTGTGTAACGAGAGCAAAGCATGCACGTATGCATGTATTACTTCAAATATCATTTCAGATTCCATAGTTTAACGGAGGATTGCATTTCCAGTGATGGTCAAAGTGCTGTTTCAAAAACTTGTCACCCGGACCAGAAACAGTGAACGTATGGAATTTCATCAGCAATAGCATGTATTTGTGTTGAGTTGCAGATATACAACAACAAGCCAGCAGTTTTCATACAAGAAGATTCTTTCAAGGCGCTACATTAAGGTCAAATGTAGGTGTAATATTTAAAGGGTTAAAATCCCGTCATACACAGATGTTTGCTACCCCAGATGTTTAGTGGTTTTTCCTTCAGATTAAGCTTACAAAAACACAAGTCAGTACAATGTGTTAGAAGGAAACACAAGCCTTCATAATATAAAGAAAACACAGGTACAATAAAAAGGTTTAAATTAAATGGTATCACCACAAACAGTTTCTTCTGTGATAGTCTTTAAATGACCCATGAAGAAATATCTCATTTAGCAGGGTCGTGAACAACGAGCCTCCTGATTCACCAGCTGCAAAAATGTGTTTCGTGCAGAAACACATTTTTACTCAAAAGCCCCAAAGCAAATAAGTATTGCTGGCTTATTTTTTATCATATGATTCCAAAGTAGGTGAAACAGTCTCCAACTTTCTCTATCAAAGACACAAAGGCTCAGCCGTCTGTGTGTGTGTGCGTGTGTGTGAAACCTGTATCAGAGGTGTTGGAAGCAGGGGGTTTAAGGGGGCACTTACAGTAAGATGACATTACATATTTCAGTCCGTTCAGGCATTAGACACAATATAGCAGCCCGAAATTAAACAGTAACAATATTTAGATTTAAATTCTACAAGCATGTGGCGAGGTTACAGGTCGATTTCAGGGTCTGGCCACTCTAGTCAGTGCTTGTTTCATAAGCATCCCAAACATTTCTTAAATGTACACTTACAGACATAGCCAAAATCTATTCAGCACATGCATGGCCACCAGCCAGTCAACACACGATTTTGAAAAGTGAGTCGGTGAATTCACAGCATCACAGTGAAATGAGCAAATTTGAAAAAGTTCGACGCTACAAGTTTCTTCAGGCTACTCTAAGCTATGCAGGACATTTTGATATTTTTGTTTTTCTGATTTATTGTTATATCTGGATTTGACGTTCCTGTCGCCTGCTTGCTGTTGCTCAGCTGCAGAAGTGTGACTGTCCTGCAAACTCGTAAAAACTCGTAATCTTAATAACCCCACGAGCGGCCGCTAGCTGCCACCCTGTGGTGCAAGCAAGCTGGAGTTACTCCATGAAAGTTTTAGTGACACACACACACACACACACACACACACACACACACACACACACACACAGAGTACATGCGTGCACTACTGAAATGGATCCGGCCTCCCTGCCCTGTATTGTGAGAGGATGATGTTTGTCTTCTGTACAAGTTCACGCTCTGTGATTTTCAGAACAGTCTTTGGGGCTTTGGTGTCCTCGTCCTCAGATCTCACAGCTGAACCTAATACAGGGCAGCGGTGTATGGTGGAAGAGGGCAGGGAACAGAGCGTGAAGGATCAAAGCGGGCTAGGCTGGAGGAGAGCAGGATGGGAGAAAAAAGGCGGGTTTGAGTAAAGCTGGTCGGAATTGAGTGAGGCAGGTAGAAAACAGAAAAAAGAAAAGAGAAAATTTAGAAACTTTAAAAAGAGGAGAATAACAGAGCAGTCTGAGCACAGCGGCGGGGGAGAAGGTAGATTGCGCTATAGTGTATGGGAGACGTCGGGAATCAAGCAGTATCCTGGGATGCCACAGTCACAGCTAATGATAGGCAGAGACATGTATCAGACAGGGTTCAGAGGCCACAAGGCCACCCCAGCCTCCATCATCCTGTATATTGGCTCTGGGCTGTACGGTGCCTGTGAAATGTCAAAGGGGGATGAAGCAGGCTGGAGGAAAAATCAATGCACTTTGGAAAAACTGTTTGGCTCCTGTGCTTTGTTTTCAGCACATGCTCACACACGCGCACACACACACACACACACACACACACCAGACCTATTTTGACATTTTACCTGAAATAAAATAGTCTTAACTTTGCTTATATCCGGTATTGTAGGGGTTGCATCTGCCTTAATCGGCTGCATCATTTTCCTCTAAATGAAATTAGACAAGTGCAGCATATTTGGCGTCCCTTTTCAGTGTTCTAACAAAAACATGAGCGAGCATTTAACGGACCACTGTTGTTCAGTAAAGCTATAGCGCTTTGTTTTAAATTACATGTTAGTATTGAACATTTCATGTTTTTTTTTAGTCTTTTGAGTCTGTAGCATTCTGTTGTATAAAGCCAGTGAAGCAGATTTTCAGGTTAGGCTCAAGTCGCCCCAATGTTTGTATTTAGTCTGATTGCCCATTCACTCATTCTCTTTAAGATGACGTTACACGTTGCAGACCTGCAAATCCCGGACAATTTTTGAGTAACATTTGGGCAAAGTGTTCACATGATGAATTACTGTGCCTAATTTGCATATGCATCACAGTACGTCATTTGCATTTGTGCAGCAGGCAAACAGACAAGTGAGGAACGCACTGACGTGAAAATTCTTGACACAAATAACAAATAGATTGCTTTCCAAAAAAAAAAAAAGCTAAGGGTCATTCCCTCCCATCCATGTCTCTGCTAGATAATTGGGTAAAGTCAGGGGGAATGAATCCAGCACTATAATTGGTCAAACCCTTTTCCCTTTTGCCTTCCAGCAGGCGGACGTTAGCCGCTGTGTTTGCTGTGCATTGGGCCACCGCTCGTATCGGTTTGCCAGATGCTCAATAGAGAGGTACTCATTTGTTGGAGAGTACCACACTAAATTCTTTTGGGATCAGAGCTTCATCTTGTTGGTATTTGGAAAGTAGAATTTGAAAGGAAGGGGAAAAACACTCCTTCCAGCCACAGACCAATCTCAGAGAGTAGACCAAAATGTGAAGGCCGTGATTACACGTGGAGGACAATCACAGAACCTGGGAATGGTCAAAATCATCACTATAAAGAGCCATCAGTCACCACTTCTCAGCATCTCAGTCCTTGTTTACAGCATTTGAGCAAACACTGAGAGGCAGCAGTACAGTAGAACAAAACTGTATAGATTGTCAAAAACCCAAATTGTTCAGACCAAAATAATCTTACAATCACAGATCATTTTGAGAGTTACGGTACAAAAGTTACAGGCCAAAAGGTAAAGTTTGTTGTCATAGTGCCACCGTGTGGCTAAACTGCTCCAAATTCGACACTCTATTAAATGGCGTCAAGCTGAATACAAGTCGATGAACGGATTTCCAAATGTGTACAGAAAATAGAGAAAGACAGAGATTCCGTGTACAATACGGAGAGATATCAAGGATCAGGTCATATGACAGAACAGTCAGTATTGTCATGTATATATAAAGTAGACATTTAAAGAATATGTAGTCATGAAAATTTACCACAAAGGCTTAACATATTTTGGGAAAAAAAAAAAAAAAAATCACATGAACTCTGGTTACATTCAAGCCCTTGCCAAACAAGTTCCCACAATGCTGATTAAGCAGCCTGAGCCATTTAATTTAACGCCTCACACTCCATAAAATGAATATAAAATAATAGTTACACAGACAGCGGCATAAAGTGTCTGTGGAATAACTAAAAAGTATTAAATTCCCCCCTCTCTACGGTGTACACAGGCACTCTGAGCAGAATAACATTCACTCAGTCAAGTCAAGTGAATGAATTCACTGTTCTGCAGAAATAAAAAGGGGCCTCGTCCATGCTTCACTTCTGCCGCTGTCAAATTCAACTCGAGGTAGACAGGCTGGGAATATAGCTGACAAACAGCTTCATTTGATACCGAGCTGTTGATATTCTCCCCTGTGTATGCATTTGATGTTTGTCAGAGATGAAAATTACAGAGCTTCCTATAGTGATGAGTAGCATACAGTGAGAAGGAGAACAGAAAGTCGTACTAAAACCTTCTTCATTATATGCCTATATAATGCCATAGAAACCATCAATATGAAGTATATTCATATTTCATATATATATGAAATATTTTAAATATTTTTTTCCTTTGCATTCATATTTATCACTGGTTAAACCTGATTAACTATGCTATTGCAATCCTATAGGACAATGTGTTCTCTGAACTTTGGGTTGTACGAATGGATTAGATGCAGGCTGGTCTGAATCCAGGTTGAAGGACAGGCTACGGAATTTGAACTTGATTTTCCAGGTTTATGACCGCGGCCACATGACTATTACTGCATATAAGTTAGAAAATAGTAAGACTGTTGTTGCTGCAACGTGATCATTGCTGAATACTGATGGTTGTTCTCTTGAATTGATATTCTGTAATAAAACATTTGAATCTTCATAGATGTATATTTGTTCCTTATTCTGTACCCAAATCTTTTTCTGCCCTAACATTTAACACACACACAAACACGCAGACATCGGTCTCTAATAATGGTTATTGTAATTTATGCATTATATCAGAAGAATCACCCACAGAAAAGGGTCATGTGAGGGTTTAAAAGGGGGAACCACACCCCAAACCATCCTCTGAATCCAATCAAACACTACCACTGCCCCATCACACACCCCTCACTCAAACCAAATCAACACAAAACTCGACGCGCCCACGGAAGGTGTTAGCGCGCTGTGTCACTCACACAAACGAACAGGTGACACCATCGTCCTTTTATAGAGCTGCCAGGCTGACGCCAGGCTGAGCACCTCCAGCTGGGTGAGACAAGCACAGGTGTCCTCAATAGCTCCTAATGAGGAGTGTATGTGTGTGTGTGTGTGTGTGAGAAACGTAACCTCCACACATAAAAGTAGCAATTAACTATTCATTGTATTTTCCTTTTTAAAAAAAAAATGTAATGTAATTTTGTTAACATGCTTGTGTTTCTTTATGTTTCTGTGATTTGGTTTAGGGTACGTCTCGATGTCTCGAAACATCTTAGAATAAATTCTGTGAATTTAAGGCATTGATATCACAGATGAGGCCTTAAAGGTGATCTGGTTAGACAAGAGCTTCTCAGATGGACCTTTTTTTTTTTTTTTTACTCTTTCCAGCTGTAATACACTTGTATTTATAAAAAAAAACACATAAAAATACTGAATATTTGTACCATATGTACATTATGTTCCATAATCTAATTTGTAAGTCAATGTCAGTGGTGTGGAACAGCTTTGCCCATTGATGTCTCTATTCATTGATTTCTCTTGTTTAAAAGAATCATGTGATCCGTAACATCTTTAATTTTTCAAACAGTCATGTACACCAAAATTTTCTGCTTCTTTGTCTGAGACAGGCCGGTTTGAGGGTATTTATAAGTGTGTATATATATATATATATATATATATATATATATATATATATATATATATATATATATATATATGGATGTAATATTAAAGCATAGTATGGAAGTAGCAGTCAAATAAATTTGACTTTAAAAATGATGCAAGAACCCTGCATAAAACAGCAGCAACAGAAACCCCCAGATGCTAGACGCTGGTGGTGGGTGTAGATTGGAGCCAGCAGGTAGTTGATGGAAACTTTTGGACAAGTTCCTCCTGAATATGAGTAATGCAGGTCCAAAAGACGTCATTAGAATAGCAGCTATAACAGAACAACAGCATCCATTGACTAATTGGCCTGAGGAACGTGGGCAGGGAGGGTGCAGGTCAGCTACGGCGACAGCGTGGGAAGTGACAGACAGAAATAGAAGAAAATATTGCATTTGAATCCATAGTGGAACATAGACCACTGTGAAGGGGAAAACATGGTGCCTTGTTGTCTTATTGCTGATTCTATGGGGCTCACGTTCACAAGAATCCATCATCAAACTGGTATTTGTGTGCGTCTTGCAAAACATTCATCGCTGCAATGCCGCATGGATCCATACTAAATCCAACTCTCTCCAGCAGCGTCGTTTGTATTCCTGCAAAGTTCGGCTCTGCAGTTGTATTTCTATCTCCAAGTCCCTGGGATGAAGGGGATTGAGGATTTAGCGATGATCAAACTCACTGAACTGGACAGGAATAACACAATAGGACAGGCTCTCTGACTCCCTCCTCTATTGTCGAGATGATTTGACCGTCTGGGGTGCTGTGGCCGTGGAATGAAATAATGACCCGGAGAATTGCCGAAGGAGGATGGGGGGGGGTAGCTTAGGGGGCAGCGGAAGGTGTGATGGGGGGGTGGAAGTGTGGACAGGACGGCCGGTTTTCTATTTCTCAGCCGCCTGATTCCCTCGTGTAATGTGGACACAATTAGGAAGGGGAAACGTGTCCCAGAGCAGCTTTACCCCATCTGCCAGGATGAAAGAGATGAGAGCGACTCCTGCGATGCTCCTTTTTCTTTACATCTCACCTTTACCTTTTCACCACCTTTTTTTTTTTCCTCTTTTCTAACCTCCCATGTGCTTCAAATCTCTCTCTCAAATCATCCGTTTTCTCTCGTCTCATGACTGTCGCTCTTTACGTCCTCTGTATCCATTTCATCTTCGGCTAGATGGCAGCCATAAATATTCATCCATCCAGTATTTATTCTAATAATGTGACTCTTATATGCATGTCCATGCCCGCATGCTCATCATATGCTCATCTTTCACATTCATTAGCAGCTGTTTCTCCTCACTGTTCATGCTCCGACTGAATCCTACTTGATGTATCGCTTCTTGATTCTGAAGTTGATATTTCTGCTTTGCAGAGGTTATCAACCCAGAAGTGTCTTCCACTCTGGATCTGGACTTACATCGCTGCTGCTGCTGCAAGATTTTTTTTTTTTTTTTTGTTTAAAAGGAGCTATCATGCAAATATATTCCCAACGGGACGTGGTGTGCTTGACTTTCCCATCTGCTTGTTCTGTCTTGGAGCAAAAAAACCAAGCAAAGCCAATTCTTGACGGAAACGGACCAGAGCTGCACAGTAGATTTAGAGGTCACAAACCTGCTAAAAATTAAGCCAAGTCATTTGATTAATTTGTTTTTTGTTTACATTCCATGTAGACCGCAAAAAAATCCCCTTTAAGGCCAAGGTGGCACTTGTGTAGCGGCAATGCTTGCGATCGTTGTGCAATGTAATGAGGCCTTTTTCCAACGTGCAATCTAACTGTGGCATTCTACTGCTTTCTGTGCCTTTGTAGCGACGATATCACACACCTTTCCAAATCAGCCTTCCAACCTGCCCTGGTACAACACACCGCGTCTTCGAGCTATTACAGCAGTGGCTAATGTTAATCTGTCCGCTGCTGGCGTGAACAGAGAAGTTGTTTTCATGACCCGCTCATGGCACAAAACGGGCTGCGTCAAAGTGATTTTAATGGTGATGACACTACTGGTAGATTAATGTAATAAAACAGTAAGAAAATAATTATATTCTATTGTTTCCAGACGGAATTATTTAGCTGTAAAAAAAAGAGGCCAACCACAGTGCTTGGGTGAGCTGAGCCGAAGTCTGTAATTACCCAGGAGACGCGAGAGAGCGAGGTGGTCATTTGGATGGGATATTAATTGTAATTACTGTTCTGGTGGGATGTCGCCCTAGCAACCTCAGCCACCGTTGGTCTCAGCCTTAACCATGGGGGGGGGGGGTGTATGTTTGGATGTGCGTGTGTGACAATACAGGCAGGAATGAAACCCAGATGTTTCACAAGCGGACTATAATGGCGTCCTTCACTCCTCCTCTCACACTTTCATCTTCTCGCTTTGTACTCCTTCCTCTCTCTGTCTCTCTCCAACACTCCTCCACCTTCATCGCCTTCATCCACGTTGACCCGGTGTTTTGCTTTCTGCCCCGCTGCTTCCACCTCTCATGTCACTCATTAATCATGGGCAAGTAGCTCATGGGAAGAGCGCGGACTTGGTTTCTGTTCATAAACCAAAGGCTCTTCTATTCTCCAGTTTCACTACTTCAGGCTGTGTGTGTGTGTGTGTGTGTGTGTGTGTGTGCATGTGTGTTTTGTTCCTGCAGAGGAGGAGGGTTTTTGTTTGGAACTGTACCTGTGATAAATGCCACGTGAAGATTTCTCATAAAAGGAAACGATGCAGGCTGGGAGCTCTGCACAACATGAGGAGGATTGTGGTCAAGTCAGTGAGGATGAATCACGACTCACGGATTTGGGGTTAAAATAAGTAAACTGCATTTATTCTTTACATAAACATGATTTTCCGGCACAGGTGTTAGCAGGATCACACTTTTTTTTTTTTAATGAGACCACCAAATGCAACGTGATCTAAGGCGCCATTCTCTGAGCTGGGCGGACACGCGCCCTCTTCTTCAGACTATCTTTATATCTCACGCACAGATCCAGGTTTTTACATGGGAGACTGACTTCGGTGGCAATGATCGGCTGTGGTTATAAAAAGCATCTTAAATGGACCTTACAAAGCCTGCCAGACACATAGAGTATATCTGACTTCTGTTGCTGCACAGCAGTGTTTTTGCTAACCGCTTCATGCCATCTTATCTACATCAGATAATCTAACACCAGTTCATGATTAACGTCATGACTGACCTGCTTGTTTGAATTCTCACCATTGCAGAGAGATCTTCAGGCACATGCAAGGTTGCAAAGTGACCAGATAGAAGGCGTATTCCAGAATAGGAGGACCAGTGCCCTGCTTCTTTAAGCCACATGTAAGCAACTGCTTGGCATATCAGTTGTGGCAGCAGAGCTAATCCTAAATGAACGTCGTGATTCTTCTCCGTGGAGAGATTAAACTGCCAGGGAGCAGTTTGAAATGCTGATGAAACCAAGATCTGCTCGTAAGATGAGGGGAGGAGATTGGGTGAAGAGCAGGGGAGGTGCAGACACAAGGTCTGACTTTAAGATATTAAAGCTTGGACCTTGAAGGAAAAAAAAAAAAGGTTGAGATTGGAAAAATAATGAAACAGCTCATTCAAAGATAAATGTTTTAGAGGCCGAGAGGCACTGGAGTGTGATACCACACGTGAAATCTTTTTCATGCGTTTCACTCTCCCTGCAGGTTCCTCCTCTCTGCCCGTGCTGTTTGAAAGCCCTGCAAATTCACATGCAGATCCCGAATTCAAATGTATGACTGAAAGCTTTATCGTAACAACTGGGTCCGGGTATCCGACGCCTCACATCTGAGTGGCATTACAAGATAAGGGCACCACTTTAGCACATAAAAGAGTCACTAAAGGATGAATCAACCACTTCCCAGGCTCGCACTGTTATCCCTCTAAACAGAAACGGTTCTGAGGACGTTGGAGGTTTGCATAGGGGAACAGATACTGGCAGAATGTAAGCACGGTGGCTGATATGATGCCATCATTGATGAGCATGTGAGATAAAGCTACAGGATTTGTATTATTACTGGTTCTCCGACTTAAAAAGGTAAAGCAGCAGCTAACTTGGCTAAACTTATTTTAACTCTGTTATAGTGGCTGCTAAAAGCCTGGATTACCTTATCATGGCAGCAGGGGGATGATTAGGACAGACCAGAGTGGGTTAGACAAGAGGGGGCTATAAATATCACAAATTATGTTCTTGATAGCGGCGGGTGTCAGTGCGTGTGACACAATCAGCACGATGCTTGATAAAGTGTCACCAAGTTTAGAATTAGTGAAAAGCTCTTCATTTATGTGATTTGTATTAAACAACCGGGTGACTTGTTTAGCTTATTTATTTCTTAGTGCTCTCTCTGCTTTATCGTAATTGTTTCCATATGTGGACACATGCACGGGGGTGTGTGCGTGCGGCTCGTGTGTGTGTGAGTGTGTGTGTGTGTGTGTGTGCGCACGGACACACGCTGGTGACCAGTGGTCTCCAGAAGCCTGTGAGTGAAGGACTGCTGCCAGCGTCATGCTATATAAATTTTCATTTAGAACACTTGGCGCCACAGCAAGGAGGGAGGGGGACACTGCTACTGTCACATCCAATCAGCTTGCCTGTTCTTCTTCATCTAACTCTCCCTCCTGTCTACTTCGGCCCCCGACCTGGCATCCATAACCCAACCCAACCCCCCCTCCACATCTTTAACTTTAAGTTCAGACCCTCTTGACGTCAAAGAACCTTTTATTTTTTTCCCATTTTAGATCACGGGATATGAAAGACAATGGCCTGTATGCATTCTGTAACTAAACACTGCATCCTATCCTGTCCGTCAATGTTAAGTTCTCATCTTTCATTTCATCCAACAATGTATGTATTGATTGCTGGGAGGCGTATCCTGCCAAGAGAGAGAGGAAGAGATAGGAGATAGGATAGATGGTGTGAGGGCGACAGTGGTGAGCTGTTGTGCTGTTGTTGTCTGGTTTCTGCTTTGCTATGAATACTGTTAATAGGCAAAAGCACCCACCTGCTGACACATAAAAACTCTATATCTTCTGTCTTTATCTCTCCACCTCTCCTTTGCTCTCCAACAACCCCACTTGCACACTTGTACGCCTCTGCGTGGCCACATCACCCAGCTAGAGGAAGCGACATGGCGTGTTTGTGTCATTTCCGTGGCCTCTGGTCCCTGATCCATATGAGAAGAGATCAATACCCGTCGTTAATGTCTGCTGCTCCCTAATAACAGCTCCGCTGGTAGGAAATGAAGCCGAGAAACTGATGGTGGCAACCTCTTTTTGCCTCCTTTCCTTTGTCTTACTTGCTCTCTTTCCTGCTTGTCTCCATCTCTCCTCTCCCTGCCTTTCTCTACAATCTGCCTGACACCTAGTGTGCGTGCATGTGTGTGTGTGTTTTTGTGTAACCCTGCTGAAAGCCAAAGCAGCTGTTCCTAATGGCACTAGAAAAAAAAAAAAGTCTATGTGTCTTAGTGTCCTTTGAAAAGCAGCCAATACTCTACAGTGGTAATAAGTTGCCTTTGATGCTGTGTTCACGTTTCATATTCATATTTTCCGTCTCATGTCAAGTTTTGATGTTTCTGCAGAGACGCCACACTTGATGTGTGACTGACTCTCCATTTTCATTACATTACACTAACCACGCTTGCGTGAGAGCCACACATTAATGAATGAATTAATTAATTCGATTTTGTTTGATCCACCATCATCATCAGGCATCTCTCCCCCTCCGTAATGACCTCAATAATGGCGCTGACTTTAATGGGATTTTAATTGATTTAGCTGCTTTAGTTTTCTGGCGTCTGTGTGTCCCACACTCCTCCGGCAGAGGTGAGCAAAGGGGCTGATCTATTAATGCTCCAAACATTGTCTTGTGTCCCCTTTTTTCCATCATGAGCTTGTTAAAAACTGTAAAATGTCAAATCAAATTAAATCAACCTTGTTATATAGCGCCATTCAGGCATAATTGCACCACAAAGTCATTTGGATTTGATGGACTGAACAGTGCCAGGCTGGGAATACATTTCATAAGCTTTTATTTGAAACTGTTTACAGATTCGAAAGTCCTGAGGACCACAGGCACAAAACCAAGGAAGTCCGGTGTGGAAGTGGCAAAATAACTGCAGTCCCTTGAGGCCGACTTTAGACACAATTCAATCCCCATAGATCAGCACTAAAACGCATCCTAGGAATGTGTGGTTGATGCTTTTTAAAGGTATCACCCCATCCACTTGTACTATCCAACACCTGAAAACAGACCACGTGGAAACTCTAAAAATTTGTATAACTTTGAATGCGTTTTTTTTTTTGTTTACATACTGACCAGAAACATATTTAATATCGTGAAAGCATCTGAACATTTTCAAATTGAACTGGACTGGTAGGAATCTGTCGGAGTGTCTAAAAATAACTTAAATATGCTACACATACGCTAGATATCCAAAACTCTCCATTATACCCTCACTCTTTCCTCTATAATTGCCTATGACAATTCTGCGATTGTTGTCCGTGTGCCCCTAGTCCAGGCGGCCTCTGCTGATAAGCCCCTGAGTGCAGATAGCTAGTAATATTCCAGGGCCTGTCATAAGTAGAGTACATCGCTGCAGCTACACTTTAATAATGGCCTCTCTGCTGTGCTCCCCGGCTCTCATCAGCCTGCTGACCACAGAGGAGCATTGTAAAGTGGGTTAGAGTGTCAGTGCCTTTGTGTTTGTATTTAATCTGAGCAAGAAGAATGTTAAAAACAGAGCATTATATATATATATCTTTTGTAAAGGTTTCTGTACAAAGCTAGGACTACAACTACAATACTTAAGGAGTTTACTTTACTGAGGTCAGACACGAGAAGGCAGTCGGTGCAGCCAGCAAAATCCATTCAGTGACAAAAAAAAAAAAAAATTCCAAAAGTCCAAAATGACTAAATTGGACACTAGGACACTATCTAAAGTGGACACTATCTGCAGAGCATGAACACGCTACGCCGACAATGTCACACCAGCTCAGTCCCACAGTCAGTTCCAGTCCAAATATTTGACGTTGAAATCAACTGCAGCAGATACCGCCCCCGGGTGTCTCATTGTGTCGTTGCGCTGACTTTGCATGTAATCATGCCTCTTGAATTTTTTTTTGGTCTTTTGATGCAAACACAACATTAGTCTGACAAGAAGACATTTTATTTGAATGCTGCGCACAGAGCGGAATTAAATAGAAGCTGCCTCTAAAAACCTTAGTAGTGCAGTTCATTTGCACACTGCAAAAATATAACTAGATAAAGAAAACCATCGGGGAACCATTTGCCTACCTGTTGAAATCCTCTTTGAAATCAAAGATATTGTGACGTTCTAGATGGTGGATTCAGCATTTTTGACCACGACATAGGGCGGGTAGTTGCACAAAAGACGTTAAAAAGGTGTGACTATACTTCCAAATGGACACATACACAGCTGTCTTATGTCGCCTAGTTCTCGGAGCGACAGTAAAAACTGTACACGCAATAATCGTAGGCGATTCTCCCTTCTTTCCACCGGTAGAGCCAGATTTGCACGTTAACCGGGGGTTCGCTAGCACACGCCCGGTTCAGAGTCAGGTACACCCGCAGCAGGAAGCCCAGCATCCTCACAAACTCGCCAGCATTTAATTTGTCTATTATTGATGACAGCAGCGAAGGGGCATGTGCGACACTGTCACTGCGCCGGGTCGCAAAATGAGGAGGAATCAATGTTTTAATCCCAAAAGTTCCAAAAATAAACTAAATTAATAATGGATGCACGGACTTAAAATGTCCTGTACCGGTTGCCGCCCTTGCGTGTGTCTGATGATGTGCTTCTGTCTCGTCGCCGTGCACCTTTGGGGGACGTGTTTGCAGGCAGTTCTCTCCCCTCCATGCTAATGTCCTGACCGCGGCCTGGGCTCCCTGCACCCGTCTCTGGGCAGCCAGCCGTCCGGAAGACAGGATCAAACACGGGACGAGGAGATGTCAGCGACTGGAGTCAGACGCTCTTTCATCTCTCCTCTGCCTCTGCCAGCGCGCACTCTAATGCTTCACTTTCCCCCACGCACACAGGGGCGGGAGTGTTCACAAAGAGAGCTTTTTGAGCAACTCTCTCTCTCTGTGGTCTGTCTCTCTTTTTCAATTCTGTTTTAACCGATTCATCCCGGATAGAAATAGGGATCAAGATACACTTACTTATGCACTTATATGCATCTCCTCTCCCTGATGCATGAAAGAGTAAATATGTCGTTTTTTTCCCCTCTTTCTCTAAAGCGATTTCATGCAATGAATAGCTTTGTCTCAATAGACTATTCCCCATGAGAGCAAATCAAGCTCGTAGTAGTTTATTCATATCTTTAAGACCAGTATTTACAAAATATGGCTTCAACAGCAATATTTACAGGATATCTATCTTTCTATCCATCTATCTATCATATACTGGAGATCTGTTATCTCTAAGGCCAGTGTCTCTGACAGGGGTCCCTCATTAATTTATCCTCATTAATTTATCTTCTTGAATAACAAAGCTGAGCCTTTTAATGACTCAGAAAATGTGAGAGCAAATTGAGATGTAAATTACATGTGTTACTGCGTGGATGGGAAAACTGCTAACTATTTCTGTTGAATTGAGGGGAGAGAAACAGTGGGATTAAGATCAACAGAGTACATAGACCCCTGGTTTAATCAAATTTCAAAACCAATCAAGATCAAAGTCATCCAAACAGGATTAAATTTTAAAATTTCAAAAACATCCCGATCCCGATTGTACAAAGTTGCAATAAGGATTTGTTGTTTTGTGACTAAGTGCTAGATTGATGTAGAGATTGAAACCCCTGCTTAAATGGCTTTTGTGCAGGTTTTAGATTTTTAGGACTCACTCCGGTCTTTTGTGGCCTTCTGTTTTAAATTCTTGCAGCACAGTTTTACCTGGTCCAAGGTTCCTTACTGCCCACTCTCTGTGGCATCTACACTCTTGGAGACAACAGTCCAAATTATCTGCTTCAGCTTGGCTGCTATTGAGGTAGCCAATATATTGGCATAATTTAGCATGTTTTTTAGGGTTATAGTATTCCTTTTGAAGTATTATACCTACTAGCATATACATTTTTATCATCTCTCCTGCAATGCACATCTGTATTAAAAACCATGCTCAGGCGTGTTCAGGTAGGAACCTAAACATGAAATCTTAAAAGCAGGGGCCGTGCAAACACACCGAGCCCTTCTCAATGCCAGGTACAAGTTTGAAGTTTGGATTAAATACCTATAACATCTGTGTTTATAGACTATTTATATAAAATGCTATGTGTAAAAAAAAAAAAAAGCTTCAGTTTCACCCAATGTAATCAGTACATTGAATTACTGTACACATTACAGAAATGGAATCTATTGGTCACTGTCTACAAATGGCCAAATAGAGAATATAGCTGAAGAGTAAGTTATACACCCTAAACTACTGCAGACTAAACACAAATGATGTACGCACTGCATACATGCATTCCCAGTCTTCTTCAACCCCATCTGGAACACACTACTAAAAGGAGATATGCACTGACTGCCGAGGTGCAGGCACTTATTGCTTGCTTTGATGGTGTGTGTGTGTGTGTGTGTCCATAAATCCAACATCGGCTCTGAGTGTCTTCTGTGTTAACCAGCCTTGTCATACAGTTAAATTTATAATAAATCCTGAATGAACCGAGCAAGCATCAGGCTCGGGCTTTATGAAATGAGGAAAATGTCAAATAGTGTTGAGGTGATAGACTGCATACATGTCATCATCTGAGTACCCGCTGAGAGGGAGTGAGCGTGGGAGTTTGTGAACAGGAAAGGGCAGAACGGCATTAATGTGCAACGTGTAAATGCAGAGCTCATCAGAACTAATGGCCAGTTCCATCATGAGGAAGAGCTATATTTTTAGAAACCGCCATCAAAAGCCCCCTGAATTGCATCACATTTGATGACAGCAAACAGCCGCTCCAACCACGGCTAATGACACCTTTTGCCATGGTAAACAATGATGCAGATGAGAGGTTTAACTGCACTTATGGAAGAAATAGGAGCACAATCACAGTTTAAAGAGGTGTTGAGAATTGATTTGCATGCCTGCTCCACCTACCTGTTGACCCACAGCGAGCATGCAACCTAATTCTTGTCTGCATTGTTCATAATAAACCAGATGGAGCATCTGGACAGACGTCCCTCTGAACTATTATTTTACTGAAGGTCTTTTGATAAAAAAAAACATTTATGGTGGCAAAACTTGGTGTGGTCAAACACACATGAATTTATTCTACTAGCTATGATGCATACCATTCATTTACACTGTACATACATCTAACTTGGATTTACGTCAAACTAGCCAATTGCCTTGAATAAAATTCAGTCAAATGTGAAGACATGCAGGATAGAGTTTTGCTAAATTAGCAGCCTAGATGTGTATGTTTAAGATATGCCAAGTTTGAATGTCTTATTAGCAAAGAAATAGAAAAAACACATTCAGCGAGACACTCCTGATAGGGACATGAAAGAATGCAGGAGCGAAAAAGATTTTTTTTTTTCTATACTTTTTTCATATCCAATTGTGGCATTAAATTGTTGATTTAAAACTGTCTGTTGCATGTTCGATACTATTATGCATCCACAACTTATCTCATATCTCTTCAATGAGATTTAAGTGTATGGGAGAGCTAAGGGTTATCTGATAGTCCTAATATGTTCTGAATTTTCCTGGATCATTAGATGATTAGAGAACTTTTTTTTTCTGTCCCAGTCATCTGAATGAGATGGAAGCTCGCTGGCTAGTTTTGTACTGTAGATGGACGATTTGTTGGCTGACCAGCTAGTTAGTATTCTGCCATTGTCTCTTTGGTATGTAGTTGGTGCGAGAAGGTGGAAAGCACAAGAGAAGGAATATTGATAAAGAGACAAGATAGAGGTGGAGAAAACATGAATGATTTGATAATAAAAAAAAAATCCCTCCCATTTTCTTTAGAATTAGATGAAATCATATACCTCTCATTATCAGGATGGAATGAGAAAAGAAAAACATATTTGTGTGTGTGTGTGTGTGTGTGTGCAGACCTGGCACAATTTCTCTCTCCGCAGTCCCATTTCATCCCAGCGAGTGGCCTCTCCTTCCGCTCCCCCGTGTTCACAGATGCCTGTCACGTCACTATGAAAAGACAAGAGAGAGAGAGAGAGAGAGAGAGAGGGGAGAGCGTGATACAGATGCATCCCCCTGACGAGACACGGGGAGGATTGAGAGGTGTAGCTGATCCCCGAGAAGCACTGCGGGCTTAAGATCCCCCCTCTATATCCTCCTTTGGTGCCGTTCGCTACCATGAGGCTCCGGGCTGACGTCAATGTTATTTCTGTCCATCTCCTGGTCAGGGAGGGGTTCATCATCTCTAATGCATTATTCACACACACACACACACACACACACACACACACACACACACACACACACACACACACAGCATCAGCCTAGACAGATCTTATCTCGACAGGGCAAAGCAACGATCAGCTCACAATAGCTGTGGCTTCACACCTTTTGATAAATAGCACCAATTGGAGTCACATGGTGTCCTGGCATATGAAAATGAAATTGTGGCATCTGTACATAACAGTGTAAAATCTGTGTAAAAATCTAAGCCTTCATTTCTACCGTAAAAACGAACACACGCTCTTCTTGGATAACAAATAAAACGCACGTTAAACACAATCCTCAACCGCAGTGGTAAAGGAGAGTGAACCCTTACCTCGGATTTCATGTACTTTTGGACGTGCATGGTTAATTGTGTGTTAATCGTGCTTGTATTATCTCTGCTCCCTGCCCTTGATGACAGTGGTGGTGTGCCACCATCCACCATCTGCTCTCGTCTCTGCAGCTATTGAACAACTTGTACAAAGACCTGCTCCTATAAAGCCTTGTGGACCGTGCTTTAATGCACATGCCCTGCCAATGCATGTCAGATCAATGCATTTCAGAAAGGTATGCGAATATTGGAATTAAAATATATAATAGCACTTACAGATTTTGAGATAGTGACCGTAAAAACCATGTACCTCTTTAGTTTCATCTCTGAAATAACCATATTTTCAAGTTTCCACATGATAAAACAGGCGTTTTTCATTTCAGAGTCCAGTTTAATGCGATGCTTATACAAAGATATCCCAGATACATCTCATAGTAATCGGATGGGATCTTTGAGCAATGGTGTTATGTCAGAAATACATGTAGACATGATTTGCATTCCAGAAGGATCCAGGGATGTGGCAAGAACTGGAGCGAAGAAGGTCTCTCTCTCTCTCCTTCGCTCTCTGCAGTGCAAGTTAAAGAAAAGGCTCATTTGACTTTTGCCTTCGAACAGAAGATTCAGCTCTCTTAGTGTTCATTTAACAAATCAACCGACTATTTAGCTGCTATATATACAAGTGGTATATTGGTGAGTGAGGGATTTCATATTGAGAAAATCTAGTTATTCTTTTGATGCCTCCAAATGACCTTATGTGTATCTCATTGTAGCTATAGCATTTTTTTAAAGATACACTACTATTACGTAGACAAGGCAGACGTGTGGACAACAAAAAAAAAGTAAATAATTTGTACTGCACGGTTTAAGCTTTTTTTTTTTTTTTTTTTTTTTTTAAATGCATGGAGGGTCGGTGTTGCTCTCAGATGGTTAAGAAAGTTCTCCACAAGCAGAGCAGAACGCTCGACCCCCCATGGTGCAGCTCTTAGTACTGGGGGCGAGGAGGAGCCAGCTGCTGGTAGATCTGAGGAGATTCATGGAGGATTGTGGTGTGATCCTGTAGGTAGGGAGACGCACGTCTGTTGATGGCTTCTCATGTGAGCAGAACAACACACTAGTGGATCCTGAAGGAGACAGGGAGTCGTCTCATGCTCATCTCAGTCTAATATCACAAATTACATATAAAAGTGGGAGTTTGTGATAATTAATAGAGGTATATATATATATATATATATATATATATATATATAAAAATGTAAATATATGTTTGAAGTGAATATATTTCTGGTTTCTGACTCTATCCATTTCCGATTTCCGTCTGTGTCCTAAACAGAACAGGAGCACTCTCTTTTATCCTTCAGGTAATAGTTATTCATTATCCATGTCATTTCTGCCCCGAACCGTTCCCATGATCCTCGGCTTACTGTATATAAATGTGCAGCTGGGAAGAAAGGCGGCTGACGGATGCATACGGAAGCCATCAGCTGCCTCGGCTAACACGGTAATTGAAATGGTAATTTTGTGATACAGGATGATGACCTGTGTTCAGCCAGAATCCCCCAGACCTTATTGGATAATGAACAGGGAGAGAATTGTCCCATCGAAACTCATTGGCCGACTCACTCACAATGCAGTCCCAGTCTTCATCCAGTGTGAATTTATTTCTGCATATTCCTCCCAATCTGGTTCTCTCCTTTTTTCCTTCCCATATCAGTAAAGACTTGGCTCTGATATGCTAATAGATTGTGAAAAGTATTTCCTTAGATTCCGTATGCAGGGCTCCCCACTCGTTTCCCTTCATGAGGACAGTATGTGGGTGCACATGTGTGGCAGCGAACATCTATGAGAAGGTATTTGCATGAATGGATTTCATCTGAAACATTGTCTGTCTTTTTTTCCCCCATTGTTTTTAAAGTTCCTATATTTTTCTTGAAGCAAATCTCATCTTTTGTTCACTGTTTCCACTCCTACCTTTGCCTGTCATATAGTTTGATGGACATTTGAGGTGTTTTTTTTGTCCTGTATGCCACACACATTGCACTGTGTTTTTGTCATTCAAATCATTATCTCAATGCAACTCTTTTCTTTTCCTCTGTAGTTTCTTGCTAGAACCCCCCCCCAACACCCCAGATTGTTTGGCCGTTCGAGTGAGGCAAGTCACCAGCATAGATGGGAGACTTCTTATTCATTTGGAATTTTCTGTCCACCTGGTAATGTTAATGTACAAAATAAGGACAATAAGAAAATATGGAGCTGGTAATGTGATGCGTTCCTTCATTGCATGCCCATGGATGAGCTTAGTCTGATAATAAAGACATTGAAAATAAAAGCCACAGTTTAGATTCAATCTTTTGTTGAAATTACATTTTTCTTTAGGTGTAAGAATTGTTTTGTATAATTAAAGTACACTCTGCAAAACGTTTTTAAATATCCAGTCAATTTAACCTGAGAAAGTTATATATTGAACCTTTAAACCCAATGTTCACTTTCCATTTTAGTTTTGTCTTTGGTGTCCATCAACTGCTGAAGGGAAATAATTGGCTCTTTGGATACAAACTGCTCCACTTTACTCACTCACTAGAAAATGAAAACAATTACAAATTATCCATTTTTTCCAACAACTCCTTAAGGTTCTTAATTGTTTCAACACATATGCATCTACATAAATAACTACAAGTCACCGTTTCTATGGTGAAACTACAGCATATGCATGTCGGAGAAGAACTCTAATGAGACCGGTGAGCTCCTGCTCGGCTTCACTCCGCACAGTGTGTCCAGTTTCCGTCTGAACCCATCTCTCAGCAGGCCTCATTCAAATAGGATGTAATATGATGTAAATAAGCCAGGATGAGACTACAGCAAGAGCAGCCAGGAAGCCAGGAAGGCAGCGACTGGAAAGTGAGGCAGGACAAAGGAACATAGAGGCCGAACACAAAGACAAATCAGGCATGAAAGGCACGGCCACCACAGTCGACATTTGCAAAGTAATTGGTTGTTTTTTTTTGTTTTTTTTTTCCTTCCGTCAAATAGAATATGCTAACGAATGGATTGAAAATAAAATAGAAAAAAGGACACCACGGCCAAACACAGATCAGAGATTATACTGCTTCCTAAGCTTTTTTTCCTTTTTATAAATGAAAGAACACCTTAATTTCTTAACCTCATTTCACAGAGGAGAGGCTAATGGAAGCGTACTGTGTAATGTTCTGGCCTGCTCAAGTTGGAATGTCCCTTGAAGTTTTTTACGGCTCGCCTTTGAATACAGACATTTTTGCGATTTCCTTCAATGCAACATTTGTAATGCAACATCTCACATTCGGCCATTATTTGACATGTCGTCTAGTAACGTTTATTTTGAGGTAATTGCTTCTGAAGGCAGGTTGGTAGGGATTTCATTAATTCCCTTGCCCTCGTCTCACAGCAAACATTTTACCTGCTCATTAAGCATCAGACATGACACATCAGAGAGACTGTTCTGCCAGCATTCAAGCTGTTTCTGTGCCAAGGTCTGCCCTCTCTGAGTATCCTGCCAAGTTGAGAGTTTCCTTTCTCTCATGGCCCAAAAATTTTCCTCTTCTTTTGGTGGTTTACATTTGCCTTTGAACTCAGTAGTTAGTGGCTTCTCTGGGCCTTTGTGCAGGACAGAGCAGCAAAGTAAAAGTATGAAAATATAGCTCTCACATGCTTGGATGCCATCCTATTTATCTGTTAAAGATCACCAGACATATTCATAACCCATCCTCGGGCTAATAGTAGGCCCGAACTGGCAGAGTTTGGCAGGAAAAAAATCCTAAAGAGATGAAAGGTGCATCAGTTTACTAAGGCAGCGCTATTATTATGTTATTATATTATATTTCTGCTCTCTCTCTCACACACACACACACACACACACAGTGACACTAGAGCATCCAGTCATCCTGTTGTACTTTGGCTTCCTCTCTAGTGTTGCCTAAACCTGGATGAACACAAGCCGTTTTGAAATGTCTCCGCTTGTGATGTCACAACAGGAGAAGATGTTAATAGTAACCAGCACTAGATCAATGTAGGTGGGACATTTAGGACAGGCAACATTGTTTTTCCTGAGTGTGTGTGTGTGTGTGTGAGGGCAGACTACATTGCCACAAGTCTAACTAGGTGCCTTTGGATCATAGGAAAAAAAAAAATTTGATTTTACAGTGAAAATGGTCACATAAGGCCCCTTTTACCTTCCACGGGGTCAGACCTAAAAGGCTTTTGCTGCAATTCAGGTTTCAACAATGCTACAGCGGAGGCCAGACCAGAACAGACAGGACTAGTGGGTGGTCTTATTTCACAGTTTATGCTTTGGCAGGAGCAGCAGAGATCTGAAAATCGACATATTGTTTTCAGAAAATGGGCCCGTTTGACTGACGAAATGTGACGTTATCTGTAGCATCAGGGTCAGCCCTGCCCATCTCAGTTCTTTAATAAAATTTGTGAATCAGTCTGAGGAGGAACCTCTCAGCTAGCAACTTTTAGTGCCTTTTATTTGGCCTCCCCGTTGTAAAATAAGTTCCTTCATGAGTAGTGCTCCAGATGTACTATTCCACTGGTCTTGAATCAGTCAATATTTATGAACAGCCGTGTGAGAGTGAAAAACTAACAAATAGCTCAGGGGCTTATCCATTTCTTATGAATTACAAATTTGAGCACTCAACATGTTTTATAGGACCTTGGATACATAAATGTTATAAAACTGACTGAACTGCAAGGGTGAGACTTCTTTTCTTACTACATTTTTTTTTATTGTAAAATGATCACGTCATTTTATTTGGCCGTCCTGTTTAGACAAGACTTTGATGTGTTCTCTCAAATTAAAACATTCTCATTTGATCCTGACTTTCTCTTCCCCCATTTCAACAAAGATGAGGACTGACAATTAAAGGGCAGAGTGATATTACAGCAAAAACATATTGGAAGCCCTCCAGCAGGTGTTATGCCCTTTTCAAGGTTGTCCAACAGACAGGCTCCTGGTGGATGCTGCAAAGATTCTGAATGGCTTGAAAGGGTCAAAAATCTACACTTTTTAAAGGAATCTTGAAAAGATAATGTGGAGGGGGGGTCAGGGAGGGTAGTACACTGGCTACACAGTCTATATGTCCCTACTGTAGAGTAGGTGCACCAGTTACTGGGCATCATCATCTCTGCAATATTGCTTTCAGACCACACTTGGCCATACGTTAAACTTTGACACTCCGTGACATTGCAGCAGTCTGAGTGGTAGTGGATTGACAAAGGAGGAGGGGGGGGCTTCATCAGGTTTCATTTCAGCTCCCAGTGCCCTCTGGTGGCAGGTAATAGCCCACTCTTTCATTTCCTCCTCAGCCTCTCTCTATTAATGGCTTAGAGCTGCTCCAGCTCCTTTGTTACTCCTGCCCGGCTGCATTGCTGCACAAGGATATCGTATGTTTATCAGGCCAGAAACACTGTGCATATTTGCTTTGGGAGGACGGACTTCAGAAGGATCTGGATGTCCTTCTCCTGTAGTGTAACTGTAACTTTTTTTTTTTTTATCTTTGTCAATCTCTTTGACCTTCACTCTTGTCTCCTAGAAATAGCTCAATCATCGTGGGCAAAGGTAAACGGCAGCTTTCCTCTGCTGCTTCCCTGTTGGGCAGAGAGCTGCCCCACTGATTGAGCTGATTCGGTTACATGTATTTCTATTTATGGAAGAAAAAAAAAAAACTGGCTCAACAGAAGCCCTTTAGAAATGGCTCTGGTTGTGGTGTCACAACAGGGTGGAAATTAATAGGAACCATCCCCGAATCCGTGTAACTGCCATCTCCTTCCAGAGCACCTTTACGTGATTTCTGTTTCTCCAACCGTCTGGGGGGGAATTTCCAACAGTGCTGAGGCCGAACACAATAGAATGTTTCGCTAGGTTGGGAACATGGCGTTTCAGTGAAAGAGTGTCAGAGAAGGCAAACTGCATTGCTGCTACAGCTCAAACTATATAAACACACAAAAAAAAACTGGTAATTTATATGAATAGTCCACAGAAATTTAAATATCAAACCTGAAAAAT
Source organism: Eupleurogrammus muticus (assembly GCA_036785175.1). Taxonomy (NCBI): domain Eukaryota; kingdom Metazoa; phylum Chordata; class Actinopteri; order Scombriformes; family Trichiuridae; genus Eupleurogrammus; species Eupleurogrammus muticus. The sequence goes on along the minus strand of JAYKQN010000010.1, from coordinate 13,110,689 downwards.
AGCAAAATAGTGCCCCTCCAAGTGTCTGCCATTGTTGGAGCCTTTGAAAACAAGTGGGAGTGTGTATTAATTTTCAAGTTAAAGAGCTGACTTGCACAATTGAGTGCACAGAATTGAAGGACCCTTTCACATCCTTTAATATGCTTCCTTATGCCCAAAAATGGCGATTGATTTAGCACATGACGCATACACGCACATACACACATGCACATTATGAACTTGAAGAGTCAGCTTTGTGCAACACCTCGAAGGATTTGAATAAGTAACTGTCATTGAGTCTGCATAATTAGGACACAGTGTCATCTGAATTCAAATAGCTCATTTAGCCTGATGATCTGTCACTTTTCCTGGAAGTCAAACACGCCAGAATAGCCAGTGTGCACATCAGCAGTTTATTACTGCGAGAATGGGGTTACATGTTCACTTTGATTTGCATTAAAAAACACTTGTTCCCCTTCCTACGTGAAAACATGAAGTACAAAAAAAATGAAATAAAAATGTTTAAAAAGAGGTGTTCCTTTAAGTAAATATTGCGTTATCCTTTGCTATATGGACATTTATGAAGCAGTTACCATTCCATTTACATTTTCTTCGTAGGACGTAGGACACCCGTGTTTTGTTTGTTCATAAGTGGTTATTCAGACTAAGCCTCATCATTTGTGGAATAAAAGTCTTGTTAACTGCAGCCGTGGTACTGTCCCTGATACCCATGTTTAAAGACTAGGAGCTCAACAGACCATAATGTGGTGAGTGAGTGCTCTCCACAGGCTGCATAAGAAACTGCAACAGGCTGCCATGCAAGGTTTGGGGACTGTTGGCTAGAATCCTTACTTCCCTCCTCCAAACAAACAGAAACCATCTATCCAATTCATAAATACAACTGAACATGACTTTAGGTGTACTTCTAGGGTCTGCATAAAAGCAAGAGTATGCAGGATGGATGTACATCTTGCACTTGTCATATTTTGCCAGAGATGATCTAAAATGCTAGTTTTGAAAGATAAAGCAAATAATGCTGGAGGAGGATAAACTGGGATTTTTCACTCGGTGTTTGCTGGGATGATGGTCTGACCTGTCTGGGAAGGTTGTGAGTTGGTTAAACCTCACCTCTTCAAGCAGGATCCCTAGTTGTGTCATTTGCATTGGTTACAAACTATATTTTAATATATGGATTTTAATAAAAGGAAACATGGCAGAGTTAAAGCTGAGGTATCCAAATCTGAAAATCATGCCTAAAACACCTCATGTTACTGCTCCGCTTGCAGTATAGGTGCATGCATGTAAGCCACTAGAAGAAAGAAGAAGAAAAAAAAAAAAAAAAAAAAACACTCAACCTTGCAAGCTATTAAGAGTTACAACAAAATAGTGGGAATTTAGTATTTTATTAGTGTCCCTCTCTCTGCTTTTTAGCGGTTCAGTAGGCTCCTCAGCCTCATCAGTTTGCCTGCAGAACTCACAACCGCCTATAGTGACAGTGCTGGCTATTATGGACTCCATTGCCCCTATTAGAGGCAAAACAAGCAAGCTTACAACACCAAACTGAAGGTTTATTATGAAATATACAGAGAAATTTTACTGTGTAGCCAAAAATTGTCTGTAGCCAAAAATTGGAGAAAAAAAAAAAAAAAGGAATTATTTCATTTCCTAAAGTTATAAGAGAAATAATGCCCACACCGAGTTTTCTGTTGTAAACAGTATATATATATACAAATAATTTTCAAAAACCTACAGCAGCAGTCCCTCCTGGAATGCTGCCACAACGATGTTGCAGCCTCTGTTTTACAAATAATTTTAAATATAAGACGAAAGACTACTTTTCCTCAACGTAACCAAGAACATTTTAATCTTCTAGATTACACAGAAATAAAAGATGTTATGTTACTTTACTTTGTTAATTTCATTAATATTAGTAGTACATTCGTTGCACATATGTCGATCCTCGAACGCAGTTCTAGCGTCATTTATGCTTTTATTCCTCGTGCTCTTTCAATATAAGATTTACAATGAACGGCTGTAGTGGTGCTGACCGCCAGGGGGCGGTACGGAGCTCGGCCGCCTGGTCTGCGACCCGATGAACGACGAAGAAGAACGAAGAGCAGAGTAGCGTTCGGCTGTGAGGTAAGTGCACATCAGGTGTATCACAGTGCTTTGGGCCATATTTACAAGTGCGTTTTTCCGAATATCAGCACGGCGCCGGATAATACCACATTAATAAGTCACAGGCCGCAGCGCAAAGACGTGACCGAGTCTAAGAAGCTGTGGGATGTTAGTTAGCCGTTAGCCTAGCATGTCAGGTGACCTGTGACGTCAACATAAACAGACGCTGTCAGCTGTTAACAGAGTAACGTTATACGCCTAGAATACACAGTAGATTATTATATGTCAAACTATAAATCTTCTGAAAGTACCGTAAGATGTCAGATAAGAGTATACCAGTTGAAATTACAAGATTTGTCTATAAAATGATGTGAAGTAGAATCACACGGAAATATTAGAGTAGAAATAACCTCAAAATTATACCAAGGTATAGTACTTGAGTAAATGTACTTATTTTTCCTCACATTGTGTTTTGGTGACAGACATGTCCACAGGAGAAAGGTGAGCCCAGACTTTAGTTTTAAAGGCAATTATATTTCGTTAATCTCGTCTATGTTTTTTTGGTTATACCACATGACATTATCCCACAAATGGTTGACAGGTTATAAAAGTAAAGTCGTTTAAAGAGGTAGAGACATGACATTTAATTTGTTTTGTGTTAGTCATGATTTGTGTTCTAACTAATACATACTCCACAGCATTTACAAAGCCATACTTTGTTCTAGGAGCAGTGATCCGGTCCCAGATGGTATAGAAGTCAGTTTTTTGTTTAAACCACCATCATGGAGGCTTTAGTTGACCTTCTACATTTATTCTACAAGGAGGCCAGTGGACTTTCAATAACATTCAGCCTCTTCATCATCTTTCTGAGTCTTCTCTATTGGTGAGGAAATGCTTTCAACATAGTCTTTATAAATATTCATTACATCCTGTGTTCGATCGTCTGAAGTTTGCAGCGATATTACTTATCGAGACATGTTTGTATCATAAAAAAAGCAGACAAATATATTATTGGAAAAAGTCAAACAAAGGTGTTCTTCTTCTAGGTATTCAGTATATCCCTTTTCAGTCCTCTCTCGATGTGGCATCAAACATCCAAAGCCAGTACCATTCTTTGGCAACATCTTCATGTTTCGGCAGGTAAGAGGTGACATACAGTAATCTCTAACATATTCTGGAATTGTCGTCGCTTCTGTAGCGGTTTGTTTTCATCTCACTTCTAAAGTTGAAAGATATAGATCACTTTGTTAGGAAAAATATGGACTATGATGCTGGGTTTTAAATTCAAGTGAGCTGCTCCAATACTTCATGGTTTCAAAGCATAGTGGTTAGGGTTCCCCCATAGACATTTTCAGTGTCTTGACAGCGAGACGGGTCAGTTAAGTAATATGTGGAAAAGCAGCAGGTGTCAGTGTCTGCCCTTGAGGACCAGCAGTCTCACTCAGCATGGCTTCGCAGCCAGATTTGGACGGCTTTCCAACATTTCATGCAATCCGGCAGCTCCTGCTGGCAATGACATTTGCTGCATTAAAGAAAAACAATCACACACACAAAAAAAAAGAAAAAGAAAAGCCAACCAAAACACACATTTGAATCCACTGGCCTGACAGAGTATTGATTAACCCTCTCTCCAAAAGGAACAGCCATTTGTGGCAGATTGCCAAAATCAATTTGGCTGTGTACATTACAGCTCGCCTTTCTTTTCTGTATTAAATAACCATTAAACAAAGCAAAAGCCCTTACTGAAAATGTTTTGTTTTGTTTTTTTTTTTTCAAATGCAGATTGATTTATATAATCCATGGCATTGGTGTGTTTTTTGAAGGTGGCGGTAGGGGCGTACGAGACAACAAAACCATATATTAATAATGTGTGCATAAACACTTCCACTGTGGGACATAACTTGAGAAATTGCACCTTTGAACCAACGAGTAACAATATGTAAGAACACCTCAACTATATGACCTAAAAAGTGCATTTCACATGCGCAACAGTGAAACCTTTACTTGCAAATGCAAATTTGCAGTTTTTAAAGCAACCATCTGAAATTATGTCATAAACTAAGGTTTGAGGTGTTCTAGCATATTTTGCAATTTCACTTTTTAAGCAACCATCTCAAGTTAGACAAGTGGAGGAAGAAAATACTGGTATAAAGCCATGCAATGTGCAAACCGCCTTCACAAATAGGCTTTTACGTCAATTTTTTTCCCCCCATACTTACACAACTTCACTATTGAATATGTTCTGATGTTGGTCCTTAATGTTGTTTTCAGGGTTTTTTCAACTCCGTCAATGATCTCATAAAGACACATGGCAGAGTCTGTGGGTAAGTAAAAGCACCTGATGATTTTAAATCCTCTACATTGTGAAATGACATAAAGACCTTCTCGGTAGGAACCTGTGTTCACAGCATTAAGATCATTTAATCGACCGAGGCACCTCTTTGGTGTATTTCAGGTATTATTTGGGCCGGAGACCAGTGGTGGTGGTGGCCAACCCCGACATGCTCAGACAAGTGATGGTCAGAGACTTCAGCAGCTTCCCAAACCGAATGGTGAGGACATGAACATGTCCAAGAGGAGAAAATGCTGCAGCTTACATTAGATAGACAGTATATGCTGATTCTAACAAAGTATATATTGATGTAATAATAAACATTTGAACCTGTACTCTCCTCGCCCTCTACACAGACTCTTCGCTTTGCCACAAAACCCATGAGTGACTGTCTGCTCATGTTGAGGAATGAAAGATGGAAGAGAGTTCGGAGTATCCTGACGCCATCCTTCAGTGCTGCCAGGATGAAAGAGGTGAGATAGAAGCAGGTTGATTGATTCTGATAAATCTTTTGGATGTCAGGACATTCATTTGTTCCTGATGTGGGAAAACTTGCATGTCGGTCCAATTTATACTTTGAAGAATCAAAGAATAACTTAAGGAAATTGTTTGTACTTAAAGTTAAACTTAAGTTTAATATTAGTTCTTAGTACAATATGTATACATGGACACAGTCTAGTACCAAAAGCTCTGGTACAATATAGAGCTTCTGTAGAAGAGAAAAACAAACTTTCATTTATGGACAGTAACTGTTGTACAGCTCCAATTAGTAAGGGCAGATGATACATTGCTACATAATATAATTCACAAATGTATCAGGAATGTCAAGTAAGCAGAAATACTGCATCTTTCTTGCTATTCCCAGATGCCATTAGTAGTTAAGACTAAGAGTTTTTGCACTTTCCTATAGATGGTTCCTCTCATCAACACCTCTACCGCTGCCCTGATGACCAACTTGAACAAGTGTGCAGAGTCAGGACAGGCCTTTGACATCCACAAGTAAGCGCACACACCTACAAAATCACAACGACACACACACACAAAAATCAACATACAACCGGTGACTTCGTCCTGTCCTATTCCTCCCACAGGTATTTCGGCTGCTTCACCATGGACGTCATCGCCAGCGTGGCGTTCGCAACGCAGGTGGACTCTCAGAACGACCCAGATGACCCTTTTGTCCGCCACGCCCAGATGTTCTTCTCCTTTTCTTTCTTCCGGCCCATCATGCTAGTTTTCAGTCAGTCCAATCCATTTGTATTATTTATAGAAGGGTTTACTGTCCTATGCTATCCATTTCAGATGTATCTGGAGTTCCATTTGGATGATATGTTTGGAGAAAACTAAGCATATAATTAAAAAATAATAAATATTTTGTTAAAACACATCTTTAAAATTGCACATTGAGTCATGTGCCAACGTGTAAAACAAACTTTGTTTCATATGCAGTTGCGTTTCCATCCGTCATGGCTCCTCTGGCGAGACTCATCCCCAACAAAAGACGAGACCAGATGAATCAGTTCTTCATCAACATCATACAGAAGATCATCGCACAGAGAGAGGAGCAGCCTCCTGAGCAGGTGAAGCCTCGCGAAATGCAACTTCAAAATGTCTGTTGAATGCTTCCTTTTTGAGAAATATTTCTATGCAGCATCCACAATTTCCTTCATGGATACATTTCAGATATATATTTTTTTTTAATAATTGGTCACAGAGGCGACGAGACTTCCTCCAGCTGATGTTAGACGCACGGAGCAGCAGGGAGAGCGTGTCTGTGGAACACTTTGACGCGGCGAGCCACTCGGACGAGCCCGAACACAGGAGCCAGCAGCTGTCCACCTCCAACGAGGACGACGGCCTCCACCCGCAGGAGCTGCACGCCAGGCGGCCACAGAAAAAGACGATGACAGAAGACGAGATTGTGGGCCAGGCTTTTGTCTTCCTCCTGGCAGGTTACGAAACCAGCAGCAGCACGCTGGCCTTCACCTGTTACCTGCTGGCCACTAACCCCGAATGTCAACGCAAAGTACAGGAAGAGGTGGACGAGTTCTTCACCAGACACGTGAGTGGGTCGCCGTGTGGTTTGATATGGCCCTCACGTGTGATACTGGAGAGTGGCAGGTCGCAAGAGATTCTTTTTAATCAGTTACTCTCTGTCATTGTAGGAAGCACCAGATTACACAAATGTCCAGGAGCTGAAGTATTTGGATATGGTTATAAGTGAAGCACTGCGCCTTTACCCTCCTGGTTTCAGGTAAAGTAGGATTATTCAGCAAGATTAGAAGATGCACTTTTACTAGATGTAAAACAGTGTCACAAGGTGCAAGACACCTTACAGGCAGCAAATTCAGATAAGGCCCATTTTGTCACGAAAAGGTTTGCGCGAGACATTGAAAACGACTGCGTGGTGAACGGCCAGTCCCTCCCTAAAGGAGCACTGCTGGAGATCCCAGCAGGCTTCCTGCACCATGACCCGGAGTACTGGCCAGAGCCTGAGAAGTTCATCCCTGAGAGGTACTGGCTTGTTTTTACAGTAGAACTGTTGTGTCTTCAGCTTAAGGTGTCAGTAGGGCTACCTGCAGTTCATTTAAATATTCAAGCAGCAGATGCGTACGTCACATTATTTTACACTCGATATTACTGAAACCAGCTCAGAACAGCACATTTGAAATATGGCCCCTCGCAAAAGAAACCATTTCACCTTAAATAACTGCATAGAAAACAAAGGGAAAGCAAACATACCAGCTTTTGAGCAGCAGGGCGGGTGAAGAAAAACTTAACAGCCATCACCAGGTTGAACTGAAGGAAGGAGAAGAGTAGTAAAAAAAACCTAAACCTAAAAACTGGGACAGTCCTAGTACTCAACCTCTATCCAGTCTCACAAAGGCATTTTAAAGGAGAGTGTTTGGGGTGGAGCTGCAGAAATCCCCATCAGGTGTGCTAGCCTGACGACAGAGGAGCAGAGCAATCAGTTGATTAAGGTCAATTATGGTCTATTATGGTCAGCCACAGGTAGCAATGCACCCGTTGACTGACAAAATACCTTTGACTTTTATCTATAGTACACAGCCATTAAAAAAAGAGTGGTTTTGCATCTAATCACACTTTTTTTGTTTTGTGTAACTGATGTAACTGCTATATATTAAAATCACTGTATGGCACTAAAGCTAAATGCAACACAGCCTGCTGTTTTCTGCTGTAATGTACATGTTCATCCAAAAACATAACCTGTGGTTGGTTTCCAGATTCACACCAGAAGCCAGGGCCAGTAGACATCCGTTTGTCTACATGCCGTTTGGGGCGGGCCCCCGTAGCTGTGTGGGAATGAGGCTTGCCCAACTGGAAATCCGAATGGCTCTAGTTTCTCTGTTTCACAGCTTCAGCATCGAGGCCTGCTCTGAGACCAAGGTGGGTGGCAATGAATGAATGAGTGGTTGACAAAAAAAAAAAAGCAGCAATGGACACTCACGCATTATTTCTTTCACACGTGATGTTTTTTTTTTTCCAGGTTCCCCTTGAGTTGAAGTCATCAAGCACTCTCGGACCTAAAAACGGCATATTTGTGAAAATCAAAAGAAGGGACGGGGAAGGTGAAGCTCATTCTCCGCCAGACGATTAAACGACGAGTGCTCATTATACACAGCGTTTCGCCATCCAGTGGTGGTCTTGATTAAGAGTGAGCTGGAAAGAGGACTGAAGATGATCAACAGCGCTGCTATGCCGTCATGATGACATTTCCTCAGCGCCACTGGTCAAATGCTCTTCACCTGCCCAATCAGGCAGTTTAGGTGTACCTGGGCTCGGGATTCTCTGATTGTCAGCGTGATAAAATAACAAGGGAGAGTGAGAGGGAACACAGAGAGCGAGGAACAAAGAAATATGATTGTACATTGCTTTAAAAAAAGAATCAGCTAATAGACTCTTACCTCGGTGTTTAACAATAATGATCATATTCAGCTGCTGATTTTCATGCTAGCCAATTTAGAGAAGGCATTATTTAAATAGCCAGTCATTGCTGTGTGTTTTCTATTTTACACCAAGCAGGTAACCTTATACTGTTGCATAACATTCTGATAATTACATTATCATCTGCTCTGATTTTATAAATGCAGTGTGTATTAAGTGAATGGCACAAGCGTGTAGCACTCCTTCAGCCAGATCAGTCCATCCTATCTAAACCAGCCACTGCAAGGCGGTGGCACACAGTTTTTGAAGGCAGCGAAAAGGGAAAAAGGGCAGCTATAGCCACTAATCTTCCAAGAGGGCACTTTAATAAAATGTGATTCTAAAACGTTTTAGCTCCACATGCTTTTTAACTCCTGGAGGTCACTTTAGCAAGCATGTGGCTCCACATGTTTGTTTTTTTAGCAATTGGGCCACGAGGGGGCAACCATTCCCCCTATTCCCCCCCTCCCCTCTGCATGCCACTGCCACCCACCATGATAACGTGTTTTTCTCCCTGTGTAGTCTTCTATTCTCAGGAAAGAATGATCATGTTTATTTCAGCAACTGTGATTAAAGGCCTGTGAAAAAGGTCAAATGCCACTTGTGTCTGAGCAGATTTTGTAATGTAATGAGCTTTAGTTTGATACCTAATGAAAGTAAAAAAAAAAAAAAAACATTAAAACACTTATTTCATGGCAACTTGTGATTTGTTTATTAGCAATATGTGAAATTTAATCCATATTGAAATGCATGCATTGATCATTCATTGCTCTAATTCACCATAATTGTCTTGTCAAAATACACAACCTTAACCTAACCTAACTCTAACCTTTAAGCTAGACATCCTCAAAGGAAAAGCTCTATACTAATTCTAAAAAGTCTGCGATGGAAAGGAAAGAATTTGACACTAAGTGCACATTAAACTAATAAATGTGCAGAAAAACCCCACAAGCAGTCATTGCATAAAACAGGAAGTATGAATGAATATCCAGTATGATTTTGCCGAATTTCTACATGGATGTTCTTTCACATATCATTGCCCTATTAAAATAATGACCCATGTCTTCTTTTTTTTTGACAAAATGGAGTTTTTTTCATCTCTTATAATGCCGCCACATCTAGTAACATTAGCTTTATTTTGATAGTAAGATAAAATGCCCTGATAATGGCAGCTGAGTCAAGAAGAAACTAAACATGATCCTTGAATCAATTTCTACTGGTGCGTGATGAGGTTTATTATCATAAGCTATAGACAGTCATTCACTGTCAATGCCTTAATAGAATTTCTTTGCACTTGATAGTTTCCCAAAAGCTTGTAAACTGGGGCCATTGTAAACATAGGCCATTATTTTAATAAAACCTCAAAACAGTTGAAGCCACCAACAGCAACTAAAGTAGAACATGTTTCCCTCCGATATTGAACTCTTCACCAGCAAAAAAAAAAGAAATATCGCCACGACTCATGAGTAGTCGATGACATACTCTGGATAAATTTGCTGCTTCTCAAAGACGACGAAGATGCTGGGGTCGCTCTGGTTGTCAACGCAGCTGTCGTAGAGGGCGTGGCCGTTGCTTCCTGCTTTGGGCGGGGGGCGGACGTAGCTGCTGCTCCCCCTGGTGTAGTCCCCCACCAGGACAAGGGCAACGAACATGATCTTGTTCCGGCTCCTTCTGACGGCGGCGTATCTGTCCGAGTAGGACGCGTCTCTGGCGAAGTAGCTCCCTGAAAAGGGTATAACGACAGCCAATACCGTTAAAAACATCATCTGTTGTTTGAGATGGGTAACAATGTGGGATATCATTTTTTTATTACTGAAATCCTTTAAGAGCTTAAACCGTACCTTTGCCATAAGCCGTGCCATGAACGCCACACATCCTCCAGTCGAAGTTCTGCTCACAGATGGCCTCAAGCAGGGACTCGTCTGTCCCGTGGAACAGGTACTTCTCCTCCACAGCTTTCCCTCCGCTCGTCGCCTTCATCTGCTCTCGCTGCCTGAACATTGGGATTATGTGTTTTAGGACTGCGCAATTTTTCACTAGGATTATCATTAGTATTAAAATGATTATTCATTATTATAATTATTATAAGCCCTGTGTGAGATTTACCAATGAAAGACTTTCCACAAAGACGGGTTCTGGATTCTCTGGATGCTGTTGATTCTACTCTGGGCCATGGTGCGCCTGAACAAAAGCTCGATCATTTTATAGTCCCTCTCGGATTTGGAAAGAAGCACGAGCTGAAAGGAGAGGAGCTCATTGCAGATGAACGGGCCTCCAGTATATATATATATATACATATATATATATATATATATAATTTTCCGGTGTTGGAATGCTATGACGATACCTTGTATCCAAAGTTGGGTAGGGCCGTCTTGTCCCAGTTGAACGGGATGCTCTCCGCCGTGCAGGTGCTGGAGCTCTGTGATGATGCACTAGAGGAGACAAACATGCAGAAGGAGCCGTCTCACAGGAGAAATCACATGAGACAGTGTACTGCTGACAGAGGCACGCATACAGCTGCTTTCATTTAGCAACTTTGAGTTAAAAACAAGAACCTTTTTCCATTTTAGATAGAGAACATTTTTTCGTTGAATTCACATGAAAGAAATGAAAAACATGCACATGTCACATGCAAAGTTCCAGTATAATATGCACAAGAGCTTAAGGTGATAGCATGGATTTTGACAGCATGTGTGCACAAATTAGATGCCTCATATGCCAGCTTACAAGGATAATTCAAAGAAAAAAACAGGAAAGGAAAATACCTCTTGAGCTGCGCCTCCACATCTTGAGCAGACACAAAGCGAGGCCTCCTGGTCACCTCTCGTTTGGTTTTATATTTCACGTTCTGCTGATACATCTGCTGGGTGCCCGGTGCCCCTCTGAAGACGAGAATATACTTGTGTGTGCCGGAACTAAAAGGAAGGTCTGTGTCTCTATCTGCCAGGTACGCCTCCTCAAGAGTTTGAGAAGTGACGGAGGACGACGCGTTGTTGTCACCCTATAGAAGACGAAAAAAAAAAAAAAAAAAAGAATTGATCAAAGTTTCACTTTTGATCAAACATTGCGAAGATCTTAAAAAAGGAAAATGACACAACAGAGAAATTCAGAAGCTCTTTATTCCGGCAAAGAACTATGAAGGATGACAGGCTCTCCGTCTGACTCACCTGTCCGTACTCCTGCCATTTCCCAGTTTCATCTTTCCAGTACCAAAGCCACGTTGTTGTCAGAATGAAGTGAGGGGGCTTGGAGACGGAGGAGGCGGTGGACAGGCGTCGAACCGGAGACCCTCCGCATGTCATTTTAATGAAGTCAACCGTCTCCACAGCAGGCGGCGCGGCGCTGAGAAGGATCAAGTTCCCCCAAACAGTTAAAAATGATTTTTAACAGTTCTTTCAATCCATTTGGAGAATAACAATTTAGATGAATTCAACTCAGCAGAGGAAATAAACGGCACAAGTGGCCGATTCCAGGGGAGCTTAAGATGATAGAGGAAGAGAAAGATGAGGTGAATACAAAAAAGGCAACAAAACTGTAAATTCAGGCTGCAGCCAACGCAAAAATGTGGAGGTGCAGACGAGAATTTCTCCCGATTGCAAGCCCTATCTAAGGTCTGTCCTATTGGAGCATTTAGGAACAATAACATTACATGAGAACCCAATGGGATGACCATGACATTCAATCATTTTTTTTAAGAGCAGGTTCTATTAAATCTAGAAAAAAAAATCTTATTGTGTATTAAATATTCTCATTTCATTTTACAAGTCAGTTTGTCCTAATGATTATTATTTAAATTTAAGTTGCACTGGATTTTGGGGCTAAATACATGTGCACCTCCACACTTTTCAGATTTAAAGTAAAGTAAAAAGTCTTAACCGCCACATATCACTTTGTTTCCTCTTCACAACCATGCCCTGCTTTGTCTTGGTTTATCACATAAAATCCCAATGTAATACATTCAAGCGTGTGGATGCAACGTATGTATAAATACTAATTATGATCACCTTTGAACAGAGAAAAACTGGAAAATCCCCAAGATGGGAGACAGTTGGTCAGTGCAGCTTGTCTCTTGCCTGGGATCACAGTAGGCCTTCTCTATGTCCTCCATGTTGGCCAAATCCTGCCATGTCACACGGTCGCTGCTTAAAACCTGCCATCGGTAAGGTAGGTTCCAATGGACACGGGCACACTTCTCTGCAAAAACAAGACGGTGCAGGTGTCTCTCCACCCGTGTGTATTTTCTGTAGATAGGCCTCATCTGTTTCTGGCAACGGCGGCGTTACCTTTGAAGCTGCAGTGTTTGCGGATGAAGAAGAGGCAGATTTCATTCCTGTCGGCATCACTCTTGGGTTTCGTTGCCCCGGTGGAACTAATGGGGGGTGAGAGGGAAGAGGAGGATGTGGGAGGTCCAGGTTGTCTGCAGGAGGCTGTTTCCTGAATGGGGTTTTGCACCTTTGGCAGCACTGCAGGAGATACACACACACATATAAAGTATTGTGTAGATTATTATCAGATGACAAAAAAGCTCTCCATTATCCACGTGGGTGATTCTTTACCGGGAACGGCAGAAGGTGGTCTTGCCGGTTGACCCGTGATGATGAATTTATTTCTGTAGGTCTTCAGGAGGTTTGTGATGTTCTCCTGACTGAGCCCTCGGAGAATCTTTATATGTTGCGCCTCGACGCTGTGGGGCCGCTTGCACGACGTGCCGAACTTACAGTCACCTTGGAAGTGGTGCAGGCAGACGTGGAGCTTGGTGCAGGACGCGGTGAACTTGCAGGAGCCGTACGCGCCGTTGCCCTTGTTGAAGTGTGGACACACCTAGGGCGACCAAAGGGAAAATATATGATTCAGAATTTTGCATTGTTTTCTACACAATAGCAAGAGATTCTAACGCAGTTTCCCCCACTGCTGCCAACATGACGTACCTCAGGCAGCAGAAAAGGATCGTTCTGCAGTAACAGCTGGAACAGCTGCTTCTCTGTCAGCTCGTGAAGACCATACCGCCTCAAAAGTTTAGCGTTGTACGGCGATGCCAGACTATGGGGATTTTTGCACTTGTGTCTGAAAATGACAAAAATAACATCTTATTGAGGAATTTCAGCTTGGCTGCCATTTGGAAATTGCAATTCTCACACAATGCACTGCAATGCACACACTCTGTATTTAAATATTGTAGAGTTGTAGAGTAAAACAACTGGATTTCTTAATTTGGGTTAAGATTGTTGATCTCTCATCCAAGAGGCCTAAAATATAACCCATCCAATACAGCATATGTACTATGCTGTATTGGAAGTTCTCTCCAGGAGAATTAAAACTCAGAAACACAGAAGACACTAACCAACCCTGAGAGCATGTGACACTTTTTCACATAACTACCCCCAGTTTCGTGGGTGTGGTCGACTTTATTTGTTTTCATACTCTCAGCTCTGAATTCTTGAGTTCCCCGGCATTAATTCCAGAAGTGAAGAAGCCTCTTGGATGAGAAGTCAAACTAAGAAGTCCAGTTGCTTTTCTCTACAACTCAAAAAGATAAAGATGACTCTGTATTTAAAATACATTCACAGTACAGTTTCAAAACTATTGTTCATACTGGTCTCTAATGGCCAGGATATGATACCTGCACTGGTCTAAATATGCAAATTTGTTATCATGTTTTTAGTTTTAGCTGGTTAAACTAAAAGAAAAAAAGCAGTTGTAGAAAAAGACATATTCAGATCTTTTACTTAAGTAAAATTACCAATACATGTATGTACTAAAGTATTTCCAGCAACCATCACCCCAGCGTATTTAATCGCACATCGTGCTTATAATTGCATTGCTATTATCTACTACAGCTGAAAACAGTTTAGCTGCTTAGATGAAACATTTGGAGGATATTATTTTATGGAAACACACAACATTGTCTAGGTGACCCCAAACTTTTGAACGATAGCATATATAATTTCAACATTTCTTGAAAAGATGTCATATCATAAATCATATTATCAGTGATATAATCAAAACTTTATCAACCAGAGTTTTTTAAAAACATGTCACCTCCCCTAAATAATTTCAATGTGATGAAATCATACGTCAACTATTGTTCTGAAAAGTAAATCAGGTAAATGTCGGGGAGTAAGATATGTCCCTTTGAAATGAGCAGTGGACGTGTAAAGTAGCACCAAATAAAAACATTTGAGTAAATGCATGTAGTTACTTTCCATCGCCTATGTTTTATAATACTAGTTTGGAGTTAATGTTAGTGTGTTTGGGACAAAACAAATCCCATAACTATCCTGTACTGTCTGCAGCTGTCTATGCAGTTGCTGCACTACTCCACTGCCACCTGCTGTTTCAATAGAGGAATTGAACTGTGTATGTGCAGCATGCTGGGATGTGGAGCTGGTGTTTACAGATTGATGGAGAACTACGTCACTTGTTGACGGAAATGGTGAAAGTGTGAATCACCTGCGCAATAATACACTAGACAGCGAAGTGACAGGGGAAACCCCTAACCTATTTTACATAATGAAGTTCCTGTGTGGCCTAATAGGACTAAATAAAGTCACATTACATTTGTTTCTATTAAGCCGACGTTTTGTCCACTTACCCGAACATGCATTCTCCGCAAACTAAATACCTGCACAGGTGCAAACTGTCGCACTGGGGACACTCCCCGGGCTTTTTCTGACAGATCCGCAGGCTGGTTTTGGCCACGACCAGACTTTTCGGGCCGATAATTTGACCGGGAGCGGAGACGCTCGGCCCGGCCTCCCGCAGCGCTATTTTCCCGTCGTCGAAGAGGACTTTGCGCAGCACCGGCTCCGCCGCGGTGACGCTCTGCGCGAGCTTCTCCTCCAGGCTCTGGAAGTCCAAACTGCCCTGGTTGTCGCACAGGGTTTTGATGATGATGTTCGAGACAAGAGAAGTCATCCTGACGCGAGTTTCACAGTTTCTCAGCTCAGCTGTTCACACACGATCCTACCAAGTCACAGCATAGGACTGCTCCGGGGAAATGAAACTGAAACTTATTAAAAAAAAAAAAAAAAAAAAAAAAGCCCAGCCAGGAATCTGTCATCAACACAAGCTTGACACAATAAACAGTGCCATATTTGTATTATTATTTTAATTACGGAAGTTACTACAATGACCTGGATGAGTGAGAATTTACACAGAAATAGAAGTTACGATTTATTCAGTCTATGGGTAGAAAGAGCAGAGCCAATCAGAGGAAAGTTAGCGAATGCTGCATTCACGTGCGATCGGGATGATCGGGACATCTTTCCATTTCGCCCCCCTCAAGTCTAAATAACAAATCAGGAAGGGGGCAGTCACGCAGCTTTCTGCGTGGAGTTTGCATGTTGTCCCCGTGTCTGCGTGGGCTTTCTTCCTCAGTTCAAAAGTATGCTTAGGATAATTGGAGTATCTAAATTGCACATAGGTATGAGTGTGTGAGTGGATGGTGTTCACACTAACTCGTAGGATAGTTTGTATTAAATTCGCGTGGCATTTGTTTGTAATTTGGTGTTGATGCAGCCACAAGTCCGGGACAAAATCACTATTGTACAGCTGCTAACGTGTTATATAGATGGTTTTAGTAATAAAATATAAAGCAAAAAAGATCTTCTTTCCTTCCATGCATGTTTTTTCACAAAAAGTACGTCAACATAAAGGAACCCCTTTCCAATAAATATTCCTACCGTCGGAGGAGCACTGAATGCAGCATACAGCCCCAGTAACTATAGTAACCACTTCGGGGGCTCAGTGTACCTTAGCAACCATGGAGGACGAGACTCAAAGAAATAGCAAAGAGGTCACAAACGAAGAGAAAGAGCTTCTCTACGGCCAGATCGAAACACTGAGGTGATAACAACTCAATATTCTGAATTCAGAACTTATGAAATGTTATAAAAGAGTGACATCGTAGCTTCAGGTTCATGGTGCAAAGTAAAAGGCATCTTTGCTAATGCTAACTCTTTACACCTAAAAACTATTTATTAGGTTACAGAGTCGGAACCGAAGAAAAATGTTTTATATATTCAATCCACCTAGAAAATAAAACTAGTTGATACCATATGTTTATTATTGTTATTATTTTACTTTTTAAGAGAGTTAAACAACCTGGTAGCTTTTAGGGTTACAGCACATGAGTTTTGGTATTGTCCTTTATATTAGTGTAGTATATTATAATACTTATTTTTTAAATATGTGAGAGCATTGTAATTTTTTAATTTATAATTGTGAAGTCAATTTTACATACTTTCATTAGATTACTACTAATAGTACTGCATGCTATTTGGGACATTTCTCACAAAGAACATATACAAAACAAACTGAACATAGATACTAGTAGATAAAGTATGTTAATTGTGGGTAAGCTATTAAAATCTGCATCTGAAAAGTAACTAAAGCTGTGGGGTTGTGAGTATAATATTTCCCTCTGAAATGTTGCGGAATGGAAGTAATTGTGCATGAATGGACCTCAAAATTGTACTTCAGCATAGTATTTGACTGGATGTAATCATGTACTTTCCTCCATTACTGGTGATGTTACCAAATATAAAAGGGTCTAAGAGTTTCACTCATAGCCTTTGAAAGTTACAGTTATAACTTAGCAAGTCTTTGCTCATGTCAAATTA
This sequence comes from Eupleurogrammus muticus, assembly GCA_036785175.1. Classification (NCBI taxonomy): domain Eukaryota; kingdom Metazoa; phylum Chordata; class Actinopteri; order Scombriformes; family Trichiuridae; genus Eupleurogrammus; species Eupleurogrammus muticus. The sequence goes on along the minus strand of JAYKQN010000010.1, from coordinate 13,093,691 downwards.
TTCTAACATTTAACTTGCATCATGACTATGAAAGGATCATTTGAATATGAGGCATACTACCCATACTAATAACTAAATGTGTATTTTCTGTTTCAAACTTTTACTTTGAAGCATTTTTTTTCCAGCTGACTTCGGATTTCTTTGTTTTCCGTCTTTCACAACCAGGTGCGACCTTGCAGCCCTCCGGGCAGAGAATGACTTGTTTGAACGCTGCATCAGCCGCCTGGATGCAGAGGACCTGGTGCCCCAGGCTCCAGAGGAGAGCCTGGAGACAGCAGGAGCTTCTCAGCTAGAAGGCGGGGTAAGTGATACCTGGTGACAAGAGTTCAGTCGCTATTGTGGTTGTAGGTTTTCCACCCTTTTTTTGCTCAGCTTGGCTGCATGCGTAGTGGTCCCAAACTAACCAGATCACCGCCTGCAGCTGACTCTGGAGCAAAAGCTTTATTTGGCAAAGAGAGAAGTAACTGAGACACGACGAGACCTCATGAAACTCATGCAGGAACAGGGATATGGAGGAAATCAGGACAACTACAAGGTTGATGTGCAATCCTACATGAATAACAAAGTAGAGAATTATAGTTATGTTTCTCCTCAGTGATTTATTGTGTCTTTCTAGGCCTCTCTTCAAGAGGCTGAAATATGTCTCAGTGAGAACCAGAGGGTCAGAAAGAAGTTTGAATGCAGACTGCTCAAACCTAACAAAGAGATAAATTTAGAGACGGAGCCTGAGAAAGTGATCAGTTACATCGAGGACAGGTCAAAGGTAAGAATCTGCACAAACAGTTAATTTGAGTAGACTCATTTAAACAGAACTTTTTCTATTTATGTTTTTTTTTTTTTTTTTACCATCATTGTCTTTAACTTTTTGATCAGTGTTATGTTTTCTGCAACCACCTAACTACATATATTCATCATCTTTGTCCATATTTTTTTTGTGTTCACAATAACAAAACATTCACTAGAACACCCAGGAGGAGACGCTTAAACTGGAGAATTATATTAGACCATTTAAGGCCCAGGAGAAGAAGCTCCAGCAGAAAGAAGCTGTTGAAGATGATGTAAGAACCAAAACTCTGATAGTAAATATTACCTGAAACTAAGAGATGGATTTATTAATTACTCAATGATTGTGAATTGAATGTGCTGTTTATTTTATTAGACCATTTATAATAATATAACAATTTGTGTTGTGTGTCATATCTTAAACATTTTCCAGAGAAATGACAAAATCCTGGATGAACTTAAACTTAAAAATATGAAAGTACAACACATCCTCAGTTCACACAAGGTAATAAGAAATGCATATGAGAAAAATACATTTCTCTGAGTGGTTTAGGGGAGTACAAAATGTGTCCCTCCTCTTTAAGTATAGTTATTCACCCTGATAGCTCCAGTTGGTCACATCTGCGTGTACATGTTTGTATGGACAGAAAATGCTGCAGCAGGTGATGCAGGAGTCTACAGAGCTGAGCAACGACATAGCCAAAAAGAAACAGTTGCTGGAAAAAATTGAGACAGACTTGCAACATGCTGAGAAGGTTTGTCATCAGTCCAAAGTTGTTTCCAAACTTTGCATTAAAAACACATAAATCAGTTTATATCATGTATTTTTCTGCTCTTTAATCTAATTCCCTTTACGTACTCTACCCATTTCTTTCCAGGAGCGTTTAAAGGCGACGGCCCTCAACCAACACCTGCGCCGTCAGATGGCAGATTATCATGCTCCTGATATCAGCGAGTACATGCGCGTCAAGGCCAAACAGAAGAAGCTGCAGCGGAGCGTTCACACATCGCGGGAGGCCAGGATTGCAGCGGTAAACCATTGACCTAGTTTTACTTTCGTATGTGAAAAAGGGGATAAGATTTTGAAGTGCAGCGTCTTCCATATCAAACCAAGCCTCAGTCTAGCTGCAAAAAAATAAAACAAAACCATTGTGTAACCGTGTCTATAACAATGGGCATTCTCTTTTCTGTTTTCACCAGATGGTCTTGAGAACCCACACGAAAGCCAGGAGTACACAGAGAACCACTCTGACTCCTGCAAACAGTGTTGTAGCTGACGCTCCTTCTGGAAAAATCCCTGTGAAGCTTCCAGACATAGGAGCACTCAGCATTTAGTGGAGATGATTCATTTCAGGAAGTGTGTCCCAAACTGCAGTGGTGACTTAAGTTAAAAAAAAATGTATACATTGGATTTTTGATGATAATTTTAGACTACCGGTTGTTTGGAAATGCACAGCTTTGACCTGTAATTATTGTGTATGTGTGCATTGGATTTCTGCTTTTACTCAAATATTTGAATAAATCTTCCTCCCGTATCAATGAAGAAACTGAAGTTTTCAGTGGAAAAGAAATCCACTTCAGACTCAACAAACTATTTCCTTTATTAGAAAGAAATCCATTGAGGCATAAGCCCCCACAGACCTCTAAATGTTATGTCGTCACATGCCATATATACAGTTATATACATAAAAGTGCAATGTCACAATGGGTAAGCTGTATATTTATTATTAACTCTGTTATTTAACTTTGGGAAATGGCATCATTACTTATTCATGTGTCTTCTTCCTGCACTGCATCTTCTCAAAGCAGAGCATTGGACATTTCTGACATTTGTTCCTCTAAAACATCTTCAAAAGGCACTTTCACAAGTACATACTACAGATGTACAGAACACACAGAGTAGCTTAACACCTACACACGGCATAACGGAGTCCTACTGTTGATGATGTTACATAGTGACAAAAGCACTCTTTTTTTTTTTTTTTTTTTCTTAACAACTGGCTTTATAGGTGCGACATTTATATCTCTGGATATTTATTCTACATCATTTGTTCTAAATTTAAAGTCATTTCTACCCAGAAACAAAAAAAAACCCAAAACTGAATATAAAAATAATGAAAGTTAGTAATTCAGAAATCAATGAATCTTTGATTACTATACCAACACTATCTCTCAAGTCAAAGATAGTGTAAACCTGCTGTTAGAGAGCATTGCTTATTCATTGCAAACCAAGTCTTTTCTAAGTGTTAATATGCTAGCCACACATCCCCAAAACATGCACCCAGCTTGGCTACTTTTTACAGTACAGAAGTTGCTCAAAAAAAAAAAAAAGACACATATAGGGCTGCAGTCACACAGTTGAAACTCTGGCACATACAGTTTTATGCTAAATTATTACTCGACTTTTGAGCTGTTCTCTAATGGCGTGGGACCTTCTCGCGTCTCACATCTGCCGTTTCCTGCCGCACGTCACATTAAGGCATCCACAGAGAAAGCCTCGTAGTTGGCCAGAGGGCGATACAAGAACACATCACTGACATTCTCACCGGAAAACATAAAACAGAATAGAAGGGACTCAGCAATTTGCAGTTTTCAGAGAAGCACAGGAAGCAAGAGGGACGGGGGGGCACATTAGGAGGCTTTTACACTAACAGTCATTAGGTCCATGGCTACCAGGCGGCACTCCCACAGGACGCCGCCATGAGTCTATACACATCAGTCACTACAAAGAATGTCTACATCATATATGGAGGGTCAACATCCATGCTTTAACTTGTACTCACGTCTTTGGGTAGATAAAGCCAAGCGAGGCGTATTAGAAGCTTTGGCATGTGTTCCACGCCGTATAATAACATATGTGTTGTATATACTGTATGTAGGAGATGATTAGTCATCAAAATCTTTATAAAGTACACACCACTTTCACACTGCTCCCCTATGGGTTACAAGAGATGCAAAGGCATAAGTTATCAGGCATATTTTATCCCTGCATCATGACTTATTAACGCAAGAATTTCAAAAACGCATCAAAAGTGTTCAAACAAAGTTCACAATGGAGTAGTGGTTTTATCCAATAGTCGTATCTCGCTCCAGGCAAAGTGGGAAAATATGTTCAAATAAATTTGCGTGGATCCAGCACAGAGGTGATCTTTGTACATTTTTGAGACCCGACTGATGATTTGCCTTGCCAAGAAACGTTGCTGAGTTTACACGCTACTAAAAAAAGGAAGCATACTGCTATCAGTACTATTAATTTCATTAACAGAGTACCGTTAGTTGTTAAGGGATCTTCAGACCCATAATAAATACAACCTTCAAACTATTTCTGTCCAGGTTTTCACAGCACCTTTATAATAGCAACATGTTTACATTTGAAATCCATTACATCTCAAGAGTCAGTAAGGCCTTTGGACCAGATCACAAAACACCTTCAAGGGCTGCCCTAGGTAAAAGAAAGAAAAAGAGAGTTCTACATGTGAGAACGCCATTGTGGCCACTAAGGGTCTCACTGAGCTCCATTTCAGGTTCAGTGGTAAACAGGAGCTTCATGCACCATGTTCAAAGTTACACAGTTCATGAATGTCTGTTAACTAAACTAACTAGTGTACGTTTTCTAAAACCTTAACGGAAGCCTTTGTGATTTGTTGTTTTGAGTTCATTAAGAAACAGACCTATGGTTAGATAATATTATCCTAAGCTTAAAACACAGAACTGTGCATGTTTTATTGAGACAGAGGATTGGTTGACAAGTCTGAAACTCCTACACCGGTCTCATAGCGCCCTTCACCATCTACTTCAAAACACCAAAATGGAAAACAGCCATCTCAAAAGGCAAAAAGTCTTTCCCCGTCCAGTTCCTTCTATTCTATAGGCTCTTTAATGTATTGACATTTCTTTTTCCAGCACCCCACCCTGTTATTGCGAGTTTATCTTGTTCTACATGAGTTCCATCTCAGAGGTTACATGGTGCAAGACTTGTCCAGAGGGTCCTGAGCAGACGTAGCTGGAGGCTGTGGCACCTGGCCGGATTTGGGCAGGACCATAGGCTTGGGTCTCAGGGCGGGGGGTTTGAGCTGCACACCCATGCGGGGCGCCACCATCGGCTTGAAGGTGCTCATGGTATCGCTGGAGGAGCTGGTGCTGCGGCGGATGGGCGGCTCGGTGTTGGCGGTGGACCGCAGCATGACGCCGTGGATGGGGCTGAGGGACTCGCTGGAGCTGGCCGGCGTAGGCCCCCCGCCGCTGCTGCCGGGGGTCTGCCGCTGCTCCAGGGTGTCCAGCACCACGTCGGGGGCGTGCTTCGCTGAGCTCTGCCGCTCCAGCTCGCGCAGCTCGTTCAGAGCCGTGTTCATTGTTTCCTCTATGTCCTGCAGGGGACAAAGAGAGCGTGTGTGAGAGAGGAAGGGATGACGGGGATGATAAAACTGAGGGAGATGAGTCACAGACAGGAAGGTTGGTGTTAAAAGTGAGGAAAAAGACCAAACAAATATAGACGAGGTGGGAAAGGAGCGAGAAAGAAAAGAAATGTTATGAACGACATAGACATGACAGACGGGAGAAGGTAGAATTAGGCACAGTACAGAACACAGAAAGCAATGTTAACTAACAGTGACAGATTCTCAGGAAAACAAACATTATATGCATTATACATGCAGAGAGTTAGTAGAGAGCATTGCTTGGTACAGAGGCGATGCAGAGATGACACAATATGTTTATGTGAGCATGCTTCCAGTAGGCAGACAGACAGCACAGCACAGCTTAAAGTGCTCTCTGTGACTCTGCACTAGCATCATAAATATGTATAATTAGTGCCAATGACATCTGCTTTAACACTAATTATTGCCTGTCAGGGACTGTCTAATTTTTTTTTAAATAGATCCCACAATCAAGACTACAGTCTTGATGTTATGCTATGCTCCCTGCTGTCTGCCTGTGCTAGTGTTTTGCGTGTATTTAGCACACGGACACAGTGGCAGCCAGAGGAAGCAGAAGACAGGGACTGACTATGTTTTTACAGGGCGGGGCAGGGCTTTGATGGTGGAGGGAGCTGCGGTCGGCTCGCCGCTCTTCCCGCGCTGACCTGTGCGATGGTCTCCGGGTCCAGGGGCTTGCCGCCGTGGTGGTGGTGGGTTTCAGTGAAGCCCGTGTACTGTCCCGACGAGGTGGAGCGGCGGATCGGCGGGCTCTCCATCTTCTTCAGGGACTCGTGGCGACTGATGTTAGTCAGACTGCCGTGGCCGGTGCGGCGCCGGCGTTCGGGGCTGTCCATCGGCATGTGGTTGCGACTCCGCAGCATGTCCCGCGGACTGAAGTGGCCTAGAACTGGGGAGCCCATCTCAGGGGTGCCTCCATGTCCTCCGTGACCCTGCTGGGAGGGGTGCACCATGCAGTGGACGTCGCTGGGGCGGGCTGGAGGCCGCCGAGAAGGGGGTTCTAATCTTTTCCTGTGTCTGCTGGGAAAAAAAAAAGAAAAGAAATAAATTTTTTGCAGTACAAGTTTCATATCTGCAGAAAGAAGGGATAGTTTTTGCAGTCACACAGTTGAAACTCTGGCACATACAGTTTTATGGTATTTTACGCAAAATTATTACTTGAGAGTGTAGCATTTACACATGCTACACTCTCAAATACACAATCTAGCAACTCCCCAATGTTATGGTGGATGAGTTTTGACCTGCACATTCACCACACTGTAAAACAATAACTGTAACATTACAATTAATGAATTACTTCTTCAGTAAGCAACTTTACTTCTTCAGTAAGCAACTTGTTTTGTTGACAGAAATAGCTGCACTATTTAGATCACTCCACTAAGCAGCCGTGTCTGGAGAATGAAGATTGGCTTTATGTTTGCTTTAACTGTTCCATCTCATAGCGTTCTATTATTATCATCTCATAGCGTGGTGAATGTGCAGGTCACAACTCGGAGTTGCTGGATTGTCTATTTGCAGAGTTTGAAGGGAAACCAAAAACGACCATTTAGGAATTCAATAATTTAATTCTTGAATTTATGTGAAACAAAAAGTGTCCTTCACACTTGAAAATCCTGAAAAAAGGCTGTGTATTACAACATGTGACATTATCTAAATCCTAATGTGTCCTGGCTCTCGTCTTTCTCACCGTCTTCAACCTGAACCTGGACCTGCACAGCGCCGCGGCCACCTAATCTGTGACACATGCTTGCCGGGTCATGCGTGATATTACTCCACAGTAATATCGACTCCTTTGAAAGAGCAAATTGTTCAATCAAGGCCAAAAGAGCAGCGTGGCCTCCTCGGTACGGCTCTGGTAGGCTCTGCATATTTATGAAAAGCAGCTCTGCAGCAGCTGCAGACGGCCTGAGCCAGAGCTGTAATGTTTAATAAGAGTTGCTATCATCACTACAATCACTTGCAGCCTTACAGCAGGATGACTGAAGAGGATATTTGAGCATGACTGTTGGCAGAGAAACAGAATTTAATATAGAGAATTCAATAATGAAGTCATGTGAGCTTTATGATGTAATGATATTCAGATGAAGTTTTAAAGTAGAAACAGAAACCAATATATCATTTTTATTGGTGTGCCATTGCTTTTGGGGATAATTTGAAATATTAAATCAATAACATATAAAAACTAATATGTCAGGTCCCTATTTTAATTCTGCTAGCATTATTGGTTCCGTGTTGTGATGATGAACAAGCAGTCAATTAATCACTCTGTAATCGCTACTCCGAGACAAATGCCTTAATTTGAGAGTTTACATCTGCCTAATGAACGCCGTCTCAGCTGTTATAATTGACGATTTACAGGCAGCTTCATCATACCGCTGCACAAAAAGCAATAATGAGTACGGATGTCAATGATCATGAGGGTCTTAGATAATGTTATTACAGATCTTCCCACAAAGCCACTGCGCTTCACTATCTCCCCACTCGCAACACTTCATCACATTAACTAAAAAGTTTCAGGTCAGATCTTAGACTGATGTGCCTTCTGAGACGAATATACTTTTTTTCCCCCTGACTGCAGAGAAAAGGCTGAGATAGTAAACAAGTGTAGGAAGTAGTCATAGCCTCCAGGGGGAGCAGGCTACATTCAGAACACCAGTCGTCCTCTGGAAGAGCACAACAGGCACCGGAACTAACTCTACATGCTGTCACCACACCAACAGCTTGGCCTTTGTTCACCATGGCCTCAGCCAATAATAACGTAAATCACAAGACAGAAAGCAACTGTAATACTTGTTCATCATCATCATCGTCAGTGTGCGTCATTTCCAGTAGAAGCATTCCTCTTGAAACAAGCGCCATTGTTGACTGCCTCTCGCACTGATGCCAAACTAGTGGTTGAATGTGTTGTTGACTGAGGAGGGAATAATATCTAAATAAAGCTTAGGCTCTAAATGATTCAACGTGCAAGGATTCGTCTGAATAGCAGAGCAGAGAGTGAGCAGGAGTTAGACAGGAGGGGAAGTGCTGGGGTATCACCTGGGAGCTGGCGACAGGTAGAGAGGGATGTAGACGCTGTTCTAAGGAGGTAGTGGAAGCTTGTTGAGGCTGAACGTGAACAAGAAGAATCATTCACATGTATTCTTCATCCATAACACAAATAACCTGCAGTGGGGTTGAATACAGCACGCTTATATGAAGCGTGAATCAGTGACATCTCAACGCTGGAGCGGAGGGAGTGAGCACGGCAGTAAAACAGCAGTTGATCATGTGTTGGCGCAGACGTTCTTCAAGGTCGCTTACTCCATCACCAGAAATGCAGCAATGAAAAGGGAAGCGGGAGACGAAACACTGGCACACAACCAGTGCACGCTGCCAGAAACACTGAGGTGTGATAGGATCTGTGTGTGCGATCCCTCCATGTGCATGTATATATAGACGATGGAAATGCTGATGACTAAGCACTGATGTGAAATGGGGTTTAAATACTCAGTTTACAACAGAAACGCCTGTACACTGGGAATAAAATAAAGCGGGAGAAGTGTTTTCCTCTTGTGGCAATTAGGCTGAGAGGTAAGCTGAGGATATTGAGAAGCACGAGCCAGCGTATGTAATACTGTACAGCTCTTTTCTGCTTTTTGCAGTTCAGTTAAAAGGTGATTTTCAGCAACATATAATCCGAGTGCTCTCTACAGACTTCAAAGTTTGTTCAGTTTTTTAGTGTCTGAAACTGTGTTATGAGTGTTGAATGATGCAACAATAAAGTCGTGCAAACCAGCAGCTAGACTGTCGGTTGTTATTGGATTGGCCGGCTTTCGTTAGCCGAAGCCAATATGAAATCCAAGAGAAAAAAAAGTGTCAAGAGCTGTGATCGTACATAGAGGTGTGGGGAGGAGAGGCTTTAATTAAAACAGTGTGGTACTTGTTAGGCTCAAATGTGTCCTCAGATTTCTGGAATACTAATGTTAACAATGAGCAAAATTATTCTAAACGACACTAAGAACCTTTATGACTTCTGGTAAAATCAGCTACGAGCTTTTGGTGGATAAAATCTCTTCCTGTGACTTTCTGTAGTTGGTGATTCATATCTGTTAGCATTAGTGTCTCATTTCTCAGGTAAGCCACTTGTTTCCCAAATGATAACTGCTGCTGCTGTATGATACAGACAGACACGTGAAAACTCATCACTTTGTCACCCTGGATATTTATATTTAGATCACATTTTCAAGCTTTTAGGAATGTTTATAGAAATTTTACTTTATATCACGTTCCACACAGAATGTGACTGAGAGACAATCGTGCAGTTGTGTAGATACCAACCTGGTGATGTAGGCCTCCGAGATCCTGGTGTCGGTGGGCGAACCAATGTCCTTTCCCGAGCATTTATCCTCTCCGGCGTGGCCGCTGCTGGCCTCACTGTCAGCCTTCTGACTCAGAGTGTCTGAGAAGTTGTCATCTCTGGGACACAGAGCCGGAGTGACATTGAGATGTAGAGAGAGCAAGAGGGAGTGACAGACAAAAAAAAAACAAAAAGGGGGGGGATCAGTAAATCAGTCGATCTTTCATATTTTGCATCACTCTTTGGTGACAATATTGGATATCAGTTTCCGTGAGTCAGCATGTCTCCCTGCCTCCCAAGGTCCAGGGAGTCAGATGAGTCATATCTCTGGGCCTCTCAGTATTCTGGTGATGCACTGTGGTGGTGACATGCACACGCCCACACATCAGCCAGCTGTATTGGTTTCAGCGAGGTGCATATCTGGATCCTGGGGCACAGCTGATGCCTGTCAGGTGGCAGTAATCAGAGCAGTGTACTAGCTGATATGAAAACACAGGCACTTATTTAGAGCTTCCACATGAAAGCACACAGAGATGGTGCGCAAGGGGAAAGCACTTTTTCAAAGCCGAGTTTACAGATGAGGGAGTTTGAATCTTGAGAGGAGACGTCCTGTGCTGAAGTGGTCTCTTAGATGTCTCTCTGCATGCTTTATTCTGAGCTCCTTTATGGGACAAGTGTAGATCACAGCCCTGTCTGCTCTTACAACCCATGACCTGCTCTGTTTAAGTAAGGAGCAGGATGTTACTCCACAAGGGGACAACCTGTACAGCTGTAAATTCCCCCGCTCTTTCATTAACTAAGAAGACACCGGCAGCAGTGCTGCTCTTGGTGAATTATTGATAGGGGCACATTGAAAGGACAGCAGCAGAGGAAAGCGGAGAGGAAAGAGGGGAGGGCATACTAAATGGCTATTTTGTTGGCCGGCTACTAAGCGATTGGAGTGATTTTGTTCCCATCCTAATGAGACAGTAAATCCAGTCCATTAGGCACCAACAGTAACGATGGCGGAGTGTATGCTTGTTAGGGCTGGGAGCAGGAGACGGTGACAGAGGGGCTGGTGAAGGACAAACAAGGCTGAAGGTCCTCTATGTACCAACCTATGCTAAACTGATAGCCCACAGCCTCTCACAGAGAAAACATCAAGCATAAGTGTACTGTTAAACAAACAGTTGAGTGGGCACCATAAGCAACTACAGGAACCAGCTATCAGATTAGAAAATTTGGTCTCACACAGTACTGCACAATATGCACAATGCAGCTCTTTTGCTTGCATTTGAAACAAGTAAGGGCTAACATTAATATACCATCCATGTCACTCTAGAGTATCTCTTCAATTCTAATATTAAAGCAAGTCTCAATTCACGCATTCCTCAAAGTGACAGTACATATAAACACTTACATGTCCTGGACCACAATATACTGGTGTGGCACCAGGCCGTCGATGCCGTTGTGGCGTCCCTCCCACCAGTCTTCAGATGCCCGTTGATACAGCAGTAGGGAGGCGCCCTTCTTGAAGGACAACTCCCTGGACGAGCGCCCGACGTAGTCGAACTTGGCAATGGCTTCAATGGGCTCGCCCTCTGTCAACAGAGAGGGGATTAGACGGGTCAGATACAGTATGTCAGACAGGGCAAAAGCATCAAGAAGAGACACCTATTATCGGTACATGCATGAATTGTAAAGTCTTGTGAAGTTTAAGCCTTCATTTGGGCAGACAGTACAGTTGTTGTTGATGTAGAGAGTCCGATACTAGCACGTGCAGAATCACGTGGATGCTCATGTGTGACAGCCCATGCACGTGGAGTTCAAGTGTGTTGACTGTGTGAGCCAGTTTGGTTGTAGTCAATAGTAACCCGGCTCCACAACACCAGGCCAGGGCCACGACAGGCCCGGAGGAGCTTTAGCATAGGATATTTATAGTGGCTGGTGAGAGCAGATCTATATGACTCTGGGGCATATCAACCAGTGTGCGGCTCATTAGATTGAGTTGATATTTATTCAGTAACCATAAAAGTAAAGCACGGGATCGCTGGGAAATGATTAACATGGGAAATACCAGCAAAACTTAATAGTATACCAGTCCCAGCAGTAGTTGCAGTATTCATGATGCTTTATTACAATTTGTTTTTAATGATTGAGAAGTTTTTATAAAAAAAAAAAAAAAAACATCCACTAGAAAGTGTTACAGTTGACTCTTCTACAGTATATTCTCCTGCATAAAAGGTACAAGTCTCAGAGCCAATATGCGTGCACTACAGCAACACCGGGCTAAAAATAGCCTCTTTATTCCTCCCTCACTCCTACCTCTGTCCTCCTCCCATCCCATCTCACTCTCTCACTTTAAGTCAGACAGGGGGTCCCTGGGCAGACGCAGCCTCGCTCTAGTGCAGGTTCTCCAAATACACTGGTAAATGGCGGAAGCTTGTATCAAATGTGAAAAGCCATCATGATATATCTTTCACAGGAGCATGAAAGTAATCCCTAGTCGAGCAGAATGACCACGTGAGATAGGATGAGGAGCCACGATTCTGAGCGGAGCGGAAAGGTTTCCTCATTTCTCTCAGTGTCCTTTCCAATCTATTTTTATTGTATGTCTTTTCCAAACCTTTCACTTGTCACCTTCCTCGCATCAATAGGTTGTCAGGATTGACGTTGGTGGATGTGACGTGGCTCCAATGAAATTTGACAAGCAGGAATTTACTGTCTGAATTAATTGGGCCGCACTGCAGCGGACAGGCTGGTAATAAAGTTGACGGCGCCCTTATCGGTGCAGGGGATTTCTCTTCTTTTCTTCTTTCCATGCATCCGTCTCTTTCTCTACCTTTATCCTATTCATCCTCCCTCTTTCGTGGTCTGCAAATGTTTACCCAACATATCTACCGACTGCTGCAACGTGGCTAAAAACAGTAGCAGACTATAAACTCATATATTGCTGTGGTAAAAGATCCCCTCTGGCATGGATCAACTGCCCAAGGTTACACACACACACACGCACGCACGCACGCACGCACGCACGCACGCACGCACGCACGCACACAGTGACTGTAGAAATGTGGTGTTAAGGCCTGTGGTGTTAAGAGATGTGATATGTCAGAGGTTTTATACAAGCCAGTGGAGCGGAGTCGTGTGGATGTTGCTCTACATCCGTGCTTATATATATATATATATATATATACAGAAATAGGGGAGCAATAGCCTGGCATGAGAAATGGTTGGGATCAATACAGTAGAGGAGGGTATAAAGCACTTTCTCTTCCTTCTCCTTTTCTTTGAATAGAAACTATAATCTCAGGTGCTTGCTGCTTCACACAGAGGAGGGGGACTTCATGCTGGACTCGAAAAGATAAAAGTGGTTTAAAGGCGGCTCTTCATGGGGGGGGGGGGGGGGAATGATAACTCTCATACAATAAAACAAACCACCCTCCAACATCCTCAATCCAACAGGCTGTATTCCTGCTGAGGCACTTAACAAGGACATCTTACGATCCTCCTGCAAAGTTGATGTATAATCGATGTGCCAGTTAGTTCACTTATGACCTTGTGGAGAATTTAGCAGCAGATAGAACACGTCAATGTATTGACGGTGCATCGAGAAATGCCCCGGTCATGTATGTCAGCATTAGGAAGAACACAGAGGGACAATGTATAGATTATTAAACCATGAAAAATAAGGCTAAACATGGTATCACTCATCCAGGATGGTTCTGCTCTCCATTTTAAATTAACCCAATTTTGCCTAACCTCCTGTATGAGTCTGTAAATCTGGACAATCCAGATCATATATATATATGGGCTAATAAGCACTGAGAGACCAGTGAGAGAAAAATTATTTAAAAAAAATGCTGGTAACTAACCAGTAGTTTGCTTTTGCGTATGAAATCAAATGAGGTTATGTGGGTTTAAAAATAACTGATGGCAATAACTTGACCACAGTTGAGGATTCCACTGGGAGGGACTCGACTCAGAGCATCCTCCCAGTCGGCTAAGAGAAGCTTTTGGAACAAAACAGCAGTGGCAAGGGATTTCTGGAAAACATAATCTTCTATTAATTACTGGAGGAGTTGATAGCTGCCATCTGCGTACTTTACGGTAGGAATCCTGGCATGCAGAAGTTCTCTGTCAAATGAAATGTCCTCTCTCATTATGAAGGACATCCAAACGATGATTTTAATTTGAATGCAGAGTAATTAACAGCTGATATAATAAGAAGAGAATAACCACATTTCCAATGTGCCACTCCCGAACAAACTGACTATATAGTCTGATGATGAAGGATAACAGGGAGTTCCTAAAAACGACTGAACTTTTGGTCACAACTAATGCAGTTACTGTTTGATTTGGACTGGTATCCACTTCACTCAAACAAAGGACCACACATCACACATGATCACACATCTTGAATGTGTGAGTGAAGCCTATTGTGTCCTCTCGTTTCTACATGCACCTGGTGTTGTTTTTCTTTTACTTCATATCTTTCTTGGGCATGTGGATAAAAGCAGTGAAAGTTAAACCATTTTTGAAAAGCTATCAAAACCCTGCACTCTTGACACACATACATTTTCTACATTTGCTACTCTTTTACAAATTCAACAGTTTTTCACAAGGTAATAAAAAAACAAAATCTGGGAAAATTGAAACAAAAATTAACCCATGACTGTGACCCTTAAAAAAAGGATTTCCCAAGGGGTCCAACTGGTGTGGCCCACCATGGAAATTGCTAAAGGGGAGGTGTCCCAGGAGAGATGCCAAACCATTAGAATATGAATGGCTGTCCATCCCTCTGTGCCCAGTTCCATGGCCCTTCATGATTACTGCATTTAACAGGCTGAAAGGCAGAATTAGCCACCCCAAGCTGCTGAGGCTGCGATTAACCCCTGGAAAACCACACACGAGGGAACGCTTTAATCTAGAAACAGCATGAGGAAAGGAGAGATTTTACTTGTGAGTGTCCGTGTGTGTGCATGTGGTGTTGGGGGCAAAAAAAAGCTAAATAGGACAATCCGGCATATGATTAATATAAATGAAATGCATATGCAAGTGTATATACTACATTCAAGGATACTTTATATACAAGTATAGTAACTCACCGTCCTCGCTGGTGTGCGTCTCTGTCCCTCCTTCATTGTCAACTTCCTCCAGGGCTCCATGCTCACTGTAGGGACTCTCACTATGGGGACAACAATCAGGGTCAGGACTTTAGGGACAGCTTCAGAAAAGGCAGAATGTTTCGTTTTTTCGTGTTCATTCACTATTCTTTTACCTGCTAAATGAAAGATTCTAATTAGAATATACTTAATTTACAATCCTGTTTGTGGAAAACAAAAAACAATATTATAGAACAAATTAAAATTAATAACAGACATAAACAAAAGAAAGTGTTATATTCTGTTACAGAAATAACACGGTACAGAGGTTACAATCAAACATTAAAGTTGTGCTAACTTTCATTTTCATATATTAGCAATTCGAAAAGCACATTTTCTACTGCAATGGGTTTTGAGAGATCCCTTCCCATTAAACATCCAGAAACCATAAATATGCTAACATTATTCATTTCAGAAAATGAACAGAAGTGGAACTGGAAGGAAGATGTCTCCCACTTCACTAAAAAGGTCTGTTCAGTGAATGAGACCCTGGGCCATCACATCACACCTTTGTAAATTGAATACTTGGCTTCCAAACTATCTGCACTTTCTGGAATCATGCCTGCAGGTCCACCCAATCTACTATGAAGGAGCACAGAGAAACTCCCCAAGACAGCAGATGAATGTGAAAACAGCCGTTCAGTGCCAAACTCTGCACATAGATCATAAGTGAATGATGTGTGCAACTGAAAGATTCAACAGAAGAAAATCAAACAAGTAAGAGGAAAAAAAATCTCTTTCAATCTCGATGTTCCCCTTAGGGCTGAAGAGAGAGGAGGAATGCGATAGCGTCACTTCCCTCCACTTCCTCAGGTGGGAAAGTTAATCACAAATTAGATCTGTGAATGTTTGCACACACAAACCTGGATTAAATCAGTACAGCCTGATAAAGATACAATAGATTTATCAAAAGGAGTGAGTTTGTTTCTATCTTGAAAGTTTGGGTTTTCATGCACATCGAGTGTTTGAATCACGACGACTATTGTGCTGGTATCACTGACGCCCTTAGAGATACTGTCAAGGAAGTCCTTCATTTCCGAGACTGCTGTAGACATTTCAAGAACAACCGAAAGAATAGAAGAGCCATCTGTAAGGTTTGATAAAATCAAGTCAGCTGGAGTGGCTGAATCAGCTGTATACAGGAAAGGGTTGGTTGGAGGAGCGCCATCGACAGAGGATGTTTTCGGCTTTTTTGTTGTCTTGAATTGAAGTGGCTGCTGGAGTGGGCGGTTCAATTACATCTTGTTTTCCTTTAGTATAGGTAGACAGATTTTGTGTCAGCGATTTAGATACAATACTGTTGCTAGCATTACAAGGGTTTGCAGAAGAGAGAGCTGAGATTCTATATCACCGTGCTGCTCAGTGACCCGGAAGGCTTAGATCCTCTAATCTTTGGTTGGGCCTCTTTTTTCTAAATGCTGTCCTCCTTGCATCGTGCTGAGAGAGCTGGCAGTAATGCCACTCACACACATCTCCACAGATTACCCCTGCCTAGAACCGAGTGTCTCCTCCCATGCTGACATTTCACCAGCCACCTCTTCTGCTGCAGGAGATGGTGAGATGGGTGATTAGCTCAAGCCAGGGATAAATCCCTGTCAGCCTGTGGTGTTGAGGGAGGGCACAGGCACAGAAAAAGGAGAAAAAAAGGCAGATAAAGAGGAAGAAACCAGTGCCAAGTCCCGCTCACAGATGTGGAGCTGGCAAAGAACACCTAACGCTGTTTCCCTGTCTTGTGACCTCTCTCTCTCCCTTCCCTCCTGCCGCGATCATTGTAATTAAAGCAATTGTTTCAGCGTGTCTCACCTAAAAAAGTAGCCTACCGAAAGTAAAGTCACCACTGAAACATGCGCTACCTCTTCATGTTCTTCAACCACAGACACCTAACTGGTGTGTAATTACTCATATCAGGTCCACCGACTTGCTATTTTACTGACACAGCTGAGCCGCGTCTCAGAGCACATGCATAGCTGCATGCTGAGTTGGGCTAATAGAGGAGCAGGTTTGGCTGCGTGCCTTAATTCCATTCATGATAGAAAAAAATGAAAAATAAATGAGACAACCACTCTGTCCAACTCTTAAACCATTATGAAAGCAGTAACCTCATCAGAAAGCTTTTCATCTCCATTTATAATTATATATTAAATTATATAATTTTAATACCTACAACTTTACCCTTAGGCAACAGTGTCAGGGCAACAGCTACCAAGTCTGTGTTTTATAACTCAAGAGATCACAGGAGACTGAACCCTGAGGAATAACTTCATGTGTAGATAATTCATCATCAGCCACAGCTTCATTCCTCACCAATAGTCTCCTCCAGCCATGCACTTCTCATAGATGGGCCCATCCAGTTCTTTGGCGTCTGGAAAGATGGTCTCGTGGTGGATGATAATGGTCTTGATTATCTCATTGACATGGGCCTGGCAAGAGACCTGGTCCTGGCTGTCCGGCGTGGGCATGAGTGTGGGGCCGAAGCATATGGCCAGGTTGTACGGGTCCATCATGTTCTCGTCACTGTACTGGGACAGACTTGGAAAGAGGAGGAGGAAAGGGACGAAAAAAACAAAAAAGACAGGAAACAGTGTGACAAATCAATTAATAGGGATTATACCTTGTGAAGTGAAGTGACAGATTTACAGGTTGGTGTCTATAAGCTTACTGGTTGAGGAAGGCAAAAAGGTAGCGCATCACAATGAGCACTGATCTCGGAATGGTCAGCAGGATCTTGCGGATGTACAGCGCTCTCTCATACAGGTTTTCTATTCCTAGAGTGACAAATAAAGGTCAGGGAAAAATATTATTAAACGAATCGTGTTTCTTTGTTTCAGGAGTTAGAATCAGTTTGACCAAATTGCACTACCTTGCATCGCTGCATATTTAAAACATTTATCTGATAGCCTCCACACTTTGATTTTTACCACACCAAGAGCCAAGCTATAAACATCAGAGCGGAGGAGAATATTGAAGCTGAGCCTATTACTTACCAAAATTAGTGTAGGTTTCTGGGGTCTATCAACGATTTACTAATTCAGTAACATGTAAAGTATGTGTAGAGAACACAGGAAAATGTATTCCTGATGTTGTGACCTTCAACGTCAGCCGGTCTTTCCTCTGCTGACACCACAGAGGAAGTGTGTGAGGGGAAGGAAGTTGGCAATCGTGGTTTTTCCTGCTCTAAATGAAAACAGCACCTCTCTTTAACCGTTCTGTCCACATCCTCCTGTCCTGAAAACAATAACTAGGAACGAGGAACTATTTCTCAAAAACTTTACTTATGACTTTACATAGGTAAATGGGTATTTTGCTTCATCAATAAACTAGGACATGCCTCCCTTTAGGTATAATATTTTTTGATTTGTTCCACTGTGGTACTTGAAGCAGCCCATTTTTATTTGGTTGAGCTGGGGCTGTGCTAGCTGCTAAAAATAGCTCTGTGACCCTCCAGCCACTCCGTGCCATCTGGGATTTAAGCTTCTGGGATACTTGTGATGCATTTAATCTTTCATGAACACCTAACTAGAATTCTGCAGGTCTCCTGAGCACTTCAGAAACTACTATTTAAAGATCTACTCCAGTACACACTTATAACATCAGTACAAACACATGTGTACACAGAGTACACCGGAGCAAAAAATCCCCCTGCAAATTACAAAATCGAGGATAGCAGGGGATGCAGCGTACTGCTGTGGTGAACAAAACGCTGTTAGATGGAAATGTGATCCTGAAGCAGGTCTGAGCTGCTCCATATGGAATAAGCAGAGAATTTTTAATATGAAGCCGGCTGGGCGTAGAGCCCACACTGCAATCACTGGCATGTTGAGCTGGGGAATGTAAACAGGGAATCCCCATCACTCGGTCTGCACAAATGCGTAAAAGTACACCAGGGAAGCACACACAGCCACACTGTGTATACTCACAAGTACACAGAAAGCCTCCATGAACACATTTCACACAAAGGGAAACATGCCGCACATACAGGGTATTACAGCACACCTGCATGGGACTCCATGTCTGTTTCATTGTTATTTTAACAAATCCCAAAAGCCCCTCATGTAATGTCTTTAAGGATCAGAAAAAGACATACAAAGAGCTGCCTGATCTGTGAAATGACTCACCGTAAAATGAAAATGCGACTATTATTTGTGAACTATACATTCAGCCCTGGATTCAACTGTTTAGGACATTTACATGTCTTATGTTTATAACACATTTAACATTCCACGATGATAATGTAAGCATGGCCACCTACGACACACGTACTTCTCCTTCTCAGTATTTAAACAACATGAAGTAAACACAATATCAAAATGTCAAAGAGAAATCGGAGACATTCTACCAACGAAATTCTACAGACAGTATTTCTATGCATAATTTTATACACAGTCTATTATTTTTTTTCCCCCTATTCTTTTTGATTGAACCTCGACAACTTTTTTCATAATGACTATTTGTGGTAGTGCACATAAATGAGGATCCACAGTACCTCTTAGTAAGGTTAGTGTGACTCATGAATGGAAAAAAAATGTAGAAGATTTTAACAAGGAAACATGTTGTTATGTCATAACACTCCACACTGATTGTAACTGTAGAAATGTGCATGTTCTTACTGATGCAAGAGAGCAGGTCATTGAATCTCTCTTTGGGAAAAAGAGGGTTCTCCAGACCCCGAAAGTAAAGTTTGAGAACGCCAGCCACAGAGTTGATGTCATGATTATTCTCATCATCTGTCAGAGGGTCATTTCCTAAGACACAGACAAGCCAGTAGGTCACCCCAACATCATCAACAAGTTTAAACAATTTAATGGAAAAATATTGCCATAAATCAGAATGATGTTTTATTGAGCTAAGATTTTAGCAGATGTCACTTACCTCTTTCAAATGAGTTCTTGATGTCATTGACTTCCAGCTGCGATCCAGATACACGAAATATTCCTTGATGTTGGAGGCCTGCACAGACAAAGACAAATGGTTTTACAGAAGGAGAAACAGGAGCCAGGGGAAGAATGTAGACACACACACACTCACGCTCACTCATTGAAAAAAAAAAATCCTTCACTCAGCAAATAAAGCCTACTTTAGTTTGGACCTAAAAAGCCTGTTCGTTAAGCCCCTTCACTTTTCTAATTAGAGATAATTAATGAGTTGGAGAGAGACTGCAATCAAGCTTTACTAAAGTGTATTCCAGCTGGTATCAGGACTTAATAATAGGAGAGGTCAGGGGTCAGAACAAAGCATAATTAGACTGCGTTTTGTCTTCTTTTACCCTTCTCTCTGTACGCCATCAGTCGGCTGCTTGATAAGATGCAGTGGACGACCCTGAGGAACCATGAAAACCCGCTACCATCTCATCTTTAATGCTTCAACATTAACATGCAACCGTGAGTGTCCTTTAACACACTGGTATAAAACCGCATCATTTGTGCCATGATAAGGCCGCTGCACAGCTGTAAACAAGATGAAATCTTCATTTTCCCATGACTGCCACCGAAGTGGAACAAACTGAAACCCCAGTATGAAAGAAAAAAAGTACACACCCAAACAATTAGCGTCTGTAAATTGCTGAGGTTTGACTTTTCACCAAGAATAAAAGCAGGTTGCAGCCGGTTTAATGACTCAAAGAAAAATACAGATATCAGTTCATAATTGTTTGCCTTAAGCAGTTAAATGCCTAAATGTAGTATAACAACCGACTCACCATACAGATTTATGCAGCGGATACAGCTTTCAACCACACGGGGTATAGCCTGTCCAGAGTCCTTTAAAGACAAGAAAAAATGTTAGATAATATATAATTTACACCTATTTTTATCCGTTGTACATGCACAAGAACTAAAGAGCCCGACCAATACTAGATCTCTTAAAAAAAGAAAAAAATACAACTAAGAATAATCAGTTTTTAAAAGAATTTCACATAAAATACAGTCTGTACAATGAACAGTTGAACAATAAACTTTACAATTATTATACCAATAAATGTAAAATTATAGCACATTTGATCAGAAACTGTAATTGTGATCCTTTGGATATCTGAAAACCTACAGGTCGATGCCTATATTGATTTGCTGATATCCTATTGGTCGGGCTCCACCAGGAACTGGTTCACGAGAAGTTGAGCAGTAAATAAACATGCATACCACTGTAGGAGAAGGTGGTAGGTTTGGATAGAAAGTGACGGTTAGTACGTAGGGATCCTACTGAGACAGACTGAGTTGTCTTCACCAGCTCTATAGAACCATCACTTACTAGCTACAAGCATGTACCTGCTGTTCCTGTATATTTCAATGGGCCTCTAAGTGATATTTAATATATTTCTTATCTCGTTAGTGATCGGTTCTGATGAGAACTTATCTAAAGAGCCACATGTTCGATGTGGAGTTCAGGACAGAAGTGGTGAGTTGAGAAGAGCAGCACTATCTCCTTCAAAGAAAACACATCCCTCTCACGCACTTGGACATGGACTGCACTCTGGTTCTGCTTCTGTGCCAGCTGCTCCTGTGGCTCAGCGCTGAACAGGGACTCGGTACAGTACATGCTTTTAATGATACAGTGGATCTGTTTACAGCCCTCTGGGGGTAGGCTCACCATCCAAAACACAGCGACCATGCCAAAATCGGCTATCTATCATCGGAGCTGAGCCCTTGAGGGTTGAGGCACAGGTCTGCTGCAGCAGGATTGTGTAATGGTTCATGCTGGGAATTTCCAAAGACAGTTTAAACTGAAGAATAAATTCGCCGCAATATCTTGTTTTAAAGAATATTGACTTTGGGAAATAAGACATCAATTCAGTCTGTCTGAGTCGGTTGATGATTACAAGACATTATCACAAGCGGCAAGAAGTGAAAACGCTGTTAAGGCAGAAGAGATAAAAGGAAATGAGCGCAGGCAAGCAGTATGGGCCCCCCAAGACGCGTCAAGGTGTCTACCTGATGTCGAGCGTGCGAGTTCCGTCGTCCACGGCTACAGAGAAATGTCGCAAGAGCCACAGATGGAGATGGAGAGAGAGGGAGAGATAGAGAGACAGAGAGAGACACACAGAAAGAGAGAGAGAAGCAAGACCCAGATTAGGACCAGTGCAGCTGCCCACCAAAGCTTTTACTAAGAGTGCACCCTCATTCCGCTCTGTGCTGCTGGCATCACACCCAAAAGAAAACAGTGGGAACTGGGACAGGACGAGGTAGGAGCCGGACACGGTCACTGGCAGGAGGCAGAGAAAAGGCCGGGACGCCGGAGGTGGCGCACCTTATCAGTCTGGCATCTGCTCACTGACCGTCTTTCATCCTGCTGTTTTCACTGGCCTCTGCTCTCACTCTAGAGGAGGAGGAGCGGCTCAGTGATGCCAGGTCAGCAGTGAGTCAGGAGAGCTGACTGAGACAAACATTCATCCCACCGACTGCCTTTCCTCTCCTCCCGCAGTCTTCCAGTTCTATCCGTGCCATCCCTACATCTCAGACACAGAGTGCCCGACCTCACTGACTCATGAGGAAGGTTTCCAGAATCCATTTTTAGCACAAATATGCTGTTGGTTTTTTTTTTGATAGTTAAAAGATGAACTAAAGCTAAAAGGCTTTGGGGGGAACCCACCAAAATGACCAGAAAGCCAGAGCAAGACAGGAAATAAGAGAGAAGGCGGAGCGATGCCAAGCGGGCAGACTGGTAATTGGTACCTTGATAAATGACTCCAAATTGCCATTAAATAACCTAACATTAAAAACAGAGCGGGGTCTAGCCCGCCGGGTGCCAGTGTGGGTTTTGAGCGGACCATTGGGATGTCTAGAATACAAAGAATGTATTAGAAAAAGTAAACAAAGTTTTCCTTTCAGATTGGTTCATCTCTGCGAGGCTATTTGCTAATAACTTTCATGTCCTTCAAGAACTTGAAGCCGCAAAAACCCTCCGGAGTTTTTTTTTTTGAGCCATAGCTCAGACCCATGAATAACTATTTACTTTAAGATCCTGTATCGTCTTTCTCTACATGATATCACAGGCCAGTGAGACTTCAGACCCGCTGAGGTTATTGTATATGTCTGCATCTGCATTATAACAGGCCCTGCGGGGGACTGCCTCTCTTAGTGTGAATGTGTGTGCGCGACTTCATGCAATTTGGATTTTTTTGTGATAAATAGGACTGAGATAAAGAGTGCAGCAGGACTTTAGCCCTTTCTGCTGTTGCTGCTGCCGCTCAACCACAGTAACAGAACTATTCTGCTGGAACAAGAATGGAAATGAAATATCTGTTCATGCTCGCACAGAGATTTGAATATTTGTAACGGGAATAGAACTTTGTTTGAGTGCAGGTGTCCTACTAATGTAAAAGTGCTATTACTTTACTGGTATTTCAGTAAAAAAACAATGTTGAAAAGAAATTTAATGTGCACAGAAGAATCATTTTGATTCAAAAGCAAGGACATTAACCTGTCCCATGTGATTCTAAAAGAATAAACTGGAAATTAAATCTAGATTGTTTTGATTTGATTGTTTAATAAAACAGATAAACATTATGAAAATAATTAACTAGTATGATTCAGTAATGGGAGTTAATTTGTCACTTTTCACTCTATTTTCATATATCCAAAAGTCTGAATAATTGTTTAACTGACCCACCTGTTGTTATTCACCCCTCTTTGGCCATTTTGAAACATTGAAACTTTTTATGCTCTATGGTCAGTTTCTCAGGTTAAATATGCTCTTATATGATAATTTTCTCTAAAAGTTCTGATAAACAGCACTGTTAGGACTGGGAACTACAGTAACACAGCCATATGATGCTATGCTAAGCTTGAAACAACACAGAGGCCAGCACATCTGCTCAGTGCTTTCCCTCCCCTGAGTCTGATTCTGGACTCCTCCGCTCTGAAGGTCACAGGAGATTGCATACAAGATTTTTTGTGAAACTAAGCGCTTCTTGCGTTGATGAGCTGCAGCACGTTACAAAAGTTTTGTTCGTCGTTGAAAAGAAAAAGCGGGAGTCAGATGTGTATCTTGAATGGTCCTGAGGTGTGTTTGTGCGAGTTTGTGCTGTACCTTGTGGTCATGTAGTCAGCTCTGTGGCCTGCGGGTGAAGAGGGAGAAGAGAAGAGATGTGAGGGGAAGTCAGATATGTGGACATGCCAGGACCTGTCTCTGAGGCCCCTGCGGTGCATTGTGCACACGCCTAGCGAAGCATTTGAAGGCTGCCATCTGTCCGCAAACCATTGGCCTCCAGAGCAGCACAAACAAAACTCATACACACGCGCGCACACCTTATATCTTGCACTTGAGACTTTTTACAGGCAACACTTTAACAAAACGTCTATTCCAGTACAAACAGAGTTGTCAACTGACACAGACACAACCAAACACAGGCACACTAATCATTATAGTAATAAGTCATGGTTCAAGTTTGGACAGGAAAAGGAGGATTAAGCACAAAATAGCTTCCAAATGATTTTGGAAGACAGGAGTAGTTTTGAATGTGTAGCCCTCTGTTCCCATGAACAGGATATGACCTGTCTGTGTGTCTGAGTAACTCAAACTGTACTTCAGCACATTGACGACAATATGATTAAGGAGCACGTGGGTGAAGTAGAGGCTTCCTTCTTCCTTGTTAGTACATGGTTCCATTAGTTATTAAACAGACAGTTTGGTGGACACCACCAGGACTAGAAGTTATTACCATGACTCACAGACACACTGTGTGGATGGTAGATTAGCTGAAACCTTGAGGATTTCCCGCCAATGCAAAACAAAAAGACGCTGTTGTAATGACGCCAGCCCTTTAATACAAAAGCCAGATAACCACCTCAGAGGTTTTAAAAGCAGACGAGGAGGCAAACGATTGGAAAAGTGTCGTTGAAAGGGCTGAAATTGCTTTGTGGGACTGCAGAATATAAAAAGCCAAAATTCAATAACCAATTTATTATTCATGTTGGCAGTTTTTAAACAGATTCGGTCGTGTACAACCTAATTCTGGCTGGATAAAGGCAGGTGGAAGTAAGTTTGACATTCAGTGGTAAGAACAAAGTTCAAGAACTCAACGCACTGTGAGAATAAGAGCAGTGGGAGTGAGTAAAACGTTTGTGACCGCACCTTCACCGAGTGTCCTCTTCAGCAAGTCATGTTTGGCCTGCAGTTTGGAGATGAGATTGCTGCCCTCCAGGAACTCCCGGAATTTCTGCGGAGAATTCAGAGTTATTACACCGCGACCCTGAGTGCCAGCTAGAGTGACTACTTTTAAGACCGCAACCTACGATAAGGCAGCCAAGGACAGAGCATGTCCACCTTCAGACAGGAATAGGATAGTGGCTAGTGGGGATTACAAAATGGAAATATTTTAGAAGAGAAATTCCCATCTGCCAGCTGATCAAAGATTTCTTAGGGGCTGCTAGGTGAATGAATTCTGAGTTTTGGGTCCAGAAAAATGTACAAATTCAGCATTTTTGTCCATAAAAGCTTTAAACCAATATTCTTTCTGTAGCATCTATTAGACAGGGTGCATCAAAGAGACTCTAAAAGACAGATTTCATTTTATTTTTGTACATTTTTTGTTTTTTTTAAAGTTTGACCTTTCCCCCCCCCTTCCTATTAATTCCTGTTTCTTCTCTCCAGCCACACATCTCCACTCACCATGAAGTAGAACTGCTCCGTCTCCTGCTGGTTGGCCCTCCTCTTGGCTATGCTGGGTTTGCTGAGGTACGTCTCTGACACAGTGGATTTGACCGACTCAGTGGATCTGCTGTGATGGAAACACTCGGATACGTCGTAGTCTTCAATGGTCACCATGTCCTGGATGGTGGTGAGGGTAGCCTCTGATGTCTTTTTGATCTGGGGACAGAAGGGATGTGGGGAAGCGATTAGGAAGGGTCAGAGAACTGCTCGTTTAAAAATTTGCGTCATCTCTTTGCTCACTCGATTGCAGCATATTCAATACATAAGGCTTGAATCATGACACTCCCTGAAAACCTCTCTCGTAATCCCACGATGCACCAAAAGATTCAAGTGGTTTCTGACAAGACATACATTCCAAAAAACACCATCCCTTGAACACGAGTCCCAGCCAAAGCAATCAATTTGCATGCACTCAGAGGCCAGGGGTCAACAGGAGCTCGTACATTCAGCCGCAGGCTTTTACGATTCATTTCCATAACCGCCTCTTCCCTGTCCGCAAAAGTGCTTCTCTCAGAGCTTATAAACGTCAGGACTTGGCCAAGCAAGCCTGCCTCACCACTTATTGAGAAAGATGTTCAGTGGGTGAGTGCTGCAAGCCATGACTGTGTCCAGGATGCTACGTGTGATCACATCGTAAGAGAGGATGTGGCACGTGAATGGGAGGGGAAGTGTGTTTCTAATAACTCAATAAAATTCATCAAGACATCGAAAGCTTATTAAAATTGATCCAAAAAAATAAACTTCTTGCAGCATACAAATGTGATGAAACAGATTGTCCTGGCGCCAATGAGAATAAAACGACCCCCCCATATATATATATATATATATATATAGAGAGAGAGAGAGAGATAGAGATATAGATATATAGAGATATATAGATATAGAGACAGAGAGAGAGAGGAAAAAAACTGACAAGGAGAAAGAGTCTAGAGACTGTAAAGTGCGAGCATGAATCACTGATGTGGAAAAGCTGCAGAGGGAAAGAGGCCCGGCTAAAGCAGAAAAGCCAACCACCGCCTCTCAGGCAAAATCAGCAAAACGCACCCCTGCATTCAACAGAGACACTGGGGGGGGCAGCTTGATTGTGTTGGCTTTAAAATGACGAGGGCATCACAGGTCAATGAGACCCTGACTGAGGCACAGCTGGAATCCCTCCTAATTATGTTTAATGACCAGGCAGACCCACCCCCCCTTCCAAAGGCATCACCATTTCTCTTGGATTAGGTTTGTTTTTTTAACTGTTTGACCTGTTAATCATTTGACCTTCAAAGGGGAAAAAAAAGGAAAAACACCTTTATAGCAAGGTGGACCTCATCTCTTTCATGTGTTGTGATGGATTACAGTGTTCGCACGCATGCCTCTGCACACAATGTAAATGTACTTACAGTGTCATCCATTCCATTGTGAAGCAAAAACACACTGCAGGTTTGAACAGGGCTAAGGGCAATGCACAATAGGAAATGGGGGTTTTCTGGGATCAAAAAACTTGTCATCAACAGTCAGTGGTTGTCAACTGGTGATCTAAGCAATGATTAAAAGAACCTGCTAGCTCTAACAGACAGAAAGGTAATGTAATAAAAGAGAGATTTAGGCAAATCAAACATCAATGACAGGTCCCTAAAATAGGCAACTACCTGTTGCATAAAGTCATTAGTTCCGCATTCTGGGTGCGTTAGGTCTCTCTCTCCCCGTGTCCCTGCGGCCTCATCCTGGGTGGCCTCGCGGAGGCGAGAGGCCCAGCTGTCATCAGGAAGACAGGACCCATGCATGCGAGAGATTTGCTTGCAGTGAAAAAAAAAAGAAGCCGTGTCGTCTATCCATTATTCAGCAGACGAATAGTTACCAGTGTTCACTGCTGGGCTTAATTACCACAGAGCTCTTAGAGAGAGACAGCCCCTGTGGCAGAAACACAAACCGGAAGAAGGTCCTCGGAACTGTGTTTAGTTTGGGTTTTTTTGTGTCTAATTCTGTGTCAAATGGCGAGCCATGTATCAGCTTGGTTCATGGCCAACCTTCTTAAGTCAAAATTAAGTTATCTACCATGTGCCACACTTTTGTTTAAATGTTCTTGTTCTTTTTCTCTGTGAGGCAGCTGTACAGCGTCACTGACAGTCATTTCATCTCCTGTAATCTTATCTCACTGTTGTCCCCAGCTTTCAACAGACCTTGCCGTAATTGTTTTGAAATGCCTCCCTGAGATTTATATGAGCAGAATGACCAGGTTTAGCTTGAAACATCATGAGAATAAGCGTAACGTGTGATTATATATCTGGTGAGGAGATGAAAGAGAACTGGGAAGTAACTGATCATCTTTGCTGGCTCTGGTGAAAATATAAAGGCTAATGAAATCTGAATGGTCAAACTATTAAATCTGAAAAAGAAATTAACTATGCTGACTGATTCTGTTGCATTTTCTGCAGTGGCTCACAAAAGAGGGTGATGTTATCCCCTGTAAGATCCATAGTCTTCCTCCCCACAACATACAGCAACCATCACTGAGGCAGAGTGAATTATTCAGCAATGTTTTCTTTCACTTTTCAAAGGACTCATAGGTTTGAGGAAACAGCTGCACTCCTGCCCTGCAGCTTTTCCTGGCCAGAAGAAGACAGACCCACATGTACATTCGACAGTCATGCTTGTAGGTCGCCACAGAGCTTTGAAAGTTCATTTTTCAAGGATGTATCTGGCACGCTGTGCCGGGGAAGAAGAGGCCATCTGGTGATCCTAACACAAGGCAGTGTCGCCCTCCGATTCTGACCCACCAGGACATCCGCTCAGAGAGGCAGACAAGGACAGGCCAGCCCGGATACACATCATTTGGCAAACAGTTCCAAACTTCATCTAAAAGCAGTAAATGCTCACACTTGAGAAGCTCGATAATATGTTGTATAATATGATAATCCATCTAAAATTTTCATGAAATCAACCCTGGTTTTTAATACACATTATGGTCTGCGCTTAGGCTCAGGATTTGTGAATTGCAAGTGGCAGAGACAAAACACAATGCATGCGTTTAATCCTGTTTTTTATTTTTCTCTCCTTGATATTCGAAACAGTAACAGGAGACACATGAGAAATTACTTGTCAAAAACGCACCTGTGAGCAGCATAAAATCAGATCACAGACAAAATAATGTCATGAAATGATAATTGTCGATTGACCTCGTTATTAAAACAATATAAGATTGCTCTGCTGCAAATGGACAAATTGGTTGCTTTTCTGTCTCATATCTGACAAAGTAGCTACTCAAATGGTGCTAACACTCATTCTCTGGGAATATACAGCAC
The DNA here is from genome assembly GCA_036785175.1 of Eupleurogrammus muticus. Taxonomy (NCBI): domain Eukaryota; kingdom Metazoa; phylum Chordata; class Actinopteri; order Scombriformes; family Trichiuridae; genus Eupleurogrammus; species Eupleurogrammus muticus. The sequence continues at coordinate 13,065,064 of JAYKQN010000010.1, read as the reverse complement.
TTGATGTTACCATCAATAACTGTTGCTGTCATCAGATCAATCAGGACCAAACTCTCACGAATTTTAAACAACTTAAAAAAAACAATCATCAAAAATGTTGCTGATTTTTTTCCCCCAAAAATTCAGCTATATTTGTCAGCTTTGTTCTTCCTGTCGCTCTAGTTTCCAGTCAGTTCCACGTCAGCGCCAAATATATAAGATGGACAAAGAAGCTCAACAAAGAAGCTTAAGCTACATGGATGGACAAGAAGTTAAGTGACATGGTCTTGTGTTTCCGTCTTTGTGGTAGGATATGAGAAAGTGAACGGATGTGGGACAAATAGATAAACAGAATAAAGACAGCGAGAGCTTATAGAGAGGAAGCAGGTGAGACATGATGCACAAGCCAGTTTGATGGAAGTGATTGCACTGTATGAAACCACGGCACCCGTTAGCCTTTGTTTAAAAACATAATAAAAAAGTTGAATTACTAAAGCATACTGCAGACAGGTTGAAACATTGCACCCCCACTGTCAAAAGAGAAGAGCGCAGATAGGTGCGTGCAAAGAAAAGGAGGACTGTGAATACGAGAATAGTGGGAACAATCTCACAGAGAGGGTTTGATGGCTACCCGCAGAGCATTCGATTTTTGTATGCATGCAACATGCAACAAAAACTAGTTGATTCTCCAGAGATCATCAGCAACTTTTCTTTTTTCACCTCGGACAAGTTAAGTTTTCCTTTAAAGCTTTAATATTATACATTGCACACACCAACAAATGGCAGTATAGCCAAACCTGAGTGGAACAGAACAGCACTTTTATCATGTTTGACTCATCTTATTCCATATTCACCTCTTCATTTTCAATCTTCAGAGTAGCCAGGCGAGACTGTAGCTGCTGAAACCTCAGTATGAGCTCCCCATTCACTGGTGGCTGCACTGAGATCTGACACACCTGGGGGAAAGAGGGAATACATCAGCAACGATCAGCAACCTGAAATTACAAGGAGGCCACATAACCTCAGGTTTATATAGGACACGGGAGTCCAAATTTTTCAATTGCAGAGCAAACCACAGTAATTTCCACCAACTGAATGCAGACACCCTCACAACAACAGTTAGTAAACAGACATGATATCAGTGTTGGTGTTGCCAGCCAGACAGTAAAACTCTTATGACATAGTGAGCTACATGACTGCAGGGCAAGAATTAACACATGATTGCGGTGGCTCATAAAATCTGAACTGGCAGCTCAGACGCAGTAAAACGCTCCACTGAAGATCAGACCTCATTAGGTCCGAGACTTTTTCCAATTAACTCCAGGTATTGATATAAAACAAATAAATTAACAATTAATCGTAGACGCATTGAAACTGTGTGCATTGTAATTGATCATGGTTTAATTAAAAGTAGGTTTACCCATCATATACACACACACACACACACACACATATAGACATACACATATATACAAACATGCATGTTTTGTAACTATGTGTGAACACATAATTATCAGGTATAATCACACCTTCTATTGTTAACCGAACTGTACCTCGTCTCCCATGTGAGGCTGGAACTCGAACTTGGCCGGTGGGCAGAAGGCTGTCGGGTACATTTCCATGAACCTCTGCCGATCGCTGCGGGGATCCAGACTGTCCACAGCATTCTCGATAATGTCAAGACCCTCGTGGCGTGACGTCTCGAGGTTGTATTCTGCTGACAGGTAGGTCCGCAAAGCCCGATTCAGACTGGCATGGTACCCCAAATCACAACACTGGAAGCAAAGAAAAGCATCAATAATTTCATGATTAGTTCAAAACCAGACATGAAGAGTCAATTCAAACGCTTTAATATGTGGTGTATACTCTCTACTAAACTGGTTATCCATTCACCCCAGCACTTTTTAGGCCTTTGTGTTATACAACCCTGTTACCTCCTGGATTCTAAAGCTGATTTTTGATAACTATGACCTTTGCCAAGGTCTTCTGGAAAGACACATAAGCCCCAGGTCCAGACAAATACAGACACACACTCACGAAGTTTACACACCGGAAAAACGACAGGGCGTGAATGATAGGCAAACACGACACCACTACTGTAGCAGCCCTGTTGTACACTTTGTTTCTGACTATAAAAAGTCTCCTTCATCAATAAACAAATGTGTGTGAGCCTGCAAATACAGCTCACACCGAGCACATTGTACACAATCTCACACTCTTAGACACACAGTCACACACACCCCCGGTGAGATGTGAAGGCTTGTGAGCAAAGTGGGGAGAGGGGTAATTTCAGCACACAGCATGCTGCTGAATAGAGGTTGCGTTTATCTTCCTCTTTACTTTTGTCTGGAATCTAAAACCCTAAACGCTCAGTAAAACACAGCCCTCTCCTGTTTGCTTAGGAACACCACAGGAAATGGGCCAGTATGTTTATTTGTCTAACAAAATAATAACAACCCAGGTGAGCCATACTATAAATAAGTCATGTTTATCTTTAAGGTAGCAGAAGGTCAAACAAAGCAATCTGCTGCCAGGGCAGAGCAAAGAGACCTGAGTGCTGTAGTAAATGGAGTGATGTCCCACAGCTGTAAATGACTTAAAAAAAAAAAAGAGGTCAGGGCCAATCTTAGACTCCACTCGGCCTCGAGACTGTCTGAGAGATGTGGAAAATATTCAAAACTGTGACAAACTGGTTTGAAAAAACACAGTAAAACTGAATATAACGCGTGGGATTTCAATAATGACATGGTGAGAAGGGAAAAGGGGAAAGAATAGTTTTTCATCACAAAATGTAATAAGCTGCTTTAATTCTGTCCTACACTATAATTTCCATCCCACAGTCTGGTGTCCTAAAATGTATTTTATATTAGGCCTGGCTGCAGAAGTCATCAGTCTCTCCTCTGATTATGAATTCCAATCTCTTCTCAAGGTTCGTGAAGGTGGGTCCTCCTACTGCATGAGAAGAACATCTTCTCATGTTAACCTGATGCGAAGTGTATTGGCACTTTATGGAAGCACTTTTTCAGGTCTCACAGACAAATGAGCTTGTGGTGAGAATGAAGTGGTTTTTAGAACAGTATCTGGTTATATACTTACATCGATCAAGTCAGACAGGTCGTGGATGTAGTATTTGAAAACGGAAGAGTTCGACGCTTCCAGTGTCAGGAGATACTCGTTCCGTGCTTTGATCGACTTCATCTTGTTCTCAGAATACTTGGCTTGACGCTGATGAGAGGAATTACAGGCAGGAATGAGAAACAGACGAGCAAGAGAGGGAGGAATGCGATGAGTCTGGAACTGCCTTTTTTGACAAGTGACTGCTTTTATGTCTCTGCACGCACCGCGCATCACAGAGCTGAGACTGGATCACTGGCAAAAACAACAGCTTCAGTAAACAATCGAACAACAAAATAAGTTAAAAATAGCCACGCGCACACATAAAAAATAAGGAAATAGAAAAAAACCTGAAAACTAAAAACAGTCCGTCTCCTTCACTTCACAACTAAAATACCTCTGAGCCAACCGTTTTCATCCTACACTTCCTCTCAAGCAGACAAACAGGCGGCTGTTAGTTAGTCACCAACCACTGACCGACGGGCTCCAACTCACGCACTTCCCAAATCATCCATATTTCAACAAATGCATTGCAGGAAGAGTGGTGTAAAAAAAAATCTTTTCCCTGGACATTTAATAATCTGAAAGAGTTTAAACAGAGACCTTAAGCTGTAAAAGACTTTTTGGATATGAGTGACATCAGGTAGTTCACTTTGCTTTAGAAGAGCTGTTTTGTTCAGCCTGTTTTGTGTAAGTACTCTGGGATGTTATTTTTTATGTTGCCAAAGTAGATTTTTTTTTAATTCATCCTGATCCGATGTTTTGTTGTATTAAAAGTACTAGAAGCTGCCTGATGTCTAATGGAAAAAGTGGATGGTGCCACTACTAACTGCTGCTGACTCCCTTTTAGCTTGAACGAAATTGCCACAAATTGGACTGAAACGGTTTAGGACTGTGAACTCCCGGCGTTTTACCTTCTCTTTCATCTTCTCAATCTTCTTCACAGAATTGCGCTTCTGGTATTTGTCCTCCATTCGGATGCTGAAGACTGGATCTCCCCGGCCGATCTGCTTCTCCTCCTGCTTCTCTGCCTCCTTCAGCTTGCTCTCCGCACTGATGCTCTCTGAGTGGTACATGTGGTAGGTCTTCATCACCTGAAAACACAGAAAAATGACTATGAGGTGGAGAGTACAAATAATTCCAAACTGTAGGGTTAGTCTGTAATTAGATTGTTTGAGACTGAAGAAAATTAACACCCTTTGAAAAAGGTCTAAGTTAAAAAAAAAAGGAAGTCTCAGGTCAGTTTTCTGAGAGGTCAAGGGTTAAACTAATCCATCTTCATAGTAAAGACTGACCTTTTGTTCCCTTAACTATGGCTGCCATCCTTTGAAATGCTTATTCACCACAAATCAATTCAACTCATCTCCCATCAGGCGGTTCATCTCTCCCTAAACCACAAACCAAAGACAGATCCTCTCCAGCCTCTTTAAAAGGGGCACTCACACGACCACAGCAGCCACAAATAACTGCCGCCAAATGTAACATGCTGCCTTCACTGCATCATGTTGGGATTAACCGCTTTAAAGTCATTTCAAGTAAATAACTTCTGAGTTTTGTTTTTATTTATTTATTTTTAAAGGTGTTGTTTTATTTTTTTATATAGCCAATAAAGATTTCTGGATGCTTAAAATAAATGTTCAAAATATCAAAGTGAATAATTCCTTGTGCAAGCTAGAATGAAAAGAAAGATAAACCATGTGTCATCACTGCAGCTATTCGGTACAAGAGAAAAGAAATTCATTTGATAGTGAACTCCTGATTAGAGATACTCCCTACTGTTTGAATCATCATCATCACCAAAGGGTTGAAATGTGTGCCTTACACGTACATACATACGGGTACTTGTGAATCTATTCGGCAAACAATAACTTCTCCAATAGCAGCGAGTCTAGAGGCACAATAAAAGTCTTTTTAAACTTTGCTTGAAGTGCATGTCATCAGGAGAATGGAGGACATCTGGGGGCTCTTAAGACAGTGCTGATGAAAAACTGGCTGCAGGAGAAATACTTATCTGTGATGCAAACATTAACATAGGCAAGAGAACTCACTGACCCTCATAGAAGCATAATAATTAACATTAGTAGGCTGCAGGGTTTTCTTAATTACAGATACAGCTCCAAAGAAAACTTGAGCCAATGCTCCTCCATCCAATTTTTGTCTTTCCATAAAATCAACCCAGCATGAGATTTGTTGCTTTTTTGCATTGAATGACAAATAAAGGATATTGTGTAAATCTCCTTTCAAAAGTGAGATTTTATCAAGCTTTGCTGATGTAAAATCTCTCTTCTGTCGGGCTTGATGAGTTTGGGTTCATGGCATTTGGCCAAATGTTGTAAACAGAGAACAAGGGCATTCAATAAATTTAAGCAGCCAGGAAAAGGCAGCAATACAGAGCAACAGTGGTTTAACCTGGAATGAACCAACTCCAGCAAATTACACCTCCACAACCTGCGTATGCAACACACTTGTCTGCACAAAACCTCAAGTCCAGCACAAATAAAGACTCACCCATCTCAAGATCTAAACAGTTTTCTCCCAAACTGAGTTATTTCTGTATGAACGGAACAACAGAGCAAAGCCTGATTCGTCTGGAGCCCTTTTGCCTTTGGTGAGGTTTGGCTTAACTGGAACCAGTTTAGAGATGGGTGACTGACTTTGGGCCATGTACTCCTCACTTACTGGTCTGGAGTCCGCCACTGCTGTGTTTACTTTGCTGCTTCTTTTAGAGAGGGACATATTTAGAGACAGACAAGACCTGTTATTTCATTGGCGGTGGCCGACATCAGGACTGTGGCTGTCTGATGCAATAGCTACCAGTGTGTGTGTGTGTGTGTGTGTGTGTGTGTGTGTGTGTGTGTGTGTGCGCGCACGCACGTGTCCTCCCACATGGGCTAAACCAGGTCAAGTCTGGAGTGCGGACTGTGGTGAGAGTGACACACATTGAGTTTGGAGTAACACTTTGTTGTGTTTGGAACACATGAACTCCTCTGTACTCCTCTATAGCGAGTCTGTGCAGATTATTAAGTGAACTGAACGGCCCTTCACAACAACTGCCGTGGCCCATAACTCCTTTGCAAATCCCAAGTTACCATGACGATCAATGCTGTGATCATAACAGGATACACCATTTTAATTTCCATTTACTATACGAGTTTTGCTCATACGAACAATGCCATTGATTGTTAGTGAAGAGACATGATTGACTGACACACACACACACACACACACACAATAAATTTATGATTTTGGAGGCAGAATAAACCACTAGCAGTCATATGTAAACATAAAGGGATAAAAGTTATATATACAAAAAGCATTAAATAAAGCCTAGATTCATCCAGGCAATCTAAGAGTGTGCAAAACAACATGTGTGAGGCATTAAACTAAGCCAGTAGGCCACCAGGGCTGATTGTGGTAATTAAGGTAGTGGAATTAGCTATTGATTGATGATTTAAGTACCTTTCTCTAAACGGGTCAGAGCAACATGCAGACATGCAGCACATGCGTCAGACAGAGGATATGAAACGGGTTTTAAAGGAACTACAGGACAGATGTGCAGCTTGTTTGATGCAGTTTTTTGATGGTCTGGTGAAATTCTACTCACACAAACAGAAATTTAAACCTCTAGGTTCAAAGGCCTGAAGCCTGTGCTACAGTCACCATTTCACTATGTTTTTTCAAAACATGTACCATGCGTGTGTCTCCGTGAACTAGTGATCTATGGTGTAGCGTATATACCATGTAATTGGAATGTCTGCAATCCGACTGCGGCGGGGAACCTTTGATGCGTGTCATCTCTCTTGCTCTCTACCCACTCATTCTTTCTGTCTCTGCTGTCAACTATTAAAGTAATGATGCCGAAAACACAAACAACAATAGATACGGCAAGCTTGTTACGTTTTAGCTGCAAACACCTGGTGCGGCTTTGCATGAATTTGTTTGAAGAGCGAAAAAAATGCCACCGATAAAATATAAAGACTTGTATAAACTGTGATACTGAATTTTACTACAGCAAGTTCATTAAGGTATAAGGATTGTATTTTCATGCCAACAGTTGGGCCAATCCTCTTTGCGGTAGTCTATTTGTTTGCATGCATCATATAGGATATCTAATCTCTGAACTACATGTTAAAGACAGGCTGTAGTGCTATAAACCTGTCTCAACCACAGCCAAGACCAATGTACTTAAGTGTATTGCTACTAATAAAAACAAAACAAGTGGATCACTACTTACTGTGTATAGCTCATTTAGGACCTTCATTAAGTCTTCCTGAAGCTGAAAGGCTATCTCCTTGCTCTGAAAAAGAAACACAAATGGAAAACCAATTAGTCCCATGTTGAAAAATTGCATCTTGACAGAGTGATACACATGAAAAAAGGTTTTCTAGTCAATGTTATCATAACTCCCCTCCTTCAAAGAATTTGACACCATTGATGGACCTACAAAAACATAGGTCAGTGCATGTTTTGTGATGTATATCCAGTGAAACATATTATTAGGGGTAGAATAGTTGGGTGGAGATTAACATTTAGCTCTATACAGAACAATAAGAAAGTACGAATGTTGTTAACTGTTTTTGCATAAACCAAGAGAATCATGAACAATTAATACGGGAACATGGAATTAAAACTGGAAAAAGTCTACTTATCAAATTTAATAAAGAGTTTTTTGTATAGTAGATTTTGTGTAATACAGTGATGTGTATTTTGTGGGTTTAGGTCTTGTAATAGTGAGCAGCACCCAGATATTAACCTGTGACCATGGTGTCGAATGAACAGCAGACACACATAAAACAGAAGAGTGCATTTATCACATGTGTCACATGCAGGGTTTCTGTGTGAAACCGGTACTGGTGTCACGACAGATTTTCGCTCAAGTCGTCAAACGGCAGCTCGAGTTTCACTTTCCACATGCTCAACACATTATCTGGCCTCTACACTTGTATGTGAGGGACTTTTCCCCCAAAATATGTTAACTCAATCAGCCGTGCCACAAGACTGACTCTGTAATACTATCATACACACACGCCCACTTTAATGCATCTCATGGTGTGGGATAGAGTTGAACCCAGATCCAGTGATGTTTTTCTGTGGAGCTTTTTATTATTAATTTAACTTCAGAGGACCCATTTTTCCTGTACACTGACTTGTATACTATATCAAATGGTAATGAGATTATGAGTCATGGCAAAGAATTTTTGATCTCTCCATTACAGCTGATACCACACGCCTGTACCTGGATGTTGTTACAGCCTTGGCCCGCACTCCAGGTCTTTCTCTAACCTAATTATCCTCAGACAAATCACATTCTGGGAGCCGCTCCTGACGTGAGGCTGTAACATTCTGGGAGGACATCGAACCATCTCGTATAGTGGGATAGACTAGTGATTTGAGTCTGATCAAGAAATAGACAGAACCACCATTCAACTTACATCTACTTCTGCAATCAATCATAGGTGAGCTGAGGCAAATCCCTCTACATCAGAAAGATCCCAAACCTATACACTCTAAGTGTGCATGTGTGCGTGTTCCCACCAGGCATTAACATGAGTCTCTGATTCTGTCTCAAGTGACCACCAGCATTATTTTAGCCCCACTGCATTGGCTGCCAATGAGGTTCAGGATTGATTTTAAGATTCTTTTAATCACTTATAAAGCACTTCATTTCCCCCTGCCTGCCTACATTTCAGAGTTACTAAACCTATACACTCCAAAGCTGCCTCTAGGATCAGCATGTCAAAACCTGTTGGCTTTTACACATACAAAACTGACCTTGTAGGTCTGCACCTATATCTATATCAATATCTCTAGATATTTATTTTTACATTTTGTTTTTTCAATCTCTCTTGACAGCAGCAGCTTCAGCAACAGCAAGCAGAAAAAAATCATGGCAAAAAGGAGAGACAGGCACGTAATGTTCAGAAAGTATAGACTTTTCAAATGATTTGTCAAATTCTTAGTAAATCTTAAATGCTTTCACACAGGTAATTTCTTTGAGATCGTTGTATAGGTGTTATTGATGCTGTATAAAGGCAAAGAAGGCTTGATGAAGTACTAAAGGAACACATACATCTGCACACCGTGCAGAAATTTAATACAAATAATTAAATCTCTTTATTTCCAATTTGAATATCAAAGTAATGATAGTATATTGAAGTTTTCATTATTTAATAGCGCTGTTTTTGTTAGACACTTTGCAACATTGGTTAAATAAGGTGCTATATAAATAAAGATTTACTTGCTTACCTGAGCTCACTTCCCTGCTCTAAGAAGCAAATATAAATATCTAACATCATTTCTTTCTGCAATTCAGGATTAAGTTTGTATTGTATTTCCACTAAGTAAATGTAAGTGCTGTTGTTGCCATCTCTCCATATATGCTTGTGTTTGTGCAGAGGGGCCAATTTCTGCCTGAGAGCAAAACGGGAGACAAATTCAACACAAATTGCACATTTCAACTCCTTGAGAGTCTTTACTGTTTTGTGCTGTAACTTCTGGTCAAGCAATTAGCGGAGCAGATGAGAATTAAGACAAGACTATTGTAATTTGTTTCTCGCCATATACCCTCTTATCAAACACAGCTGCAATTGGAGGGAACACAGAGGTAGCAAGGGTTAGTTGAGTAGGTGTTGTTCACTGTAGCATGGCTAAAAGCATGTGTTCACATGTGGCCCTGACCACTTCCGAATATGGTTTGATTGAGCCGATTTTAATCCATCCTCAATGCATCTTGAATGTGTAAACGCCTGGTATTAGAGCTGTCCACTCAGGACAGATGCTACTAACCAGGTGTTCACAGGGCCATACAGTCAACTACCCAAATCCACACAAAAATCCTCTGAAATGTAAACATAGTTTCCTGCAACCTTTGGTGCACATATTCTCACGCTTGTTAATAACATGCTGGTCACATGTGAAGCTGCAGGATGTCCAGACATGCGAATAGACGGCAAAGAGGATTAAGCTCTATGTTATTGGCTGTCAGGAAAGAGTCGTGCTGACCTGGAGGATGGCAACATCTCTCTAGCCGCCACCTGCTCCGCAAGTTCTCTGATTTGTAGCTCGTACCTAATCAGAGGGCGAACAGCCTGGATAACCAGAGCTTTTAAGGGGGCCGGCTTGGAAAGAGCTAACCACAGGAATGTTTATGAATTAAGGTTATATCAGGGTTCCGCAAGTCTTAAATTTAGGTTTTATTATAGGGTGGTCTGCCATTTCTAGTAGATCTGTAATTATTTCTTGCAAAAGATGACAGTACTGTATTTCAGATAGAGTGCCTTTTAATTGTAAATCCTTCCATATGATATGATGGAGATACAGGCTTTCTCCTGTTGAAAATTGCTTAGCAACCGCTCCTTTGGAGGACAGAACCTTTGAGTTTCTGTCAGATCTAACACTCGTCAGCTCTTCTCCATTGAGAAGTCTGGCTGGGAAGTGATCCAGAGCTCAATGAAAAGCCTTCTAAGAGATCACATGAGCTGGGGAGTGTGTGTGCACGTGTGTGTGTGTGTGTGTGTGTGTGTTAAACACAGGGATGAAAGCGAAAGAGCATTACATTCAAGACATGTTTAAAGTTTCCTCACCAGAAAAGCTGCAACTGACAAAATAGTGTTTAAGAATTCTTTTTTTAATATAACTTTCATTCAGTCGTCAAACACACACACACACACACACACACACACACACACACACACACACACACACACACACACACACACACACACACACACACACACACACACACACACACACACACACACACACACACACACACACACACACACACACACACACACACACACACACACACACACACACACACACTGTACACTTCACATTACAAGCAATGAAGGCTGCTTACTAAATTATGCTGTGTTGTTTAACGGCTGTTGCTGATTTAATGTGGACAATTCAGCCCCCTTTCATTTTAAAAGAATTTCAGTTGGGGGTTTCCAATTGGATGCAATTCATTAAAAAAGAGCCTACAAACGGGTTTCCCCTTTTAAGCTCATTCCATTTGTATTCCAACCACATTAGAAAGATGAAACAACCCCACAGACGAGAAATCCAAGTCAGCCTTTGGGGAGTGGTGGGTTTCATATCGCCACTGACATTAATCATGGTGTAGAGATGGCAGTTGGATACCCTGTGGGGTGTGTGTGTGTGTGTGTGTGTGTGTGTGTGTGTGTGGTTATGAGTGTCTGTTTACTGTAACACAGACAAGCTGTCAAGTTGCACAGCAGAAGTTATCTAGTCGTTAAACTTTGGGAAATGGACTTATTTGCTTAACAAACAGTGAGATGAGAGGCTCTACTTTAGCATACAGACTAGAAACAGGGAGAAACGGTCAGCCCCGATCCATATAAACCTAGGCCCTTGAACAACTTCTAAAAGGTCCTGTTTCGTAAAAAGTGAGATTTTAATAGATTTTTACCGCTAATTATTAGTTTATTGATTGTCACCAGTCTAACTTCTCTGGCTGGGCATGTTTTATCTTTATAAAAGCACAATGGACAGTGGCTATCTCTTTACGCTCACCTCAAGTCTTTATGCTAAGCTAGGCTAACCACATCCTGACTTGTATTTAATGCAAAACATGAGGCATATGCTCTTATCTCACTTTGGGAAAGAAAGCTAATCAGCATTTTTCCCCCAACATGTAGAACTATTCCTTTAAGATGTCCTGTAAAACTGAGCTTCGCCTCCAGCTGATTAAGTGTAAAGTTCGGTCGCCAGGTGCTGGCGTCTTCTCAGCCATGAATGGCAACTATTAAATGAACACCATCCAGCACACACTTTGCCTGTGGAAAAGTTAGAAAAACTGCCTCAGGCTTTAAGAGATCCAGCTCGTAGCTGCAGCCACGAAACGTGACGTTCATAAATAAAACAGTGCAGAGTAAAACAAAGAGCCAGTTGTATGAATAATGAAAACTGAATACATGTGATAAGATCTGTCCAAGCATAAAGAAAAAAAGAGAGAGAAAGAAAGAAAGGTGGCCAAGCATTTCACAACTGTATTCATACAAAGAGCAAAAAAGGGGTCCTTCTGTAACAACTTGCGGCTGTAGTGTCATTTAAAAAAAAAAATCCACTATATGGAACTGAAGAAATAAACACACATGCCAAAAGGCAAACAGGTCAACCACAGGATGTTGGCGTAGAGACCAGGGCTAGTCTGGGGTCCTCCTCCACCGTCTTCCACCGCACAGCAGGAGACCCGAACATACAAGGAAATAAAAACACTGGTGTTTAATGTGCTGGAAAGGATGACAACACTACAGCCGTCTCCTAGAAGCAGCGAGGGGGGCGACGTAACATCGGGGACTTCTCTGTTGTTTGTGCCTCATTACTGAAGATCTGCTGAGATCAAAGACTCAGAGAGGCTTTAATTAGAGGGCGAGCCACGTCTCGGGTCTCCTATGAACTGGAACCTCCCGCCAGACTGCCGTCTGCACAGTGTCACCTGGATCCACTGGGATACTGCATTAGATGCTTTAAAAAGTGACAGCTATTACGGGGTGTGTTTAAATATCACAGCTTATGCAGCAGTAATGATATAGGTGGAATAATAGTGGGACAGGTTGGAGCGCAACATACTGCAGCATGTGAGGATTTAGTAAAGTGCCTTCAGAGTCGCCTTAAAAATACACATCAGCGTTGAAGGCAGCGTTATTACGAGACTAGACAAAATCTATTCTTCAACATTTTTTAAATTTAAATTAATACAATAAAAATGTAAAATGGTGCTTTTTTGCCCAAGAATTCTTAAATTACAATCCAAAAAGTGCCTTGTATTTCTCCTCCAGCACTGCTGCCAGGGCTGTGTGCATGTGTGTGTGCGTGTGTGTGTGTGTGTGTGTGTGTGTGTGTGTGTGTGTCTGTGTGTGAATGAGAAGCACCGGTGCTGTCAGCATGAAATGAGGCAATGTGGCAAGTGCTTCTTTGGTAAACCTTGCTGCCAATCAATAGTCATTTCACGTGCTCAATGTATGTAAACTTATCCCTGCCTGAAAGACACTGAGGAAAAAAAAACTAGAGAAAAAGACTAAAATTTATATTAAATTTGTTTGACTAGATTAATGTTGATTAACATCAACCTGCTGTCAAAGACTAAAGAAAGACAATAGACTAAAACACTTTGGATTTTCTTTGACTCAAACTAGATTAAATGTGAGGATGTTTTATCGACAAAAGTGTGAACAAACAAAAAAGAAAACAAGTTGACTAAATATGATGAAAACTAATATGGACATTTGGCACAAGATCAAGATTAACACTAAATTGAAAAATAGTCAACAAAATTAACAGTGACTGAGGCTACTCAATCATTATGACCATCAAAGTGTGTCGAGTGAGCAGCGGCAACAAGAGAAACATCTGAAAAATGACTGAGGAATGTCTGTTTCACATCTGGCCTCATTAGTAGAGCCATGAGCCTTTAAACACTATCAAAAGGAAATGAGTGCTGCAGCTTCCTGTTTGTGTGTGTTGGGGGTTTGGGTGAGTATTTAAAAACCACACCTCAATGCAATCAGATGAAACTGCAGCCATCAAGAGATAATAATTACTTTGAATAGAATGCCCTCACGTTTACTTGAAAAAGTTAAAATGTTCATTGTTTGCAGTACAGTGGAGTGAGAAAGACTGAAACAAGGATAGAAAAAGTCACACAAGCTAAAATGACCCAAAGACACTCCTCTGTAGGAACTCCACTTTGTAATTTGGGCCTGCGGTGAGTTCATGTGACTCCTGCAGCATAGGAGCTCATAATCTGTTAGGGAGTTGTCGTCTTTGTGGTGGAACAGGCGAACGGAGGCCCGGTTTCGTACATGAAGCCACAGTCTTCAGACAGGCGAGAGAAGGCATACTGATCTGAAGCTGCGGTGAACGAGGCTCCTCGGCATTACTCTAATTCCCAAAACTAAACCACAAGACTGCAACAGAGCTCCATCACACACACATATATATATATATATATATATATATATATATATATACACACACATCCCATATGTATGAAACATATCCTACATGCAAGGATATCATGCAACTAAATACCACTATGCTATATAATATACCAATTGGTAAATTCAAAGTGAAAACATTGCTGCCCCATCTGATCCCTATGAAAAATCTGGATTGTGTCAGTGGTGAGTTCAAACTCTAACAAGAAAGGCAAATCCGATCTGTACTAGTAGAGGTCAAAGATCGACTTGACATTAGTATAGTTAACATCATGAGAATGAAAGGTTTAAATCTGTATGTACATTGCGAACAAAAAATACACTTTCCTTCTTGTACTCAATCTTTCGAGGGGGCATGTTATGATTTTTGTAAATTTCTGTTATTCATATATGGTTATGATCTGTATGTTAGACATGGATTACAGATTTCTACAATGTGTGAATAAAGTACATAGGAATGCTCTCTGCAAGCCAGGGCTTCTGTCTGCTTTGTACACTTTTTTTGCAGTGTTTTTTCTTTTCTACCTTGCGAACCATAGCCCTTTTGGCTAAGGCTGTTCGATGAGTTGTTTGCATTGAATGTTTTTTTTCCTTCTACAACCACAGAACATGCCACACTTCTCCAAGCTTACATCATACATATTGTGTGTGTGTGGCCATTGATGAGTTTGTTCAGATGATAAAGGCATTGCAAACATATCAAATTCATGTGCATAGGCTAAGAACCTCAGACAGACTGAATTCACAAATAGGATAGAACCTCTGGCTTTAGATGTTGATTGTTCTGCTTCGTGCCTTCTTGTGTATGATATTCTATTATATTTGCATTGTCGTTAGGAGTTCCTTAATAATTGTATTTGGCTTTATCTGGATTATTTTATATTTGCTGGCCTCACCTTCTTAAGTAGCCGAGTGGAGTCCTCGCTGATCTGCATAAACCTCATGATGACGTTGTTGAGGTAGATGTCGCTCAGCGTGGCGTGGTCCTTACTCTCCCTCCTGACTTGGTTCAGCAGCAGGTACCAACAATTGACTGGCGACAGCAGGTTCTGGTCTTTCCTAAATAAAGCAGGGAAACAGTCAGTGCAACATCTTGTATGTCAACATGTCAACGCATCACCACCTATTTCCAAAGCTAATCATGATTTTTACAGACTGACAGCTCCCCGCTGAGCAGAACGTCTACCTCAACCTTTCAACATCAAAAAAGCGGGAGAGAGACACATCATAGGCCTCCCTTGGTGTTAAATGTCCCACATACTGCTGGTTCTGCTGCTAAAATGCTCTCCATATATTACAAACTAGATGTAACTACACAGTTAGGTTTGAAATAGTTTGTATCAGTGACATTTCTAGGGCAGAGCTCGTGCGATGCACTAAGCCAAGCCGACTTCCTTCAACTAGGGGAGCATGTGCCACAGGCTTTAAATACACTTAGTGGAATGAAGGTGGAGAAACCATGATGTATTTTAAGTGAAGTTGAAAAGTGGTATTATGTATGAAATATGACAGCAGAAGACAGACGAGGAAGGGGAGAGAAGTCATGGCACAGTGGAAAGATAGGGATCTAAGTGCAAAAAAAGCTCAAGTAAAAAAACCAAAAAAAAACAGCAGTGCCTGAGAGTTGCTTCCTGTGCTATGTGCTGCTGCTTCCAGGCTAACTGTAGAACATTGTCCAGGCCAGAGTGAGCTGGAGCCCTGTGTAAGCACTGGCCTGCAGGCTGACTTCCTCTTGGTTAATCTATAACATTCCTCGTGCCTGCCAAAAATCAACACAGAATAGGCGAGTGTCTGCGCATGTGCTTGTTTGGGAGAGGTTTTGTGGTTGGGTCTCCAGGGTCAAGTCTTGCAGGAACCATATGGAGACTCGCCTCTGCTCTTCCTTCACAACAGCGGTTTGCATGGACAGGCAGTTCTTGTCAACAGAACAGGTGAAACTCTGCACTCTGCAGTCGACCCGGCCATGAACCAGCCTCCCAACGAGATATGCATCATGACCAGTGGCACAGCATCTGCTGCAAGAACACAAGTCAGGCATTTCTCCGAATGAACCACCGATAAACATTCCAACCAACCGAACTTTTCCCCGAGACTTCACAAAAACAGGAAGCAAACGACATTTGATAGAGTCAGGGCCAAGCGGGAAACGTCCGAGTGTTCAAGAGCACTGTCATTTCTCGCTAGGAAAACACACACACAAAAAAACTGATTCAGCTATAAATGCAGTGATGCACTGGTGCCACATGACCAGGCTACCCGTGCAGAAAAGGGAAGGTAACGCTGTACCAGCACTACAGCATCAGAACAGCTGGACAGCATTTCAAACACACACACATGCACTCTGTCAAAAGAGCAATTAACATGATGAATCCTTTCTGCTTTATTTATCAGTAGAGTGCGATACTTTCAATTTCATGACTCTAAATCTCGACATGTGAGACAGCCTGCATGTGTATGTGTTTATAATTCATGCTCACTTTTCCATGCACAGAAATGCATCATGCCCAGATGGTCACTGGCTTCAACACAAACCCTATATCCCTCTGATGAGCAGTCACCTTTTCTTCCAGTCATTAAAATTAGGCTGATTTAATGAGGGGATGCAAAAGTGACACATAACATGTCAGCATATCAATCTTTCACGTGATGCACATTTTTTGACATGAATCTCAGGTATGACCCAGAATTCATTCTAAAACAATCATGGGATAAAGTAATGTACAACACAGAAGGCTTAGAGAAAGTGTGGGGAATGAACACCCATGTGTTTCTTACCACAAATCATGAATACATTTCTTCAAGCACTGTGTATATTTGTTAATGGGCTGACCTACTAAATCAAACTGAAGGCCTGCAGTGAAAAGAGGACGGAGTGAGAAAACAAGCCGGGTCTGACAGACTGTGATGACAAAATAACCTCTGGGAGTTGCTTACCCCCACATAATGGCAGGAAAATCTCTCAATGTCATCATTTCCCCCTCAGCCAGGGCAGGAACTGGGTCAGACAGACATGCAGACAGATAGACGGGTGGGCCACAGGGGCACAAAAAGACGCAGGTATAAAAAACGGGAAACTCCTGTCCAGGAGAGGTATGGGAAGAAAGTAGGAGGTGGGGAAAAAGGCTCATTAGCAACTTGCTGGCTGCCATGAATGAGTTTTAATGTTTATATTCCGTCCATTCATGCAAACTAAATCCAGGAGTCGCTGGGTCAGCATCAACATGCTTGCATGCTTCGTACAGACGAAGGCTGCCACGATGAAGGATCATTACCACTTCAGTATGTAGGGTATTGTAACCGGAGCTCTTATCAGTAGCAGAGGCAAAATGGCAAAGTTCTCTATTGCCTTACTGATAACATCTTTCATTAATGAACTGTGCTGCCAGCTTTTATGGCTGCAACGCACTGACGGACGTTCACTTACAATAAAACCTTACGGCTGCTACCGCTGTGCATCCATGTTGGCCTGTGCATGTCACTTTAAAGGAGGATTGAGGTTTAAAAATAAAAAAGGATGCAGATTGTATGTGGGGTTCTAATGTGTGAACCTTAATTTAACAGGTGTTTCTTCTCCTTTCAAAAATAGATTGACTCAGACCGAAGCTTCTTCTTTTTGAATGTAAGTTATGTGTTTATGTGAGATGAGACAAAAAAAAAAAGACAACTACAGCCTTGTATCCATATTCCACAACTATCTTAAAGAGACAGTAACATTTATTTCAATGAGATTACTACTTTGAATTTGGCCCCTACGAAGATACGTTTCAACTTTTATCAATACATACAAGTAAAGCAATCCAAAATAGTGTTCAGCTTCGATCAAATGAGGATGTTTTACCAGATTTTTTCGTCGTTGAGGCTCAAGCCTAGTGCTCTGCAGATAGTCATTTCTAAAAACATATACAGTATGTAGCCGCAGCATGTTGTACACCTCCGGTTTATCCTTTGAGACAAAGAGAGGAAGTCCTTACAAGAAACCTAATTCTGGATAAAAGCAGCCTGTTTAAGATGATCCTAGCTGTGGCTTTGGCAATATAAATAATTCAAGGAGCCCTTGTCGCACCATCTCCATGTCCCTCCCTGAACAAACTTTGCATAATACAATAACCAGTTGTATGGATGTGCCTATGTTTGAAGGTGTTTAAAGCAGTGGGAGAAACAAGAGGAGGATGTTTACCCACATCCGTTCATTTAGAAAACAGCCACAGCAAACAGCTACTAGAACACAAACGGACTGACAGGAATAAATTGTGCTCTCACTAGCCCGGAGCCTCTCACTGCAGCCTGGATGTCATGAAATTGTTTCAGATTAAACACTCACTCTACGCCTGTTTTAACCCTCCCACTACACACAAAGTTGTGACCTACTCTGTGTACCCTGATAAAAACTCCATTTTACAACCAGTTCACAGAGATGATCACAAACAGCATGGGTTTCTGCAGAGTTTCGGAATTTTACAATAGCTAACTATGAAGTTAGGGCGACACGGTGGAGCAGTGGGTAGCACTGTTGCCTCACAGCAAGAAGGTCGCAGGTTCAAGACCGCCTTGGGGCCTGGGTCTGGGACCTTTCTGTGTGGAGTTTGCATGTTCTCCCCGTGTCTGCGTGGGTTTTCACCGGGTACTCCGGCTTCCTCCCACAATACAAAACATGCTCAGGTTAATTGGCAAATCTAAATTGCCCATAGGTGTGAGTGTGTGTGTGAATGGTGTGTGAATGGTGTGTGTGCCCCACGATTGGCTGGCGACCATCTGGGGTGTATCCCCCTGCCTCTCGCCATAAAATGCGCTGGGATAGGCTCCAGCAGACCCCTGCGACCCCGAAAGGGAATAAGCGGGATAGAAAATGGATGGAAACTATGAAGTTTATTTTCTACTGTTTCACATTTTCCCCATTACTGTGCACTTTTTTATAAACAGATTTTGCCTCTGGTGGTAATGAAGAAGAAAACCCAAAGTTTAGGAAGTGAGAATTTTTTTTTTTTTCTACATTTAATTGTTTAGTAAAAGAACACCATTTAATGTAACTACAATCACTGTAACTGCAGTGCATTACAGCCACTACAGAAATAAATGTAATGCAATACATGTTACTGCTAAAAAACTGTTTCTTCAAGGACGCAATGTAGTAGCTCATTTTTATTGATTTT
This sequence comes from Eupleurogrammus muticus, assembly GCA_036785175.1. Taxonomy (NCBI): domain Eukaryota; kingdom Metazoa; phylum Chordata; class Actinopteri; order Scombriformes; family Trichiuridae; genus Eupleurogrammus; species Eupleurogrammus muticus. The sequence goes on along the minus strand of JAYKQN010000010.1, from coordinate 13,045,857 downwards.
GGAAGCTCTTACTTTTAGCGGTTAAAATAAAACAGTAAAACAACTAATTGGTGCTTCTGGCTGTTGCAAATGAGTTGGTGTGTTTAAAAGTGCCATATTCTAGTGTATGAGCAGGGGCTAAAAACAAGTATTCTTACAATCAAAGAAACTTAGAAGATTAAAACTCCCCACATACGAGCACTATAGCTATTCAAACAAGAGGCTTATTTATTGATAGACTCTTTTATATCGCTCTTATATGTTGCCATAAAAATAAAAGATATAGATGAGATATGTATATATCTTAGTATTTTTTCAAAAGGCACAGACCATCACATAAAAGTGATTTTTTTTTAAAGAGTTGGCATCTTTACCTTTATTTTACCTGGAAGCAATCCTGCCTCCAGTTATGTCAGCCTCAGCACAAAGTCAGATGGATTCCTCTTCAACTGCATGCTGCAAACACTCCCACAGGTGACACAAACTGTGCTTTCTGACAAACACTGACCTTATTTCACTCCTCAAGAGTGTTTGACTGAATTTCTACCTTGCCAACAAAACATTTTCCCACTTTCTAAGCTATAGGGCTGCAGCTATCGATTATTTCAGTAATCAAGGAATTTATTGTTTTATTCTGAATCGTTCTAGTCCTACCAAGGAGGATAGAAGTGGCTAAAACGTCTGCTGGACATACAATGACTCACTGATCTGAACAGGTGAAACCAAAAGTGAAGCAGAAGTATTTGATGTAATGGAAGGAGGTGTGTGTTTGAATGCAGCTTGTCTAGACTGATTACCAGACATTTTGCTGCTCATTTCAATGCTACTATAGCATTTGGCTACTTCTGCCAAGCTAGCCTGTCATATTAGTGCTGGTTAAAGGCTACAGAAAGCATGAAATTGTAGTTTTTTTTGCACCGCAGACAAATCTGTCCAATAAAAACAGCTTAGAAAATGTGGAGAATACAGACGCCTTACTGTACGCGTGTTGTTTATGCGAATACAAAAATACAGACTTCATGATTTAAAACCCACAGGAGGAAGGTTTTTAATGTTATTCCGACGTCTTGTATTTATTTAAGAAATACGCTCCTAGGCACTTGCCAAATGTTTGCCCTGTGAATGAAGTGACCAGACTGTACATCACGGGTTGAAAACCACAGCGTGCTCCCCTCACCAGTTCCTCACATTGGGCACATGCAGCTTCATACAGAGACGAGGGTCTTTTTTTCAGAAAGGTGAACACAAACATCAGTTTTATTTTTGTTCCCACCAAAAGTTCACAGTATGCTAATATCTGCTTTTTCCACTAGTCCTAACTCTGTGTGTGTGTGTGTGTGTGTGTGTGGGGGGGGGGGGGGGGGGGAAGGATCACGGAAGGAAAAGATGACAAAGGTTTTCTCAGTTTGATAAAATATCAAATTTCCAGGTTTGCCTCGCTAAGACAAATACAAACTGACTTGATAACATCCTGTTTTTTTTCTCTTTTTTTGTGGATTCGTCATGCTTCACTTCACTGCGACAACAAAAGCACCTGCACACAACACATGTAATTTCCACTTCACAAGTGGAATGGATCATCTTTCCCATATCATGTGGAAGCAACGAGTATTAGGTTTAAATATCACATTTAGCTGTGTCTATGTATAGGTTCAAGCGCATTTCAGATACTGTATGTCTGTAAAGTCGAACCTCGAGTGGAACTCTACTGCATCACTAGACAATATCATTTCTGTTCTGTGGCACATAATACAACATAAAAAGTCAAGAAGGGTTATTCATGAAACTTTCCAGCTGTGTTACTGTGACATTAAAGGCAAAACCCCCACTGGCCTTCAACAAAGACCGCCTATTCAGAGCTGATATTTAATCCAATTTCATTTGTTGTGAAAGGGGGGGGAAAAGCATCTGAGTAGAAATTCGGAAAGGGGGTTTTCTATGGTAACAAATTTTAAAATAAAGAGGCAATGAAAATAAATTGCCATCAAACTGCTTTTCTTTTTTATCCGACTGATTTTGATTATTAGTGAAAATTGATATAGCTCATCAGCACAACAAACAACATACTTGAGTGATAGTATCAACATGACATTCAAAATGAGCTTCATCTGACTGCCACGATTCAATTTTTTTCAAAGCAATAAAATAGAGCAGGAGTTTATTAGCATCCCCCAGCCAAAGAAAATGGACGTACTTGTACTGTTGGTGATCCTTGGTGCTGCGAGTCTTCGCCATGAAGCGCTCTGCCAGTTTCTCCAGGTTCCTCGAGTATTCCATCTCGATCTCGGCCTTTTTCCTGAAGAAGTCCTGAAGGTCCTGCAGCAGCTGGACCCTCATCTCTGTCTGCTGGTCAAGACATTTCTGCTGCTCCACCAACTGGGCCCGGATCTCTGAGGAAAACACGGGAAGAAAACACGCACACACACACACACACACACACAGGTCAGAGAGGAGGAGAAAGAAATAAGACATAAAAATACTGTATAATGCACAGTAAAATTGTGTCTTCGATGAAACGTGATTTGCATAGATAAGACACTGACATGCAAGGAGGAAGCTACCCAGACAAGGACAAGGAATGAATTCACTACAGATAATTCAATTTGACAGCATTTATCATTACAGCTGGTAAAAACCCACATTTGCCGATTTTCACCTCTTAGAATTTAAATACTATTGCCTACAGCTAATTAAAATCACAGTTCTTGAAAAGAAAAGAAAACCCACACTCCAATCATCTGTTTTTTAAGGGCCATTCGAAGGTGACCAAATAAACAAAAAAATCAATCATCAGTCATTTGGCAGTAGTAAACTTCACAATGCAGATTTGCAAACATCGCTAATTTAAAATCTATTGATGTGCAAAAAAAAGACAGCACATATCCACTGTAGAAGAAAACAGCTGAATAAAGCATATCATCCCTTAGGTACGGGTCGTTGGAATGCTGGTAGTAGCGCTATGAGGCTGCCCACAGTGGTCTCGGGTGTTTCATTAAGGCTGAAAATAGAAAATACCTCCAGGATGAATGAAACCGCTCTCCCATCAATCCCAGATTTACAGTGTGCCTGTGACTGAAAACCCAAGCCACTTAAGGAAGCAAAAGCATTAACTTGCACATACAACTTGTCCGAATGAGACCTGCACTCACCTAAACAAGTTGTATGTGCGAGTAAAATAGCCTTTGCAGACTTTTCTTAGGAATTGCACCTGTCAGAGTGACCCTGATTTTAAATTTACATCCTCAACAATGGAGCTGACACACACACACACACACACACACACACACACACACACACACACACACACACACACACACACACACACACACACACACACACACACACACACACACACACACACACACACACACACACACACACACACACACACACACACACACACACACACACACACACACACACACACACACACAAATTGTTTCCTCTCTGTGTCCTGTCTGGCTACGGCCATATATAATGGATTTCTCCTAATGGAAGGTAGCCCGGCCCAGACGTCTTCAGCAGAGGAAGCAGATTAATGAGGTGATTTAGAGCCACACAGACACCAACAGAGGGCACAAAGTGATCCCTCATCTTGGAGAGGCAGAAGAGGCCAAGACCTTCACAAATTATTTGTACAACTCACCGAACAAGGTGCTATTATGAAAGGTAACAGATTGTAAGGGTTTTATAGGTTGTTTATTGGAATATTGGATATTTCCCAACTTACAGCTGATGTGGTCATTATAAAACAAGCAGCTTCCAATCTATAGAAATCAATTACTTACAGGGAGTATGGCTACCCCTGGTTAGGTTACTTATCGGTTGATTTTTGAGTCTGTAAAATCAGTTGAATCTGATTTTTACAACAAATGTATTTGTTTAGCTGTGACACAGTTTTTCTGGACCATGGGATCGTTAAGAAAAACACTACACAACACACAACCATTATCTTGCACAGGTCATGTTAAGATATGGTCAAATAAATTCCAGCACAGTGTTATTTATTAAACCATCTTATTATTATTCTGGAATACTTATTTTTGAACTGTCCAGTTGAGTGCCTTTCTGTTCTGGGAAGGCCCAAAAAAATAAAATAATTAACCCTTTTATGGCTAATAGAAATAGGACATTCTCCTCCTTTGAAGACTGAAAGGCATGTGTAACTGATTCCATCTTGTTTAACTCTGTTTTTCCTTACTTATACTTACTGAAGTTACCACATCACAAAAAATGATTTTCATGTGTAGTCACTTTTATAGATGTCGGCCTCCCTGTTTGTGACTTTAGTGGTCACCCTGACCTCCAAATTAACTGAAAACAAAAAAAATGTCTTCATCATTTATAGTCAACAGCACTTGACTAAACTGAACCAGAGCCAGAGCATGAACTGAAAAGCAGTTAAAACTTTGCCCACGAGTTTAAAATCTGGCCAACTTGCTGTCTAATGAATCCTTTCGTTAGTATGGAAGTGGATTAAAACAAAGATAGGCATTTGATGAGAGCATCCAATAGCAACAAATGCCTTCGCAAAACAGCCAAAAGTGCCACAAGACTTCCAATGAGGCCATCAATAGCTCAGTACATCAAGCTACTTAATGGTCAATCAGCTGCTGACTCAATTAAAATAATCTTCCCGTCAAAGAGTGAGAGCTGCATTTGTGAGCATGCTCGTATACGCACGTCTGTGATGCAATAATCAAATTACCATAAGGTAGTGGGTCGGCAGGAGCAGGGGTTCCATTCATCAGCGTTAAACCTTCTTATGGCCTTGATAAATTAAGATTTACATTGCTTTTTTTTTTTTTTTTTAAGAAACTTGATTTTTCTTTCCAAGCATTTCGCAGCAGCGCCCCCCCCTTTTCTGGCACTCGTCATGAAATAAACCACTTAGATGGAGATGGACGTGACACACCGGAGGCGTTTCCGCAGAGCTAAATCCAAATGAATGCTTATCACAGCAGTTACGGTCTCGACCTCAGTGAACCACAGACTTTATCAACATGGCTTTAACCAAGATCTCAAAACTTCACGTCACTGTCAAAACGGGTAGACCCCTATGTGTGTTAAGAAGGTCGTTTGCTTTAAATGTGACTGCATTAAAGGCCTTTTTGATGAACGGGTAAAACCTTCCAATTGCTTCCATCTCTGGAGGATGTGGGTATGAAAACAAAGCTACAGTGGCGCTGACACAAAGAAATGTACCGGATCATTTAACGCAATTACATTCATGACCGCACACGGAAACTCATTAAATCATTAATTTTCCGAGTCAAACACTGGTAATTGTTAGCGCAGAGTTAAAGTATAGAGGCATTTATGCTAAAAGGCAACCCACCTGTCAAAGAAAATTACAGGTCTGACATTTCCCATAAAATAGGATGCGCTTTGGGAAAAAAAAATTAAATCAAGAATGAATTCAGCAATGACAAGAGTGGAAAACCAGGGTCACGTCTGCACTATGGCGGATGCCTCTGAAAATATATCCAATTTCTCAGTGTAGAACTTTTTTTGTATACACTAAGCCATTGTTTTTGAATGACAATATCCTGTATGTCCTCTGACGATCGGACTGTTGTTAAAAAATTGTGTCTAAGAGCACATGATTTATACGTAATTCCATGCAGTGCATAAGAACTATATTGATCAGTGGAGGTTGGCTTTTCATTTACCTAAACACCCTAAGTTGTATAAGAGAGAAAGAAAATTATCTCACTGGCAAATGTAAATGAATAAGTTATTGTTATAAGGATAGCCAGAAAGCACCCTTTTGATCATTGGCAGTCCATTGGAACACCCGGCTGTAGGTAACATCAGAATTTATTTAACAAGCTAACCGTTTTAATCCAAGTTAGATCCATCTCACTGTCATGGGGAGTTGTTTCTCTACTTATTACATGGCGCATTCCTGCCGTCCTGAGGTCATCTGTATGGTAAACACGTGTGGAGGCCTCTGCGCTGAAGGATTTGGGAGCGGTCTGTGTGTGTGTGTATGTGTGTGTGTGTGTGTGTTTGTGTGTGTGTGTGTGGTGGGGACATCAAAGCCCTCTGTGATCCCTTTCAGACCGGGGAGCGAAGAGGAGATGAGAGCACCTGTGCACCGTGTTGAGAAATGACGCTACAGCACATGGAAAGAAACGGTGTAATGCTGTTTAAAAAAAAACTAACGCCTGTCAGTGGATCCCTCTCTATCGCTCTCTTTCTCAATCTCTCTCTCTGTCTCTATCTCTCTGTATAGCAAACAAACAATCCAACAAAGCTCCATAGGCTTTTATAGCCATATCAGGGTTCATGTTGACATGAGTGGCTTGCAGGATTAAACCAGGGCCTATAAAGAAGTCAGCAACAAATCCAGCTGACTGATGGACATTTAGTCAATGTGGCCCAGAATGCACATGGTGTCGATATGGACAATGAAAGAGCGCCGTTCGGTCTTTGTGGTGATCAGTTTGGACCAAAGCCCCTTTTGTTTCCAACCTGGATGTTATCCAATCGCTTCTTTGGGGGCCACATCGCATACTTCCAATAACCCCGTTCGTGGCAACCGATATGTCAAAAGTTGCAGTACAGAATGGCTTCTGATTTGCCAGATAGGCCTGTTCCATTGTCAGCAAAACTGCCCCGTAAGCAGGACGGGTGCTGACCCACAATGTCGACCTTCAGGGAGAGAGAGAAACTGGGCTTCAGTGAAAACAACTCGGCCACTGCCAGGGGCCAGAGACATGGGTTTTTTTTCCCCCCTCTCTGAAATCCTGCAACATGTTCTCCTCTGACGCTCCCAATTAACCTTGCGATGAATCAATCTGTCTAAAAAAACATCTGTTACTTTTGCTGAGTGCAGTGTACGCTGAATACAAACTCCCGAAGAGTTTCTAGAGTTTTTTTTCTAGTTGATTGCAGCCTCTACCAAAAAAAAAGCTATCTGGGACATGACGTACCACATCAGTCCCGGAGCTGCGTTTTCCAAGCCACACGCAGAGCGGCTCATCAGCAGCACCTGAAATAGCAGCTGAGGCCTGGGGAGGGACGATATGTGGGGGGGCCCAGCCCCACCATCTGCCTCAAAGCTAGGGGTTTGAGACTGGGGGATTTGCCTGTGCCTTCTCTGGAGGCTGGGTACAAACCAGGATAAATACTGTTAACGGTAATTGCAAAAATGGCTGATAGGTTTTTATACACAGCACAGGCTTTCAATTGCAGCGGTTATGCAACTACATGCCAGAAAGCAATGAATATCTACAGGACTTCTACAGGTCTTCTTCTGACATTATTTGAGTACCTTCAGATAATCTGACAAGGCTATACTTCCATACTTAATTACAGTGAATGCCATCAGCCACGTTCATGCTTCTCGATAAATGCACACCATATGTTTCAGCTGAGCAATTAGATTGGTAAAAGATGTGCCTACCACATTGCTAATTTCCAATAAGCCTGACTCACAATGGACTGAGTTTTTTTTTTTTTAATGTTGAGTCTTGTGTGAACCCGGAATTGGTTATTTGATCTGGTTTACCTCCATGCCTCCTCAAAAGGGGCAAAAGCATCAATAGGAGTCAATATTGATATTATTAAAATTGCACACTGAATGTTTGACTTCCGCAAAATGATGCATTGTTTTGAAAATTGAACAACTTATTATATTATGAAACAATATATTTACAGGACTGGGAGAAATCTCATATTACTATTTATGTCTGGCATGATGGCAGAGACACTGGGACCTATGAGTTTGTTTACTTGCTGCATCGCATGTAGATACAAATGAGGAAATCCGTAACTTTCTTGTAAGGGCACAATGGCCAATTCAAAAGAGGGCATGCCAAACTGGCCACGTGGGTAGGTAATTTTAGAAGGGGCATTACGGCCAGACTTCAGGGCATTCCCGACACTGGCCATTTAGCCGTGGTATAATTTCTACCCCGTAGTAGATCAGGAATGTGAGAGATATGAAGTTGGACTTAAGCTCAAAGAAGCTACCAGCACAATTTGTGCAGTCAACCAATAGATTCCTATACAGTTTAAAAAAAAAAAAATCACAGAAGCTTCTTCCATATACATCTCTATTGGTTGGATGTTTAAACTCAGTGAAATCCACAACTGTAAGAGATCTGAACCTCCAGGTGATCCAACTCTGCACTTTGAGTGCTGCAGGCATTCTTCCTTTCTTTGGGAGCAGCAGATGGATATAAGCTGAAGGTCTGCTAGGCTGCTCACTATTCACCGGTCCTGTTCCATGAGCTGCTGTGGAGCATTTTATCACTAACACCTGGACCAGATCGGGAAACACTTAAAAACACTGCTACGGCGAGTGCCGACAGGCATCATGTGAATGACAGGGGTTTTCTGGTTTGCTTCTCGATAAATACAAACATGATTTGTAGAACACAAACCAGATCAGCCTCAGCGGATGCATCTGGGTGGTGGTACTGGGGGGGGGGGGTCTCCAATCTTGACAGCAAAATTTATGTGCAATTATAATTAGAAAAATGCACAAAACAAGCATCCAGGAATTCACTGAAAGCCCACTGTGCACTGCCAACAGAGGTTACACCCCCCACCACACAGGGGGGGTGTTACAACAGGTGATTATTTTGGCCTCTCGAATTATACCAGTGGGTTAAATGAAAAAAATACATCAAAACAATTTCATGTACATTATTTCATTCAATCATTTTATAGCCAAGCTGTTTTATTTTACCACTTCCATCACTCTTTAAAAGCTAAATGCTAAATGTGGCCCAAAGGCTAATACTGTAACATTACCTCACTATCCCTAGCCCTGGCTAGACTACATCCACTGGTCCAGTGACCTGCATCGTAATGGTTGTAACATCCACAAGAGTCTTCCACATGGGAGAAGTTCATTTCACCTCCTGACTCATTAGGGCTGGTGAGTCATGATCCAGTAAGTCACACACAATGTACTGTAAATATTGTGCGGTAACTACAGCTAAGAAGTCACACGGCATTCTTGTGACTTGTAAGAAATGCATCATATGCTTGGTATGCGAGACATTGTTGGACCCCCCTTTGCTAGATCTGGACATTACTGCTGGAGTGTGTCACTGATTCCTGTGTGGTTATTATCTGCGATTACACCAAAACCCAGATTGTATTACTCATATCCAGATCCTTTTTATTTAGCAAAGTTTACTATTCTGTCTGCAATGAAGCATATAAAGACATTGAAATGGCGACAAATCCAATTTTAGGTTTGAAATAAAGCTGTCAGGGACACGGTTACGATCACATTGAGCACGGCCAAACTACACACAGCACACTGCCAGCTTCGCTAAAGCATTTTATCTCAAAATATTACAGAATTGGCAATGCCGGGCCCCATTACAGCATCTGACTGACATGTTGGCAGCTTCCAAAACCGCAGAGAGAGTTCCAATAGAAGTACTGGAGGCTACTGTGATCCAGAGAACGACTGTGAAATCAGGGTGGAAAAGAGCCTGGCCCATAATTGTGTTTCTTTCAAAACGCTGTGAGCTGAACCAATGTCCTTTGGGACATTTTTGTGATCAAAAAAGGAGTATGGTGCTACTTGTGTGAAGTGGTTTACAAGAAGGTACATATGCAGCAGCAGCATATCCCATAATAGCAGTTTGTTGGTCACATCCATACTGAGGAGGTGAATACAATGGGGTCATATAAATAAACATTTCCTCTGACACAGAAACATTCAAATAAACAGGGTACTATGGACGGAGATGCAAACAAAAAAAATATATACGAGTATACACACGCCTGCTGCTTTTCTTGACAACTATAATACATACATACACACGCCGGAAATGCAGTAGTGGCTATGATTGGACTCCTCAGGTTTACTCTTGGGCATGGGAGATCGTGGGCGGCAGACCTGAAGATCTCAGGTTCCTTCCTGCACTCTGGTTTTTATAGTCTGATTCAGAAACAGCTCAGCCATGGCAGCGAACTGCACTTACTGTTTAAATACAATACACTCCATCAGCCAGAAAAAAAAAAAAACAGATGTGAGACCAGACGTTTCTAACTGGGCAAAATAAACACTTAAACCTGTGTCGGTCCCGTTTAATATTTAAAATGTGTAATTTCAATAACTGAAACGTAATGTCTGCCAATAAGATTCAACCCTGCCAAAGTGACATACGAGCCAAAAATCCATGGTTGCTAAGGCAACGAGAGGCCTACAGCGAGCAGGAGGGAGATCCATCACTGCTGACAATACGGTGGCCTGTGTGGACCATCGTTTCAGATCCAAACTAAATAAGAGTAAGAAGAGCTCGATGCTGGGAGAAATAAGCAAACTTTAGAGGCAGGGCTGTTTGTTCAGCTGCTGGTTAACATCGAGACATTCTGTTTGATCTGGACAGCGGTCTGTCCGGCCAAAATGTGTGTGTGGTTGTAAGTGTGAGTTCTGCTTCTGTTTTTGAGTGTGTTGATACATACGGTGCAAGTCAAAAGTCTGGACACGCCTTCCCCGTCCCTTTGATTGAGAAAGTGGTCTATGCATGCATGTTAATGTGTTTACTCTCCTAAAGGAATTCAAATAATTCTGCTCTCACACATTCTACACACTCAAGTGTGTAAAATAAATCAGTGGGAATTTTTAATAACCTTTAATTCCTTTGTAACTTGCTGTGAATTATGGGGTGCTATCTTCTGAAAAGGGGCGAGCTCCAGACATTTCAGAGACATCTTTTCACTATAGGGTGAGACTTTTCATCCGAGTATCTGCAACAGAACAGGGGATAAAATGATTGACTCACCTCCACTTTAACACTTCACGCTGTGGCAGAATGTGGGCATGCAACTCTAAGGAGAGGAAGTGGATACATCTGCATGGCTCGACATCAGAGAGAACGGAGTTTGTGAGAAATACATTGATCTTTTTCAGTCTCTTTTCAGGCCAGACCTTACCCACTTTTCTCATTCATATCGACATCATACCCAGCTGCTCTGTCTGCCTAAAGGGACCAGTGTGGGAGCTTGTGTGTGAAAGAAAGGTGGAAAGAGAAAGGCGGGATAAAAGAAAAATCTCTATACTGAAAACCAGTCAAAGCAGTCTCTGCGCATGTTTCAATTTGAAGGTGAGCCCATTCATTTAGGTTTAAAGAAGAACTTTACCGGGCAAAGAATGAACACCTCAGATGTTTTTCTAACTTTTCCAAAATAAAAAAGGGTTTAAAAATCATATGTTAAAAGTCTCATTCACAACAAAGCTGACTTAAGGCAAAAAGCCCTGGCTGAGTACGCCTACAGCTCTCACGGTTGGGATGTTTGTTTGGGGTAACAATACTATGAAAATCCTGTGGTCGGACAGCTAAAGAGATAAATGCCTTTTAAGAAGGGCGTCACACCAGATTCATCTGAGACATCATCTGAAGATGTATTCACTTACTCCCACAAAAGACAAATGGAATCATAAAGTATGCTAGCAGGGACCTGAATTATACAAACCCTGTAAGATGAACCTAAAGAATGGCAGAGCAGTTATGTGGCCTGCGGTGATACGTGTTTGAAGGAGGGCTTGTTGCTAGGAGAATGTGGATATTTTCCCTTTTTATGGGCCCCAAGGAGGCGGGAAAGAGAAAAAAGGACGGAAAGTGCACATAAGTGAATGGTTGCGTAATAGGACCCCTCACCTGCACCCGCACACACACACGCACACCTGTTTGGGGCCTGAGACCCTCACATTGCAGGTAGACGACACTGCTGAATCATATCCAGTGGAATATAAATCAGCTGTCAATTTACAAGTTCTCTACACTCCAGTGTATCTCCTGACCTCTGCTCTCCAACTGTCTCCCTCTGCTGCAGATTGGACGGTTTAGATCCGAGTCAGGTTTTGCCAGCAGCTTCTGACAGTTCTCAGAGTCGCTGTCCATCACTGATGCTTCTTATTGTCTGTTAGTCATTAGTCCATTTACTTTCACTGAAGTCATTGAGACAGCGGTGCACACAAATCTATTGTAGTAGAGCAACCAATATGGATTTAAATCATTGCAAGCACAGTTGATAAAATAAATGCTCTTTAGACATAGACCTAATCTCTGAAATATTAACAGTCAAGTGAAATGCGAGTAATGATTCAAGTGTCCTCCCGATCTGCTGTCCATCTCGGTGCTACTTGTTTTGCAAGTTTTTGTCAACCTGTCTCCAGTTCACACTGATGATGCTGCTACTTCTAGAGAAACTGTGGTCCACTGACATCAGCTGCTGCAGGTAACCAGCTGTGGCTCGCTATCTGCTGCCCATGCTCCTATTGATCCGTCAACCATGCATCAACCCCTCTCATTTTCAAGTTGAATTGAAGAATGCCAATAGATTCTTCGTGGCCAGTACAGCCCTAGCATTTTTGTTTGAAAAATATAATGAAATCGCCTGTGAGGTCTCCTCTGCGTCTCAGCCTGTTTGCTTACCAGTCTCTTTGTCCATCCACCTGTTCGTCTCTATCTAGACGATCTACATGGCTGCTATCCCCTGCCATCTGTCTGTCTGCCTCCCCATCCAGCTATCTGTTTACCCGATTTGTTTGTACATCTGCCTTCCTTCACAGTAAGCACACCTCTGTTTTAAAAGCCCTGCTCTTTTGTCGGTCCGTCTCTCGCAGCAACGTGGAGACACCGGAGCTGGGCAGGGACCGCGATCCGTGGCCCGGGGCCAGTTGGACGCACTTCCAGCCCGGAATGACGACATGTTCCCTGCAGTTGGGACACCGTGGCACTGTTGGGCTCCCGTAAAATATAGTGAGGAAGAGGAGATGACAGTACACAGCTGCAGGTGACAAAGAGGGACCACCCAGCTGACATTCAAACAAAAAAAGACAAGAAATTAAAATCAGATCATAAGCAAAGTCTTAGTTTGATGTAACATGCTGTTTGCCATACAATGCACAATAACTTGCCATAACTGGATACATGCCTAACCATGATTTGCACAGTTGTGTGTTACCCAAGTACATACATTCAACTTCCCTTCAACTTTGACGTATTGGAAACTATATTCCACCGATCAAAGTTAAGCAACTCAACTCGGTTGAACTACAAGTTCATTTTTTTTCTGAACTTCGTGCAGCAAAACCATCAAAAAGCAAAGCATGAAGCAGATCTGGCAAAGGGTGCTGAGGAGATACTGTATTTTTTATGAGTGCTTGTTAACATCGTTAACGTTGGAACGGCTTGCTGGCTCAGGAGCTTAGACAAACCGGTCCCAGTCTCAGTGGTTTCTGTTAAAGCCTCCTAGGCTCCATTATTACACACTCCCTCTCCATAAACAGCCTTTCCTCCATGACTCCCTTCAGACTCTTCAGAAAGGTTTCAGGTCCATAATGAAATTTTCAGCAAATGATTCTCCTAAACGAATTCTACACATTACCCGCAGAAGTTGAAAGAAAAACATACCTCTGGGTTCCCCTCCCCAATTCTCTGTGTTTCATCTTTCGAATTAATGAAAACACACAGCAGCAAAAAAGATCGGCCAGTGATATAAGCTTAATCCGTCTTTTCATGACAAGATCGGTAGATGAAGGGAAACTGTGAACTTCAAAAATATGTTAATACAGCTTTAAAAACACAAACAAAAACACAAACAACCCCAGACAGCAGTGAAGTAATGAGGAAGCTTCTAATGGCTCGTGGTTTTAATCAAGGACTGCAGACAAGTCTCCTTCGTTAAAATGTTGGGTCTTAGATTTTACATAGAAATAAAGAAAAACAGGCTAAAAGACTGAGGTTGAAACTGGAAAGTTAGGATCCTCACCAGCTAATGAAAAGGTGCAGCACTGGTCATGAAGAGCTAGTTAGTCCTTAAGAATTGTAGATAATTCCTTAAGAATTGTAGATAATTCCTTAAGAATTGTAAATAATTCTTGCGGTTTGGATGCTTACTACAGAAAAAAATGGGCAATACTATTTTTTTCATACCTTCCATACATTTTAAGGGGAAAAAAGGATGAGGAATAAGCTGTGAGTTTGGCCAACAATGCTCATCCATTCTTTGCACTTTTGCTCCATTTTTGTTTTATTACAGTCAACAGAAAATGACACCACCCTCCAGATTCTTCACACTGAGTGTCACTTTTACTAAAGTCCTAAACCACCAGTTGAGCATGCTGGGAAATCCTAGATACCAAACATCAGCACCTGACCAGGCTCACTTAAGGTGGACTGACCTTTAAGGTGGACCATCCTCATTTTAGTGACAAGCTGAGCTGCTTTCAAACAAAGAAATGAGAACATGGGTGGCTGCAGTTTCTCCTTTCAGGAGTTTTACTCATAGGAAAATTCTGACATGTTGCCCAACTCTAGCCACAACAGTCAATGTAGAGAGAATGAAAACTAAATCATTGTCAAACACAAAGTGAATGTGGTTACTTTCCCAACAGTGGGGCGGGAAGAGATTTATCTCAGCTGATACGCTGTTTGATTCCTGCTCATTTCTTTCTGAGTCAGTGATTGATTACATCTTCAGGAGTCAGCCAACCAGAAAAAGAGAAAGAGCGACGGCCAACCACAAACTTTCACAACAGAGAGCATTAGGGCTTAACATCAGGGGTGCACGAATGCCCTGGTTTCAGTACAAAACATGAGCCATTCCTCCATGATTTGTACCATATCATGGGAAGAAAAACATCATCCTCCATTCGTGTGTTTTCCCTCTCGTTGCTGACCCCCCCTCCCCTCGCTCCGCCACAAAAAAACAACACCTCACAGGATGTGTGGTTCCTGGGCCTTTGATAGGGTTAAGCCAGCGGAGAAGACGGAGGAACCCGAGGAGGAACAACCCTGCTATTCAAGACCAGGCCTGTAATTCCAGAGGCACGGACATATATAGGGGGAGAGAGATGGAGCAGAAATGGTATGACGCCGGTTATTAGTTAAAGGTTTGGGATAGGAGACTGCAAACCCCACTATCTGATGAGCCAGAAGAAGCTAACAAAGTTAACTTCAAGAAAAAAAAAAAGGAACAACATTTTGTTGTCAGGCCTACAGAATGTACAATTTTTTCCTGACAGTCAAAACTGGACCAACAGACTTCTTCCATATTATTATGTTGTTATTTCAAGTAAACCAAGACCTGTTTGCGGTTTATGAGAGATGTGAAGTGGCACCAGTGAAGGGAAATCCACAGTTTAAAAAGGACAAAAGCAATAAAAGGCAATGTAAACAGACAGAAAATCTTGGACACTTAACGGATAGAAAATGTCATTGGTGGGAAAAGAAAAAAAGTTTGCACATCCTGCACAGAGTCAGTGTTCATTCCACGAGAAACAATAGTCTTTTCTCAATTGTGCACAAAAGCCTTCTTCGGGTTGCTTTCCTTGAGGTCGTCTGTATAGAAATAATAGAAATAATTGTTCTGGCCGATTTTTGGTGTCCAGTCTTATCCTCATTTTGGTTATCTCCCACTTCAAACTAAAGAGTTTGGAAAAAATGTCCCGAAATTAAATTTAAACTAGCCTGTACATTTGCTAACAAGTGTCTTAAACAAGATGAAACAGACTTTCAAAACATATAACCAGCTCCAGTTGCTTATTCAGATCTTCCTGGGAGGTTTTAAAAACACAAAGTTAAGTCTGAGTTGAAATTATGAAAAATGTTATCTGCAACAAAGAAACAGGCTGAGACAAAGCTCAAAGTTTGTACGATTACCGCATGCACGCACGCACGCGCACAGGCACACAGTCTAAAAATACTCTTACAAACCCAACTGTCTACACATAGGCAGTATTGATTACTAGGGCAATGCCGTTAGACTCGAAATACACACAGCAACTTTATGTACTAGTCTCATCAGTGTATGCAGTATTTCTATAGGTTTCTTATAGAAGACTTTATCTGCTGCTCCCATCTGCCTTCATTTTAAACTTTTCATGGTGAGTAAATGACAGGGCATTTCACCAAAAAGACAAGATCTACATTAGTGAGGCAGAAATCAACTGCATGACACCTACATGAGCAAAAAGGTTTTTAGTACATGCAGCTCCAAGACAGATCACTGAATCACTGGTCTGCATTTTATATTTTATAGGTAGCAAACCATAAAGGGCATTAAAAGGATATAGAAAAGCATTTATCCTCCTGCTTTAAACCTTTTTTTTCCCGTGGATGAGCTAACATTCTACAAAAAGCAGAATCTCCCCTAAGGAAAAACACTTCATCTTTTCCCACCTGGTGCTCGGAGTTGTGACAGCTTAAATAATCCCCTCGTGGAGACGGCTGCAGCCTCGTGTAAACATATTCACTTTTGGGGAATGTGGAGTCTGATTTCTGGCAGGAACAGCAGACTGATATAAGAGTTGTCCTTCAACAGTGCTGGAATATATAGTCTTCATTAAATGTATCAGGAGTATTTGAGATGACTGAGTGTTATGGAGATTATAGTGAAGCCAACACTTACAACTGCTGCGGTTCGGTATCCCTACACTGACAACATTAATAGAGGCGTCCAAATTTACTTCATTAAAACTTAACACCATCTAACGGAGAGACTCTGTTTGACTGCTAATGCTCACAGTGCTGAATTATACCACCTCAGGCAGCTCGAGAACATTTGCTGTCTGTTTACAAGATGTGAAATATCAAGTTGTGTGCAATTCAAAATCTGTGTCATAGGAAACACGTTGAACTAAGTGAACTATGTATTGTGACAATTGTACAAATTGCTCAAGCAATCTATTAACTTTATTATTTGGAATGGCTCCTCTGTGTATTACAGAATAAAATGTAGTAATTCTAAGATAAGCGTTAGTTCAATATGGTGATGTGGTCATCCCTAAGCTCCAGTAGATGACGTCACTTTTATGGGAGTAAAGGAAGATGAAACACCTGATGTATCTGGACAGCTGCTGCACAATTAAGGGGATTGGCAAAGTACTGGGAAAGGTCCCTAATGTCAACCGAGTCCGATAAATGCTCCATCTGTGCAGGGATCCCGTGTTCACACGTTTGTGGGTGTGTACCGACTGGCCTGGGCTGTTGTAAATTTTAAGATATAAAACCCAGACAAACCATGCGGACATCACAGACATGGTTAGATGCTACGATTTACGTCATAAAACACCCTGAGCCCTTAACACCTCAACTGTCTGATGGTCTGAACGAGTACATCAATGTGACAGCGCTTTAAATCCACTCTTGGTCTGCCGCGGCCTTCGGGGCCGACCGGTCACGGGCCGAGGATTGAGGGCAACGGGGTTGCGACAGAGTGCCGCAGGTTGGGGGGGTTTGAGTAATGAGGATGCGTGGATTGGGTACTAAAGCTGGGATTGAAGATTGAGGGTGAAGAATTAAGGGCAGGTGGAAGATAGTGATAGGGTTCGCCTACAGACTGTGGTTTAAGCTGGAAGACAAATCTTATAGATTTACCCTATATTGTTGATGACCTGGATAATGTCTAATCTAATTTGAAGACACTATACTGAGAAAATGAAAATGTATATTCATCAAGCTGAGTCACATAGACACAGATATTTGTGGGGGGTCTTTTCCAAAAATGACAATAAAAAGCCACCGACATTTTGCCAAGAGCCAAACTTCAAAGTAAAAGCGTAATCTAAAATCAAAGAGATATAATTATGCTGATATGATACACTTCTGCATTTCAACCGAATATGCACACATGCAATTTTAATGGCTGATTAAAAGCTGTAAATGAATAATCAGAGCCAAAAAAGGGGGGGGGCATCTTAAGCCTGCAGCCATTATCATTTTATTATCATGCAAGTTTCAAACGTTCTCAGAATTGAACAAAATACTGGGTAGAAGCCTGTGTTTCTTGAGCTGCAACTAACCAAAATGACAGCTCAGAGCAAACTGTAATGCCGTACTGGAGGATTTGATTTTTTTTCGCTCTCTGTCTGATGCAACAACATCTGTAAGGCCAAATTCGCACTGCGAGGGCATAATAATGAGGCCGCCTTGATTCGAGGGAGCCCGCTGCAGTGCGGCCGAGTTCGGGGGTTTAAACCGAGGCGTGAATAAATATTTGCTCCACATTTCTCTCCGCTGAACATTAAAGACCGACCTTGGAGATTCTCACTTGAAAAAAAGAATCTTAAGAAAAGAGGGAGCACAAAGGAGGACGATAATTACACGTTATATGTCAGATTGACGACTAGTCACTGAAACACATGAGCATCCGGGAACATTTCTCAACAGAAATTCTCAGTTATACTTGATATACTTGAAAAATACATTTTTTTGCCCTATGTTTTTAGTTCATTTATTGCAAAAGTGGATATATTTACTAATGTGTTATTGGCTAATGTGTTCTCCTGTGTGAATTGCTTATTAAATAAAACCTCAAGTAAAGGGGATTTGTGAAAGCTTTTCTGCTTACTAATGGTTATAAGCATGATATATGTAGTTAATGTCATTATTATGTGTCTTTCCTATCCTAGCATTGCTTTAGAAGACTTAACTGCAGTTCAAATAACTTTCCTCTTCACTCAGGTTTCAGACTGAGCACCCCCGCTGTGTCCTGCACCGCAGCCTGAGGCCCAATCAGTCCCTCGTCCCAGTCCTGGCTAGCAGGGATTGATTTCTCGCGAGGCGTCTGCAGTGAAAGCCGAGCCGCTGAGAATGAGGAAGTCCACAATGACGGCCCCCTTCCTCACAGGACACCAGAGGCCGAGACAGGCGAGCATGACCAGCTCCAACACGCACACGCGCACACACCGCGAGAATACAAGAGCATGTGCAGGCTTCACAAAGACCTAATTTCTAGATAATTATAGTGGAAGCCAATATGGAGGAAGTGACAGAGAGTTACGTGCTGTTATCTCCTCTGACCTTCCCCCGAGGGAGGCTTTAACTGCCAATCCTCTCCCGCTTTTCTAAGTACTGGCGGTCGACTCAGAGCAGTTTCTCAGGCGCGGGGATGACATGTCTTTGACTTGAAAAATGTCGTCAGAGTATCTCATTAAAAAGTCTTTGTAAACTTCCCTGCACAAACACAAACTTGACAAGGCCGGACAGGTGTAACTTGATGCCAGTTTTGCCCACGGGAGGCAACGCCGCGCAGATCAACCTGATGCTTTCAGATTAGCACGAGAGATCCGAGCCGAGCGTGGCCAGAGAATGTTGGTCGACCTCGGGGCAGCTGCTCGGAGTGAGAGAGAGAGCGAGGGACAAAGGGGGAGGAAGAAGAAAAGAACAGACAGATCAGCTTTCACTGCCCTTTGTTTCTCTTCGCTATGGCGAGCAAGACTGGAGCTTTCTCTTTTTCTGTCTCCCACAGAGCCGGGAGATAGAGGCCACCCTTTTCCTGAGTGTGCGTGTGTGTGTGTGCGTGAGAGACCACAGTCCAGTCACACATGTACCACACACACACCCAGCGAGGGTTATGCCATGCATCAAACACCTCTGACATGCCATTAACCAGGACAAATCACAGGACCCCGGGGGAGACAGTAGCTTCCTTCACACTGCCTGATTAAAAAGTAAGATATATGAGGCATGTCCACAGAGTCTGTGGCCATGCTGAGCAGCTGACTGAGCAAGTGTGTGCAGACAGGCAGACACACACACATATACTGAGCAGACATTCCTGAATTGTTCTAAGCAGTGGTATTCCTGAGCCAAAATGGTGTTTCAGCAAATTCTGATCTTGATCAAAGAGAAAATCGTAATCTATAATTAAGGGGGGGGGGGATAAAATGTGTCCTCTATGTCGTACTATTTTCTTCATGGCCATTCGTGTCAGATAGACTTTGCTCTACTTGGGGGTTATGAGAAAGGGGGCAGCCTAGGACGCTCATTCTATTTCCAGACCGGTCTGATCTAAAAAACTAACTTTGCAGCTCATGCCACTCCTATTAAACTAGAATAAAATGGGCTGGCAGGAGTCTGCAGGGACTTCTCGCAGAGAGCGATGTGCTCCACTTCATCCTAACCTAAAAAAAAAAAAAAAGTCCTCCAGCAGCAGAGATGACAAGACTGCAATTTCCAAGAACCCGGTAGCTGCTACATGCAACGCTACTGTGCTTTACCAGGATTCAGTAGATCAGATCAGTACATGGAAATATAGTAACAGAAGCATTAAATTACCCAAATTACTTGTCTTGTGCGGATGTTTAGTCTCCAACTCTGCTGTGAAAAATACTAATAGCCCGTTTCCACTGCGAGAACTTTTCCAATGGTCAAGTAACCATTCAAAGAATTCTTGAACCCCACCTGTGTGCCGACCAGAGTGAATTCTTGTGCCATCATTTCTGAAAAGAAATATTTTTAATTCCAACTACCTAATCAGGAATAAAATAATCAGTGTTTGGCTATAAATAGGGCTAGCCAGTGTAAAAAAGAAACATAGCTTATTTTGTCTATTGTTTCATAACAGTTACATATTAAAAGTTAAAAAAAAAATCCTACTTTCAGTATCATCTTTGCATGTCCCCTATGTCATACACATATTTTTTTAACCAGTATTAGTCAAGTTTCCCTGTCCCTCATACTTTTTCAGATATAAAAACATATGCAAATATAAACAGGAACCTGCAAAGGGGAATTTTTGGTTTTAGATTCATTTCCTGTTGCTTTCCTGAAACTATTTTGACAGAAGGGTCTTGTTATTGCCTATAAAGGGTTTACCAGTTAATTTACTTGAACACTCGGGATAAATGCGAAAACATAAGATTGAAGACGATAATCGCAGACTTGAATGACTATTGGGAGTCAACAATTCCTGCTGCTGGAAACCCGTCCAATAGGACAGAGGACAGAGTTGGCAGCCATGAGGACTCGGATCAGGGGGCAGAGGTCAGCGGTTTGGTGACCAGAGGGTCAGGATGTCCTGGACAGAGGGCCGCCTGCAGGGGTTCAATGACAGGACAGAGACAAGGGGCAGCACAGACAGAAAAATGAGTAGCACAAGTTACAAATCAGTGGCATTTTACTTCAAAAATCCTATTATTAATTAGACTGCTGTGTGTGTGAATCTGTAACTACGCTAGAAATAGTTGACTCAGTCGGATTATTTTCTTTCATCTGACTGTAAACCACTGGCAAGAAGAGGATACAAAGAAACAGTTGCGATTTCATGTATTGCATAATAACCGCATGACATGAGGTCTCATGACAATAAAATAATTGTGTTATTTATGGAAACAGCTGAACCAGTGTTGCATAGCAGCAGGGGGAGTTTTCAGGAGAAAGTAAAAGCTTATAAAACACTCCAAAAACATAAAGGGAATGCATAATCTGGTGATTTAACTGTTTAAACTACATCTGTTGGTCCATGGAGAAAATCACTTCGAGGGGTAGAAACAGAGAGAGTGAAAATGGACATAACACGGCCAACGGAGGCTTGACACTTTCTCCATGTGTGACCGCTAGCAGTGGGACACAACAGGCAGTGTAAGGACATGGCTGGCAGATCTTTTGAATTTCCACGCACCGGCCTTCATCCGCGGCTAGAACCACGGCTATGGCTTCGGGTTCCCTCTCGGGGGAAGGGTAGAGGAGAGTTCAGGCTAGATCTCAGCTCACAAAACCCGCCCGGGGCCGCTCAGACACCATGCCGTGGCTACACGCTCGACCTCGGTCTCCTCCTCCAAGCTGCAGGCCCACAATGAGCCTTTATTGTGAGGCTGATAAGCCGGGACCATGGGAAACTCTTCCCCGGCTCCTCACTGCACTGCTAAATACAGACCACATGCACCAAGGAAAGCAGAGACACGGGGAGAGGGGACCACATAAAACGGTGTCCACAGCCGATAGATTGCATTATGTTTCAAATAAAAGACAGGGCTGGATTCTTTCCTTGAGGCTACAATCAATCAGGTTTACAGACACAAAAGGGGAATGAAACCTTTATTTAACATTTCAACTATTATTTCAACTATTTCTCCTCAAACTCATCCTTGGCGCAACCGGCCAACACAGCAGGCGTGCCTCGAGAGGTGGTCTCTGGCTATTGATTGGGGGGGCCTCAAAGCCTGCTTCCCTCAGGTCATGAGGTCAAGGCAGAAGAAAGGAAAACGGGGGAGGGGATGAGGAGGAGTCCCAGGATCAGTAAATTAAACTTGTGTTAAGGGTGGACGGGAGAGAGTTAACGACGAAGGTGGAGGGAGAGACACTGTGTGAAACTAACCGTCACGTAAACTTTCATTTTTGCTCCACATTCACAAGGTTCTTAGTTTGTGTGTGTGTGTATGCGTGTGTGTGTGTGTGTGTGTATGTTGGTGTGTTGGTTAAGGTCAGATACTAGTGTCTGGGGGAAAAAAAAATGTTGATCATGCAATTTTCAGCCCTTTTTGTTTTTACCATTATGCAAGAAATTGTGGCAAACGTAGCAATGAGGAGATAGCTACGAACAAGTTTTTCTACAATGTGGAAAGCCGCTGATATGATTTGGCAAGTCTCAGTCAGGTGCAGGAAATATGAGTCGCCATTTGATGTACGCAAGACAAGGCTCGACTTGTCCGCACAATAGAGGCGGCCGGGTTGTTATTCGTGCCAAACATATGATTGTTTTGAATTGTATTCTTTCAGAAGAGCTGGGAAGACTGCCAGATGATGGCGGCCAGGAGCAGAGACACATACAGGCATATGTTAAGAACTAGGATTAGATAAGGTGAACACAGCTCCACCGTTGTTACCAAAGGACTGCACAGCGTTCAGGTTTTTTTTTTTTTTTTTTTTTTTTTTTTTTAAATCACTAGGTTTTTGGTTTGTTTATGTCTCGGCACGCTAAAGAAGTCAAAATATTACACAGAGCCATTCTTACATGCAGAAACATGGGTCAAAGGGGAGACTTCTCTGTCACTAAAATAACCATTTAGCCCCTTTATAATTAAAAAGCCAAATTGGAGCTTAAGTATATATACATTTTCTCCGTTATTAGAGGATTGTGAACTAAATGTCTTTGGGTTTGGGGCTATTGATCAGACTAAAAAATGTTTTAAGCTGTGGGGTTGCTGTTTATGGACTAAATAAATAAATAAAATTAATGTTGGAAAATACTTTTTGTTTAATAAATCACATGGAAAAAGGCTGTCTTTATTGTGGATTGGTCACATCAGGGTCAATACCTCATTCAACTTATAAGGTGAGTAACATCAGTAAGATAACCTGATTGTGGTGTGGCCTGTTGCATGGATATGGAGCAGTTCGGTATGAAGTTAAAACAGTGAGCTCCTTGAGACTCCATACAGCTCAACTTTATTTCCCGGGAGGAGAATCAGGAGCCAAGCAGCAAATCCCAGTTTGTGGACAGATTGTCATGTTCTGTCGCATCTTTAACAACAAAGAACGGGCGGGCTAAAGTGACAGATGTCACATTGTTTAAGTGAAAGCGGGGAAACAAGAAACGGGCAAGAGGCTTCACATATAGTGCGTTCGCACTCATCTTAGAAAGCTTTCGCAAACGTTAAACACATAAACGGCTTACATCGGGGCAGACGAGTCTGCTAAACACACACAGACACAGATTAAAACAAGTCAACCAAGTCAGAGCTTATGTGACCTCCGCCTTCACTTATTCCTCCGCTGACCTCGCACCATCCCTTACCATCCCCCATGCTCCTTCCCCCCCTAATCCAGTCCTTACTGGAAGGCAGGCTGCAGCATGGCCTGATGGTCAAACCGTGGCTGCCTGCCTGTCTCCTGTCTGTCTGTCCATCTGCTTTAGGCCCAGCAGTGGTTCAAAGAACTTAAAAGCTGGAGTGAAAGTAGTCGAAATCTCTCCAAATCCTACTTTAGTCCTCCCTTTTATGTCACACCCCCCCTCACTTTTAATTCTTATGTTGTACTTTCTGTCTCAGCGTGGTCCAATTCCATTAACACCCTGTACCTCCCATTAGCTAATACAGTGCAGATACACACTGAACCTCATCCAGCTCATTACCAGTCACCTACACAGGGAGAGGATCCTTCTCCATGATCCAACATCCAGCTCTCTGTTGGTGCACAGGGAAGGTGGAGCAGAAACGAGCGGCAGTACATTGCATGCGCCGTAGCTTGGTCGAAAAGAATGACACGTTTATATATTGGGCTCTGTGTGATCTAATCACAGGTAGAACAGCCGCCACCCTGCAACGGGTGTCAGTTACAATACACAAGGTCTTTGTTGTCTTCAATCGCAACGTGTCGCTTGAAATTTCGGCCTTTTTGTTCGGTTTAGGGATGCGGAGGCGTCAGCAGGGGTTGAACTTTGAGGGGGGGAGGTGAGGAGTCGGGGGCTCGCAGCAACGTCCCAGTGTCCCTTTGTTGCTTTGTTGAAAAGCACAGCAGGGAAAGTGAAGCTGTGCACGCGCTCGGCCGAGTTTATTAAAACTGCAAAAAAAAAAAAGGGCAAGCGGCCACAGATGGTCCTGTCAATAACCATTCACCCACCCGTGCATGTCGTGCACAAACACACACGCACGCCAGCAGCACCACACCCTGCACCATACCACCAAGTGGAAATACAAGACAGACACGTACACAGTTGTAGACGGAGGGGCAGTGAAAACAGATGGCGAGTGTGCCAATGGTGTGTGTGTGTGGTGCTCTGAAGAAGTGCTCCGGGAGGTGTTAGGATTCCATTAGTCTCTCAACCTCTAACCTCCATCAACACCTCTGAGAAGCCGTGAGGACAGAGAATCATCAGCTGACCTGCAAAACAGTTGCCAAATATAGCTGAATCTGCTACTTGATGTAACATATTATGGCTGTTTAGATTAATTAATCAGTCATGGCTATTGGCAGCAATGGTTCACGTGTCAGTTACTGGCCCTCAGGTATTCTATTTAAGAACATTTCCGAATGACTTTCCATGCAAAAAGAGGCACTTGCACATTTGGCTGCAGCATGGTGTTAAAAGCAACAAATTGGGACTGTCACATAAAATCAGATTATAGTGACAGCTCTACATATCCTCTCCAACTCACAACTGACATCATATCCTAAAGAAGAAGGCAAAGGTGACGTAAGGACATGGAAGAGGGAGTCAATTCATAAATCTGTTGACAGACTGTATCACTATTGAGTCGGATAATCAGTCCATAGTGTGATTCACTTATTCAGGAAACGAAACAAGGAAATGTTTTCTGGATCCTGCAGATTTATTTTCTTTCAATTATCAAAATTAGCAATTTGAAGATTGAACATCATTACTTTTTTTAAATTTGCTAAAAACCTTTGCTTTTGGCAAGTACATAATTAATTAAAAATCTATATTAAAAACAATTAAAAGTTCACAGTGAACAATAATATATAGAAGTTTTTAGGTAATTTTGACCTAAAATTTGATATAATGTTCATGCAGAATGTGTTTATTTCCACATAACGTGAAAACACTCGGCAAGTGAATTATTTGTCTTTCTTCGCCTGCAGAGACTGTTTGCTTAAAGACTCTAAAGCATTCATTACACTAAAGCATCTAAAATGGCCTTTTTTAGCAAGATAAGCCATGGGTACAAGCAAAGAGCCTTTTTTTCTCTAAATAACTAGCAGCGTACCCATGGAATCTTCTGACATACAATTGGACAGCATTGATTTCCATTATTACTATTATGTAATGGAAATTAAGAAATCACTTTTAACTGCAAGCAAAGTACTGTTATGTGGAAAGATAATTAGAACCATTCTACCTTAGTTTAGCTTCCTGCCTTTAACCCCCTGCAAAAAAACATGGGCAGACCACTCTCTCCAAGTATGCAGTGGGGCTGGGTTCTGATTTCAAACGCCAGTGGACAGAGGTCAAAGGTTGCAGCCTTTATGATGATCTGGGAGTGGACCCCTGTCAGAGGCTGAGGGGGGTCCTGCCAATGGAGTCACAACCCACCCCCCCAGGCCACAACCAGCAAGCCACCGCCCAACATCTAACCAACACTTTGCTCAAGAGAGAACAAGGAGAGTCGCTATTCCCTGTTCCACCAGTCCAAAAGGAACAGATGCACAGAATGCCAATGTACCCACAACCATTCCCCTGCTGGCTTAACATCACTTGTTATCCACTGCAAACAAATCACACTTTCTGAACCAAATCATATTGACATTTCTTTTTTTCCCCAAAACAAGCACAGTCCTGCTGCGTGTGTCAACACAACACTTACCAAAAAATAAATCCCTATGCTGCAGAGCTTTTTCCAATAAAAATCATGACCTCCCTGAGTAGTCAAAATTAAATACATTTTTATTTATTTAGTGAGAAGGTAGGGGGAAGGCTATTGGAAGCTACTTCAATACAGTCAAATGATGGGGGAAAAAAAAAAACACTAAATAACACTAAAGAAAAACAAACAAACACTAAATATGCAGATGATGACAGACAGTGCACATGGCTTCTGTCACAATCAGGATACAGGGCTTCAGGCTAATGGGACGATTGGTTTACATAAGGCGATGCACAACTGGACGCCAGATAATTGTTGGAATATTGTGAAAATTACAACTTTTTTTTTTTTTTTTTTTTATAAACACAGCGTGTGAGACAAAGCGAATGTCGAGCAGAGGATCCAGCAACGGCTGAGGCTTGTTTTCTAGGCTGCTTGTTGTTCTACTTCTTGAGTAATCTATTCAACAGACTCTGCCTCTGGCTATCACAGCTCCACTGCAGATGTGATCCCCACTCATTATCACTCCAAACTCCCAACTCATAAAAACACTTTGCAGCTGCGAGATCAGGAGCGGCGCTGAAACAGAATACCGGATGTTGACTTAACACATCTTACGAAGCGTTTTCTAACCAACTACTCATATTCTAGCTGGCAGCTATTTTCCCCAAAACAAACTGGGTATGCATTTACAGCAGTCACCCAACCTACTAAAAACTTGTGTGGTTATATTTGCCAATAAGCACAAATATAAAAAGTTTTGCAGAACATATTACGTGGTGCGTAATAATATTCACAGCAATGAATCTCTGTAGCCAATTAGTGAATCAAACTAGCACTGAATCTGTAAAACGGAAACAATAAATGCATTTGGAAGACTCATTTTAAAGATACACTCTCAAATTGAATATCCACAGGTTATTTGTAAGGCAAATATAGTTTAGCACGTGTGATACTAACTCTCCCCACTGAAACACATGCAAGCCTCAGCGCATTAACAGAGATGAATTCTAAGTCTTCCTCAGAACAACAAAACACTACACTGATTTTTCTGAGGCTCCAGTAGCAACAGCTATTTTCAGCAGCATCAGGTTGCTGTTAATACTCTGTTGGTTTCTACATGACAAATGGGAGGGCTTTGTCATCTCCTATGACTGTGCATCATCCTCTATTATAGGCTGAAAGCCCTTAGTCATCCTCACAAAGGAAAAGGGGGGGCATTTCTTGCAAATGAGAGCTTCTGCTTAGGCACATGCAGTCATGTCTCTCCTTAAGCAGAACTGACCCCGTCCCCACTATTCTCCCCACCACCACCACCCCAGGATTTAAGGGTCAGGGACATGAATAGGTGGTGTTTCAGAATGCTATCGCAAATGAAGAACGGAGCTGGTTGGCCGGGGCCCAAATCCCCATGGTAACACTGGAGCGGCCTGGTCGGTCTGGGAATAAGCTACCTCTACTCTGCATGCATTAAGGTCGGGGGGGGGGGGCAAATAAGGAGACAAGATAAGTTAGGGTGGCATCATTGTGAAGTCGCACACACCTCTGAATCAACTAAAACCAGGTCGCATAGCAAAGAGTGCGTTATTGTGAAAGAAAGGGAATACAGAAAATACAAAATTGTGTGAGAAAATAAAATTTAAATTAGGGCCCAAGCCACAAGCACTGCTTCTTCTTAGATGTCCATGAGCAAGACACAGAATCTTCAAAGTGGAGTTGCATAATCCTGCTGTAATGCTGTGTGAACAGTGCAGTAACCAACTCAGTCACCAGCTTTCATGGTTAACAGGTTGTTGAGACATATCAGCATGACATTAAAAAAAAAAAACAGCAGAGCAACTTAACAGTGAGATAAAGGTGTTTATGTGAACCAAAGGCCAGAGCATGGACACACAATCTGAACATTACAGATTATTTAAATAGGCCACAGTGGGAAAGATAGTAAAATCGTTTTTTCAGGAGGACTGGGAAATCCGCTGGACATTTTCATTAGCTATCACATGCACGAGTATCAAACAAAAGACCATAGCTCCCGTTGAACTAAATAAAATACTTTCTTCTTTTTTAAATTATTTTTGCCCTCCACTGCATTAAAGTCTTGAAAACCCACCACACCTATTATGACAATTATGCATGTTACATTCAGACGCGTTGTTCTTCGTGTGTGTCCCATTGCCTTGCAGTAAACCTCCACTGGTGGTTCATTTATTACCAACTTTTTATGCTAATTGAACACAGAATAGCAGCAGCCATGACTCATAGTGATGAACTAGCCTACCGGTGGCTCCAACAAGCACATTTCCCTCTCACCTTTTACTTGACTCTCGTAGTCCGCGATGATTTCTTTATCCTTTTTGAACCTCGGCGTGGACATTTTCTCGCCGCTTGTGCCCCGGAGCTGGTTGTAAACTTCTTCTCAAAAAAAAAAAAAACAACACCTACAGATCCTACAGCAGCCGACGCATCCCAAACGCCCCCCACCCCCCCATAGAAAAATTAAGCTATCGCGGGATACAAAAAAATAAAAAAAAGGCGACACTGTGAACTGATTTAACTTTGCAACAAGCTCGACTTGGAGCAAGACGAAAAACGCTTTAGTCCTTCATTGTTCCTCCTCCTTCGGGAGAAGAAGCGGCGTGCACACACACACTCACGCGCGCACACACACACATATACACACACACACACAAGCAGGGCCGATGCGCAGTCCTGCTCCGACCGACGGATCCGCTCAACTAGTCGGAACAGCAACAGCAACAGCAACAGCAGCGCTGCTGCCGCCGGAGGAGGAGGAGAAGAAGAAGAAGAAGAAGAAGGAGAAGAAGAAGAAGGAAACAATCACGCAAGTTTCAGAGCTCTCCGCGGTCTCCGCTGCTCTGGAAAAGTAGTGCCAGCAGCCCAGCCGGGGCGCATTAAAGTCCACTTCAATGCCTGCCTGCGTGTGTGTGTGTTTCTATTGGGGTTTTTTTTGGTAGTGGTTTCCAGTTTGGACCCCCCCGCTCCCCTCCCCCGTGCGCACACACACTCACGCGCGCGCGCTCTCTCTCTCATACACACACACACGCGCGTTATCCCACCCCCCCACGACCCTAGCTCGCGCTCTTCGCTCTTCTCTCTCTCTCTCTCTCCCCCACCCCAACTCCCAGCAGGCTCAGAGGCAGACAGGGCAGGCCGACGGCAGCACACAGCAGCTGGAGCCAGGCAGCAGAGAGGAGAGGGAGGGACCTGCGCACACACACACACACACACACACACACACAGACCTAGTGGACACCAGTGGACTGATTCTTCTTAGCTGCTTTTCAGATGCAGTTATGACACAGTGAATAGTCGCCATTGAAGATGAAGTCAGTGCTTCCCTCTTCATCCTTTGACATCTCCCAAAAGAAATCAAGTCAAGAATTTGATGTGTGTCTTCTGCCCTTGATCATCTTTATAAGATTTCTTTAGTGACCCTTTGGAAGGCTGGGAACCCTGGGACTAAAATAAACTTAATTAGTAAATTATATATATTACAGTTGTGACAGTAACACGCTGCACTGTTGCTTCAGTATTAATAATGTAATCCTAACAATCTTGTAGTGACAAAACACATACATATGAGTTTTACTTCTGTAGTATTTGGAGGTAAAGCATTAGAATACTTTGTCCACATTAGTGGAAAAACTAATGTGAAACCCAGCCATCATCATTTGTGACCGATATGGTTTATACACAAAAAAAGGTTCATTTTCTCAATTCAGTCTGAAAACTTAAACCTACTCGAATTTCGTATGTACATCCAGTAGTGTTAGTGATAGAAAATTATTGTGGGCAATCTACAATCCTCTTGTTATCCTTAGAGGTAAACGTGTTGAGTATTTAGTATTTATGACATGTCCCTCTGCTGGAGCTCTTGCTAATCTCCACAGGGTGTGCAGAGAAATTTATTATATTTTCAATGAAATTGAAAGCCACCAGAAATCTGATATGTAGTGATTTAGGTTAACGTTAAAGTTTAAGTTTCCTTTTATCACCAACAATTCAGAAAAAGCCTTTTTTGTATAAATTTGTATATACTGAAAATGAACTGATCCACAACGCCATCTGCAGGACAAATGAAAAGACAAGGGAAGCACATCAGCTCATTTGGTTGGGAAAACACTTACCTTTATTGCACTTTCTAAAAAAAACAAAAAAACATGCACCACAGCATTGAAATAAATAGAACAGAAATTGTCAAAAAAAATTAAATAAATAAAAAAAAAAACAGAAAAGCTATACATGCCACACCAACATTCCATTTTCTCACTGCTCACAATACATAATAGATGTATGTACCATTTTTAAACGAGGCCTATAAACACATCATTCTCTCTTTTTACTTCTAATGTGCCATTGTAGTGTTTCCTAAAAATCATATTATTAAATATATACAAACAGGGATATAAAACATACACAAAATAATAAAAGGACTTTCAAATGCAAAGGCAGCTTATTATGCATTATATCTAAAAGACTGGACATTCCACCATTGTAAACATTTAAAGGATAAATATACAAAAATGCCTCTTCACAGGGCTTAAAGAGAGGAAGAGAGGCAGCCTCATTACATACATAAATGTTTTATAATAACCTGCACAAAAATATTACACCACACATCACCAGGTTCACTACACCAGTAGGCTATCACATTTCTCCACATACTACGAAAAATAAATTAAAAAATCACATTTAATTTTACCCCTGTTAATCTTTTAAAGGTTTGGTATTTGAGCACCACAGTCAGCCGCTTTTGAAAAAGGTCTCCTCGATGACCTCTGTGAATCTCTCCTTCATCTGCTGACGGAAGCTGGCGTACCACTCCAACAGCCTCCTCCTCCTGTCCACCCGCTGCTCCTGGCTCATGCCCCTCTCCCTCTCCAATATGGCCGGCAGTTCTTTCCAGTCACTGATAAAGATGAAGGGTGCTCCTGCGGCTTTCAGGAGACGCAGCGGGGAGCTGGTCCCGGCCGCGCAGGCGCCGGGTGTCTGCAGGTCTTCCACCACGGGCACCGAGCCGTAAGAGCACGCCTCGTAGATGCGGTAGCATTCTGTGTTGATCCCGACTGGGCAGAGGGTGAGCTCGCTCTGGGCCAGAGCTGTTTGGTAACGTTTGAGACTGTCTGCCGTCTCTTGGGGGAGCCACCTAAAGCAAGAAGAGCAAAAAAGGACACCAGTTAAAGCTACAATGATGAACATACACAAATAATTCCATTACTGCGCCAATAAGATAATTCATAGCAGCTGTGATTGCTTTTCTGATAATTTTACATACATCTACACCTTCGAACTGCATTATATGCTATGTAATTTATGTTTCCACACTCCTCACGTATACTACAAGTTATTCCTCTCATAACTTACATTGGAATTGCATTGCACCAACAATTCTTTTATCATCAATATTTTGAAAACATTTTTTTTTTTAAAAAGGATCAATTCCTTCTCTGTTAGTCTTTTTTTTCCCAGAGAGATTTTTTTTCAGCGAGTTTTTTTCACCTGTATGATATAAGGGTCTAAGAACAGGGGATGTTGTGTTGCTTTTGTACAAACTGTAAACCCTATTGGGCGACTTTGTGTTTTTTGGGCTATATAAATAAAACTGACTTGACAAAAAAAATGTCCAGGAAGGTATGTTCTAGACATTTTTATATTAATAGTCTTCATATCAGCCTTTTTATCGTCTATTTATACTGCAATATATGCAACAATGCAATAGTTAATTATATAATGTATATTGATTGATAAATCTGTCAATATATCCATCCTAAACCACGACTCAGCATATTGACTCACTTCTCCCTGGCAGCTGTGATGCATTCTTTATCCATGCCAGGCTGTTTCAGCAACTGCATGAGTGTTTCTCTGGAGGAATTCTTGTAAGCAGTTCCTAGGAAGTTGCAGAGGTATGGTCTGTTGGAGGTGATCAACTGGGCATTAGGCCTGATCATTGGAAACTGCCTGTATCTGCAGAGGGACAAGAAAAACAGCCACACAGAAACAAATGATATTCATTTAAAAAGCGAATCCAGTTTAACGCGCAATTGTTGAGCAATGTACACATGAACATGCATGCAAATTACAAGTTGATGACGTACGTGGCGACACCAAGAGGCCACTGGAAGACGTCTTTGTCATTGACCCAGGGGCTGTCGTACACCAGAAACAGCAGATCCACAAAGCCGCCATTTCGCTTCAGGTACGGGCCGATCCAGTCATTGTTGCAGTGCTCATTGCCCAGCATGACCACAGCCACATGGGACACTGTGCGGGACTGTACCAGAGCGCGGACATGCTCCAGCCACCGTGTGGAGTAGGACACCTTCTGCTGCTCACGGCCGTTCAGGACCAGAACCAGGCTGTTCATGTCCAGAGGGACGTGACCCTGGACAACTGCAGGACCGGTGTAGAAACTAAAGACAGAGGGGCAACAAGAGAGTTAAGAAACTGTTCTGTGTTGTGGTGTAGTATTCTCCATTTTATGGAGTCACAAAAGCAGAATATATTTTTCTTGTGTTCGACAAATTTTTAGTATCGCAGATGTCACTTAAAATAGATTACCTGAAATCTATTTTTTCTGACTGCAGCTCACCCTCTCTCCATTGTGCTACTTTGTCAGTGGGGTTGAGGGGTCCCTCTAAAATATGTTCCCAGAGGTAAAGCCCTGAGGAAAAGAGAAGGGTTAAAGGTAATTAACAACAGAGTGAAACTGTCAACATGTGCTGCACTATTGTGTTGTAACTCCTTCATAGGATGTATATAATACATTTACGAAGCAGCAAGAAGACAACAAAACTCATGCTAAATCTTATTAGCTTAAATTATGTATTTTCACTTTTGTGAAAGTCGAATCCCTCATTCTAACTCAAACAGAAAGCTTTAGTGATTTTTCTTCAAATATGGATAATTTATGAGTTATGAAAAATTTTAAACAGAGTATTATTTAAATCTGACGTTTCATCTGGTTCCCTTTATGTAATTTATATTCTGAGTTTTGGTAACCTGACACCATTTATATACTTTATTTTTTAACTACAAAATTAAAGTACAGTATCTTTTAGATTATGCACATTAGAATACTCACTACTCCTGTAATACTTTTGATCGCAAAAAACAATGTCTTTTTTTCTCCCCTAATACATCCACACACTACCCAGTATCTGTTCTTGCAATATATGTATTTTTAAACACCCAGTAATGAATGAGAGGAAAATTAAAAAAAAAATGTCTGTGTATATTCTCACTAATCCAGGTCATTGTAGTGTCAAAGTAGTTACTTGTAAGCAACTGGACTGGAAGAAAAAGTCCAGTTGCCTACAAGTAACTCCTTTGACAAAATAAAAAATAAACAAATGCAAATTAAACAGGAGATTAGTGAATAAATTAAAATAATTCTGAAAATAAATCAAATAAAAAGAAAACAATTTGAGAGGACCTAGTGTATTTATTTAAGATTTTCCAAAGGCAGAAATGCAAATTTTATAATCCAAACACTGTTCTGTTCCTCACCAAAGTACAAATAGAAAAATGGGATGATGCTGGGTTTGGGTCACTTTAAAAAAAATAATAAATAAAAAAAAACGAGCCATTAGTGTTTAACTTCACACTTATTTCGTATCGGGGTTCCTATGCTGAAATCCAACGGCAGGTTTTTGTTTTCACGAAGACAAAAACTTACCAATGGCAGCTTTCCCCCAGATCTGCACCTTGTATCTCTTGGGTTTGTTCTTGTCTGCTCTGCCCAGCTGCTGCTTGAAGGCCTCTCTCTTCTTGTTCAGGGCTGAGTTGTAGTCCACCTGTTCCTCCTCCCACGGGTTCCAGTCGTCTGCTCTGAATGGAGCAGCGCCGCCGCCCCGCACGCCACCTGAAGAACAAAAAAAGGAAGAAAAAAAACACAACACACGATTCTTTATGGTCATGTATAGAAGCGTGAACGTAGCAGATTCATTCCGAAGGCGTCAGCCCGCGAAACTTGCGTCTTCTACCGACGACAGGAGGCGAACACCGCTACCTGAGAGTACTCCCGTCTCCTTCTTCACCACCCGGTGAACGCGGGAAATCACTTTGCTGCTGAAGAAAACATTGTACGCGGCGTACAGCGAAAATGCCACATAAGCAAAAATGATGAGGAGGAACAGTTTTCTTTTAGGTATTTTCATTTTTTTCTCCGTTTCTTCTCGCTCAGGTTACGGCAGCTCGTCTCCATATTTTGTGAGAGGACCCAGTGTTTACATCGCGAGGACCCCTGAATGGGCTGGCCCAGAGAAGCCTGTAGAGAATGGGCCGTAGTGGTTTCTGACATTGTCTTTTTATGAATTCAGCCATATTAAAAAGTAAATACATGTATATACGTTATTCTATTGAATTATAATGAAACATGTTATTGTAAGAAAAAGGGCATAACCAAGTAAAGAATTTTACAGCTCGTTGAGATTACAAAAACAAACAAGATGTTGGGACTAATTGTAATGAATAATTAAATGATTCATATATATATATATATATATAAATTAAACGAGTTAAATAAATATCTGGTAAATCTTACATAGTTAATATATTGTATCAGCTTATTTGTTTAGGAATGTATTCTTGGTCTGAATTTTTTTTTTTTTGCTTAATGAAAGTGCATTTGAAAGGAATTTCTTAAAAGATTATATGAACATGAGGAATTACTACAGTGAGAGAAACCTTTTCAGTGTTCATGTTTACACTGATTTGTTTTAAGAAGTGCTTCAAAACTTTGAAGCTGACTTGAATCTTTCCCCAAGTTTCCTCAACTAGTTTCACCCAGCATCTGTTTAATAAGTCCAGACTTAAGACAAGAACTCATCCAACATGCTGGAGTGCATTCGGATGATGAAAAAAAATAAATATGCCCACTAATGGAAACTTTGATCTTGCAGAAGGACAGAAACAGTGGTTTCTAACTGAATAATTGCAAAGTCACAACATCTGTTCTTCCACTATTGCCGTACTAATCTGAAGCAGTTGGGTCAGCAGGTGCTTGATGCTCAGACGGAGCGTCATCCCTGAAATCCTAGACAATTTTATCTGTCTTTGAGAGGAATGTGAGTTAAGCTTGGCAAAGGTTGAGGCTGCTGCAACTGGAGCAAAAAATAACCGCAACAAAAAAACAACAAAGAAACTTGCCTATTGATTTAATGGGTTTCCTCATCTTGTTTCTCAATTTGACTCTAATCTCTGTGTTGGTATGGATCAATGGGTAAAACCGATAGGTGCACTCCCAGCCATCTGTTGCATGATCTTTCAGGGCTCTGCTGCTGATGTGCTGACTCTGCTTTACATCCCAGTTGCACAAGCAATGAAACACCCAGTAAAAAGGGGGTGAGTGAGATCGGTTAACAGATGTTATAACCTGCATTTCCCCCTCCCTTGAAGATCTTACATTTTGTTGCAGCAGGATGTATAAACTGCACAAGAAGATCAATAATAAGGTACAAAAAACACTGATGAGTGAGCCGTTGAAGCTACTACTCTTCTACTATGGTGCTTCAGGAAAAATATAAAAAGGATCCAGCTGCTCTTAAACCCAGATGCTTTTTTTTTACCATGAATTCCCAGAAAATGAAACAGTCATTGTGGGCTCAATGTCAATTCATCTCTGAAGGTGTATTTTTGAATGGCTTTTAATCAGACACATAATGTGGAGGGGAAAAGAGCACATGCACACTGTAACAGCTTTATTGCAACTGATTTATAAAATGTTTCACATATGCTTTAAATCACAAGATGAGCTTCTCTAGCCTGGATTCTACTCCATACTCAAGAAGACCGACCGGGCCTCATTAACCTGGATGAGACGTAATACATTTCCTACAAATGCTCAGAAGCAGCATGGATTGCATTTTCCAGAGTTTGGGAATGGAGGGGTGTTTGATGGTTACATAAAGATGAGTTATTACGAGTAACGTCACCGAGATGGCACACGTGAACTCCAAGAGGCCCAGAAACACTGAAGCACACAACAATCTGGAAGGATGAGAGAGCAGGCAAAGGCTACCTCAAACAGCATCATTAAAGCAATTCAGGTATTAAGATACACAAATATATTATATTCAGGTTAGTGTTCTTGACCAGCAACGTGTTATATCTTTATTGTAGATTTCTTGTGCAGGGTGTGCGTTTATAAAACTACTGTATGAAAAAGTGATGCATTTGTGTTTGTTTTTATTGAATTGAAATGGTCAGTCCAACATATTGCACACATCGGCTGGTGAATTTCTTTCTGTAAAATGTACCGCTTGATAAATGTACATAAACTAAATATTTTACACTGTACATGTTTTATATTATTTTAACAGCTTTACATTTTCAAACCTTACTTCTTGGAACCTTTCAAAGCCAGACTTGATTATCGATGCCATTGTAACCATAATAAATAAAGAATCACTCAATTAATAAGTACACTTCACATAGTAAACAGCTCTAAGAATTCACATTAATGTGGAAACTTTAAACCAGTTACCCGATGCCAGGACTGGGATGTTTGTACAATTTTACAATATGAGACCTCACATGTAACGAAGAGTCTCTCCAGTGTAATAAAAACAGTTCCTTTTGTTTTCAAAGGCTGCATATCCTCCTTAGCCAGGGTTTCCGTCACTAATCCACATAGTGCACATCCGCTTGCAGCTCCTTGGTGACGTACCCGATGATGGCGGCTGTGACCTGCTGCTTCAGGGCGGCGTTGCCCATCACCAGAGCCGTTAGCTGGGCCACGTCTGTCCACTGAACGTCTCCCAGGACGGCCACCAGCTGGTCGTAGAGCCTCTGCTGCTGCTGGGGACTGAGCTCCATGATGATCTGAGGCAGCGGTTTAAACTGCCCGCTGGTCAGCCAGCAGCCCAAAAGGCCCCCGACAGCGCCGCCTGCACGGGAAGAAGGTAAGAAACACGGTGAGACAACTGAACACATTTAGCAGCTTTCAACCGGCCGAACAAACAAACAAACATACAGCTTTTATTTTTCCACTCACCCACTGCAATGCCAAGAGGGCCTCCCACCAGTCCTCCAGCGAAGGCCAGTCCCCCGGCTGCCGCTGCTCCCTTTCCTGATCCCTTCACCGTGGTCTGGACTTGCTGATTGGCAGAAAGCTCACAACACAGCTTCATCACATCATCCATTCGATGATACATGCTGTGGGGTTGTATTTAGAAGGACATGAGATTGTAGGTAACAAGTATTAACAAACCAGACAGGAGCATAACTGTATTTTCAAGTTGTTAGAAAAAAATGAGGTTATTTGGTGTTAGCTCTTTAAAATGACACCCACACAAACACTATCATGATCATATTAAATATCACCACAGTAATCCGTTTGCCAATGCAAATATGTACACTATTCACACTGTTCAATGATGGGTGACCCTGGTTGCGTCAGAAAACATCATAGGGCAAAGGCTAATGTACACAGTGGCATAGATAGGCCCTTTATACAAATAGCTCCAGTAAAGGAGAAATCCTACTGTGACATCACAAAGTGAACCACATCAACATACCTTCTCGTGTTATGAAATCCACATCAATACTAGCGGAACTTATTAAAGACTGCTGTTGTAATTGCTATAGCGGCCACTCCTGATTTCTGAGCTTTGACTATGACCGCAAAGCGTGATGGGAGCAATAGAAAGAATGATGCGTTCAGGGACATTCGGACAATTGTTTATTCTACTGCTATTATTATCATTCTTCTTCTTCTTCTTCTTCTTCTTATTATTATTATTATTAGTATCTTGTGACAGGGGGTCACAAGATAGCTAAAAAAGTCTGGTTTGAATCAAACCATATTAAATCGTAAAAGGCATGCACATTTTAACCAAAATTAATACAATAATACAAATATTTCATTGTATGAAAAAAACGAATATTTTTGAATACATAATATGTTATTATAAATTATTTTTGTGTTCTGTGTTTGTTGTAGATGTATTCCTGGTCTGTAAAGTTTTTTTTTTTTTTTCTCAATTAAAGTGCATTCGGAGGGTTTTAAATTTTTTTTTAAAAAGATGGTGAGGACATAATCTTCCAGGGTTCTGCTTCAAAACACACGGAGAGGGAAATTAGTATTACTCACATCAAGTGGATGCCTGTTACATTTACATTGGCAGTATAGTGACAATATAGTACAGTGATAAACAGGAGGGACTTTGGTTTTGAACGGTAATTTAGGACGTGTTTGATGGCTGGTGACAACTGTGAATTTTGATATCTCCGAATGCAATTGAAAGCAACACAAACAGCCAATGAGCGTGCAACAAGAAGGGGGCTGGGCTGGAAAGGAAGCAACGATTGATGATTTATTTCTAGAACCCGTACATGTCCATCACGGCGACAGCAGCACAGTGTGATCTCATACATCCCCGTAGGTCGCCGTGCGGGCCGATGCCGGCCGTTTGCGTCAATGCGTGCTGCCCGCATGTTTTGCGACTACAGGGCAAAACCCCCCGAGTCACGTGTGGAGGAAACACGGACGCCGTTTTCAAATAGATTCGCCTCTGAAAAAAAACTGATTCTCGCTCGTCAGCGCGTCGCCTTGTTGCAGCTACAACAACACGACGTTCGCTCTTTAGAGAATGTCGAATGTTTACATTAGTGCAGCCTTCCACTTTTTACCCAGAGTACACCGGGAGACAGAGAAACAGCTGCGTCAAGCTGCCTTTGTTACGGCTGTAAAGCGGAAGTTTAATATGTGGTCTTCAAAATAAGAGAGCGTACATTATTCCGTCGTACTTATAAATGTCAGTGAAACTGTTTTCAGCTGTGCCAACATAATACCACAAGGATTTTCTTATCAACCATTAGCTCCTTATGCTTTTATCAAACTCAATGTACCATTAGAACACTGGAGTGATGCTTACTGGAAATGGGCCATTATACTCCTATGTAGATGTTGTATTAAAAACAAACATCTGTGGCTAGAATAGTTCACCACATTATCAATTTATAGTAGTGTATTACTGGTTAGTTTAATACTATCTTCATTAAAATGCCTTTTAAGAAAAAGAA
The DNA here is from genome assembly GCA_036785175.1 of Eupleurogrammus muticus. Classification (NCBI taxonomy): domain Eukaryota; kingdom Metazoa; phylum Chordata; class Actinopteri; order Scombriformes; family Trichiuridae; genus Eupleurogrammus; species Eupleurogrammus muticus. Next base: position 13,006,802 of record JAYKQN010000010.1, on the reverse strand, counting down.
TAAGGACATCTTTGAGTGTAATTAATCAGCATAAAAAATAATAAAACAGTATATTAATTTAGATAGTCATAGTATATGCTCTTATACTATCATGTTCATGATTATAATAATGGCACAATTAATGCGTTTTACATTTGCACATACAGTTTCTGACTATACCTTATATACGTTTTTCTTTACACACAGAAAAAAACAATCAAACAGAAAAAAACGAACCAATGAGCAATTGCAGTATTAAAATATTTCTTGGGAGTTCCTGTACTTCACTTGAGTTCTCATACTTCTCAACAATCACACTCAACTACTAGAAATTACTTTTGATACATAAATATAATAAATATGAGATATTTTAGGACCATCAATCAATTAGTATTCAAATGGTTCAAATGTTAACTTCTACCAAAGTCATTTTCTGGTCAGATAGCTCTACATGTAACTAAAGCGTGGCTTCCAGGTACGTCATACGCCACTGCCAGTGGGGTACTTTATTTTGAAAATCTCGACCGGATATTCTGTCGTCATAGCCAGCGTCTTCACATCAGTCGGTCCGAAGTGCATGGCGCAGCGTCAGTGGCGAGGAATATATGCCCTGGGATTATTAAAAAACCGTGGATATTTTTGGAAATAATGCAGAAATCCTGAAATGAGAGTGTGAGATGGTATCACTTCCGGAAGTGTGGATAACGACCACTGCCCCATTGATGCATATCACCGGAACGGGTCTCAGGAAAAGCTGCTGCTGCTGCTGCATTCATAAACACTTCTTTAGGACTCACAACAAACCCTGCTGAGTTCTCCTTTCGGGGGTTCGGAACCACACAGACACACACACACATATATACACAAACACACGCACGCGCGCCCCCCGCAGATTCCCGTAGTGCACAATGGCTGCTGAACAAGGTAAAGTGGACACAGAACGTCTCGGCGGAGTTGTCAGGCTGCGAGAGGAACAGGAAAAGGTAAATGAACCATTTGACACCGAACAACGTCGGCCGACGTCTCCGTTAGCCGTGAACCACGCGGCCTTTGACCTACGAGTGGGTCCGCGGAACAAGAGGAGTTCTTCTTGTTGCACTAATTCCTAGCGTGCGCGTGTGTGTGTGTGTGTGTGTGCCTGTTTTACGTGTCCGCTGTGCAGCGTGCGTCTACGTGACGTTCGAAGTTGCCAGTTCATCCTTTTCACTGCCCTCCTTTTTTTCTAGAAGCTTCTTCCTTTGTAGCCACTCGAGTTAACCTACATGTTAGTGCACGTTGCATGCATGAAGGTTTTTATTTCTCCGCTACGCTCCCTAACTTTAGTTTCCCTTTTCACTTGCACAAGTTTTTTTTTTAATGGATGACTTGTAATCCGGTTAAATGGCTTACTACGCCAGGAAGTCACAACCATCTGCCTTTAAGGGTTTTAACTTCTTTTGGTTAAGTGTTATGTGGAAAGATGACAACATGAGTGTGTGTGTGTGTGTGTGTGTGTGAGTGTGTGTGTGTGTGTGTGTGTGTGAAACCTTTCCTATAGTAGCGAATCTTTTTACAGTTTAATATTACACACACACACACACACACATTTTTCTGGCCATGTGTAGGTAGTTTTTCCAGCTGCAGCTTTTGACTCAGTGCATGGTTCTTTAACTTTAAATATTCCTACTCTTTGTGTTTGCATAGCAGTGTTTCTCAAATGAAAGCACTTATTTAGGTTTAGTCAATCTGCTCATGGTGCTTTTGTTGTTTTATGCTGCTATATCCTCAACTCGTAGCTGTGTAAGGTCTATGGATTGTCATTGTGATTTATGCGAACAATTATTTGTCCTGAAACAGGTGGTGAAAGACTGTGAAAGTCGGATTCAGCACTGGTAAGCGTGACTTTACCAACCTCCTGTAGACTTTTTCTGTGTCGCACTTCTGCACAACTCTGCTGTATGAAAATCAGGATGTTGCATCAGGTTCTTATGTATTTGGACAACATAATGCCTTTGAAAAGACTTAAACTCTTATTTTACTTAACCCAAGACAACTGGGTTTCTATTCTGTTCAGCCATTAAGAATAAAATTAGGACCAATAACAACTCTTGTACTTCCCCCGCAGTTTTGCTTCCTATGATTAATCATGCGTCGACATTCTGTACAATACTGATGTTAACAGTACCGGCTCTGGTCAAAACCTACAAAATGAAACCCTCCTTGCCTAATCCAAGACATTTGTTTAAAGCAGGAGCTAAATAGTCGGTTTATTTCTGCTTCACAACTATGATTGGCAGTGGCAAGAATCACAGTTCTCAGTACACATGCAACAGTGTTGGGACGAAAAGTGTCATGGTGGGTAGAGCTGTCGCCCCACATAGAGGGGAGAGCCCCTCCCCCTCTTTCCTGCATGTCCTTTACCCCCTCCTTCCTGATGCCTTGTGCTATCGAATAAAGGCAAAAAGCGACAGCACATCAGATGTCGCTCACATCACGGTGACACAGAAACCGAAGCCACGTATGAAAATTCAGCTGCTGTTAGTTATTTAATTTTTTTTGTCTAGCTGTCTCTCCCAGAAGAAAAATGGGGGGGGGGGGGGGTGAGATCAGCTCTAATCAGCCCCATTAGGCGACAACGCCTGTGAGAGGGCCACAACTGATTTAAACAACTTCATTACAATAAATGCATTTTCCTCGATTGCAAACAGTGGGTTGACTGATCCGTACCGATCCGATAGGATTAGTGAAGCCACAGTTCGGTCTGAGTTTGACTCTCATTTCACGTGAAGAATGACAGATTTACTAAATATTCCGAGGAAATGACACCAGCTGCCTGTCTGATTCAGGGCAATATTTTTCACAGCAGCCATATGGACGTGAAATAGTCAGTAAACAGGTGTTAGCAATGATACTAATTAACATTCTGTTCTCCTCACATCGACAGTCAGGTTGCTGCTATTGGGAGGAAATATAGTGTGTGGTGTGTCTATATATAGTTTTGTTTTAAAAAAAACACTTGGATAATTAAGTAATCATCAAAATATTTGATAATTTTCTGTTGACTTTTTAATCGTTTTTGTAGCTGTTTCGTTAGTCAAATCATGTACCTGCATTCTATTGTAATTACAGGGACTAATTGGGGGGCGTTCTTGTTTTTAACATCTACAATTTTATGATCGCCAATCACGAAACTGAGGTTAATATTCTTATTTTCCTACTGATGAGGCACTATGATTTCTTTTTTATAAAACAGACCATAACAGAAATCCTCTTCTATATTGAAGTTTCCCTCTCAGAGGTGTTAGAAGAGAACAATACAGCAACCGGCGAGGTTAACCGAGGCGATTAGGTCTTAAATAAAAGCTGTTTGAAGCATGCTGCATTCTTCTGTCATCAGATAAATGTTTGAAAAGGTATTAGAATAGCAGCAGGCTCTCATTCAGGTTATAGCAAGTCTCCCGTCTTCCATTATTCAGTTTAAAAGATGTCAAAAAATAGAATCAACAATGGCTCTGGACGGATGTGACTTATATGGAACACTTTATTTGGATTGTTGGGCTAATAATGGTGAATCTGTGATCTTTCAGGATGAAGGTGTCCGGTGACTATGAAGCCCTGAAGGATCGCCTCAAAACTCTTCCAGATCAACTGTCCTATGACATCATGGTGGGTGCCGCCCTTATTTATACTGCACGGCAGAGAAAGCACACACATACTGATACACCACTTGTTTATCTGGGGTTAGTTTACAGGTTAAATTCCGGCGTCCCAGCTGGGCTGATATTTTTAACTTTGCGGAAGCGGACCCTGTTTTTTTTTTTTTTTCACTGTCCTCACTGAGATGTCTTGATTCAATGTTTTGCATTCTGCCACCTGCTTTGTTTTAGCCGCTACTCTCACGCTCTCTGTGTTTTTTTTCCCATCCACTGTGCTATAAACAGGTGCCATTTGGGCCTTTGGCCTTCATGCCTGGGAAGCTGGTGCACACGAACGAGGTCACGGTGCTGCTCGGCGACAACTGGTTCGCCAAATGCTCCGCCAGGCAGGCTCAGAAAATCGTCGATCACAGGATGAACTGTGAGTCCGGTTTTTCGGAGGAATCGCTCACCTGCCCACTATCAAAACGGACAGCATTGTTTCTCTTCAATGTGGAAAACGCAACACCGCTGGCTTTTGACCAGCAGAGGGCGCTGCTGCACTAATGTAGATGGCTTGTATAAAGAATCAGTGAGAGGACTGGAAGGCACTTATAGGTTTGCCATGATTCACCACTTCAGGAGAGCAGCTCCCTAATATTTATGCCTTAATATTCATCTCTTAACCTGGAAGCGTAATGCTGCTTTAAGTTCCAGAGGATTTCACATGAATTCACAGGGAGGGGTCCCTGTGAATTCATGTGAAATCCTCTGCGCGACACTTTGGCAGCACCGTCACGACTTCTGTTGCCAAACACCGTGACGGCAATTCACAGCCTTTCACACGGTCGCGTCGAATCCTGTCCGACGAGACGCAATTGTTTAATCAAGGGCAGGAACTTTCCCAGGACACTGTGTTTTTATTCACAGGTCGCCTTTCTGGCCCCACCCCCCCAACCACCGTGTGTTTTCCTATCTGCTCATTCTGAGTCTGAAAAGTCTCATATCAAGTCAAACGGGCTCCGGGTAACCGTCTCTGATGTGAAAATTATTACAGTGTTTAGTGAAGCAGAAATGTGCTGCCACAGCCCATCCGCAGCCATCTGCCCCCCCCCACCCCCCATCGCCACCCCCTTCCAACCGGCCCAGTCTTCTGACCCTGCCCACCCGGCGATTACAGGGCTAAGTGCTGTAATACAAACACAGCTAGCTGAGATGTGTCAGACAGCGGCCGAGTTGTCAGGCCTTCTGTGTTTGACCTTTCCTCACTTCCAGTTGATGCGCTGACTGGAGGCGCTCCCGATCACCATGGAAACAAGAGCCCTCTGCTGCTATTAGTAAAAGGGCTTAATTGTTGTGAAGATTTAATGATCCGGAGTAGTATTCAGGGCAGAAGATATTATGAACTGTTTGTGTCATCATTTTTCAATTCCCCCCCTCTCTGCAACTTGTTTAGGGTTTTAACTCTTGAGCGGCTGGTTGTCAGTGTTTTATTAAATGTTTCATTTAAATCTCTGTTGGCCTGCAGCCTGTTTTTGCTCATTCGGTTTTTTTGTCAGCATTTCTCCAGCTCCCAGAATGCACAACATGATGACATTTCCCCCCCCCCCCTTTTTTTTTTTTTATTTCGGCAGATGTAACGAGTGAAGTTGACGGTCTGTCCAAGACCATGAAAAACTTTGAAGCCAGAATTGGGTTGACAAAGAATTTGGAAAACATGTCATCCGTATGTCGCATTACTTCAGTCATCTCACAAGTAAGATATAAGTGGATTGTGAGTAGAACAAATGTATTGACATCCCTTCTGCTTTTAGACTAAAGGGGAGTACGTTGACATCAGAGAAGAAGTTGGAAACAACGACGTCGCTGCCACCAAAGGTATCTTTGTCAGCCTTTAATAGATTCTATGGGAAACCTCCGAAAGAAAAGAAAAGGTTTCGAAAAGTTAAGATCTTTACTCGTGTTGTCCACTTCAACAGGAAAGCAAAGATTAGCCCACAAACCAAATTCGAAACCTAGGCCAGATGCCGTGTTGGATCTAGAGGAGGAGAATAGAAGCGAGGACAGGGACGCAGGCAGCAGAAAAGGAGTCATGACCCAGGAGGAGTTGTGGGCTCGACTGGACGAACTGGAGAAGCTGGAGGAGCAACAAGACGAGCGTGACAGGTGCGTAAACCCCCTGATACTCTTTAATGCTATGAACCAATGTGGCACGTGTTGTAGCGCTGCTGGATTATAGAGAACAATTAAATATATTATACCATGCATTTACTGCGCATGAGTGACTTTGTGCTTTTTTGACATAGTGAAATAGATTTTTTTCATTTTCAATAATAATGGTTATTAACTTTTTTATAGCAAATCTTTCATGTGATGTGCTTCTGCTCCTCGATAGATTGTTGGAACTGAAAGTGTTCGCATTCAAGGGAAGCTTTTCAACCCTTTTTCTCAGCCAAGCGACCCTGCCGTTTCCCCTTTTCTCTCACGGTCCTGCTTGCACTGTGGGAATGTATTGCATATGCACAAATTGTGTGAAGAAATTCATTTCTACTTGATTATGAGTTTAAAGATTGTTTGACATGCAAATTGAAAATCACAATCAAAATTCAATTAATGGCACAGCCTTAAATTGTTGTTGCTTTTTTTTCCCCCAGATTATCCAATAATGCAGATATGAATGGTGAGGACACGTCGTCCTCTTCTTCAGAGGAGGAGAAGGAGGGAGACGCTGCCCCTCCAGTAAATGGACTGAGCCTTAAGCCGAGCTGGACCTCTGTGCCCCACAGTAAAGCAGCGCCCAGCAGGGACATGAAGGAAGACGACGAGGAAGAGGAGGAGGAAGGCAACTGTTTGCCCACCATTTATTTCTCCCACACAAGCGAACCCAAGAAGGTCAGGGTGATAAATAACTGTTGTTAAAAGGCTTTCTCTTTGTCCTCTCCGTCGCCGTCGTCTTCCCTCATTTCACTTCAAACGTGTGCGTGGCATTTGTTTCAGGTGAGGATAAACACAGGGAAAAACACCACGCTGAAGTTCAGCGAAAGGAAAGAGCAGAAGGAGCACTCGAAGAGGAAAAAGAAGAACGGCAGCAACGGACACTCCCACCACGAGCTTCACAAAATCACCACGCCGACCGACATATACAGGTAGCGGCAAACAGGATTTTAGCACCACAGGGAACGCTTCAGGCACTGACATTCAGATCAAACCCTTTCATATCACATTGTGTGTATATATATCTATTTAAAACGCTGTTTCGCCAGGCTGTTCGTGGACGTGAAGAACGGGGAGCCCATCCCCAGGAAGTCCATCCTCAAGTCGCGCAGCCGGGAGAACAGCGTGTGCAGCGACACGAGCGAGAGCAGCGCGGCCGACTTCGACGAGCGGCGGGTGGTGGGCCGCGGCTTCAGCCACGACGAGGCGACGCACAGCGACACCAGCGACGGCGTCACGGAGGAGGACAGCCCGACCACGCTGCCGCTGCACCCCGCCAGCAGGTTCGAGGTGAGGGGGACACGTGTTTTATTTTATTTTTTTTTAAAGCTTTCTTCACCGCCGAGCTTCTATAGAGCAATTATAGCGGAAAGGACTCTGCATTATATGAAGCAGTTAAATAAAATGATCCCTTTGAGCCGCAGATCCCTTAATGAGAGCATAACAAAACTACCTCGGAAGCCTCTTTAAGTTAAAATGGGAGTTGACTGTGGCTGAACAATGATTATAAAATGTCAGATACAGGAGGCAATATAAACAGAGGAAATGCACAATAAAACGGTTTACACTTTTGTAAATGTTTTGTATCCGGTTCAAGTGCTGCCACTAAGCTGCTCGCAGGACTGGCTTCTAGAGCAGAGATGTCAGAAACGACCATTTGTCTCTCGTAAAGGTGAAGGGTATCGGTCCAAACGACGATAACGACGATGGTCGCCTTTTTTTATTCATTCTCGCAGGCGTTTTCAGGCACGGTGGTGGAAAAGGACCCGATGCCTTCCGCCGTCCCCCATCTGACCATCGTGCCGCCGGCCCTGCCGACCATACTGGAGAGGAAACAGGAGGAGGTGGCGCCCGACGTCCCCGAAGGACAGGAGCCCCCGAAGAGGGTGTCGAAGTTCAAAGCTGCCAGGCTGCAGCAGAAGTGACTGTTAACACCCAAATATTCACAATAACTCTTCTTGTTTTTTTTATTTCCTACAACTGGACAAACTACAGTCCCATCCCCCTTTTCTGTCACTCGTCTTTAGATTCAGAAACAATATAACCATACAGGGTTCCTGTTAGTATCAATGGCTCTAGTAATACTACTAATTATCAATCTTTCCAGCTTTTGTTAGTCGATTGCAGTGTTTTTTAAAGAAGTTCCGTTTCCCAGTCTCCTGCTTTCCTGTTGATCCAAACTATTGGCGGATAAGGTAAATCTGTAGGATTTCCACCACTTAGGGTAATTTACCCTTTTTTTGTTTTCTTATCAACTATTGACTATTAAACCGAATCAGGTGCCCGCTAGCTACTGTTTTACCTTCTCCTGAGCTGCCTAATGAATGTATGCATTCCTTTGTGACAAGCTTTATGTAAAGACAAAAAAAGAGACTATTGATGGAAACTAAAAGGAAAATAAATGATTTTGCCTAAAAGTCGTGTTTCCTCTTCCTTCCTTAACAGAAATATTATCTTTCTATCTCCCTGAAGAGATGAATCCTTGTTTCATTTATGTTCTGGTGACAGGTCTTTATTCTGTATCTGAATATTTTAGTCAGAAACGATTCTGAATCGTTTCCTGCACTCAGTCAGTAATAGTATCATTTGGTAGTCAAGCTTTTTTTTTCCTTTGCTCATACCTGTTGTTAATTGTTTTTGCCTTTTTTGAGGCTATTACCAGAGAAGGAGCTAATGCGGTATTTTAGGAATCAGCGCCATCAGATTTTAGGAGCTAAGTATAGCACTGTGTCAAATTGCAAGCAAAATCTGAGGGGAGCAATAACACTTCATTGTTGCCGTGATGCCGAACCGAACACAAAATGTTCGCTCCAGTTAGTAAAAAGTTTGGCGTGGGCCTAAAACATGAACCTGGAATTCCTGAAGATATGGAGGAAATCTAGGTTAGGCAGAGGTTAAAGCCTGGGAACATCCATGAGATAATGGATCTCAACAATCTCCCGACGTCACTGATCCAGGTGCAGAACACTTAAAATCTGAGGCGTTGTACAGCGGTGAAGCAAAGAGTTTACGTCCCCGCCGTGATGCAACGTCAATACCCTTGAAATGCAACAGTGTGATGGAAGGATGATGAAATGTACAAAACACAACTTAAAGCTGAGGAGGGTAAAAAAGTAGCGTTCTATTAGCAAGGTATGGTGTTCTGTCTGCATTTAACATGAATTAACTAAGCCACACACAGTGGGATGCTGTCATGTTTTTATTTCTAATTCCAGATATGATTGTAGCGAGACAACGTATCACCTTTAGAAATAAAGAAAAAGGTCATTTTTATTCATTATTATTTTTATATTGTTTTTGAGAATTCATTATTATTTATTTCAACTAATATTTTTACTGCCGATCAGCAGTTTGTAGTTGTCTCTGAATGCCCATCTCTTTTTGTGGCCTACCAGAAACCACATTGGTTTTGCTTCTTATATATCGGACCGAACCGCATTGTTCAGGACGTGATTTTTATTTTTGAGTGGGTCCCATGTATACACACAAACGCACACACACACATGCACACACACCACTGTACTTTGTCTCCCCCTGAGCTGCTTTAATTAAAGCTGCGGCTCGTGAGCTGAAAGGCTATCACTCCCCTGTTAGTTAAATGGTGGGAGTGCAGGTCTCTGATAAGGAGCATTTAAACAGGTCCTGAGGTGACTCCTGCACCCCCCCCACACACGCACACACACCCCCCACCTCCCTACCCTCTCCTCCTCTCCCCTCTCTTCATCAGGATTATTCCTCCAATATGATAATCCAGGTAGCATGAGGCAGATTAGGCAATGCTTAACATGCTAGCGTTGTGTTGGTGAGACACAGATGGATTTATGTAGGTTAAGCTGGGAAGGTGTACGCCGGTATTTAGCAGAACCGCATTTCAAAGAAATCTAGCATACAAACTATGTAATGGGCTGGAGCACGCACACACGCCGGGGATCTCCATTTCAGGGATTAGGAGGGATTTTAAAGAGTTGTGCGATGATGAAGGATCCGAGCAGGTATTGTTGTCCAGACAGGTGCTCGGGCCTGAGGGGGCGGGTGGTGGTGGTGGTTGCACTTAGCTGCGAGCGTCAGACCAGCAGATTAAACAGCAAACCAGTATATCTGTTTTAGCTGCTGTTTGAGCACATGACGTTGATGTTAAAAGATCCAGCCGCAAGATATCTGCATCATCCACACTCAGTATCTATGAGAGGGGCTGATTCCTTTTTTTTTTTTTTTGTTCCTCCACTAATGAACCTCGGATGGGAAATACAGGAGAGACACAATCAGTGCTCAGGTGATCTATGGTGATGTCACAGCTCTGATGATTATCACACTGCTGTTTCTGTCCTCGAATTAAACTCACATGTCTGCCAAATGCTGGAAATATAACATGGATATGTGTTCCTGCTGTTTGTTGTGTTTACTGTGTCTTTGGACCTCATTATTCATCATTTGAAGGGAACATAGGATTTGCTGTAACATTCACCTCAGGATGTCCTTTTTTTCATTTCAACACAACAGCACTAAAGTTAAAAAAAAGGCCTTTATCAAAATTGTACAGCAAACCTAAACTCCAGAACCAAGAACCTGTTGCTGTGTTAGTGTCCTCCATGTTCCTCCAAAACAATCTGAGGAGTATTTTCGGAACGCAGTCACATATTTGAAGTGAAACATCCCCTCGCTTGTGACGGGTGGCAAGGAGAGATGGGACAGATGTTACAGGCGTCCAATTAAGCTTCCTTTACGGAGACGATTAGCAACTGAAATGCTGCGTCATCTTTGGGCACACACAGAGTCAGGAACGCGGCACACGGGGCATCACGCAGAGCAAACGCGCGTGCCAAAGATACCCCTCGATTCCCGGTGCAAGAGAGCAGGGTTTTAAAGATCATGAATCCATCGCGGAAGGAACTCTGGTGTAATCACCTTACCAAATTTGACACGCATAATACCACTTAATACGTTCACACACGCGCGTGCGCGCGCGCCTCGGAGGGAAGATCGACGAGGTCTCGCGTCTGTCGGACGCGCCGGGGCACGTTTTACGCACGAGTGGCAGACTGTTCCACTTACACAGCAGCGGCCAGATGAGGGAGACATACGGCTTCGGGACATGTCGGAAGTATCCAGAGTAATTTTCTAAGATTTCATTGCCTCTTTTCTTCAAGTGGAAACACTACACGGCAAAAGAAAAGAAAGAACGAAAGAAAGAAAGAGAGGCAGAGGCTGCCTGCGTCTGGCGAGAAGCGTTCAGTTTCGTGGTTTTTCGGAAGGAAAAACGGGCGGTTTCAGGAGGGGGGATCTGGGCGTCTGTGGTGGAGCGCGTGGAGCGCCGGGTCCGTCAGTCAGAGCCATCAGTGGACATCAGTGAACATCAGTGAACATCAGTGGACATCAGTGGACATCAGTGGACATCAGTGGACATCAGTGGACATCAGTCTGCTGCCGGCTCCAGCTGCCACACAGGTAGGACATTTCCCCCCGACATTACCCAAGTTATTTGTAGAAAGTCAACGAGTCCAAGTTTCTGACGCGTCGGATTCTGATAGACGTGCGTTTTTTTTTGTTTTTTTTTTTTATTTTACCAGAGCTGCCACTGTTGGCTTATTCTTCTTTTTTTGTTGTTTCGAAAGTAAGTGTTGGCGAAGCCTCGAAGCGGAGACATGCATCAGCTAATTCCTGCAAATAATGAAGACGTGTGTGTGTTGTGTTTTCGGGGTGTTTATATGCGTTGTGTTTTCTGTTCTGTACGACATACAATGAACATATGCCATACGACCTAAACGATCTATAGCGGATTTTTTTTTATTTATTTCAGAACGCAGTCGATTTTCCCCCCTCTCTAATTCAGTGCATATTAATGTCTCGTTACAAAAAAAAATCCAACAAATAAATTATCACTCAAACACGGATTAAAGAAGTTATATGTTGAGATTGAAACCATTATGCAATATTTCTGCACATTTCAATGCCCCGCCCATTTTTAGGCAATTAAACAAAATCTGTAATGAATTAGACCATAAAGTTGCAGCTTTTACTGCTTTTAAAGCTTTTCCTATGTGTTCAAGGCCACGCTTTAGGTATTGAATCCCCATCTTTTTGTTTGTAAGTGTCACCTGTACAGAGTGGCACAGCCACTTTCAAAGCATCCCTCACCCTCTGCCCCCCCACACCCTGCCCAACCCCCCCATCCCCTCCTTCCTCCTGTTTCCAAATGCTCTCCTTTGAAGCGATGATGCCCCATCTGTCATATGTGAGCAAAGAGAGACCATGCTCTGCTCTTCTCAATTACTGAATTCTCCTCATGCCAGCTCCGGTGGGACAGGAGGAGGAGCAGGTGGGTGGCAGTCAGTGCGATCAATCAACATGAAATATTCAGCTTTGAATATACACATCATTTACCTCTACCGCTGCTGTCCTTGTTAGAAACAGTCCAAAAAGAGTTTGGGGCGTTTGTCTGAAACGTTTTGTTGCCGGGAACCATGTGCTCGCTGTGACACAAATCTTGATGTAAAAGAAGAAGGGAAAAAAAAATAAAGGAGAGTTGTGGCTGTATGCGGGTGACACCATCTTTTCATGTGTGAAATGATGGCCTGTATGGAGACTCGTAATTGAGAGGAAATGAGGGGAGAGGGAGGGCGAGCGGGTGAAACTGTATTAAATGTATCACCACAGCCAGTTTTTATTCACGCAGCTTATACACGACAAAGCTCCGCTCTGCAACTTTCTCCCCCTGATAGAGGCACTTGTTTGAACACCAGGCACATGATTTGAATATCTGTAATCCACGCTGAAATCAACAGGCCATACGAACTTTTTGGCACCCTCTCACCACCACGTCGAGCAGGATTTTCTCCCTCCCCCCCCCCCTCCCCCTGCACCCAAAATGCCTAAGCTATTTAGACTTAAAGCTTAAAATCAGGAGAAAAAAAAAGCAAAGCAAAAGTTATTTGATTTGTCTGTCCCACGCCGAGCTACAAAAAAATCCTGGAATTTTAAAATCTTATCAGAGGAAATCCGAACCTTTCCACTCATTCCAAACTCTTCAGGAAACTTTTAATCTCCTAAGTGTCTGCCTTGTGATTATAATATCTCTGTGATGTTGCCTCATGAAATTTGCCCGAGTACCATGGCCCTAAGTATTTGAGCTATGAGGCAATACAGTGAAAAGCATAGCCCCCTCATATGAGAACACAACAGTGAATAATTAATAACCTTGCTCCCAATTCCAGGAAAACAATAGCATATTGTAGGAACACTGCACTAATTTAACTAGAGGAGAGAAAGGAGTGGGGAGAAAAAAACTTCGACAAAATGCGGAATGCGTCGCCATTGTTACAGAGCATGTCTGCATGAGTTTGGGTCTGGTTGTGTTAGCAGCTGTAGCTGTGCAGTCTTTTCACATTACCGCCGCTGTGCCGTATACACACTGTAGCGTGCTGCGGCGTTGCATGCTGTACGACGCTGTAGTGCAACGTTGTTTGCCTTCGAGATTAATCAGAAGCCATTAGATGCACCTCTCTCACCTGCTGGCAGCGTGCGAGGTGGAAGTGCACATGCAGGAAGCTATTTTCCACAGGCCTCCTCTCCTGGCTGTCAGCTCCCATTAAGAGGGAAGGTGTCATATCTGTAACACAGCTGAGTGCAGATGGCAGTGGAAGGGGATGGCTCGCCGATTTAAACAATGATTAATGAACAGAGATGGAAAACAAATTACATTGGACTATTGGAGGCAGGGAATTGTTTTTATGAAAATGTTAATTGTGTCTGCCAGGCTGATGCCGGCGAGCGGGGGGAGGGCGGGGGGTAAGGGGCAAGGCGGCGGGGCTACTGATAGGACATCTACTGCTCCCCTGGCTGAGATCATCGGCGTGTCTTGGCGGGCGGCGTTTAATACCACACCTTGGCTTTAAGACCCCGAACGTGCCATAACTTTCAAGGTTTGGCTTTTTATGATGAACCCCGTGAAGAATTGTCGCCCACTACCGCACCAATTAGCGTTATCTCTAATAATAAGTGGTTGTAAGTGACGAGAGAAGGCGCCCTGTTCTAGTTGTAATTATTGCAGGCGGGTGCAGCTGCACTACTTAGGGAGATGATGATAATTATTTTTCTTTTTTTTTTTTCTCTCTCCTCCTTTTTTTCATTGCGGGTTGATTATTTAAGAGCATCATACACTCATCAGAGTAATCAGGAGAGAGTGATTAGTGAAAATCCACGAGGCTAACAGCTGCCACATTAAACACTTGCCTCTGTTGCCAACACACGGAGGCAGAGCCCTTTCCGCAGGACAGAGACGGGCGAAGGCACTTCACCTTCAGCTCCGTGGACCACATGTGTTTTGTTAGAAAGTCAGGAGGCTCACGGGCACGCGGAGAATTACAGTAAACAGAGCCTCCGGAATGAAAAGGCAGGTTGTTGTGCACCCAAGGTCAACGTTCAATGCTTCGATTCAGCGGCGAGCTGAAGGGGAGTAAAAGTCTGATGTGGTGTTTTTTCTTTTTCTTGTTTGTTTTTTTTTTCCCTTTTTTTGGAAGTGTGGGAAATAGAGACAGTTACTGTGCAGTGACCTTGCTCCCCCCCCCCACGACCAGAATCCCCTCTCGTTGTATCGAAAATGTGCCGGCCGTCCCAAATTGAGAAAAGGCGCGTCGCGGACGTGTCCGGCGTTTGTGCCGCGCCGCTCGCCGCCCTGTAAGGCCCCCGCTAAACTGAGGGCTAATTCTCTTAGCCCAGATGTTGCCTGAGCACAGTCCTGGGATCCCACTGGGTTGATGAGCTCAATCAGTGAAATGATGAAAAGATGATTTTGTCCCTGTAATTACAGTGTGTAAACTACTTAGCTGGAATTGCAAAGGAAGTCATTTTCTAATTACGCTGGTACCCCGTTGTCTAATGGTGGATGTTTTGTTGTTTTAGAGAGCGCTGGATAGAGGGAGAGAGAGAGGGATTGAGAGGATATATATATATATTTATGTATATATATAAATGTATGTGTGTGTGTGTGTGTGTGTGTGTGTGTGTGTATGCATGGAGACAGAGAGAGAGAGAGGAACTTCATGAGGGGTCTGTGCTGTGCTGCTGCGGCTGAAAAAAGACCATCACGAGGGCAAGATGGCTGCCAAATGAGAGTTCATTGAATTATCGGCCCAGTTAATGTGCCTTGGATTATGCTCTTTGTTTGTCAGTTTTTTTTTTGTTTTTTTTCCTCCTGTAGATGCCATAGCTTAATGAGATACTGTAAGTGGCATTGCTAGGCTCCTGCTGTGATTTTGTGATGACTCGTTTAATGACTTTTGTTTTAGTGCCTCCGAGTGCTCCGGCAATTGGAAGTAGACGACGCAATCCAGTTCCTCCTCCTCTGTATTTGGTGCCATCTCTTTCGCAGCTCTGCAAATATTAAGTATTGCCATAGCCAGGCGCAACACAACAAAAGAAAAAAAAAAATCCTGCACACTCAGGCGGAAGCGCCGTTAAAGTTGAACTACACAGTGACGGGAGTTTGGAATGACAATCCTGCATTTCTTCCCTACTGGGCAGTGGTGGTGGTGGTGGTGGGGGGGATTCGTACTCTTGGAGAAAAGCGAAGCATGTCAGTGTATTGCGGACTGAAGACGCTCCATTCTTTTGAGATCTGTGTGAGTTCTGTTGGAGCTGGCTGCTGTCCTGCAGGGCTCAACCATCTGATGCGGCCTACACCATGTGGATAGGCTTCTCTTGTGCAAGGCATCCCCTACGCACCCCACACTGTTAACACACCCCATTGCACGCCAAAGCTTTGTTTGTGTCCAGAAAGAACAGGTGGTCTGTGCAAACAAGAGCAACTGTTTACACATTAGTGATTTAAAATACATTCTATATGCGCGTGCCCGTGTGTGTGTGTGCTCGCGTGCACGGCTGAGAGTGTTAGCCAGAGACAGCATGGGAGAGTGTGTGTGTGTGTGTGTGTGTGTGTGTGTGTGTGTGTGTTCCTTCGCATGCACATGATGAGGGAGAGTTAAGGAGACAGTGAGTGTATTTCCCTGGTCGGACGCAGTGTGTGAGCATTGTTAAAAAGCATCGAAGGGGACTAACAAAGGTAACATTTGTATATGACAGACAAACACACACATACGCGCATGTTGTAAGGAGTTCGGGATGTGCCGTGAGTTTGCTTTTCTTTTGCACTTTACTTAGCCACTTCAGAGTGTTTGCAAAAACGTGAACTATTATTTAAGAGTGTATTTAACATTATAGACATTTAAGAAGATTTCATATGAGGACAAGAAGGACTGTCACAATTTCAGATTTTCACTGCATATGTAGTTGAGGCTAAAAGAATTCACAATAACTATATATTTGACATATATAGGAAAATTGAAAAATAATAATGCTATTAGCCAATATTGTCTTTTAGATTTTTTTTTTTTTGCAAATTAAGAACACTGAAAACACAAGTTTAAGGAGATGGAGAGAGAGTTTGTAACCATCACTGGACTAGTTTAAATAAATTGGACAGGTAGAAGCACAGCTGGTTGTTGCTGTTTTCAGCCTGACACACCCTGCAGCTTTAAGGACACTACGTCGCCAAAAGAAATTATTTTCCCACTGTTGTATTCAAAGCCACTTATCTGCATTAGTGAAGGGGACACACGGAATGAACCAAAAGCCTTCTTTTCCCGTTACCATGTGGACTCGCCGACTCCCAAATAACCGCACATCGCCACTGCACCGCATGCACGCCAGATTTATTTTTTACAGAGAACCCGCTGGATTTTTGATAGTTGTAAAAGGAGTGGCATAGATTTACTGCAGCCACAACAAATGTGTATGTATTGCTTTATGAGTTCTTTTGCTATTACTCACAAGGAGCTAGTTTGTCAGTGCTGTGTGTGCTCTTTCTGTGCTCCGTACTCCTGCAGTAATGAATGGTGCTGGTTAGACTATTCTGTCTCCGTCAGGCTTTTGGGGGGGCCTACAGAGAATCTCCTATAGAGTTTCATTAATCTGCCTGTCAGAAAGTATATGGGTGCTATCTTTTGTATGGGTCATGGTGGGCAGCTGTGTTACCACTGCCCTCTCCCTTGTAGAGACGCTCCATCCCCTGTCAGGGCAGGCCACAGGATGGTGGGCCGGCTGATCCGACGGGCGGGTGAAGTGACACACGGGGGGCGTCAATGCATGGCGCTCGGCTTTGTCTGTCTGTGCACAGGCCCACTCTGTAACAATGAAGAAGTTGTCAAGTACAGTCTGAGAATCCCAGGAATTTGGAAACACTTGCTCTTATGTTATCTGGGGCTGATTTTAAAGTACATATGTGAATTTATATTAGGGCTGAATTGCAAATGTTCCATGACTGGCCCCACTCAATCGAAATGTACCATAAAGGCACACGTTTCAAGTGTTAATACCCATTTATTGTTGTTTTTAAATTTTTTTTTGAAATATGCCTAAAACCTATATCAAACTCCACCATAACGGAATGCAGATGGACACGTTTTCAGCTAGATTTTCCATCACCGCGGTACTGATTAAATGGGAGAAACAAAGGCTTCCAAAAACATCCCCTTGTGCTATGGGATAAAAACAGTGAGCAGGAAACAATGGAGTATAAAAAAGAAAATGACATAACTTTTTGGTCACTATACATGTTGTGCATTAGGATTTAAAAAGAATTTGCATTAGTGTGTTATTATATATAATCAGTTCCTCTGTTGCATTTATAGTATTTTTCTGCTTTACCAACTACCACTGCTGTATATATATATATATATATATATATATATATATATATATATATATGCACTTCTGATCTGTAAATTTAGAAGATTGTCATCATCCTAGATGACAATAATGCAGTAACCACAAAGTTCACATCATCCCCCTAAGTGAAGGCTGTAGGCTAATAGTACACAAAAGTCATGGTTCACGATTCACACTAGTATCTTGATAAAATGATGGTATAGATTTCACAAACACAAAATGTGTAAAGGTACAGTGTGTAGTTTCTTGATACGTCATTTAAGATACGTCTGAGTTAATAAAAAACTTTTTTTTTATTTTGTTTGATTTATATACTCATTGAAATAATATATTATGAGAATTCATTATGAGAATATTGGGACACTGCTTTTCTTTAGCTCACCCTAGATCCCTATCATACATACAACATGGGGTGCACTGCTGAAATTCTGAATTCTTGTTACATACATTGGAGGAGGTAGATTGTTTAGGTCAGGTAACGGACCAAACTGAGAAACTGAAATAAGTCACATACCAAACCAAACGTGATCTCACAAACGGTTTAATTGACAACCATTATGTGCCTAATCTCCATCCTCCATAACCTGACGGTGGTACAAAGAAAGTGGAATGATGTTTGATATTGTCATATCTAAAATCATCCAGAACGCTCAGCTCACAGGAGCGGTTTAATTTGATTCGTGTCACTTTTTTTTTTTTCTTTTCTTTATTGCCTTTGGTACATCACACCTGCTCCTTGTTCGTCTATGCACGGCCACACCTAAGAGGCGCTACTGTGATATGATGCTTAACACTCAAGCACTCTCAATCTGCACCAAAATAGCCTAATCCATTCTGACAGAGAAAACACCTGATGGCCCCGCACGCCACTCCCATCTCCACCAGTTTCCGCACGCACACACACACACACACACACACACACACCAACACACACACACACGCATAAACACTTTCACCCACAAGCGATGACGGTTTTATGCCTTTTTGCTATGCTTAGTTAATCAGAGGAATGCCACTTTAATAAATATGAAGTGGATCTAGTGTATGCTAATAACATTCACTCACTTTCTCCCCTGTCAGATATGATTAGGTCAGGTCTGTATCCTTACATTGTTCTCAGCTCAGAGCATTACGCTGCTCACGCCAGCCACGGCTGCACGCGTGCGCGTCTCTAGCTCTGTGGTTTTGTGTATAACATTTTCATATCTGAGGTTGGTGTGGACCATATAGGCTGCAACAGCAGCAAGTGGCTCAGACGTCCTGTCAGACATTTTGTTTAGCTCTCTACTTACAGTACATTGAGGTTAGTTCTGAGTGTTTCTTTTTACAAGTGGAAGTGCTGGACGAGAGGCCTGTAAATAACACAGTTTTGCAGTAGTCACTTATTTCACGAGAGGCTGCTGCAGACACAAAGGCAGTTGAACTTGAGTCTGATCAATCATTATTGATTGGGTGCAGCCTTCAGATGGGATACACTGTACCACATTACACAGCCAAGGCTACAATGACATTAATAGAGGCAAATGCAATAATAGGTCAAATTACCGTAATCCTTGAAAGTGGGTGGGAGGTGGGAGGAACAACTGCCCCCTCCTTCTACACACACACACACACACACACACACACACACATGCACACGACCACAAAGGAATACCAGGTTAAGAAATATATGGTAACATTGATTTCGCTGTTCGCGCCGACCGCTGCTCCTGGCCTGCCAGCTCTTTATCTGTGTGGTTTTTGTGTACATCATTTTCATGACTGACTGAGGTTGCAGTCCAGGATGATGTAATCCTGTGTTAATTCAGTGTGGACAGTGCTGGCTTTGTTCTGTGCCCTTTGGTGCTGCTCTAGAGCTGCGCAGGGCTCGCTTATGTGACCTCTATCATTGTGGCACAATGTGAATTTGAAGCTTTGTTTCACTGCTAAAAACAAAAAACAAGGCAGCTGGGCAAGGGAGAAGTGACGCATATTTTAGCTTTTCATTTTTTTTTTTACAATTTTAGTTTGCATTTTTAGATCATTAGGCTCTTTATTTCCCTAAGTACTCCTGTGACATAATTATCCTGGTAAAGGTTATTCAAATATGTGATAGACCTGGTGAAAAAGTGTAACTCTCATATTTTAATCTTTTTCGAAGCATTTCAGAGATTTTTGAAATGCAAAGGAAAGGCAAGTTGGAGAAGAGTGTCTGATGTTTGTGCTGCCTCAGTATCGTATGTCAAAACACGTAACAAGTACAAAATGAGATCAAGACAAAGAATTTCACCTCACCCTTTAGTCAAGATATTTGTTGAGGAAGCCTTTGTGGTTAGACTTAATCAGCATTTTCTCAGTCTCCAACAATAATCTAAAACCACAGGTATACTTAAGACAGGATGGGGAGACTCACAACCTACTTTGCTCTATTTCCTGGCCTATTTGTTGTGCATCACTGGCATTAGACAGCAGTTGCAAGAAGTACAGGTTTACATATTTATTTGGCACCACATAACCATACTGACATTTCACTGACATTTTAAAACCAGATATTAGTGTATTTGAATACTGTCTTTGTTTTGGGAGAATTTGAATGAACTTAATGTCCTCTTTGTTCTCTCTGTAGGTCTGAGCTACAACAAACAGGCATTTCATCTGAACAGCATGAATCCACATCCTGTTTCAACTGAATAAGTGTAAACACTTAGCACACAGTTCACTGCTAACCTCTGGACGGTCCCGGAGAGAGGCCCCTGACCGCCATACTGAAACATCAGCCGGTCCCTAAGAGGACAGCTTCATTACCCCGTCCACCCACCCAATTAGGAGCCAGATGGCGCTTCTGGCCAATCAAATCATGGATCCAAGGATTCTCAGCAGCATGAATGGTAGGGTAGAGCTATCCCAGTTCTTGAGGGTTACCAATCAAAGCATTGGGTCCCAAGTAAATTCTGCCCACGACGACAACCGCAAGAACCGGAAGTACCCGTGCCCGCTGTGCGGAAAGCGTTTCCGCTTCAACAGCATTCTCTCCCTCCACATGCGCACGCACACCGGCGAGAAGCCCTTCAAGTGCCCATACTGCGACCACAGGGCTGCGCAGAAAGGCAACCTGAAGATCCACCTCCGTACCCACAAGCAGGGCATTCAGGGCAAAGGCCGCGGGCGGATCAGGGAGGAGAACAGGTTGCTCCACGAGCTTGAGGAGAGGGCCATTCTAAGGGACAGGCACATGCGCGCAGGTCACCTCGCCGGCCCTCAGCAGACACCGAACACGAGCCAACTTCACCCGCAAAACCACTTTCTAAACAACTCCGTCGCAGCAGAGGGCCAGCCACAGATGTCCACATCCCCCGAAGTGACCGCCGTCCACGAGGAGCCCATCCAGCCCCAACTCACAGGTTTCAGGTGCTCCTTCTGTAAGGGCAAGTTCAGGAAGCAGCAGGAGCTTGAGCGCCACATCCGGATCCTGCACAAACCCTACAAGTGCACCCTGTGCGAGTTCGCCGCCTCACAGGAGGAGGAGCTCATTGGTCACGTCGAGACGACGCATATAACCGCCGATTCAGGCCCGGGACAGAAGCCCACGCTGGGGACTAATGACAAGGGGAAGCCCACTGGTGAGTTCCCCTGCGAGGTGTGCGGCCAGACCTTCAGCCAGGCCTGGTTCCTCAAGGGCCACATGAGGAAACACAAGGACTCGTTCGAGCACTGCTGTCAGATCTGCGGCCGTCGCTTCAAAGAGCCCTGGTTCCTGAAGAACCACATGAAGGTCCATCTCAACAAGCTGGCCGCTAAGAGTAACCCCGCTGAGCACAACACCTCCGTCAATATGGGAAATCTGACGCCGGACCACCCGGGCAACCTCTACTCGCAGTACATCTCCCGCATTCACAGCCGGTTCCTCACGGCCGAGAGAGCTGACCAGGCCGATTATCACCAGCTCCTCGCCTCTGCGGGCGTCGACATGAAGGTTAGGGAGATGTGTTTGGGTCATCTCCATCCTCCGCTGGGCTCCAATGGTCTGGAATATCTGCAGAAAGCCATCGCCAACAGAGACGCGCTGAACAGCTGCAGCAGCGGCGGCTATGCGGGCTGGCAGATCATGACGCCGGGGCTGCCCGTCGACCAACCCGTGTTCAACGCTAAAGAGCAGCAGCAGCAGAGGCCGCAGCAGCAGCAGTGCTCCACCTACCTTCCCACAGACGATGGGAAAGCGTGTGGTGGTGCCCCCGATGCCAACGCCGTAAGCAGACCCAGCAGCCCAGGCAGCCTGAGTCATCACGGGCCCACAGAGGTGGCCACAGAGATGGGGAGCTCCCTGGACCAACGGCGGCAGGCTTGTTCTCCAGCTGCAGGTAACTCAGTGATGGAAAGCACTTTTTTTTTTTTAAGATTTCTGTTGAAGGGGTACTCCGTTTTATACGTTAAATTGAGTATTACTCGGCCAGCGGAAAAAAAACAGCTTTATATTTTTTTGTGGCTCTGGAGGGAGGCTTGAAAGGGGCTAATGAATGACACTTTTCAACTGGATTCTTTTGGATTTGGGTTTCTGGAGCTCAGCCCGACTTGTGAAGTAAAATTCAAAACATTTAGGGCTCTGCTGCAGCTTTGATTTTAACCATTATTTTACAATTTTTTTAAGGGACACTTTGGCCTGTAATTAACTGTATCAAGTAGAGATGCAGGCTGAAAGTGTGGTGAAAGAGAAAGAGAGAGAGAGAGAGAGAGAGAGAGAGAGAGAGAGAGAGAGAGAGAGGGTGACGGATTTGGACCGGCGATGACGTCGTTTCCTCAGCATGAGCCTTAGCCGTGACGCTCTTTCTATTCTTTGGCGTGTCTCTCAGCTTTAAGGAACCGAGCGCCGAATGGTTGGAGTACCCCTTTAAAAAATTTTCCGTTTATTCGACAGGATTACATATTTCTTGTGTGAGCATCAGTATGAGTTCTGGCTCCTGCAGACCCACAAACAGATGTAATTACAGTGTACTTAAAAATCAGCTTTGGATATCACATGTAAATGTAACCAAGGATCAAATGACATATGCTCATATATATATATATATATATATATATATATATATATATATATATATACACATACACATATATATATTAGCTACAGTAAATGACAGCTGTGGCTTCATCTTTCTTCCCACTTAGTGTAGGTGGACATGAAGTGCAGGGTCAGCAACACCACCACAGATATTACTGTCATCCACAAGGACTTTGTCTTCCTTTTAAGGATAATGGCATCATGTTGAATTGTAGGGATAATTAGTACCCTCTATTTTATATCCGTCACATCCCCACCCCTTGCCTACGGGGGCACAAGATGTTAATGCATGCCATCTGGTGTTTTTAATGATTTGATATATACCACCCAGTGATTTTTATGATTTGATCTACCACCTGGTATTTTTATTGATAGTCTTCTGTTCCACCTGGTGATTCGGATGATTCGGCTCTCTGGGTAAATGCCTTTCTTGTCATGACATCCTGCTAACATGTTATCATGAGCCTAAATTACTGCTATAACAGCGATGTTAAGAGAACAGAAGGAAAAATAAATCCAAACTTTGTTCTGCTTCCTCGCAGCTTGTGACCGCGGTTATTTTCCTCCAGTGCTGGAGCACTGCCGTTATGTACATCGAAAGTCTGATGCATTCTTTCGGGATTTGATCCAGTATCCTCTTAAATGATGGCCGTATAGCAGAGATAAATGGATCAGGTCTAATCTCATTAGATGTTTTGTTTCCATATTGTACACACATACTGGTATCTGCATATTTACATGTAAATGCTCGCGCTTTATAGCCAAATCCCTCTCCGGTTGCTCTTTAAGAAACGTATTCAAACTCTGTTGTTTTTACTTTCCCTCTCCTCCCCTATCTTCAAGACCATACGGTGTCACTTCCAGAAACATTTATGATAGCTGGCTTGCCGAGGATTTGAGTGCACACAGTTCTGGGATGACACATTCAGTATCAGACTCTAATTTCAGTCAATATTAAGCATGGAAACTAATTCATTGTAAAGGTCAGGCGTCATTGCTTTAGTCAATGATGGATCCGGCAGGCTCTCTCTCCCCCTCTCCTCCTCGCTTCTCTGTTCTTAGTCCTGTGTAATGGTAGACTCACTCTGGGGGCTTAGCACAGCATTGTTTAGCTCTGACAATATATCCCAGAGACCTCTGCAGCTGCTCCCTGCGCTCACAATGACAGATTAATTAACACAATCACACGCTGCTGGCCCTGGCTCAACACACAGGTCTGCTGCGGGACAGATAGGTAAATCCTACACATATGGAGAACACGCACCACTTGATGAGGGTTTAATAACAGGGATAAGTTTTTTCAGAGGTGGGGGGTTGTAACTGATCAAGTCTGTCTGTCTGGATGGTTGGACGTGGAGGGAGAGCGGGAGAGAGAGCGGGTGTTTTCTAATTCAGGAGAGCGGAGATGCAGGGGAAGAATTACCACTGCCAGATGTTCAGCTTGAGGAACATTGATTAGTCCAGAATTACTGGCTGCATTATTCATACTCAGCCTATGGTGGTCATGAAGTTATTGATGTTCTCAATATGGATAGCAAATATAGTACAGTCATGGCTGTCACGGGGAGTGACAGCTCCTTTGCACCGATACATCCAGATACAGCGCCGGATTTAGATTTTTAACTACAAAGCAACCCGGCTTCTTAAATTAGAGATCGCGCTCTGGTGTCAATAGGAGGCTGCGTGTTACGATTTATTTCCCTCAATATCTAATCAGGACAGATTTGAAAATGCACTTTGACTTTAATTTGAATCCCAGATTAAGAAAAACGACTCCTCTTTAAAACGATAAACTAATGAAGGGTGCGCGCTCCGAGCCTCTGACCTACATTAGACCAGTTACATTCCAGCTCTGAATAAAAACATGCCTAACAAACATAAAATGCCCTGACAGTTATTAATTAGGCCCATTCAATACTCTTAACCTCAAGGTCAATGAGCAGACACCATGTAATGATGTTGTCCCCCATATGTGTTGTCTGCTATTCCCTACTTCTGTGCTACTTTTACTGTAACATTCGAGCCCGAAATGAGAAGTGTCTATGTGAGTCTGATTTGAGCCATTCGAGCAGTGGTTTACCCAGAAACACAGATACGGAATATCACTTTTCCGTCGGCTGTTCCTGTTACATCAGTCTCAGTCTTCGTGATTGCTGACAGTAAACGCATCTTATAAATAAACAGGGCCCTTATCTAACTCAAGTGCTGTGTCAAGCTTAACAAATGCAGCCCTCTTTGTGAGATCAGAGTCAGAATGACTGGTTTATCTAAACTGATTACCTGTTGGCTTTTCTGTCTCTTTCTCTCCCTCTCTCTCACTTCTGTCTTATAATCCTCTTTTTAATTATTATTGCAGATATGAAGCTCAAATTAAGCTCAAAATGCTTGTTTTCCTAGCATGCAGATAAAAAGATTTACCCAGGGAGTTCTGAACACCTGCCTTGAAATATTGTTCCACCGTCTCCTGAATGCCATTTGGCTTAATTGACTTGGAAACGTCCCAAATGCGTCATTGACTATGTGGTCTAATTAATATTAATAATATATGCTATTATAAACATCAAAGAACATCTGGTGCCCCTGTTTTTCTCACCAGTCTTGTGTGTGACTCTCGCTCTCAGTCTGTTTCATCTTAAACCAGCCAAGCCAACCACCATGTATCACTGCTCTGCATTTCAGGTGCTTGATTGATATATAGAAAGAGCCAAAGCCCCACACACTGTATATAGACTTTGATATCTACAATATAACTGCCAAATGCCTGTGTAAGCATATAGTATGTGAGTCCGTGATTGCATGGACGGTGATGTATGGTTGTAAATCTTAAAGCCTATTTCCATATGAAATGAATCACTTGTCCAAGCCCAGCTGCATGATTTTTTTTTCCATAGACACGGCTCACTTGAGGCATTTATTTATTTATTTACCTTTTTTCCCTCCGCCTTGCACATCCAGTAAGGGCGGATAACTCATACGCATCACTTCATTAGATACTCTGTGTTAGGTGAGAGAGGCTGGGGTTTGTAATGATGCAGTAATTGGAGTTTTGGTTGATAAATCTAAGCTCTAAAATTACTCCCCTCACATAAATGTGAGCCTCGGCACTGTAAGTAAATCTTAAACTGATTAAGTTAGCATGAACCAGGCAATCACAAAGATGGCACCCGTCCAAAGGAAGAGAAAAAGGCAGAGTCTTCAGTCTTTGTGTTGTTTTACTGCTCTCATGCAGGCAGGCAAATGGGTTTAGGAAGGTCCTCCATGCTGAAAGATGAGGTCAGATATATGTGTTTTCTGCATATGGAGCTGACCGGTAATGACATTGTAATTTAAGACACGGAATAATTGCGATACATAGCGTGTCTGAAAGAGTTCCATTAAGCAATTTTGATTTTTTTTCCCCCTTTTTCATCTGTTACTGGAGACAGGGGTGTGGCACTGTTGAAGTCTCTTTTCCCGTTCTTGTCCACCCACGCACGTCACTGCCCACATGTAATGTATGCCGATATTAAATAATCACACAAAAGCATACTATACACACACTCCTGTGTATAAACACACACACACACACACACACACACACGCACACACACACACTATATTTATATATATATACACTCGGATGATTTTCCAATGCTATTAGGTTTAATTCAATTTAATAATAAATAATCCGTGGGTGTTATTCTACGGTTTTGCAAATTTGAAATATTGAAAAACAGCCCCCTCTTTTACCATCATTCAGTGCAGAACTGTGTTTTTTTTTTTTTTTCTCTTAAAGTTGGAAACAAAGTAAAGTATCAACACAGATCATTATATTTAGATTCACCCCCGAGAATTACCTCAGGGTCAGATCTTGAGGTGTATGGAATTGATATTTCTCTGGCGGGGATGAATCACTGTTGCAACTCAGATATTAGTCCATTAAAGAAGAACAATAAGGCATCAATATGCATAGAATTAAATTAATGGTGGTGGGTTTATCTCCCTATCCCAGACGCATCCCTAAAAGACACAGTATAATGTATGACCTGACCTTCAAATGCCAGGAGAGTGTTGGGCAATAAACTGCCAATATTTGTGGCTTAATGGCGTCGGATGACTTTTACTGTAATTGGAATGGCAGCGAAACAGCTGGGCTGTTTAAAGACAGCGCAAGGCTGAGGTCTCAGACAATCACTAACTCAAAATGGTCACAGGGAGTGTGTTTAACCCTGGAGGCTGTTTCTGTGATAGTTATGAGGATTAAACTGTAGGTAAACAGAGGGAAGAAGGCGTTATATATTACCTGTAATTAAAAGTGAGGGTGAACAGGATCAAATCTTGTATCCAGATGCACATTCTTCACTGGCTAAAAGGAGAAAAATGATCCTTTGTCATTCTCCACAATAATACACTTTGTACTTTTTGAATTATGCTCCCGACACGCCATTTTTCAAGTATGAAGCAAAGAATAAACTCAGCTACAGCACTCGCTGCAGTTAATCAGACCTGCTCACATGCTGGACTTCGTTATTTTCCACTGTGAAACCCACTTACTGGTTTTGATGGAATGAGGTTCTTGTCGGCGACATCTGCCTTGTTCTAGTTGCTTTACAATATCACTGTTTATTATTTCTGGAAGAATCTTGTTTAGTGTTAACATCTTTGGGTGTATTTATTGCACATGGTGGTGGCGTCCATACTGTAAAATGATGGATCACTGGAGCTGAAAGCTGATTACAAGCTTGATTTACTGCAGGGCAGCGCTTAAATCATTCAACTCAGCCTGGTGTGGGATTGCAACATTTTTCATGTGTAGGCAACGGTTGTTGGTACATAGTTTTCACAGAATGAAATGCTCAGCATGCCTCATATGCGCATAATTTCCTAATCTGATTCGGAGTGTGCTGTGTTTTCTGCCGTTATTGTCTGTGTTAGGTGAGAAAGTCTACAGGTGTCCACTCTCCAGCGACTACGCCGCCGCACAGACCACCTCCCTCGGCTTCCATCTGGATCGCTACCACTTCCCCCACTGGCAGAACAGCGGGGACCTCTCGTCCCCGCTGCAGCCCGCCGGCGGCGGCGGCAGCAGCAGCGGCTCCAGCCCCAACCCCAAGCTCAGGCCCAGGTCCGGGGAGGACTGGAGCCCGGCGGCGGGTCACTACCTTGTTCTGGAGGGCCACGGGGAGAAGGCCCTGGCCGCCAGCAAGCGGCCCGACCCCGCCGAAAGGGACACAGCTGCAGACAGCGGTTCATCCGGTCAGACCAGGAAGTCCCAGTACGAGCCTTTAGATCTGTCAGTCAAGCCGGAGCCTGTCATGTCTCACACGACCGCGTCGCCGACAGCACTGTCCAGCGCTTTCAGCAACGGCCTCTCCTCCCGGCTGCGAAGCTACGCCGGCGCCACGGCTGAACTCGGCGGTAAGGCCGCGTATCAGCGTGACCTCTCGGCAGAGGGGGAGATTGACACCGCGCCGAACCCATGCCTCACGGGCCACGGCGGTGCAAGCGAATTCCAGGCCGAGGACGTGTCGGGTGGCAACGCGGCCAAGTGGGAGATGCCGAATGATGGCTGGGGCCCGGAGCCGGAAGAGGAGGCAGGACACGCCAGCCCCGAGTTCCAGGGTCACGGCGAGAAGCACGACCAGTTGGGACAGCGGGGAAGGGCCGTGACTGATTCTCCCATCTCCTCCCTGGAAAACCTCACCCCGGGTCAGACCAATCCCCTCCAGCACAAGGGCGGCCTGCTCTCTTTTCTCAGATCCCAGGGAGGCCTGGGCGTCGCGCCCACCCTGAACGGCGGGGGGAACCTGGAGAAGGATATCGCATCAGGTGAGCATGAGCAATAAATATATATATATAATATATCATATGTTTTAACTGGAGCCGTCATCGGTGCCTGTCTTCACTTTTGAAGGCATATATTGCCACCTAGTGGATGAAGACGGGTTGTTCCTCATCTCGTTATTTCCTTTCAGATGCTTCGACTGTTCCACAGCATTTATGATCACTGCAGATGGTTTGACGGGGGATATGGCGATATTACAACTGGGTAATTTGATGCTTTATAAAATGTGGATAACCAGGAGATTTTGCATGTTGTGCGTGACAATGTCAACCGCAAGGACGCTGCCGCAGAAACCCCCCCCACGCCCCCCAAAAAAAGTTATTATTTGGCAGTATCACAGCCCTCATCACCTGACGGTGGAAGTGTGAGGAGTGAGTGTGAGTGTGTGAATGAAGCATGCCAATTATGAACAACACACTTCCCTTATGCTCATAGCACTTAAGGTTATTTTTTTCCTTGCCAGATCTTGTCTCGGATCTCAAATAAGGGCTAAAGAAGACACAGGGGTGTGGCACTGATTACCCCTACACTTTAAGGGATGATATAATCTCCTTGTGTGATAGGTTACAAATCGCCCAAGCCAACGGAGCCCACTGATGGAGAGGCTTAAGCTCTTGTGCTGGTGTGATATGCTTGCTGAGTGCAGATTTAATAATGCTGTCTCTCAGGAGAGGGAATCCAACAGCTGGGGTCTTTGATATGCATGTATTATGAGTGCAACATGATACACCTTCCTTCTGATCCCCCCTCTTATTCAGAAACTCAATATGTTCATGCGAAAGACAGGAAAGTGCCTGTCAACTCCATTAGGGATTAACATCTGTTCCCTTTCTTTATGATTCCAACAGCGAGATGTAGTTTTCTATTTAATTGTATGGATGGGTATTATAACACGCCGAACCGCAGCCGTCCCCTTCGCACTGCTTGTCACGCTGTTCTTTTGTCTTTTCTTCTTTTTCTTGCTTATTTGCATTTAAAGATATTTGAAAAAAAAAAATAGATGTTTTTTAGAATATCTGGCAGTTTCAATTTGTCAGAGCAAATCAAAAACTCGTGTGACAAATTGAAAATTCAAAAAATATAAGGACAATGGCAGCAATCAAGCAACCACCTTTTTTTTGACGTCATAACCATTTATTTAACTCTTTGGGTTTCAGTGATCTCATCAGCTGATTTATTTCAACCCCCTCCTCCCTCCCTTCTGCCTTTTTTTTTGTTTGCTGCAGATTGATCGTCCATATTTTTTTCCCCCCCCTCCTCTCCCAGAGGAAGTCGATTGTCAGTGACACAATAAACACCTGTCAGTCAAACGGGACACCGAGACGGGGGAAACTGACATTGAGAGTCCGTCGAGTGTCCTCCAAAAACCCGGCGTAGCAGGTGGCCCGGCAGCCTGTCCTGTCTGCGGCGCTGACCAGGTGGCTTTGTCATGAGGCTGTCTCCTGTTGCCCCCGTCCTCTCCATACTGTACGGCACGTCGAGTGGCATGGTGACATATTGCCGGGCAGTTTGGACATGGAGTGATGTGTTTGTGATGACAGTTCAGGTCGGCTCCAATGTGCCAGCAGTGGTAATTGGCCAGATGGTGACCTCTGGTTGAACCTGTCTGCATGCTCATTAGTCTCGCTGAGCCCTCCCTCTTGTTTTTAAGTCTCCTGCCGCTGCACCGCTCGGCCGCCGCCACGAGATGGCGACGTCCACTGCTCTTAGATGCCTCCGAACACCCGCACCAGGTATTAAGGCATGTGTTCATATTCCTCAGGCACAATAAGGACAGCTATGTTTGATAATAGAGTCCAAGCTGCGCCGCAAGGTTTAGGGAGTTATCAAACTTTAAACCAGCCGCAACGGTTAACTAAACCGTTATGATCTGACCTGAGATCAGGTCTCTCAGATGTGTGAGAGCGAGCGAATATGAGAGGAGCCATGAAGAAAGGATTATGAATGAAAGAACACAGATGACAGAGAGAAAGAAAAGGCACTGATTTGAAAGGTTGAAAGGGGTGAGTCATTATCTCATTGTCTGACCTCTGTGTACCCTCCGCGGAGAGGGTGACACGGTGCGAGAGAAAAGGGAGAGACAAGGGGAGAGAGGGAGAGAGAGAGAGAAAGATGGCCATAGATGGAGATGGATGGAGCGACAGCGAGGTGAAAGAGGAGCGGTAGTGCGGCTGTCTCCATGAGCAGATGTCGTTTGAGGGCAGCGAGAGGGCAGCGCGGCCTGCCTTTGTGCAGCGCTTCTCCCCATAGAGATAATGAAGGGTGGAGCACTGGGAAGGATGTGCAGTCATCACTCACTGTCTGTGTGCCATCAGAGCTCAGCCCTGTGTCATCCGTCACCATTCAGCTCCTCTGGCCCCCGTCGGCCCCGCCACTGTCATCATGGTCATTATCTCAGCCTGCGACACACAGCGCACTCTCACCACGCGCACACACACACACCCCCGCGCGTGCACGCAAACACAAGACACACAAAAACACCCGTGCAGGTGCAAACATATAAAAATGTGCAGCTTCACATTTATATATATATATATATATATATATATATATATATATATATATATATATATATATATACATGTTTCATATATACTATTGCTGATGCAATATTTGAGTCTCAATGCCAATACCAGAAGAAGAAGAACAAAGAAGCCAAACTTCTCAAGTTCTGACTGTAGGCTCGACACAAACTGTGCAAAAGAAACAGAGGCATCAAATTGTCATTTCAATGAGTAAATATGTGAGTAAATAATTCACAACTATACTGCTCTAAATGTGTGTGCATGTAGGATGAATGTTACATGCTGGATTTTAGTAGTAATGGGCACATTTTTGTCAAACCCCCCGGAATACTGAGGTTTATATCCTATGAATGCCAGAGCACAGAAGCAGTAGTTTGACATTTTTGGGAAATCAGCTCATGCTATTCACTGTATCTGTTGGTAAATATGAAACTATAGCCAGTATTCTTAGATCAGTGCAAAGACTGGAACGTGGACAAGGGAGAACAAGCTCCACAGCTCCTGTAAAGGTCACTTAACACATGATATTTAATTTGTTTATTTTACGTACCGTAAAAGAGCACAAAGTTGTGGTTTTACAGGGAGTTAAAGTTTAGCTAAACTTTTCCTGTCAAATGTCCATCATAGAGCTCACTCCTTGCTTCATCTTTGGCCTGATCCTACTTAGATTTCCTGCTAATTGACTTTCCCTTTCATCTGCGAATGAAATGGTTTAGATCATCTTGTTTGCTTGTTTCTAATCTGTCTGATCATCTTCCCTGCCCCGTCTGACTTTTGTTTTTTTGGCCGTAATGTCGACTGACTCCAGATCCCGGCAATTATTTGGTGTCAACAATGTTATTATATCCAAGATAATGATGGCAAGAATTACAAAAAAAGAGGACCTTAGTTGTTAAAAATTGGAATTAACCTTTATTGCAATCCAATGTCAGTGTTCTCCAAGTCAGTAATCATCTCATTCTGTTTTTCTTCTACTTTTGGCATATCATCGCTGGTTCTCTCAACACCACACGCTCCCTCCCCTCTCATTTCCTGTCCAGCCTATTTGTGCATCTGTGCATGTGAACATGTATAGGAGTGCATGTAGCGTGTGTGTGCGAGCGTGCGGCTGGTCTGAATCTGGAGCTGGAGCAGCCTATGAATGGAGGATCATGTGGTGAAGAGATGGATGGCTCTGAGCCCACTGCTGTCTCCTCTAATTGTAAAATATTAGTTACATTAGACTCTGGCCTGTGATTAATGGAACTTATTTGGAGGTTGCCCTCTCTTGGACCTCCCCTCTCCTCTGGTGGGAGGGAAGCAGGAACGGCAGAACCCAGGAAGACGAGGAGGGGAGAGAAAGAAAGGCGATCGAGGCAGTGAAGGGAAGACAAGCGGGGCAACAACCGCCTGATGTAGACAGGAGACCTTTTTGCCTCATTATTAACTGGCTCCACCAAGGAATGAATGAAATAGTCTACAGGGTTGTTCACATCGTTTGACTGCATTTGCGAGTTTTAACAAGATTGAAGGGGAATCTGTTCTGTCGCCTGAGTCACAGCGGATGTGTGAATTTTGGGGGGGAAAAAGCGGCATGACGGCTTTACAGTTTCCGTACGTGCAAGACTGCAAAACACCTTAATTCTAAATTAAAGCAGCACCAGAGTTTCAACAGGCAACTTCGAGACCCGCACGGAATCGGAAATGTTTATTATCTTTTTTTTTTTTTTTTTTGTCGTCCGCCACCATTTCCTGTTTTTCCGCTTGTGTTGATTGAGGCTCGGATAAGTTAAAGGGAGACAGGTGGAGTTAAACACACAGACACGCGCGCGGCGCAAACACTGCTCTGTACCTGGATTTTTTTTTTTTTTTTTTGACAAAGCCCGTCTTTGACTATTGTTCCTTCCAGACAGACCCCCCCCCCCCACCTTCCTCCCCCCTCCCCTCCACACACATACACACAAACACAAAACCCTCTGTGTCATTCTGATGATATTCAGATGTGTCAGGCCTCATCCTCTCTGTGTCTATGTGTGCGTGAATTTGTGTGTGTGCGTGTGTGTGTGTGTGTCCTTTACGGCCATCAGGTTATTATACACCAACAGATGGAGCATTACCTTTTATTGCTCACACCTTCTGTGAGTTTTCCCACTTTCCCCCCACCAAAAACACCTTTTTTATGTAGATGTGAAAGTGAGCGTCGGGCTCCGTGCAGCTGTCTCGGCTCTTGATGAGGAGCGTGATAGAGAGGAAGAGGCGAGGGCGGGGTGAAAAGGCTGAGACAGCCCTCAGTTTTTGGGAAGTGATGTCAAATGACATCAGCACATAATGGTTTACTGTAACCATGAATCACAGAAAAACACATTGAAGTGTTAGACAGAGGGGAAAAGAGAAAGTCATTACATGAGGTAACATCTCAAAAATAGCACGGCGGCGAACAAGGACACATGGCTGTCTAGGTAGAGAAGGTAAATTAGTCACCCAGCACACTTTTTGGTTTTGATCTCGGCAGCACCCCCAGGCTTTGGTGTCACACTGATGTTTTATTGAGGTCAGATAAACTTCTGGAAGCTATTAACATTTCGCTTTGTTGTTTGTATCTTTAAAGGTACACCGTGTGCCGTGCACGCAGGTCCGCGGCGTTTATAGGGGAGCTGCATAGCCGCCGCTAAAGAGGGGGACAGACAGGAAGTTTTGGCATGTCTTTGCCTCCCAGCTGCAGACGTCTGTCATTCCTCAACTCAACACTTGTGCTTGTGTTTATTCGTCTGTGTGTGTGTGTGTGTGTGTGTGTGTGTGTGTGTGTGTGTGTGTGTGTGCCTGCGCGTTTGTGTTGTGAGCAGGTAATGTGTTACAATGAATTAGAACTTACTGCCCTTTCTTAAAAAAAGGGATAGAAAACAGCAAGTCCATGAGGTGTCACAGCATTTTATTTTTGGTAAAGTCGTGCGAATCAATGTCATGGTTTAGATTGTTATTTTATCGCTATCATTTTTCTACAAAACCGCAGTGACTTCGGCACACTAGAATTCTTTGAAGCAGAAACTCGTACGAACCCCATTGAAACTTGTAAAGTCCAAATATATGTGTGATTTGATTTCCCCCTCTGGCGTGTCAGAGTCTCTGTGTCCAAATTGTATCTCCTCACCTGCCAACATCTGGTCCAGAACACTAGAAAAACGACCCGCCAAGAACGATATTTTGCGTCCAGATATATAAACATACATTTAAAAAAAAAATTTCAACAGAAATCAACCTCATCCTGCTCATTTTCGCAAAGCTTCTTTTTTTTTTCATAAACACATACCGGCACTCTCTGAAATATAGTTTTGTCTCGAGCCAAATCCGCTGGTTTGCTTTGATTTGATTGGCTCGAAAAAACTAGGGGTTGGGATATATTGTGTGTGCAGTCAAATGTTATAATCGCAAAAGGTGGTCGTGTATCTGCGTTCATGTTTAAGTTTTGGCTTCTCAACCTGTTTTTTTTTTTCTTTTTCCGTCTTGTTTTTCCTTCTCCAGTTCGGAAGCCCTTCCAGTGCAGATACTGCCCCTACAGCGCCTCGCAGAAGGGCAACCTGAAGACCCACGTCCTCTGTGTCCACCGCAAGCCCTTCGACAACAGCCTGTACCCCGACCGCCGCCTGCGGCGCTCGCACGCGCCCCCCAGGCCCTCCAGACTGGCCCCCGGCGGCACGGCCGACGGCCACGCGGCCCCGGCGAGGGACCAGATCGGCGTGACGTCGCTCTGCGGGACTTGATGTTGTCACGGCGACGGCAGATACAGACAGTTCCTGTTATTGTTTTAGCTTCACCTTCGGAGGGGTTAGGATGATTGAGATTGTTTTAAAAAAAAAAAAAAAGAGAGAGAGAGAGGGGAAAAAAAAGTTAACAGCAAAACCTTGATGTACATTCCAGTGTTTACTTGAAGAGCCACAGTACGTACTGTATTTATCTGTAGCAACGAAGCTGCCTATAACAATAAAGTCCATTGTGATGTGAAAGTGCAGTGAGGGTGTTTTAGCGCTGTTCATTTTGTCAAAAGTGTCCAAGCTATTTATTTTTTTGCCCACGCGCATCTATCTAGCCCAACACTCGTCTGATAGGGGGAATGTACTGTGCTTGCCCGCAGCTCTTGCTCTTTCATCCAGCAAATACCCTGTGTTAGGTTCTTTTTTTTTTGTAAATATCGCTCGATTTCCCTTCCAGCCCAGAAGTCTTGTCTATCTGTCAGGATGCGGTGCCAGATGTTCGGGTTTTAATCGCGGCAGATGTAATGAAGTAGAATGTTGCACATCGGAGCTTCCATTTGTTCTGGATTCCACTCCAGGGAGAAAGCCTCTCTCACATATAATTATTGCCCATTAACTCCTATGCTTCATGCCCTCGTGCTGGAACAATGCTCAATTAAGGGGAACCAAGGAAATGAAGAAAACTGCAGAGATTCATTGATAGTACATTCAAATCCTTTACTTCTACTTTTTTAATTTTTTTTTTTTTTAATTTAGTGGAACTACTCATGTGTGCATAAACCAGATCTGTCCACTAGTGTAAAATAGGCTCAATCAACGCGGCTATTGTGTTGCTGCCGCCGCCGCTGCCGCCGTGCGTGGTAATTTTTAGCGTGATCCGGGCTGCCTCAGCCTCCTGTGCCAACACTCCTCTTGCGTGCCCAGAGATCACCTTGGGCAGCTGTGCGCCTGTTCAGCCGGGTGCCTTGTAGCCACGGCGATTTTGACTGACAGCCGGCCTGACAACTCCATTCATCCGCCACCTGCTAGCTGTCAATCAGGGCGGCCATCCCGGGGCTATTGACGGAGCTGTCAGCCCCGCGTGAGACGTGTCTGTCAAAGCCCACCCACTCTGCCACTCCGTCTCCCTGCCCGGGCAGCCTGACATTCGTTTACTGTCCTCCCTCCAACCCTGTCCCTTTCCATCTCTTTTTTTTTTCTCCTTTCGACCACTCTTGTCCGTCTGTCTCCTGCCCGTTTCCCTTCAGAGACACACGGCAGCCCCTTAATCCCTGAGCCAATCACAGATTCTTTGGATACACATTTGTCATCCTCAAACCCTTTTTTTTTTGGGGGGGGGGAATGAAGTGCTTCACAAACACTTCTCGAGGTGAGTCAGTCAGGATATTCATGTTTTTTTGTGTTTGTTGTGTGTGTGTTTTTTTTTTATTACGTGCTTCTTTGTGTTCGCGTGTACCCCGTCAGCGCTTAATGCCGCTGTCACCAATCCTTTCTCGCCTCCTTTTTTCCCCTCAAGTTTTCCCCTCTTTCCTCCTGCTCTGCTCACTCACCCTTCATCTCTCTACCTGACAGGTGACAAGGTCTAGGCCTCCAGCTGGCTGGCTAATCGGAGGCCTGTCATACCTGTCAATAATTTTCCAGAGCCATGCCAAGCCAGACCAGATCATACCGTCTTCCGAGTTGACCAAGGGCACAGACTGTTGCAGGGAGGAGGAGGAGGAGGAAATGCTCCAAACACTCCCAGCTTTGGAGAAATGTTGTCACTTGTACCCCTCCAACAGCCCTCCGGATATGGATCATCCCTAAGGCCTCATCCTGTCAAACCTCCTAATTAAGCGCAGTTTCCCTTTAAGCCCTTCCCTTTAATTAATGCTGGGGAAGTTTGTTAATTACTCCTAATGGTGATGAATGTTTTAGTTAACGTCTCACTACCATAGTCAATGTCATACTCTGGCTTTTTGCTGCGTTGTAAGGGCTAATCTTTCCTGATTGCAGGCCTGTTCGTTCATAATTTGTCGTTTATTATTTGCTCAAGGACTCACTGTGTCACCGTATTTAGCTTTGTCTACAAAGGCAGTTTGCATGTAATCAAATTCTGCCTTGATCAGCTTAACAGACAAGTGAAATACAGAGATGCCAAATTCAGCCAACAGATGAAAATGACTTTGGTAGAAGTTAAAATCGCCTATTTGAGCAAATACAAGTAAATGCTGTTTGTAAAAAAAATCCGGCAGATCTAACTTTGAGAATGATGTTTACTCTCAGTGTTTGTGCATCATCGGAGGCTTCAGGTTGCCACATCACACCGGAATTGTCTTCCAAACTATTTGTCATGCTCCTGAGCCCTTTAAAAGCGGATTTTCCAAACTCTGCACGATCATCTTTCTGCACGGGGAAACTCAAATACTCAAGTGTAGGACTTTAAGCATGTACAGCACATTAAAAAAAATTCTTTTCTTCAGATTTTATTTTGTAGTAAGTAAGGAAGATGCTTAGGGGAAATCATAATGTTTTTTATCAAGGAAATGTAGGGACATAAAAGTGAAAGTGAAAGAAATCTAAAAACTTGAGTTAATTACACATGCTTTGAAAAAATACTTACTGTAAGTATTATTTCTTTGTTACATTAAACCACTGCAAATTCCTGTATTGTATCTGCCTAGGCTTTGGCTCACCTTGACCTTTTGCTCAGAGTGACATCCTGTTTACCTGCAGTAAATCAATCTTCCTTCTCTGACACCTATAAATAACCCTTCTCTGGAGAAAAGGCTGACATACCGTCTCACAGACTGTCAATGTGGGGTTTATCTATGACCTAATATCAGAATTTAATTGGTGTCGCATGACATTTTAATGCAAAAGTAAACTTTTGAAACAGGCCAATCGGCCACGAACACGGCACAAGTCCGACGGATCTTTCCACATTTTATGATTGTTTGTCTCCATCGTAAAAAATGATTGCCACCAACGATCATTGCGGTCCCCTCGTCATTATCGCTATTTACAGTTGCTTATCTGCAGACCATGTTTGAGGTCTCTTTCTCATCCTCATTGAGAGAGGCGGGCCATGTTCAGCTAATCAGCCTGAATAAGTAAAGGAAACAGTTTGACAGGCCAGGTAATGAGAAGTAATGAATCACTAATCACAGTCTCTTACAACCCTTGGAGCACAGATGAAAAATTAAAGGTAATTAGCTTGCACAGTTGTGAAAACAATATTTAAGACTGTTGGCATCACATGGCACAGATTTAACAGATTTTCCTTGCCGACAACATACATCAACACCGCGCCGAAGTCCTAATATCAAGCTGTTATTGGAAAAGCTTTCTCGATGTAATTTTAGTGACTGATCTGATCGGGGCATACAAGTCTACCGCTTTTTTTTTTTTTTTTTTTTTTCCTCCCTTCTCGCAGGCAACCTTGCCAAAACACAGGCAAGAAATATGTTTCACTTCCATTTTAACTGCTCGGGATTTTCGTAGCTGAGGAAAAGGAGGAACACGCCAGCAACATGCTTCTGAGACTCAGCCTGGGTAAAATTAATACCGGGGGAACACACACGTTCACACACACACACACACACACACTCACACACATATTGTATGTAGAATGTAAGGCTATGCAGAGACATGTGGTCAGAGCTGCAAACCATCTGCAGCTCTCCATGGCTCCTGTGCTTGACAGCAGAGTGAGGGATGCTTTGACAGAGCCCGTGTTTGACAAGTCTGCGTGAGACTCAAAGTACGGGATCCAGACATGGGCTGTCAGTCAAAGCCGGCACATCTCCCAGCTGAGACGTGCCAGTTTAGTCACAGTTACAAAGGAACTAATATGCGTTAACTGGAGCAAGGCACACACATATGGGTCTGGTAGAGCCCTGTGTCCCGAGGCTGGGATTGAACGCATGCCAAAGAACATAAGCCCAAGATATAAAAAGAATTACAAGGGGACAAATAAAACACGGGGATTATGTCAGTGTGAGAAATGGAGGTGTTGTAATTCTGCATGTGTGCCGGCTCGCCTCTCCTGTTTCAGCATCCAGGGCCTGTGGGCTGTAGCCCCGCAGTCCTGCACCTGTGCTCCGACGATCCAGGAGCTTTAGAAGCAGAATGGAGGAGGAGGAGGCCATTATACTGTATGTGTCAGAGAGGGGAGAGGAAAAACAAAGATGGGTACGGTGGGGGTTAAGAGTGAGAAAAACTGGGACAGGATAGACCGACCGGGGCAGCAATCAGCTGCCCAGAATGCTGTATCTGCCGAATCAGCTGCCATGTTTTTAGTGAGTTTTAGGCGTACATGTAGGGGAGTAAACCCCCCTTCTCATATCGCACAATACACATGTTCAGTTAAATGGCAGAGACAGGAAGTGACTAGATTTAAACCTGCAGCTACTGCTCTGCTCAGCCGCTTGTGTCGTGTTATCGCCCAAAGTTCATTGGAGTTTAGAGCCTCCTTTTCTTTCTTTTTTTTCCCCCCTCCCTCTCCCCTCTTTTCTGCTGAAAAGACCTGTCTAGCATAACAAACAATTGCACCAAACTCCATTAAAATCACTTCATGGGGATGTGATAGTGCCTCAAGTTAAAGCCTATAATTGAAAAGCATTTGACAAACCACGCACCGCAAAGCGACAATAGACAAGCTGTGATTCTCACTTGAGTTATTCAGTGGAAATAATTATCATCATTTCATTTTGTGCCCCTACACAACTTGGTTGAATAGTACGTCTCTAAAACAGTGATTCTCATATTTGTTCATGCTAACGATCTTCAGACGGATAGACGCCCAGATAATGATTTTTTTTTTTTCTTCACTGCATGCGTCAGTATATAATAGCCACTGGAACCTATACACAGATTTCTGCTAACTATCTCATGCCATAGCAACTAAAATGAGCTGCTTTGATTTCCTTTTATTTTTTTTTGATCTGATGGCACATAAGGAGGCCTCCCTGACCGCCACTTTGACAACTTACTGTTCTCCAACTGGCGTGGTGTAAACCAGTCAAACCCCAAGAAGTGGAAGTCTCCCCGGGAAGACGCTCCTGTACGTTGATTCGAAGTGACAGCCACATCCTTGACAAACACACCTGTCATTGTTCAAGTCACATCACATTTTCAGTTCCAAAGACAGGCGACAGGAGAGGTGTGCAGGTGCGTGTGTGTGTGTTTGTGTGTGTGTGTTTATGCACATATGAGCATGAGTGCCCATAAGAAAGTTTCTCCATCCTTCTTTTTTTTCTTGTGGACAGTATATGTCAACCTTGCTCCAGCTGTTGTGGAGGGAGACAGCCAGATTCTCTCATTGGCTTCTTCAACCGATGTTTATGAAACAAGACATCTGGGGTATTTATTTTCAAACGCACGTCAGAAATGGATTTAATGTGCCAAATCCTGCTGACCATCACTCTGTGTGGATAAGTTAGTGTCGCTGAGCTGGTCAGAGAAACACCCCCCCCACCCACCCCCCCCCTCTCTCTCTCTCTTCCTCACTCCCTGTGTGTGTGTGTGTGTCCCTGCAGTGGTGTGGTAAGTTTTAAGCGAAGGGGGGGCTGGTTATGGGGACTGAGGGTGGGGGAGGGTGATGAGCTGCTGCAATAATAAGCAGATTTTAATGATTTACTATAAATCAGCAGCCGAGGCCTCTGCTTGGGGAGACTGAGGGGGATGACAGCTCCTGACTCACACACCTCGCAAATGCCTTGCTGATGATGTGTGTGTGCTTCAGATCATCAATCACCGGGTGCGGACGCGCTCACGCGCACACATACCGCACTCTCGCGTAAACATGCTTTCAACACACGTACGCAGGTGCACGGGCGCACACACACACACGTGCACAAATGCACAGGGAAACACGCACACATGTGCAGCCACACACATGTTTCTTGTCTCTAATGTCTCCTCTGCTGTGGCAGGGGACAAATCAATCATGGGTACAGAAGTTCAAGGGGGTAAGAGATTGTCTGGTCCGTTTTTCCCTATGCTATTGATCCCATTTTACTGGCATCATCGCCAAGCTGTCTCACAAATCCCGGGACGGCGATGGATTGAAAGTGGATGATTGAGAGAGGAGGTAGGGTGACATTCACTGTAATCTCAGCCCCCACCCACACCTCCGC
This sequence comes from Eupleurogrammus muticus, assembly GCA_036785175.1. Taxonomy (NCBI): domain Eukaryota; kingdom Metazoa; phylum Chordata; class Actinopteri; order Scombriformes; family Trichiuridae; genus Eupleurogrammus; species Eupleurogrammus muticus. Next base: position 12,966,043 of record JAYKQN010000010.1, on the reverse strand, counting down.
CCACACCTCCACCCACACCCCACCCTCCTGCGAACGCGCAGACAAATCCAATGACATTGAAAGTTAGCGTCGTGTCGTGGAGTTTTCTGGAGCAGATAGAATTGGGGGCCCTATCAGCTTAAATATGCGCTATCTTGTCTCTGAAGGAACCACAGTTGGCAGCGATTAACAGTACTTTTTTTGTTTTCCTGTCTCCTTGCATTCCTTCTCCGGCTGCCATACTGTATGTCTGACTGTCTGAAGGTGTTGTGCCGTCTCCCTTTCCCTGAATCGGACGAAAAAAAAAAAAACATGGGAGAGAACGCTTCCTGACAGCGCATCCCGGAGTGTGTGGGAGACGTACAGGAGTGACACAGAACATTTCTCTGAAATTTCAAAACAAGGCTCATGTGGAAAATATTGATGCAGGCTCAATTTCCTCACAAGTGTATAAACAAAAGGGGAGGGGGATTTTTTTTCTGAGTAAATGATGAAGAGCATGGAGGGCGTGCGCGGAGAGCTGAAAGCAACGCTATTGAAGGCGTCCGAGGGATCACAAGATAAACATATTGCTAACAGATTTTCCAGCAGGCGACTGTTTCTGCTGAATCCTGGGAAGATTTTATGACGCTGTCTTACAGCGTAGTATTGATTCCCACTGAGCCAGGATGACATTTTAAGAGAAATAGCCTAAACAATATGGACCAGTTATTTCAAGGTTTCAAATTTTATATCCATTCTAATGTCCTTCCAAAGAATTAAGGATGTATTTACAGTAAAGATAAATGTCTGTTTCCATGGGCTTCATCAGTGAGTTCATCTTCTAATGATAATTAAAATCATTCACCCTACACCTCTAATTTACACCACAGTGAAGATATACTGTGGTTCATATCATTCAGCACCCAGTTTTACAATATGAACCCATAATGACAATATAGCTCAAATTATTTACCTTCACTATTACAAAGCAAACTTCAAGCAGTGATGAAGCTCAAATCATTCGCCGCACTATTATTATCAGTATATCACCTTCAGGCTGTTTATCACATTATATCTGCATTATGATGATGCACAAGTTTAATTACAGATAGATTGATGCTTCATTCATCTTTCCTGTTGCTGACGTCTTGATTAAAATGTTAAAGGATTATCTATGGGACCCCTACTTCTGTCCTCGTGTTTGTCTTTTCAACTTTCATCCACTCGCCTGATTTATTCCCCTTGTCTATAAATAAGTAGACAGGGTCCATGTGATGGATTAGTCTGTTGACATTGTACCAACTGCAGGTAAACAATTACTATTCATGCTTCATCGTCGCAGAATCTATACCAGGATACTGCCACTTAGCAAGGGACAAAAGGTTAGATTGCAAGCTATTGTTCTGCATTTGGTCAAAATGTCATTCCTTTCGTATCCCACTGCAATAACAGAAATTTGGGAGTTTCATGAGATGTGAAAGATTGAAATGAGACTGTCCAGAACTGGATTTTTTTTTTAAGTGGAATTTGTTGTGTAATCCAACACAGGCCCCGTTTTTACATCAGAGCGGTATGGTCAGTGTCGGCGGACTATGAGTGTTCCTTTAAGATCTGAAGCCCACGCTGTTTTACGACCACATCCAGTCACTCTAAGTCACTCCACATACGTCATTCATTGTTTATTCAGAATTTAGCGTTGCTCCAACCCCTCAGCCCCTTTGGGCTGGATCAGTCTGTGGTCATTATGCTGATATGAGCAGTGAGTCACGGAGAAAAGAAAGAGGGGTTAAACGTGTGTGAGTGCGTGCGCAAGCACGTGTGTGTGTGTGTGTGTGTGTGTGATTATATGTTGTAGGCCTACATCTGTCAGAGTGTGATTACAGTGTAAGGAGTTTATGAAACAGCCTCTGTATCAACAATTATTCATGTCCCTTAGGCCACAAGAGTGAAAGGCCTTTTTCAGACAAGACCGTGGAAAAGACGATTAGGGAAAACATTATGAAGATGTGTGGCAGAGGAAAAGCAAGTCATACAATACCAGCTTTCAAGTGCAACTGGTCTTTCCTCTGAAAGATCGTTTGTTCTTTCTCAATCAGAGTCGACCATTTTTCTATCCATTTATTTCCTTAGAACTGCTAAATTCTGTTTTTGTAAAACGAGTTTTTCATTTCGAGGAGTGCCAACCCCCTATGATTGTTCTTAAAAGACAGTTCAAAATGTGGGTCTGATTTCCATAGTGTTGGCCACTGCACTCACTAAAGTTATTGCTGAGAAACAGCAAGAGAAATCTTTCAGTGAGATTATCTAAATGACTTTTCGGAGATAAAATTGAAAGTGAGGGCACCCGCAATTTTGGCACAAAATAATTGCACAGGAAAACTGTGTGTGCACATCTGATTCCAGATCTCAGCTATTAACTTGATGGGTGCAATGTTATTGTTAACTGATTGTCTGAGCTATAAAAATAGGACATAAATTATATTACACTGGAATAATACTTTCAAACCCACTGCATATATATATCACCGGCACAAATTAAAGTACAGACCTCCTTCCAGAAGTCGATTTGTAAAAAAAAAAAGTAAAATCACACCCTGGGATGGTGTAAACATCCCAAATGGGGAAGCAAAGCGAGCCGAAACAATGTGATAACGATGGCGGGTCACATGAGGAGGTGGGGGGGGCACTGATGCGGTGCAGGCAGGTGTTTATGTGGAGACGCATTAACAGACAGTGACAGCGGCAGGCTGCCGGTCGGGCTGGGCGGCGGCGGAGGGGACGGAGCCGCGGCCCTGTGGTTCATCGGCTGAGACGTTACTGTGCCGTTCCTGTCTCGAGTCCCCGTTGATGCATGTGTCACATGACACCGGGCTGCTTTGACAGGAGGCGGCACCTCGCTGAAGTGTTCCCAAGACCTCGTGGACACACGCCATCAGTTTCTCTTACGTGCGTTTTGGTGGTGACTTGCCTCCTGTGTGTGTGTCACTCAGAGTATGCGTGCGCATCATGGAAAATTATGCTTTTTCTTTGTGTAAGTCAGATTATTGACCCCGGAGGAACAGAGAGAGGCCTTGTAATTGTCGAAATTAATCGTTTTTAATATAAGAATATAACATAATAATTCCAAGAAAAACTGGTATGCCACAGGAACAGTACGGGGTGTAAATAATAAAAATAATGGTAGCAAAATTCCATTCAGTAGCCTCACTTTCAAGGTCCTGCATTGTTCACGCTGGCTTACTGGCACGCTGGAAGCGGACGGAACATCTGTGCTTTCTCCCTAAATCAAATACCTGCCGTAAATTGTTAACTGTTAGCTCATGAGGATTTACGCCGGGTACACAAAATTAACACCTGACAAAATTGAATATGAATATTGTGTTCATAGAGCTTATTCTTCTATGGTGATTTCTTAAACATGAGAATGAGGACGATTCTGCATTATCATTATCTATCTATCTATCTATCTATCTATCTATCTATCTATCTATCTATCTATCTATCTATCTATCTATCTATCTATCTATCTATCTATCTATCTATCTATCTATCTATCTATCAAAATGAGAATCTTATTATTAATATTATTGAGGAAAGGCAACAAGCTGAAGAAGACGAAAGTTCTGCTAATGCTAATGCTAATGCTAATGCTAATGCTAACACTACACCAGCAGTGACAGTAAATGTTTATATTGCAATAGTTGTTTTTGGCTTATTCTTTTTTGGCTTAGTCTTTCCGGGATTAGAAAATAAATTGAGGACTAAGACAAAAAAATCACTGACTGTATTTTTAAACATGTATTAGAGTATAGTTCTCCTATTTTAATTTGATATAGATGGGCTTTCTCTATTAAATATTTATATCTATAATATATCTATCTATATATCCTGTATTGTTAATACTAGAGAAAACATGGTAAATGTTTTTGATATTATGTAATGATGAAAATTGTATTGAAATTAAAAGTACCTGTTATGTAATAAATGTTATAGTTATATTATGAGTTATATAGTTGTGATAAAATATTAAACATTTTTTTACAATTGATTCCATTCTTAAATGGAGTTTTGCCCCTTTCATACCAAAACACAGACCAGTAGGTACATTTTCTATTGTGTGTAATATATATTTAATCCCTTATATAACTGATGCAACTGTGCTTTAATCTTACCCCATGTTATCTCTGAGGAGCTGCAGCCTTTGAGATCGATGCATAAAAATGACAAATTCTGCATAAGATTTCACCGGAATGCAGAAAACTAATTGTCTGAAACTCAAACCCTCATGGGGGAGGCTCCCCAGACCGCCCACTTCATTTTTGTCCCCTGGGCATGGTGCCACTTGGAACGTGTTCCTTATTTTTCCCACATTAAAGGTGGCAACACTACTTAGCATAGCCTGGAAGAACTTGGGTCTGACCTGATTACTGCAATGTATTCCATTTTTTAATCTGTGAAGAAAAACTGTGTCAAGGTATGTTTTTTTTTAGGAAGTTATGTGCTATTTCCAGGAGTTAATAATTCAGGAAAGAAACTCAACACTTTACCCCCTGTCCCCCTTTTTTTGTTTGATAAATTGACATTAGAACACAAGAATAAAACATGTTGATTAGTGAGCTTTAAAGGCGCTGATTTGAACTTTTTATTCATTAATTTTTTTTGTACCTTTGGACAAAACCACACCATCTGTTTCCCCATGTTTCCTGACAATATGCTAACCTAAGCTCAGTGTCTCCTCTAGCTTCCTATTTAACTGACAAATGATGATATGAGTGATATTGATTTTGTCATGCGACTCTCAATTTGACAGCATTTTTTTAATTCAAATAAATGTATTAGCTTTACCTATATTATATGTAAAATATTTATTGTCTGAAATCGCTCTTTTCTCCATTGTAGGTGTACAACATGTTTGCTTGGACATTGACTTGACAGGATGACATGAAAACATCGGGAGACAGCTGCTCATGTTGTAAATATTGATTGAACTGTACTGGACCATGGGGAAAACATGCAAATTGTCAAAGTGAGTTGTAAACCACCTGTAAACCTCCTGCTAAATGCATAGTTCGGTGTTTCCAGCTATTGTGCACCTGCTTCCTTTATGTATTTTAGATGAATTACAACATTTACTGTATATCTATTGTTGCCTTTATGGACGCATGAATGCTCTGCATGTTTTTCTGTGTGCCGCAATGCGGAAATGTGTGTGTGTGCATATCGACACGTGTCTATAAACACAATACATTGTCCAGTAAAGTCTCGGAGGGAATCAGTTTCATAGCCCTCCTCCCCTTCCTCCTCCTCTAACCCTCAGGAATGGAAGACATTTCTCGTGAGAACAAACCTTTAATTGTCCGCCCTGTCGACATGTAAAGGAAGTGATGCGTTATATTATATCATCACTCTCCCTGACGTCCCCTGGATGACCCCGGGATTCAACGATTCAGCTAAATGGCCCTATTGTTGCTCACATTTTAATCTTAACCTTTCAGTCATCTGATGAAATATAGCGGGTGACTTTAAAGAAAACAGTTTCAATCACTTCCTGTGTCTATTTAACTGACATCACAGATATCTGATTGGGATCGGCGCGAGCTCCAGCAACCATCAACTCCTAAAGGCTACGGTTGATGGAGAACATCCACCATGCTGGTCGAGCCCTAAACTGTTATTGCTCTCTTTTGTTCTTCCCTCTTTGCGGCAGCACCAGAGGGGAGAGCTGAAGAGGGACTGCAGCTGAGTGACAACACTGACTGAATTACTGTTCACCCCGTGAGGGTGCAAGTTTGGGTCAGTTACTATCGACAAGCCTCTGCCGAGTTGTGGAGTAGCTGGAGGGAATGAAGGGAGTTATTGTTGTCTTTTTTTTTTCTGCGCCGCTATTATTGGAGTAAATGTTGCCGCAGTTAGACAAAACACACAAAACTCCAAGTCAGAGGCAGAGGAAGTGAAGTGAGCATACACAATTTTCCCAAACACAATGTGTGCATTAGCCTATTCTCTGGTGGTAGGGGGTGATGGAGAGGGGGCGCACATTCTTTCCAGTGACTGACATCTAAATCAGCTGTGGAATTACAATGCTGTTGCACCCTTTGTACATGTTGCCTCACACAAGCTAGACCTGTATTGGATAACTAATTAGGCAAAGAAAGTAAAGTGCGGACTCCTGTACTGCTGAAAGGTTTGTGGGGTGGGGGGTGTGGGGGGACGGCAATGCATTCTCAGACAAGAGACTGTTTGGTGGACCTTATTGATTCCGAGGCAGAGGCAGAGATCAATGAAAAGAAACAGACTGAGACAAAGAGTGGCATTTAAGGGTGGAAAAAGCTGACATTTTCTCCATCACTGTCACAGCCGCGGCCATAATGCGGCGGCAAATATTAAAACATTTCTCATCTGCGCGGGAGTATTGGCAGCAGAAATTGTTTTCTCCGCGGTGTGATACTCAGGCTGAACTCCCAGTAGGGTCCCCGGGGACCGCAGATTGGTGCCTGTGACATATCGGCACCAGCATTTACACACACCTGCCACTCATTCCCAAACAGCCCAGGAGCAGGGCTGTAGAGGGCAGATAGCGGCTGAGGAGGCTGTCGCTTGGACCGCTGTCAAGGTGGAAAGATGTGCTGGAATTCATCACTGATAACACGCTTATGTTTGCCACAGAGTGCTTCTATTAGTCAGCAATGCCCTCGACACTGTATGCCGGTTATGCATATGTAATGAGCATGCGTGTACGCGTGAATGACGTCCCTTATCTGTGCCTATGTGCGCGCATGCTCGCGCGGCGCCATTAGCGCGGGACACAGGCGCGTGCCAGCAAAACGGGCGCGTGCTCACCGCACTGTGTGTAATTATGAGTGTGTGTCTTGTCCTTCGAGTGCACTCTCTTGAGTCTTGAACTCTGAGTGACACAGCTACTGCAGGGTCATATCTCTATTTGTGGGATAAATGATATTATGCTACACTAAGAGAATTACATAGAGGATGTGAGGATGTCCCTCGGAGTCACCAGGCTCAGTGATCAGTCATAGTTACTTTGCGTGTCTCTTATGTCCCCCCCCCCCTTCTATCTCTACTCATCCACTGGTCTGGAACGGGTGTTAAATGGATCCTAGACCACATCCTGTCATTATGAGCTGATGATTTGAGCCTCGTGACTGAGAGAGGAGGAGGAGAAAAAGGCGAAGGGGAGATTAAGAAAAAGAGATCATTGGAAGAATATAGTTCATTTGCTTTGCAGTGTTTTTCCCCTTCTTCCTTCATCCTGACTCATCTTCTCTTCGTCTCATCTGTGTCCTTCTTATCATCTTTTTCCCTTTCTTTCTAAAAGAATTGCTTTCCCCCCCTCCTTGGCGTGAAACTTTTCCCCCTCTCCCTCCCTCCCCTCTCCTTCCTCCGCTCCTCCACTCTCCCCTGGTGGTATTTGATAGCAGTAAAGCAGGAAGCAGGAGAGCAAACAGCAGGTGAGCCCACTCTAATACTCAACTGTGCCATCTGCAGCGGTCACATGACTGTGCTGCACGCCTGCTCTAACGCCATGATGCCCCATCATACCTGACACATCAATCAATCATCACAAAAAAGCGGAAAGGAGAGAGAGAAAGAGAGAGCGAGAGAGTATGAATGGGAAGACATCAACTACTGTGGGGCCTATCAATGAAACCCAGCCAACAATTAACAAATATAATTTATTACCGTGGTTGGTGAACTAATCAACACAATTGTAAAATGGATTATTGACAACACCGATTTGCATAGATTCCCTAAATGTTGCCATAATATTATTTATTAAAAAGCTGCAAACATTTTTCTTTTTGTTCCTGCACTTAGATGTTTGAGCTTCACTGTGCAGAGTTTGATGCTAGAAGGCTGATTTCACATTCATCTGCTGAAAGCGGAAAGATTCTCTGTGATCACAAGTGTGATGTGGAATTTGAAGCTAATAGTGCGCGCACGCACGCACACACACACACACACACACACACACACACACACACACACACACACACACACACACACACACACACACACGCTGACGTGTTTCCCACCCTGTAACGGGGCTGCAGCCTATCCCGCCCCGTCATCTCAGATCTCAGTGTAGGGTGAAACCAATCTGTTGACAACCATATTGATATTAGCAACGAGCACCATACTTTTAAAAACAAGTTTAAATTATTATCAAAGTAGAAAGATATAATTGGCAGTAGCAGAGCTGCAGCAGTTTAGGGACAGGCCCTGCTCAGGAGAGCCGGAGTTGTTCTTTTCATATTTTTCAATGCTGGAATCGTGAAATCCATGAATCTAATCTAAAACTTTTTTTTTAGTTTTAATTATATAATGCCTCCTATTATACACAGAAACATACAACAATCAAAACAACAAAAAAGGGGAGAAAACAACTAAAACCCTGCTTCTACAATAAGTTTCTGATTGGGTGTGAAGAACACATTCAATTACAGCTACAGTGGCTACAGGAAATTATTTCAGTCAAAACTGTCCCTACCACAATTAAGGCGTGTTAATTATGTATTTCATTAAGTAAGTGGATTAGAAGCAGCTGATGAAATCATAACGGGGTTTGCCGGAGGCCAGGCTGCAGAGAACAGACAGGAAACGACTGATATCTCTCCCTCTTACTTACACTTCTCTGTTCTACCCTGAAATAACCCTATAAATACTTAACACCTTCACAGGCCTATCTAGGTTGTCTTCATTCGCACACAATCACCTGGCCTCTCTATCTGCATACCATTTTTGTGTAGGATCATATAGTGTAATTGTACCATAGATACTGTTGACATCCACATGCTGTTTGCAAGTCCTCCGGAAACGATGAAGTCTCTCCATTTCATCTGAGCCAGTTCATTACCATTCAGGTGCAAAAAGGAGATAAAGCAAAAGGCAGATCACTCTCTCTGTCTCCCTCCTCTTTCACACCCATACTCTCTCCCTCACTCCCTCACTCACTCACTCACATGCACTCTTTCATTTTATCTCTCCCTCTCTCTCTCCCGTTCTCTGTGTTCTCTGATGTTTTATTTGATATCCCACAATAAAGCCTCTCTTTGAACTGCCATCAATTGTGTATGGATTTTTCCTCTGAGGAGAAACAGAGAGCTGTCTGAAAGGGCTCCAGTCCCGCAGGCTGCCTTCATATTGATGCAGAGGAGTATTGCCATCTTCATTGCTGGATCAATCACTCACGTCACTGTTGTTTTATGGCCGGGGCCACTTCACAGAAAGAAGCCTGACAACATCACCGCAGAGGTTTGCAAAACGATACAGCTCTGATAGTCGAGGAGGGTGGAATGGGCGGTGGAAGGCTGCGGGAGGCTTTTTTTCGGATGCAAAAGGGGATGAATTTTGATTCTGTAACTGTCACACACACACACATGCGCTCGCAGATATCTACAGCTATGGGAGCCTCTGGTTTTAACGCCTGCCGTGGTTAAACTGAAAACACTGAGGAAACCACGGGATGTTGTCAAAGCGTGATCTGGGTCACTGTGTAGATGCAATGTCCCTCCACTTCACTTTACTGAGCTTCCTTCCAAGAGAGGCTCAAAATTGCAACGAATCTAGCAACAGGGCTCACAAAAAATAGTCTGATATTGATAAAGGGAAATTCCAGGTTGTGCCGCGTGGGTGTAACATTTTATCATCTCACCATCTTTGTTGTGAAGAGAGGGGAAATGCAGATTCAATCGAACTCTTTTTCTTTTTGTTTTAGTCTAGCCAGAAAGTAGTTCCCCTGAAAAGGATTGTAGCATACTGCTTGGCAAAGCTCCAGCATTACGAGCAGCTGTAGATTTGTAGCAGGGTAGCCATCCGTTTCATTCATTTAGTTGCAAACATAATACTCCACCATGCTCATATTCTGGTAAATTCCATAACAATTATCAAATAGTGCACTGCTGCTTGAACTTTGAATTTTCTCACTTCAGAAACCATTCCTCGCTACTTTTTCAAGCACGCATACAAACAAACTAGAAAGCAAGCCACGGCCCCGCACTAATATAAGCAAACCTGCATGTGCGCATGAATATGAATGGACACGTGCACATGAATATGGTGGCTAAGCCGGCTGTCGAGTTGATGAGCAAATGTATGTTCGGTCAGGCACAGTGCGGGAATCACTTCTCCATCATTTCAGCTGATTGGTGTCAGCTATCTCATTCATGCTCCATATTGCGCACCATCTTTTCGGCGACTAGCTGACTGGTGAAATCCGATCACAGGCATGTGAGGGTGTTAGGCATAGAATATAACCTGTCAATTCTCACTAGTACCCCAGAGGTGCAAATTACACTTTGCTGATTCAACCTGTGTTTGTTCATATGCTCTTCATCTTGTATTGTCAATAAGTGAACGCATCGCTGTTGAAATGAACTAAAGTACGGGCAAGCAGTAGAGCAGTATCAGTTTTTTATTGTCGCTGTAGCTTTTAATATGTTTTACCAAGGAGGTAAAATAACTTAAATCACAGCTGAGTTGTTCTGAGTCACTGATTTAAAGGTACAGAGATGCTCAGTGACAGTGGTGATGCAGTATAAGCTTAGTGAGATTCATACATTAAGATTGTTTACACATGTATAGAACCCCTCAGGATGAGGTGATGTCTTGATGGAACTTTTTGTTTTCTCAGCACAATCTTCGTTGCTGCTTGAATACTTTGAGAACAAAGGTTTTTGGTTCTGTCTGTGTAATTGCCCATAAAAGGTGAACACCTTGACAAAAAGTGAAACAGCCCTGCTACGGCAGGTGTAAAAATGATTATTATTATGCTTTCTGGACGATAGGCGAAAGCGAAGTGGCTCCCACGAGTTTATCTTTGGTCAACTTTTTTTTCTTCTTTCTGTTTACGAGCTAACAATGAAACCTGCGTTTTTCACTTTGACGTCGTTCTGAACGCGCTCTAACTAAGAACTCTCAGCCCCGCTCACAAGTGAGGCAGCCTGGTGTTTGCGAGGTGGAGCGGCAGACACCAGAGTCCCTCTAAAGCCATCAGTCATCACTCCCACTCTGAACTCTACATGACCTTCCCCTCTGCTCTGGAAGACTAGTTGGCTGTGTGCACTCTGGCATCTCCATGTTCACCTTAAAGAGACAGGACCCACTTTTTTTCCCCCTCCCGAGGTACAGCGTATGGGAAACTTCCTGTTTCACCACCTAGTAGGTATGAGAGCCGGCCCCAAAGCAGTAAAAGCAGTGAAAGAAGGAATGAATGAGGCCTGGTCAGAAAAGAAGTGGAAGTCCTCACGTCTGGTGAATGGCCCTTTAATTCCCTCTACTGACAGAAGGCAATGGCAGCCTGGAGGAGGGTCAGGACACCAGTTGGCATGAATAGACACATTTTTGTCTCGTCTCCAACTTTCTCTGCTCTGTGCCTCCACGGACTGTAACATCTCATTTTTTCCCCCAAGCTGGAAGTCTCAACAGCCATTCTCTTGTCATTGGAAGGCGGGCAGGCAGCTCTCTGTCTCCTCACTCACAGATGAATAGAAAACATTGTGCCAAAAGCTTCAGAATTGCCAAGCTGTTTTCGATTGCATATAAAACACAGAATTTGAGAACATGTTTGAAGATGACAGCCTGATTGGCTGTGGTCATTTCAGGCTGTGTGGGCCTCATTTCTTCCTGTGTTTCATCAGTGGGTGCATTCATCCATTCAGGATAGATTGAAGCAGTAGCCTTTAATAAAGTCACTAGGCTTGAAAATATATGAATAAAATGACATCCACTGCCATGGATGGATCAAATTGACTTATCCCGGTAATAGCCCAAGGATAATGTGTGCAAGTGTGTGTGTGTGTGTGTGAGAGAGAGAGAGACACACACACACACACACACACACACACACACACACACACACACACACAGAAAAAAGAGATGAGCAGAAACAGAGATGGATATAGTGGAAAGACAAAGGCAGGAAAGACAAGAATATCAGAGAAATAAAACAAACTTGACCTAAGGGGACAGAATTCAATGAAAAGCTGGAGCTGGACACATGACTTTGAATCTTATTTGTATTGGTGAAAGTGACCTATCTCAGGTGCAAGTGTTATTAGGGATGCTGAAAAGGAAAACAACAAAGCCATTAAAGGCGATAGCGGAGGAGGGAGAGTGACAAACTTGATCTTAACAAAGTTAAAGGGCTATTCAACACAAAATATCAAAATTATGAGTCCAATTTCTCCAATTCCGCAGCAATTTGACCGTGCTGAGCCCCCGAGGAGTCCCAAATCCAATGATACGCCGGGGGAGGCATAAAGAGTTGAACAAACGCAACGCTGATGACAAAGAAAGTTCAATATTTCAGTCAATTACAAAGAATAATACCACACAAACACCGTACTGCTTTCCTCCCGTTTTCCTTATTTTCTCGTTGCTGTTCGGTAGACGGATGCCGGAGCTTGATGTTGACGGAGTGGTCGTGAAACCACAATAATGACAGTCAGACGCGACGGCCTTACATGGAGACACATGTCTGTTCTCTGTTCTTCAAATGTCCAGCTTAAACTCCTGCTATGTGTGAATAAAGAGGACAGGAAGTGGCAGTTTGGCAGCTCCAAACAGGAGTGTCACTCTCAATTGCGTCCCCTGCCAGCTCCAGACACATCACACGGCCAAAGAGGTCACGGGTCTGACTCCTCTTTTTCTCTCTCTTTCTCTCTCCCTCTCTCGCTCTCTCTCCACTTTCGTCTGTTTTACAGGACATTCCATTTCAATGCCACCTACGCAATGCATAACAGTCAAGGAGAAGACAGAATGATGTACAGAAGACACAAGCCAGACCGACGGCGGCACATTTTTTGAAAGCTCCGATAAAACATGAGGCTTGTCTTGTCAGATTAACCTGACACCCTGTGTCAAAATCCCTGCCATGTCTCCGTGAAGCAGAGAAGCAGATGTCCTGAGTTTGCCTTCCTCCTCTGGACAGAGCTGTCAAGATTTCCTCGTGAAGGATACTGAAGACAGTGCAGATGGAAAGAATGAGTAGTCTGAGGTTTTAGCTTGTTTCACTGTCAGGAATCAGTTTTATGATCAGAAACACTGAGCTGTGTTGAAAATGGTGTCGGTGTTCCTGTTACGGAGTTTATCCATCTTAACAAATCACAAACAAATAATATGTTTTCCTTAACAATTCTGACAAAGTAGCTTATTTTAAGAGCTTTCATGTATAGGGTATCGCATTCTTAAAATTCCCTTTGACATATTTTAATATACTTTGTTTAGAAAGTGCATGGTATGTCCTCAAAGTGAGTTTAATTACCATTTTAAAATCCTTCAAATGACATGCACCTGTTCTCCCTCATTACAAAGGGGATGCCTACACAATTATTTCAAAGTCTCACTCCTTGTTCGGGCCCTTTTTGATGTTTGTCCACTGGAGGCTCCAAGTTTCCACATCTCACTTTGTAAAATTGGACCAGAATTGGCGACAAACTAGTTGTGATGTCACAAATCATGCTTGTAGGCTCGCCCCTAAAAATCGTCTCTACAGTGTGCACAGAGAAACTTTCCACTCGCCGCAGATGAATGTGAAAACAGCTGTCTAGCGTCAAACTCAATGAGGCTCAAACATCCAAGTACAAGAAGAAGGAACTGTTTCTGAGCAGAGGGCGACTGTAATGTAGTCAATTATCTGCTGTTAGTCTATGTTAATTTGAACTGTCTTGCAAAAAAATGTATCATTAAATTACTGTGAAAAGTGGTAAAACGCAACTACACATTTACTCAAGTTAGGCACTCACAATTACAGTTACTTAAATATTTAAATTTAAGGTTACTTTATATCTCTATAATCTCAGAAGGAATTACTGTATTGTTTTACCCCACTACAATTATGTAAGATATTTAGTCACAGGTTCTTTTTTATCAATTTAAGATATTACATAAACAGCTTATAAAGGATAAATTGTATCTCCTCAATTAAAGTAAGTGTTGTGGAATATTTTTTATGTGAGGTACATTCAGGTGTCAGAAATATAAATGATATCAGTATAGGACAATGGGGGCCTTGCTTTTAAGGCCTGTGTGCTCCCACACAGGAAAGGTCATACTTCTTGTTCTTTGCTTCAGTTGTCAGTTTCTACCCTTGCTGCTGATAGAACAAAGCTCCACTGTTAGAATAGAATTATATGTATTAAATTCAGGAACCTAGATTAAAATGCACTCATAAATGTCATTTGTATCTGATAAGAAATGGTTCTTGATGATTATAAGCCCTTGCCAAACAGCAGGGAAGTCAAATGGATTTTGATTCCTTTCCAAATCATTCAGTAGCTTCCCACTAATGTAACTTGATCAGGGCACCCTCAAACTCGAGCTCTGTGGAATGACAGTTGAGATTAATTTTGTCAGCCTTGTAATCGCGCCTTATTGATGTGTTTCCTGCGAAATGGCACATTGGAAAGAGCAGCTTCAGCCACGGGGCAACTGTGTTTCATATAGTAGTCATAGATGGACATTTGATGTTGACCTCCCGATCGCACGCTCTTCGTACAGTTGGGCACGCACGCACACACACTCGCAGGTAATGCTCTATTATGCTGATTTATTGAAGGTTAATTTAATCACTCTTGTAATACCTGACCAGAGGGTGTTCTTACCCGTGAAAAATCCAAGTAGCAGGGGGAAAAAAAGGGGAGAAAAACATGACAACAAATCAAAAAGTGATTTCATGAAGGTGGCACCAGAGACAGGCCAATCCATCAGAAGGGCGGCAGAGTGTAGACGTGTTGCCATGCGTGGTGCCAGGCGAGGTGCCAGGCGGTCCAAGGCACATCCTCCATGCCAGCGCCCTGAGGCTGCGTGTCCTCGTCACAAGGACAGAGAGGTCGTTAGGACCAACTGCACTAAATCACATACAGTACCTCCTCCCACCCACTGTCATGGCCGACAAAGCAGGTTGATGCAGGAATACTGGAAGAGGCGGAGCGGCTACTGGTCGAGTCTACTGGTTTGTTCCAAGCAATAAACATCATATCCTCTTATTCCAATTGATACCGTGATATATGATGTTGTTATGACACTTCCCCTGCTTTTGAGTGCACCCCAATGTCAACAAGGCTTTGCATGGAGTGAGTGATTCCTCCTAAATGCATTTTAGAGTTTTGCACAAATACATTTTCAGAGCTAAGTAAACAATGCAGGCCATTATCTAGATGTATTGTTTATGCATTTTGTGCTCCGTGGCTGGGATGAGCAAGTGAGAGGGAGAGAGCAGAGAGGGGGACAAAGACAAAGGAGGAGAGAGAGAGAGAGCGAGAGAGAGAGAGACAGCCTCCTTTTCCAAAAGACATCAACTCTGTGAACAGCGCGGGGAGATTTTCCATTCTGTCAGCATTTTTCTTTACATGCTGAACAGATAGCTAAAGGTACCACTTAATGTGATGGGAGACGGGATCTAATGGATTGATACACAGGTTTTGACATGCTATTTGAGCATGGAGCTCGCTATAATTGGTCATGTCATTGTGCATTAAACTAACGATATATAGAGTAGTGCCCTGAGACGAGTGTCTTTAGCAAATCTGTCAGATATCAGACCAAAATACCTCTGACAGCTATCCCAGGCAGAAGCAGCAGCGGCACACCACAACACGGCAACATGAAAAACCTGCACGCGTAAGTGAAGGCGCATTTGGATCAGACCACCTTAAACTCTTAAACCTCTCTCTCTCTCGCTTCCCCACTTGCTCTCACACAAATTGTTGTGTCTTGTTAACTTAACGGTTAGGTTGTGTCTTTATACAGTACTCTCATGCCTGTTTGTTCTGCCCCTCTCTGTGCTGACCATCAACAAATCCCCCCTAAACTCCTTATGCAAGTGATGGGAAGCAAAATACATGGAAAAATGCTCCCTAAAAAGTATTTCAAGTTAATATGAAGCTTGAGCAGTCTGAATTAACTTGCAATTAAATGCTGCATTTTTTTTATCCAACTCATGTCTAACTTAGACTGATTAAGACTTAAGACTCCTATATATATATATATATATATATATATATATATATATATAGAATAAAGCCTGTAGGTTTTGTCCTCACGTACACTGGGTTTGAGTTTGGAAAGGATTTGTTGGCCAAAATCAAAAGGGATGATTATACAACCAAATTATGTTATATCCTATCATATATTTTGTCATATTTATAGAAATACTTATGGCCGGCTTCTTAGTGCTGTGGAAACTCAACACAGAGTTTCCTTTCTGGCCGAAACGGAGACAGGCCAATGACCTTTATATTGGTTGACATAGATGTGTGTGGCTCCTCCCATGCCATACCAGGGTCAAAGGTCCAAGGTGAAGCTAACTTGGCACTACCCATGACTCCTTCACTGCTGTCAGATGACATCATGTCACCTTTGGTGTGGTGGCTGAGTGAATGGACAACACGGATTGTCTTCCATCTTGACACATATAGATTTAGGGGAGTTGCAAATCGTATTAGTAGGACCATAGTTGTTTATCACATTATGATGTCAGCCCAGAAACACCTTGGGAGGGACATTTAATGTGTTGATTCTCTTTAATAGCGGTTAACCCATTTTATCCTCTCAACCTGTTGATATTTTTAAGACTTTCTCTGATTAACGCGGGGCATTAAAACACGAGAGAGCCGGCTTCTATAAATCTTACTGAAATCACAATTTATGGGTTTTCAGAACCTCATACGTGTGCACCGCGCAGACAACAGTGCGAGCACGCTACGACAGGAGCAATATATTTCAATGTGCGCTAAAGACATCCACCACTATTTTGTCAGCCATTTTGTTTTCCTAAATACATAGCCTCTCCTCCTCAGCTGTCTGTCTGTCGCTGCTGTCAGCCACTCTTGTGTGATTGGTCTGATGGGCTTGATGCTCATCACTCTGTCAGGCTAGGCTCGCCTTTCATTAGTCTGGGCCCCTCCATCCGCCACACTCACACAAATCACATTGACATCCAAACTCCTCAGATCCACAGAGCAATTTAACTGATATTCATTAGAGGGATGACAAGAGCTGATGGGAGATCTGTGGAGCGGAGGAGTGGGGGGACTCATTCTCCTCCTATCCTATCCCTGTCCTGTCCGCCTCCTGTCTTCCCCCTTCACTGCTGACTTTGTTTTAGGAGCATTGAGGCGCATCGGCGTCTATAACTACCCAACCCTCAAGGATAGTCAAGACAAAAGAACAATGAATAACACATCTAATCTCCTCTTTATTATCACGGAAAAATACAATTGAGAGGAGTTTTGTGTTTTATAATGCCAAATAATTGGCTACAGCAGATCCACAGCTTTTACATCGCTCTCTCTCTCTCAGCTTACAGCCACTATAAAGCTCATCCAAGCAGAAGTCCAATCATTTAGCCCTCTCCCTCTAGCCCCTCATTAACCCCCAAAGTGTCAACTATCTCATTAACGCCCCCAACCATCCTCACCTCGTGTCCATCAGTTAGCCTAAAGCATTCATCAATACACAGTGTTGAAAAAAAAAACACTGATCACGTCAGTGATTATTTTATATCTGCAAAGGCTCGGTAATCTTGGAAAACTCACAAGATATTCAATAAGGCAGCTCAGTCTTTTTCATTTGCATTATCAATGGCTACCGGTCTGAATCCCATCTTTCAATTATCATCCTTTGTTAAGGGCTTTATTCTGCTTGTCAGATGTGAGTCATCACTGGGTTCTCCCACAACGTTAGACCAATGTATCCTAAACGTCAGAGGGCCGGGAGCAAGTCTGAGGTGGTAATGAGTTTGTGTGAGAAGACAGGGTCAGGACACAGTGTGTGTGTGTTAATTAATCTGTTCCCGGGTGGGAGGAACTGAAGCGAGATGATGAGATTTAAGAGAGTAAATGGGTGTGCTGCACTCGAGCTGTCCTCTGTTGAGTGAGCGAGCGGGGTTAGAGGCTGGGCAAATGGCCGTCACCATAGTAACCAGATAACTTCCCTGGCCCAAGTCACTCAGTCAGTCAGTCATGACAAGCAAAGCCTGGGAACATCAAACAGAAAGAACATGGTGTCCCCAGGCATCTTCAAATGAGACAAAGCTAGATGGTACAGAGTAGGTAGGAGCAAATGTATATGTGTTCGCTTGTGTGTGTGTGTGTGTGTGCTTCATTGTGCATATTGGAAAACATAAAAAAAAAAAAAAAAAAAAAGTTCTCATTACATGGCACTGAGCCTGAATTGTGGCCACTCTGATAGCATCAACACCTGCCAGTAATATTGTTAGATCCAAAAGCCTGCTTTGAGGGAATAGCACCTGTCTGTGCATTCTGCACCACTGTCAGCTTGTCTCAGCGCGCGTATATAGGATCTGCTTTATTTTTTCCAAGGGACAGTCTTGGAGTCCAGGTGTGTGCCAGATCTGCTGTCTGTGCCCAGGGCTCCTGATGGCATCCAAGCCCCCGTGGTAATCAGCCCACTCTGCCTGCTGTTGCAGCCCGCCTGCCTCCTCCTCCTCCAGTGGCTCGTTTCAGAAACATCTGGTGGTTTACATGCAGCACACACCACCTGCCAGACGCCTTGCAGGCAGTGGCACCGCTCGCACCTCTCCAGTCCGCCCCGCAACAACGCAGCGACACAGAAATCACCAGGCAAGCTAGACAAACTGTGGCTGTGAAGACAACTGTGCAGAAAAATGCTGCTGCGCATTTTTAAGTTCCGCTCAGCCTTTCTGCAGATGTAGGGCTTACGAGCAATCTGGCAGCCGATTTGCAAACGCTTAGAGGAACAATAATTGTGATTTATAAGATGGATGATTTTCAAGTAAGCCAGGTGAAAAATTTGAAATGGTTCGCTGATGTCAGTCAAATGTGCCAGTTATCGCTCTTATTTACATATTACGCTATTCACAAATGTATCTCATTGGTACATATGAAAGGAAACAAAGGTTTTATGCAGCAGTTAATTCAATTTAATCATAGAAGCACAAGGCATTAACATATTTGTATTTTTTTTTTATCAAATAACATTTATAAAACTATTGTGCAAAACAATGTCCTTTTAATCTTCTTCAAAGGCTCTGCACCAGTGGATAGTCATAGTCCTCTTAAATTAGGAAATATAACAAGTATGCATAATTTAAACAGCATGTTGTAAGCTTATACACTATATTTACATTTTTACACAGACCTGGTATTCACATGCCCCTCACTCAATGATAAAGAACAAGGCAGCTTTTACAATCAGCAAGAAAATCAATAGGCTGTACAGAGGAAACTATAAAAAAACAAACAAAAAAAACAAGCGCTTAACTTTTTTCTGTATGGCAGATTCTTTTAAGGGGCTTTACCAGGTATTTGGCTGTTTTAAGGTGTTAAAAATGACCAGTTTGAAAGGGCATTTTAAAATCTGGACAGGGCAGGAGAAGACTGTACAAATGTAACAGTAGAACTTGTTGAACATGCAGTCTACCGGCAAAGCAAAACCAAACTCACAAAAATATAAAATAAATACAATAAAGTTAATACATTTCAAGTTATCAGATGACCTTCTTGTCAAGAGATTCACCATGATCATGAAATAATCTGTTGTCTCTCATTATCAAAGGTGTACATATAGCAAAGAAGACAACAGATTGGGCTGAATATCTTTGACCTACAGTATATTTTGACGTGAAATAAATGTCTTTTGAAATAGAGAGGAATCAGAAATGTTTATAGGCCGAATACATGTAAACACTTTGTGCTGACATTTTTAACAGTAGTCTGTGGCATCTTTGTGCATTACCACATTTTCCAAATTTTCTGTTTTATATATATATTTTTTTGTTTTTAACAGTCATTCTATATAAAAGTATATAGATGTCTTCCAGTTTTACTGCTGAGAGTACTTTAGTGTTTTTCAAGTTCACACACATATAGCAGATGGTCCTCTGGAGACTTCCCATGGCTCTTGCTGAGGTGAAGCTTGATGGCGTGCTTAGTGGCAAATTTACGGACACAGAGCTGGCAGCGGTACACCACCCCATTACTACTGCAGTCATCTTGTGATTGTGGAGAAAGGAAGGACTCCAGGGGCACGAGTTTCTCAGTGAGAGTGTGGGAGTCTCTGACAGTCTGTTTTGGGGACAGCTTGGCCAGGTCCCTGATTCTAAATCCCAGGTGGGCTTCCAGGTGGCATACATATGCTGCTGGGGTTCGGATCTGTGAGGCACAGTCACTACAGAAGAATATAGGCTGACCAGAGTCTAAGTTCTTGAGGAACTTGGTTCTGCCCGTTCTCCTTAGCTGGTACTTGACGTTTGCCAGCCAGTGGCTGATGGTGGTCATAGAGAGACCTGTGAAACGAGACACATGCATTCTGTCCTGTGGGCTGAGGTCATTGATAATGTACTTTCCCTCTGATGTTTGCCTCAGGGTGGAGGCAAATTGGGCCTGCAGTAGGAGGAGGTGCTGGGGGTTCCAGTTGGAGTGTCGACCCTTGCGTTTGTGACCATGCAATGATGCGTCATCATCATCATGCGTTGGGACCACAACCTCAGCTTTTTCTGTGACCCGGGACCGTGAGGAGGGTTTTGGGACATGCTGAGATTGTGTCAGGTTTCTCAACATGTCTGAAATATCAGACAATGCATTTTCATGCAGAGGGCTGCTGGATGTGTAGGGAGAGACCACTGTCAGCTTTGCAGGAGTAACAAGAGAGGCGGGGGAGACGGAGGAGGCTGTGGATGAAGGTGTTAACGGGGCTGAGCCTACAGAGCCCCCTCTTTCGCTTTTTCCTTTTGTGAGGTCCATAGGCTGGTCATCACTGGGCTGGCAAAAGCTATTATCAACTACACTTTCTGGCTTTTTGGTGTGTGAGGGAGGAGCCGCCACAGCAGCCCTCTCAGCCATGCTCTGGCTGAGCCTGGAGAGCAGGCTCAGGGGATCTTGGTTTGGCAAGGATGGCTTGGCTGCTTTCCCCAAATGAATGTTCATTACTGACTGAAGAGCACTTAGAGGATTGACAAAGGGCTGCTCTGGAGGAGTATGGCCAGTGATAATGGTGGTGCTGCATCTCAGTGCAGAGGCAAGTGGGGATTTGACTGCTGCCTCTCTCTTGGGTTCTGTTGCCGGGGATGCTCGGTCGCTATGGCTTCCCCTGTCACTATTGGCTGGGGTGACTGCCCTCCATTCCCGAGGTGAGTCAGCCTCTCCTCCCTTATGGGATTCTCCAGCCTCACTACTACAGGGAGAGAGGTGATTCTCCCTCTTAGGAGACAAATGCTTCACCCTTTGCTCCACTTTTGCTACTTTCTCTGTTACTTTTTTCACTAAATCCTCCATTGCCTGGAAGTTGTTGCTGGGAAAGGGGGAAGACTGGGTAAGTGGTGGGGAAATTAGGGGTTGGTTCTTGGCAAGGGAAGACAGCACTCCATCCTCTCCACTGAACAAGAACTTCATTGGGGAATTCTTTTCCATGCTGCCCTGTTGAAGCTTGAGGGCACTGGGGAACTGGTAGGCTGCATGGATGCTAGGGTAGCCACCCCAGCTTGGATTCCCACTCTGAGCCTTGTTGATGGCTGATGTCACAGTGTTTTCCAGTGATTTAAGAATATCAAAGCCCCCTTTAGGGCTCTCCTTCAGGTCCTCTTCAGTAAGATAGTTATACTTTGAGATGTCATATTTTTCCTCCTTCTCCGTATCCTCCTCCTTCCCAACTAAATTCGTAACTTGCTTCTCTGTTTCAACAGGCTCTTGCATAGTGCACTCCTCCTCAACCTCCTCCTTCTTGATCTCTTTGAGAGGAGGAGAGGTAGCAGTTTGTGTTGTCGTGGTGGGAGGTGGAGGAGAGAAGGTGGAGGGTGCAAGTGGGACAGACTGGACTCTCTGTTCAGTAGGTGTGGTAACTCTCCCTGGATTGGGTGAGGTAGCCTCAGGAAGTGTTTTGATTCTCTTTCCTACAGAGCTGGTCACCCTCAGGAAGTGTCCTGTCACCATCATGTGGGTTCTCAACTCTTGTAGTGTATTATGGGAACTTCCACACTCCATACACTTCAGGATTTGGAATTTGTTGGATTCAAACTGCCAAGCGTAGCTAGCCCCATTCTGGTGACCATAACGGTTATTAGTGGCAGAGTAGGGGCTGGAGGAAGGTTTCTGTGACGATTCGCTTAGGTCTGCATGATGGTGCTTAACTTTGGGGTTTCCTTCTCTAGAACGCGGTGAGGCAGTGAAGTCCAACCCCACAAGTCCCCTTTTTTTAGAAGACATTATTTTGGCTGCCACGGGGGCCATGGGCTCCTTAAGAGGCACTTTCTGGTAGTGTTTGGTTTTGATCATATGGACACTGAGGTCCTGGAGGGATTCAAAGGAGTGGCCACAATACATGCATTTCAAAACCTTCTGGGCATCCTCCTTCCCCTCCATTTCCAACAGGGAACGCTTACGTGGTTTGGACCAGCGCTTTGCACCACTGCCTGCCCTGTCATGGTTGTCATCGCGGTAGTGGCCTGTGTCGTTCATGTGAACAGTCAGCTCCACCAGTGTATCATAAGCAGCACTGCAGCCCTTACAGCGGAATTTACTAGCCCCAGTGAAAATTGAACCAAACAGCTTTGGGTTTTGCCTATGGAGCTGGACTGTGCTAAAGAGACTGGGCTCAGAATGAGCAGGCTGACGACTCTGGGAAGGATGCTGTTGAAGAGTCTTTGCCACCGCCGACTGGTGCCAGTCATAGCTACTGCTGCTGCAGCTACTACTGCTACTGGTGCTGTTGCTGCGTGTTGGTTTCTCTGTAGAGGCAGATGGCTGTGCCTGTGGTGGTGTGGAATTAAAGTTCAGCGGTGACCAGAGGGGACTGGTCAGGAAGCTAGAGTAGATAGCCTTCATATGTTCTAAGGTGTCCATGCCTATGGGTGGTGTCTTAGCACCACCATTCAAAGGTGCTGTGACCATGGTGCCCTCACTTTTTCTGGAGGGACTTTCGAAGTCTGAGAGACAATCACTGGTCTCACTCACATGTGACTCACTGTCCATGTCCTGCGCAGAGAGCTCTGTGGCCCCTGCTGATTCCTGGTCATATGCCTGGTCCTTGGCAGGCCCTGCATTTTCCTCCACAAACTCATCTTTCATGGGAAGGTCATCCTGAGGGGCTGAGGTCAGGTCATCCGCTTCCACCTCCTCATCCCCTACTGTGAGCTCTGCCAGTTCCTCAGGAGAATAGGCTGCAAGGAAAATGGAGACAAAGAGAGAAAGACAGACATGAGTTAAATTGCAGGGAGTGAACACGCTATGTTAGAATAACTGGAGAAAAAGTTTCCCTGCTATGTGTGCCCGAGGACTCCCAGGGATAAATGAGCCATCTGTGTGGGAGCCTTTAAAGCTGAGCTGAGAAATTACAGTCATCCCATTTCACCTCATCAACCGTTGAGGTGTTATTTTCCTCTAGGCGAGCTTGTATTTATATACTACCCCAGCCACACAGAACTTATGCCTCCCCTCTTTTCACTCCTTCTATTGGAGGAAAACAAAAAAGAAATATCTTGGCAAAAACATAATGCGCCATTTTATTTATCTCAGGGCGCAACAGCTTGAAATGAAAACTAAATCTGAAATTAATGAAGCCCAATCTCACTGTGGCATTCTCCTCTGGGGTAATAAATGAGTTGGATCAACCTCCATCTGTCAGTTAATATGTGTGACGCCTCTTCATCTGCTTCTTCTCTGATTACACACACACATATGAATACGGACACACACATGCGCACACAAAGAGTATATCTTGAAGAGTTTCAAGAAAGGGATATCAGGATTTTTGTTGATGAAATTCTGAAGTTAGATAAGACATGCTACAGTGTCATCTGACAGGTGTTCATCAGCGTTTTAATATGTGCAAAACGATCAATATGACATTGCATTCTTTAAAAGCAAATCTCAGTACTGCAAAGAGGTGCTAAATGTCATGCAAACAACACAGAGGCATTTCACACATCATAAAAACAAAATGACAAGAACAAAGTAAAGTTATGAAGAGAATGAAACAGAGGGAGGAGAGGTATTTATAGGATGCGGCGAGAGTGAGGATTGTTAACATGGTGGCGATGCATAAGCAAACTGTCACTTTGCATGTTGGCGCCCGCTGCACACACTGAGAGAAATGGTGAGCATGTGTGGTCATTGGTTTGTATAAGGGAGATAATGTGCACTGCAGGGTGTCGCACGAAACATGCATGCATACACACACACACACACATACTCCCCTGTCCTCTGTGGCTGCCAGGCTACCCAAGGCCAACTCGCCCACCACTCACCCCCCTTCTTCTGCAGTGTCACCATGCCCCCCTTCTCTCATTTCCTGTCTGCCTCCCTCAGTAAACTGCTCATCTAAAGGAAAAACAAATAATCTTTGGACAGGTCTGAGGCCATTTAGACAATATTGTGAACTAAGACAAATGTCACAGAAAGAAGCTGTAGGTATGGGCTTTAATGGTTTGGGCACACACACACACAGTCAACCTTGTGCATGCGGACACAAACAGGCACACACGCACGCACGCACACACACACACACACTGTGACTAAACCCTTCTTTCTCCCCAGTGCCCTACACACACACACACACGTCCAGTCTAAACAAAAATGTCATAGCTGAAATAACTCTCATTTCCAGTGCTAACAGCCAATCTCTAGGCAAGCATGCGGCTGCCGCTGGTCTGATTTGGGCCCTGGGGGCACAGTCAGCAGGCAGCCCCAGTGAGAGGCTAGCCTAATGGAGACCTGGCAGGTGCGGCCCACTCTCCGTCCTCCCGGAGATTTGGTTTGTCACTGGGTATCCATTACCTGCCATTCACCGCTGATAGGCCCCGACAGCCCTGATCAAAAGATGTCGTCGGGCCCCAGTTCGCTTGGCAGTCAGTGGCATGTCGTTTGTAAAAAGGGCCAAGCAGGGTGTAAATAAAATGACATGATCACTTCCCGGCCCCTCATGTTCTGGACACAATTATGATAATGTGAAAGTGGAGGGGAGGGAGGGGTCTGGGAGGATGGAGGAAGGGGGTGAGGAGGTAAATCGCTCACGCTCGGGCAAACACTCAAGGGAGATATTTTACCACAACCAGTGCTCGAGCAACTACACACACCCTCTTTCCTTTTGCTTTACTTTCTCTTCCGCCTCTATTCTGGAAACTATTTGTGTCAGATTCTCATCTGAAAGAGGAAATCCAGCCAGGATGAGGTAGATAATGTGTTTGTCTCCTGACTAGCTGGTCACAGATGTCAGCTTGCATCAGGCGGGCCTGGCACACCACTTGACCAAGTTGTCAGGTCACCTTTCTCCTCCTCAACAAGGGAATATTCCACATATTTCTTAACATTGTCTGGCTATTTCATCAAATGTTGCCGTATCAAATTTGAAGTCATGCCGTCGCATTCGTGAGCCTTCCCAGGCCTCTCAGCGTGTGTTAACATGGTAGTAAATGTTTTACATTTTATACTAATAGAACTGTGGCCCTATAGGTTATTGTTAGCACACAGAGGGGGATAGAAGTCCAAAAGGACCAGCTATAAAAACCTACAGAGTCTAGCCGTGCTGCCAGGCAATTTAAAATGCAAAACAAAAACCATTATGTCTGAGCACTATCTGTTAATTTAATCCCCAATGACTGATAATCCATCACACTGGGTGACAACCACATCCAATTATTCTCCCTGGCTTGACTGACAACAGAGGTGATTTATCAAGCTAATAAAAGGTGATAGGAGTATAGAGGCTCCTTTAGAATAAAAAAAAGAAGAGGATTATAAATGCAACAATACTCTTGGATGCAGTCTTAACTAATATCTAAGCATATGGTGAAGGTCCAATGAGTGGGAGTTTGCCTAATGTTTGTGTATATTGAGACAGAAAGTGTGTGTGTGTGTGCGCGCGTCTCTGTAATGATAAAGTGAGCTGATGCCATGTGGGGAAAAGACAAGAATCATTAGCTTCCTTGAATGATTCCTTTGGGGTGGGGGTGAATAAGAAGTGTAGGAGGTGCACTTTCACACAATCAACATCTCAGTCACGGCTCACGCAGAAATAGCAATAACATGTTCGCACAAACACACGAGCTGCGGAAAATAGAAGTCTCACATGCAGAAACACACATTTCACCTTAAGATACACAGCCTCAAATAGAGGCCCATGTAATTATAAATAAAGCAAGTCAGTCATTTATGACACCCCACCACCACCACCACCACCACCACCTTCACCCCCACCCCTGCACACACACAAACGCACTCGTGCACGCACGTAGATGCAAGAGATGAGGAAAGACAGTGACATCTTGGCATGCAGGAGGCATTCCTGTGGAGTATCATTTTCATAAACATAAGGGCCGCAGACGAGGAGGGAGAGATCATCTGATAGAAATACTGCAGTGCTGCTCTGACGATCATGAACAACAGACAGGGCAGGGACAGAGGGTGATTAAGCAGGAAGGTGCTGTGGCTGCCTGTAAAGCAGAGCATTTCTGTGTCTCTCTCCGTGTCCTTCCCTCGGTCCCATGGGTTATTTCTCCTCAAGTGCTACCGAAAGTACTGTCTGTTTTCGATGCCACGATTTTTTAAATAGGCCTCGTATGCATGACCTGGAAAAAAAAAAGAGAAATCAATTGTGTGTTTCTCGTGGTAGAAATCGTTTTGCTGCCGTTCGTTTAAAAAGATCAGAGCCGGAGTCGAATCTTTTAGCGAACGTGACATTTACGAATGCGTCTTCATCGAGCTGTAATGAAATCCGATTCCCTTTTTCTTAAATCAGTCCCTTGATGACCAAAGAGCATGTTCCTGGTCTGGCCTCCACAGCTGGAGAAACAGTCTGGAAGCCAGATCACACCCAACAGCAGCGGGGTAAACAGGATATGTCATTAAAACTCTACCTGTTTCTGACCTGCAAACACCAATGGCTGTCTGGTTTGTTTAAAAAAAAAAAAAATTACAACCTTGCCACAGGCGTTGCAATATAAAAAAAGTCCTTTATGAGTAAGTCTATTATGAGTCCAATATTTCATCTTAACATGTCCATATATTGTGTCTTTTTTTTCAAAAATGATTGTATAAAGATGTGCTGAGAACACACATGCACATACCACTGATGTATATATATATAATAAAATAAAAATATGTGATATTGGAAAAGTAATGTTCTTACGTGTTTCATAGCTTGATTACATCTTAATTTATCATTTCATCACTCTACACAAACTGTGCTGTGCACAAGACGCAGCTGGGGTTCAGGGAGGAGAGAGGAAGTTGCCTACATGGGTGGTCCGTTACAGCTTATTTTAAGATTACAAAAAGACAAAAGACAAAAACGAGAAAAAGAAAGCATAGACTGCCATCTGTTGTTACTAGCTTATAACTATGTATGATTCTAGGATTTTTGCCCCGTCGACATTAAAGCAAGCTCTATATAAATAAAGCCTATCGTGTCTTATTTTTACTATCCAGTATAACAACCGAGGGAAGGAGGTGGTTGCCAAGACCTTTGATCACATGTCAGTTTGGATATCCGAAGTCAGTCGGTGATCAGAAAGCAGGTCTCCGGGAGGAGAGAGTTAAATCGTGTCACGACACGAGCGTGTTTCTCGACATGTGTACAGTATTTTAACTGGACCTTGACGCCTTTAAACCAACATGGCCTCTCAGTGGGGGGCTCTTACTGGCAGGAAACAGCTCCAGAGAGCTACAGGACAGGAAGTCACCTCAATCACAATCAAAAAAAAAAAAAAAGAACACAAACCGCCGACTTCCACTCACTCTCTCAAGTTTCCCAGCCGCCCTAAAACTCTTTAAATAGATTAGAATAATTTAGGCCAAAACAGCCCCATTCTGTCAAAATAGGAGCAGATCAGTAACATACCTAAAATGCCTTTCTGTTGTACACATTTGTCAAAGTACTCAATCTAACTTAGTTCTCTCTCCCTGTTCCCTTTGATCCTCACAGTCTGGCTCAAAGTCCCACGAGAAAATATGTAACAGGTGATCAGTGGCCGTTTGAAAAAATTAACAAGTCCTGACATAAGTCCTTTTTTTCCAGACACGACCAGAGAAAGACTATCTAGTGCTGTGCACATTCTGGCTTTTATTTTTTATTATTAAATACATATCTCTGCCACTGTTATGCTTACAAAAGCTATCATGTTACAAACGATCATGGACGTCTTTGTCAGATGTTATTTATTTATTTTTTTTATTTGTGTGTGTGTTCTCTACCCCCTGATGGCATTGTGAATGCATTGTGTCCGCCGATTGTAGTGCAGGATGTGCGATATGGGAGATGGGAAAAACAGAGAGATCATTCTGGCCCGAGGCGAAGCTTAGGGCTGAACCTTGTCAATGCACATAGTAAGAAGCGAGGAGGGAGGGAGGGAGAGGCAGAGAAAGAAAGAGAGGGAAAGAAAGTGAAGCTAAGAGATAGAGACAGGGAAAGAAAAGGAAGAAAAACACAGAAAGAGACTGACACTGTATAGATACAGCAGTCCACTGCTCGTTGTGTTATGACTGGACCTCAGAGCTGCCAGCTGCACACACAGACCTTCAAGACCTGAAAATCAACCTTGTTTGTCTGACATGAAGTGAGCCGCAAACACATAAATGCATCCAGCCACAAATCCCAATAATATAGACGAAAAAACAAGGCCAAACTCGTAAAGTCAGTGTTTCGACAACTCCAGACTGGGCGCAGCTACGGTAAGTGATAAACTAAACGGAAAGAAACAAACACAAAGAGGTTAAACAGGTAGAGAACCAAGGGCAGCGATGCTGTAGCGGATTCCACGGGCCGCGCGACTTTCCAGACCGACATGCGCATCCACAGCGTGCCTCGTGTGACGAAATCTAGTCAGTCAAACTTCCTTAAGAAACTTTCCCACACCCCGGCCTTCTTCCTTTCCATTGCCCTCTCTAACTCGGCCACTTCTCAAGGAGAGCTCCATGAAGAAGAAGTAGTGCTGTTTGTTCCCCCATTCCTTGTGCTGTTTAGGCCTCATGTAACAATGTTGTTAAAAGGTCATCAGGCTGTGTGAAAGCAGAGCAGACAGTGAGGGAGGAGATCCGCTGGGACTGGAAGTAACGCTGGAACTTAACCTAACACTCACGGGCCGACTTGGTCCGGCGCATCAGAGACAAACAGTGTGCAATAATTAGTTTAGTTAATAATTCGAAGGTTCATATTTCCTTTCACGTCCAGCAGAGTGTTTTCGTAACCGCAGTAAACGGGACCTGTTTGAAACCTGTCTGGTTCTCTCGTGTTTTCTTTGCCCCTGAACTTTGTTGTAAAAGTGCCTCAGTTATATCATGCCTGTGTCAGGGCAGGGTGTACAGATGTCAGAGTTTCCCTTTGAGGCTTATGTAACTAAATCTGCGAGTCTAACTCGTATGTCTGTCAGGGCCGAAGGTATGGCTGCGAGTACAACGCCAGAGCTGGAGCCGCGGTTCAGCCTAAGGGACGGGCTACGAACTGGAACCGGGAGTATGTTGGTGGTTTGTAGCGGGGGAACGCAACTGGGACTGTGTTGAAAGTTGAATGTTGGTGTAAGCAAGCGTGTGTGTGTGTGTGTGCGGAGAGAGGGGGTGGGGGTGCAAAGCTGGGAACAAAGTTGGGGCTGGGAGTGGGACGACCAAACCCCTCTCACAACGCACAGCTGCTGCCATGATCGCCTAGCAACGAGGAGGTGATGGACGCAGCCTGAAGATGGATGGCCACCATAAATCACCGTAGTGTGTAGGAGGAGGAGGCAGGAGACAGAGAGAGGGAACAAGAAGAGCACAAAAAAAAAGAAAAACACGACAACAGTGTGTGTGTGTGTGTGTGTGTGTGCCGCAGTGGAGCTGGCCTCGCCTTGACCTCTCCACTGTACTCTTTTATTCATAATTGTTGGGGAATGATGTGGGGCTAGGGACTCTTCTGGGCAAAGCCGAAAGGAAACTTGGTAATCACTACAGTTGGTTTGATCAGATCCAATGGATCACCGTAATGTGCAATTGCACTAAACTCCTTTGAGGCTTTTTTTTTTCTTTTTCAGGGTTTTTGCTAACTTTTTAAAGATGATAATAATGACACACATACCTTTCATAAAGCAACTCTCTCCAGGCAAGGCAAACTGGGTAGTGAAGTTGCGGGATAAACATCCCTGGGCTATCTGATTATGGCCTACTGCTGCGGCACTGGTGTCTAGTAACACTCAGAGAGAGCGCTCAGCCATCCATCACACAGTGAGTGTCTGTCTAAAGGCTTTCCACCCTGCTTCTTCTCGTCCTGGCTCTCCAGTTACAGCCATACACGGCCGGCCTAAATAATATTCTTCATGATAAATGGCACTATAAGCCTGGTATCCATCATTAATCTGATTTTTAAAGAAGCATCCATCTTGGAGAGAGCCTGTTAGGGCCATGGGAGAGCAGAGCAGCCCGGGTTCATTTAAAGGCCAGGCTGCTGCATGAGTGATACCTGTCAGCCCTGCTCATCAGGGAGCAGCACACACACACACACACACACACACACACACACACACACACGTACGCTCATAAGGCATTAAACATTGACGCCATATGGCCGCACGTGCGCGCGCACACACACACACACACACACACACACCTCTACGTGTGTTCTGCTTGCATATATTATGAGTGAGCAACAACAATCACACACTTGTCAGACTTGTATACTCACAAAGCATACCGACCCCCCCCCCCCTTCCTCAGACAGACATCGAGAGCCGTGTCATGGAAGAACATTCTGTCACTCATCAACACACAACTCGGTGTAACTCAATCCTCCCTGTCATCTCGAAAAAATCTCCCCTCCCAAACGCTTCTCCTCAAGGGTTTCAGGAAAACTCACTCTTCCCTGGAAAAAACTCACACACACACACACACAGACGACAGTCTCTTTCCCAGCTCTCCATTTCTCTGTCTCTCTCCACTGACGCTGCACCTCATTCCCCATTCCTCTCCTTCTCTTTGTTTCTTTCAGTCCACTCTCTCCGTCTTGATTCCTCCTCTTTCACTCTCTCTTTCTCTTCCTCCCGGTCCCCTATCCACCTCCCTCCTCTGTGTGTCTGGTAAAGCCTATTTGATAAATGACACACGTCACCGTGTCAGAAGCGAAGGGTGGGTCAGTGATAAATGACTCTGTTGAAAAGGAAATCGGCTCTCTGGCATGGCCGGGCTATTCTCCTCCTGGATTGGGTTTCAGGACCCCTGAAGACCGGCCCGGCTCAGTTTCCCCGAAAAGAGCACACATCCCACCAGGCTCTGACGCGTTTTTCCTCTGGGAGGGGGTGGAAGGACTGAGAGCGGGGCTGGCTGGCGGGGCGGGTGGTTAGCGGGGTTGGAGGGATCCAGCCTGTCCCAATTGTCGCCACGGTGCAGCTGCATCTATCACAACAGCGGTGGGACTATTTTTACAAAGCCTCCGACTCGGTGCCCAGACAGCAATCCCGGCTGAAAACCTTCGGCTGAAAGCACGCTGAAAGCTGAAAGGAAACGGTGGATGGCTAACGTTTTTTTTTTTTCTTTCCCTATTTGTGACACTACTACAGCACTTACACTTGTCTTTCTCTCCCGGAGCCCAACCCTATGGCCTGACATCTGCCAAGTGTGTGTTAAAAAGGAGAGGAGGCCCGTTTCGCTGCCCCCCCCCCCCCCTCTCCTCTTCCTCTTCTCCTTCTCCTCCTCATCATCATCATCGTCGTCCCTACCACCAGCGCCGCCTCCTCCTCCTCCCCCTCTGCCCTCTTTCTCTCTTCTCTCACACTCCCTCTTTCACTCACTTGCTGGCAGGGTGGCACTGTTATCATTACACAGGCAGGATTTATGGAGTCAGGGCCTATGGCAAAAACAAAAAGGCATCTGTCAATACCTGTGGGAAACACTCTGTCAACCCCCCCCCCCCCCCCCCCTCCTCCTCCTCCTTCCACTGGTGCTCACGGCCTCATTAGGTATACACTTATCAGACACATAGATCACAGACGTGACTCAACCTCAGCGGAATCCGGCAACAGGACTTTGATTAGCAACGGGGGCCTGCAAGGCCAAAACACACCGGCCGCACTCACACCTGCGAAACGACGCCGGTGGAGGCGTATTGTTATAAAAAAAAAAAAAAAAGGCTCGCTAGCACTGTCAGGCCGTGTGTCGGCTGAACAATTAAGCCCCCCCCCTTGACTAGCCGCTCCCCCGCTGCTTCCGTAAGGGCATGCTTTTCACACATAAACAACAGGAAGGCAGGCAGATATAAAAACAGTTTACTTTTATTTCTTGCGCCGCTTTTTTTTACGAGCCGGGCCACAACATGTGCCTGCAATGTGTGCAGTAAAATGCTGGTGCGTCAACGCCGCATGTCTGCGCAGTACGGCGTCTTGTGTTTCTAAGTTGGCATATGGGCCGCGAAGGTGAGGAAATCTAGAGGAGAGGAGGAGGAGGCAGGGAGAAACCGGGCGACATAGAAAAAAAAGGAAAAAAAAAAAGAATTATGGCCCGGTCCCAGCAGGTAGTCTACAGTTGCAATTCCTTTCATCGCGATCACGGGCCACGGTATCAAACCCGACAAATCAGAAGGTGGACGCTCGCCGATTTCCTCCCGCGCGCACACAGACACGCTCACAGACAGACGTGAGTGATGGCTGCCAGTCTGGCAGCTATAAACCTGACCCTGCAGAAAGAGGAGACTGTTGCTGTGTAGCCCAGTCCAAACCAGCTCACACACACACACACACACACACACACACTCCTCTCCTTCTGCCTTAGCCTCTCATATACAGTCATACACAAATGACCAACGCTCAGGTAATGGCATCAAAAAAAAAAAAAAATGGTGGAGCCTCTTCACGGTGGCCTGACAGCGCGGTGACACATGTAACACTGCGTACACTGACACCACTCTGCAGACGCGCCGCACAGGTTTCGCATTCCAGCCAAATAGCCGCGCGTCTTCGCCCACATGTCGCCCACATGATGCCGACTTCGCCGTGAGGTCGGCAGAGTGGCGTTTCTACTTCCCGCCGCCATCTCAAACAGCTTCGGGCCTTTTTTTTTTTTTTTTTTTGTGCGGTGAAGCTAATCTGCCCGCCACAGAGGAAGGGGAGGTCTGCATCGCCGGAGCCGGGGAGAGGCGCCTCCTCCGTGTTTTGCTCGGCTGTTTACGTGGCCGGCTGCCCTTGGTTGTTAAGAGCACTCAGACCTGACCCAGGTACGCAGGCCCATTTGTCACCTGCAGCGGAAAATTGAGTTACAGCACAACCAAAGGCGATCGGCTCTGTGTAATATCAAGTTGATTACATCAAAGTAGTGGCAAACCTCATTGGGCCGGGCACCCCGAGCTTGTCATCTCCAATCACGGGGCCTGTCAGGACTCCATCAGCCTCACGGCTAATTGGACCAACGCTAATGAAGCAGGCAAAACAAGTTTTCTACTATGGGGAGAGAGTGAAACCCTCTCAGACAGAGGCAGCAAGGAGAGGAAGAAGCAGGGAGAGTGTGTGTGTTTGAGAGACAATGAGGGAGCAAAGCAGAGTCTATGTGCGTGCATGTGTGTGTATATGTGTGTATGTGTGTGTGTATGGGGGCGGGGGGGATTTTTCATGCAAGTCTCAAGGTTGCAGTGGGCTGACTCTCCCCCTAAGTCCCTAATCAAGGCCCATCATCTGTCATCCTTTTCTTTGCTCTCTCTATCACCATGCTCTGTGCTGCAATCAATTCATCATCACCCTTTGTGTGCCACTGAACAGTTGACAACTTTATAACTTGCAGCTGCACGGGCTGACTGACAGGGGTGGAAGGGGAGCATGAAAAAATGAAGAAATGAATAGATGAATGAATGAACAAAGAAGCGTGGTTTCAGGGAGAAAAAGTTGTTTTCTAAAAACACAAAACGATCTATATTACAGCCTTTTATTCCCTTTCGTCAACAGAGAAACAGCAGTGTAGCGAAGGGAGGAGAGAGTGAGAGCGGAGGAGAGGAGGGATATGGAGGAAAGGAGAAAAAAAGGCATCCTTCTCACTGATCTGAAATCAGAAAGCTTTCAGTCATTCTTTATGTGCTCCCCGCGGCCACTCTGAGCCAGTGAGCATGTACATTAGGCTGGGGCATTTTGATGAAATAAAAGCCCAGGCCAGCTTATGGCTAAACAGAATGGGAGCACTCACTCAGCCTGTCTCTGATTGACCATTAAAGCCATTGATGAATGGGCCTGTCAGGGGAGAGACAATTAAATCAAACATGAAACAAAGCCGTTGTGACGGCCCGGACTGACAGAGCAAACCCATTCCTCCCCTCCATTACATAGCACACGGCTCCTTTTACAACCCCTAACCCACTCCTCCCGCCTCCTCTGCCCACTCTGTATGTGTGTGTGACTGTGTGTGTGTGTGTGAGTGAGTGAACAAGTGAGCATGTGCACATGAGAGTGTGATGCTTTCTGCTGGAAGTGTGTGTGTGCGTGCGCGTGTCTGTCTGTGTGTGTGATGTCTCACTGTGAAACCACTTTGTCCCCCCTTCTTTCACTTTTATCGTGAGTCACTTGACCGTCAGAGTGAGAGTGTGTGTGTGTGTGTGTGAGAGAGAGGGAGAAAAGTACACAGGGCCTTTCAAAGTGGTTTAAACGTGACGTCAGGGCCTGCAGCACATGGTGGGAAGTGATTTTCTGATGCAAATCGGGAAGGATCAGATCAAAGCCGCATGACAGCCAATCAATCAACCGTCAAATCAGACATGGCAACTGTCGATTATGGCTCCTTCCAGCCCACGAAACCCCATTGTCTGCGCTCAAATTGTTTATCTTATCCCAAGAAAAGAGGGGGGGGGGGAAACCTCAGAGGTAGGGTTTTCTTTTTCCCTCTTACTCTCTCTCTCTCTCTCTATCCCATTTCTGGCTTGTGCAAGAATGAAAAAATAAAGAAGTTATGCGCTCGGATCAAATGCGCACAAAGCCCTTATGTCCACCTTCACGGCACGCCTCAACAGGAAAACGCTGTTTATTCCCGGAGTTACTATTACAGGTCACAATTTAGATGGCAGTACGGAGGAGGAGGAGGAGGGGAGGGGGGGGGGTTATCAGGAGTGGAGGGGGGGGGGATTCAAGTTCGGAACAATAGGAAGCGAAAGTTTACAGCAGCCAACTCATCCGATGGCGTTACGGTGGCTGCGCACTAAAAACCGCGGATCGGCCGCACACAAACTGTAGCGGCTTACATCCGCCTTTTTTTTTTTAATTAAGAAACGTAGGGCTCGCAGTTTCTATGGGGTCTCGCAAGAGTAACCAAGAGTGACGAAGCGCATCGTTAGTGAGCGAGGAGGAGAAGGAAAAGAAGAAGAAGAAGAAGAAGAAGAAGAGAGAGAGAGAGAGGGCGAAAAAAAAAGAGAGAGAGAGACAGACAGAGAGAAAACACAAAGTGGAAACGGAAATGCGGTGCGCTGTAAAGTGAGCTTTACAAAACAAAAGGTAACATCGGCAGCTTCCCTCATAGTAAAAACCCGTTTACGCACATTATCGCTGAGTGTACGTACCTGCTGCGCGCTTGGGCGCTTCTTGTTTCCTCCGTGGCATTTTGTGTTATTTGTAGGGATTTCCGCGAAAGTCCTCTTTCTTTCTTTCTTGCTGTATTTTTTTTTTAATTTCTTTTCAAAGATATATATGTGTATATGTGTATTCAATATACCCCCTCGCCGTATCCGGGAAGATCCACCTCTACTCAGAAGAGATTCACGCCTTCGTGTAGTAGACTGCACAACATCGGGGAGTCCGATGGAAAGAAAAACTACAAATCATCGTTACGGAATAAAGCAGCCAGCCGGGAGAGGAGGAGGAGGAGGAGGAGGAGAGGGGGAAGTTAGCGGCGGAAAATAAATACGCGAAGGTTTGAAATTAGCGACAAAAAAAAGAAAGAAAGGAGGAAAAAAAAATCGTCGGTTTCGATCGCGTTTTTTTTGTTGTTTTTTTTTTGTGGAGAATGTCAGGCGGTGATAGCCAGCGTCCACCTCGGCTTGCCTGGTCTGGCAACAGGCAAAGTTGAGGGATAAGAGAGATGATCGCGTCACTCACAGCAGGAGAATGGGCAAACCCACCGCTCCGTTAACTCTTTACTTCTCAGAGAGAGGGAGGGAGGGAGAGGGAGAGAGAGAGAGAGAGAGAGGGAGAGAGAGAGAGAGAGAGGGAGAGAGAGAGAGAGAGAGGGGCGGACACCGCCAACCAGTGTCCTCTGCCTTTCACATGAATCACGGCTCGCGAGCGATTTTGGTTGACGGCCACACATATGCAGACTGATCCTCACCGACCACAGGAAGCACAAACAATCTGAGTAACATTCTCCCTCCCTTAAAAAAAAGGAAAAAATAAACCGTCTCCGCGACGGACATGTGTCAGGTTGACTCACCAGGAGTGAATCCGGTTAGTTTAGATCTGTCATGGTGGACGATTCTCACGGAAATGTCGGGAAACTGCTGTATTTATACATAATTGTTATAATAATATATGAATAATTCTTTTAATAGGTTCTATTGTTATTTGTTACAACTAATTTACAAAAAAAAACTCACCCACTCGCTGATGATAAAATTATACTTTTTTCTGATTTCAGTTGTTTTGTGTTATACCCATGTAGAACATTATTTATGAGCTTTTATTTATTTATTTTTACATGATGCATTTTCATGACTGAAAACAATGTCATAACACAATGTGATAATTAACATGCATTATATTAGATAAGATAACTTTAGCATCATTGCACACAGTAAGTACCAGTAGCCCACACAATGTAATGTAGGTTAATATCTACACCCATATGGTGCAAACAGTCACATTCATGCATACACACACACACACACATATATGAATGAGCAGTAGATCAGTGGGACTGTAATAGTAGAAATATGTAGATTTAGAAAACTTTGGGTCGATTTATTTGGTGCGTACACTAACCACAATCACACAAACTATGTCTAAAAAAGTTACTAAAGCACAGCTCAATAAACAGACTAACAAAGGCCGGTGAAGGACGGTCATATAAAAGGAAATAAGGTCAAATGAATAGCAGTCAAATTTAAAATACAATGTTTGAAATGACTAATGAGTAATACAAAATAAAAGAATACAATACAGTACAGAGCTATATGTGCAGTATTAACAGGATCCAAAAGGTAGCCAAATATTAGTTTCAGTTATGTACAGAATAAACAGCAAGAAGGTATGTAGTATGCAAAATATAAAAGAAGAAAATATGCAATTAAATGTAAATAACAGGCAAGGCAAAAGGAGAAGGAAATGTGAAGTAACCTCATTGCTGTCTTTATACGTTGCTTAAGCTATTGCTGTAATTATATTTACTGCAAAAACAAACAAAAGCACACAGTCTATTCTCATAACCGGTGCAAAAATGTTTTTACTTAAAATCCCTGTTTCCCTGAAATGCAAATCTGCCTGATGCCTTTTCCCTGCTAATTTAATGTGAGCCGTTAAATGTTAGCTTTCATCACAGTAAAAGCATCAGTTCTCCCATATATCTACGTTAGGTGGAGATCAAAGCCAGTTCAAGGAAGCAGCGTTAAGTCTTAGTGCCAATGTAATGAGTTTTTTTTTTTTTTTCACAGCTTGTCTCTCTTTTTTCTCAAGCCAGCAGTATCTCTGCAGAATGGGATGGTCCCTGGATCTCCCTGTGTGCCTGGGATGTGAGCTGACCCCTGGCTGCAAAAAACACATTTACAAATGGCAAAAGATGCTGCGCATATTACACTTACTTGCACACACACACGGACACACACATGCACGCACATGTGGAGAAGAGAGGTTCTCAGTTTCAGGACATACTTATGCTTTCAGATACAAATCTCTAAAAACACAGACACACACTCTCTTGTGCTTTATGTCGCCCTAGCTGTCTCACGCACACATACTTGCACGCACACACATCTTCAGTCACAGAAGAAGAATTAAAGGCCTTCCTTTAATCAGGGCTTGCCTCTGCCTGCCTGTCTCTAAGAGCACAGAGGCTGGGTCCCTGTCACTTTAACAACATGAAATTACAACCCAAATGGGATGTCAGGGGTTAACAGCGTCTGTAAGAGCAGTGGTTCCCAACCATTTTGGTCCGTGACCTCTTACGCTAAAGCAAAATTCTACCCGGGACCCTCATTACATGATGCATTAGGTTACCAATTATTGTTTTGATGCAGCAGTTCATCGTTTCAATAAAATAGTGACAAGGTTACAGCTTCAAGTTTGCAAAAATTATTCAGTTAACATCATGTTTGTGAATCATCTCATTTGAGAAGATGAAACCATCTAATTTTTGCATTATTTCTGTAAAAAGTGGCTAATACTATTGTTATACTGTCTAAAAAATTGCTGATTATTTTCTGTCAATTTGAAGCTCTCGAAAGAGTCTTTTAGAGGTTTGAGGTCAAACGTAGCAATCCACAACACATAAAGCAACAATTAAAACCGCTATGATTAATCCGGCGACCCCTTGGCGGAGTCACGACCCCTGGGTTGGGAACCACTGCTTTACGATATTTCCTCCTAATATATTTGCTCCTATGGACTTGCCCTCATCATGACCCTCCACCCCCCCCAGGAACAAGAAGTAACCCGGTGATTGGCGTTTTTACAACCAAATTAAAGCGTCCCAGAGCCTGCTGAAGGCAGCAGGAGAAAGCAGCCTATACAAAATTAGTGAGCCATCATCATGACAGAAAGTAGTGGGGACATGGTGTCATCCAGCTACTGTATCGATTAACCCATAAATAGTATATGGCCTCTACACTGTGGCTCTCCCCGGCTTACACTGTAAATGGAAGTAATCTCAGCTGTGCATCTGTCTTGCTTTGCTTCTGTGTGTTAAAACGCTGATATCTTCACTGCAAACCGGTTGAGTATATAGTACATTAGGGAAAAAAAATGGCATTATGCAATTAATTAGCGAAATGCAAAGTGGATTCTTGGATGCTTTTACTGCTTTTAGTATTATTTCCCCCATTGAAAATATTAAAACAAAATGTGAAATATTTAATTTACCTAAATGAAACTACGCTATTCATTAAGGCAAGATTATTTTAGTTTTAAGAAATGCAATTCGATACAGGAAGTGTGCACACTTCTATAATGTTTTTTTTTTTCTCCTACACCAGGACTGTGTGCGATTCGCTCCTATGTCAGGTAGCCCAGCTGCATTATTCTCCTCTTTTTGCTCCTGACACCTGGATTATCATAAAAGAGGAACGTCTGTCAGGCCTGCATTGATTTGCACACAAGTTCGCCCAATCAATCTCAAAGATGTGATTAAAAAGCACGAGCTGCTTCTATTTTTCTATTGAAATCTTTTTGGCAAAAAAAAAAGGGAGAGGCCTTTCAATTTCATAGCCTCCAGAACACTCAAGTATTCATTGCGCTCTACTTTTCGCTTTCAACCTCTCTGCGGGAGGCAGGACTCATGACATCTATGTATGCTGCTCCTATTCACAATGCTATTCAGCCTTCAGATGTGTGCTGCAAGTGATCCCTCAATACCATCAGATCACTCTTATTGGCATACCCCCAGTTATGGGCCTGTCCAGAAAGGCTGCACGGTGCAGTTTCACAGTGCAAACTGACAGTTCTGTTCACCTTTTTTTTTTTTTAGCGCGGCTTCATTCAAGCTAAGGACCAATCATTTGACAATTAAGGGGCAAAGTTTCACCGCTTTTCTGAAAAAAAAAAAAAAAAAACATTAAAGGCTGCAAAATGCCGCAGAACCCAGTTTTCCATTTATTCCCTGCAAACGAATACATGTTTGCCTGTGAGCGCACTTTGTGGGCTTATCTGTGTATTCATGTGGGTATGTTCATGTGTGGGTGTGGGTGCGTAATGCATGGCCCTGTTGAGAAGAGTGATTGCTTTATTCCTGCCTTGTAGGTGCTGTGGGGGCCAGGGCCGTGTCTTTGGGCAGCTGTATGGATGGCTTGAGGAGGTCTCCATCATTCATAAAGCACACTCCTACATGTAGAATTGATCTTGCAAAGAAACAGGGTGGCAATAGCAGTTCATCAGTCTTCCCCGACCACAAATCACTCGGAGGTGTCCCCCCAGGGGAGAGGTGACACCATTGTCAGTGCGGCGGTCCCCTCGGACAACAGAAGGGGCAGGGCAGGAACTCTCACTCATACGGAGGCCCAAAAGTGTCCGGTGAAATATGGACAGCGTTTGGACTCATATGGCGGTGCATGCGCAAATATTAACATAGCAGAAGCTAAAAAAAATACATTCATTTAAATATAACAGAAACACTATGGCTGAGTCGGGTCCTTTTTCTATTATCTTTCGCAGCATTTTCTCTCATTTCTCAGATTAATTAATAGAATGCACCTACACGCCAGGCACTGAAGTCAAACAGGTTTCATAAAGAATGCATAATTAAAGTTACCTTTACTCATAGAGTTTAATATATGCATCTCTGCCTATTAATAACCCTCGGTCATTAATTTGTATAAATCAGCTATGTATGGCACAGAGTAATTTCCACTCCTGTAAAGAGCATTGGTGAGATGAAGCTCTTGCCTTTGGCCTTGCGTTGCGCATTACACTCTTCTCACATTAGGGGACATGCTTTTCCTCCTCCTCCTCCTCCTCCTCCTCCTCCTCTTCGCTCCTCCTCATACCGTTTGGACTTTGTCATTGATCTTCATTCTAAAATAATCTCTTATCATTTCTCATTGTAAGCCTGCAGAGAAACCTTTTTCAGATCCCTATTCATTAGCTTCACACTGAAAATAGAAATAATAGCTCAGGGAAAGGTGGACATGCGATGAAGGCTCAGAGTAAGCACCTTTAAAATATGTCCACCAATCCACCTTAAACACTCGTGATCTTTCTTTAAGCTTTTGACATGCTGTGTATTTCTCTTTTGGGACCACTCGTGCCCCAAAGCATGAACTACTCACTATAAAGAATTGCTTTTTCAGCCATAATGTTGTCACTCTCTTCCTGTGTTTTTTTTTCTTCTTCCTCTCTCTGTTATCAAGCTGTATCGTTCAGTTTTCAGTTCATGTCTTCATTAAAAAACATTAACATTCACAAACGGAGCGGGTCAGCCGTTGAAAAGGTCTCCTTAACATTTCCGTGCTTCTCTGCAGACAGCCGACAACTCTTTCTCAATCATCGTCCAGACAGGAGAGGAGAGAAGAGGCACATGTGAGACCCAAGTAGATTGTATTATTATGAAAAATCTGATAAGGTTCATCCTTTAGGGGTGGTAGATGACTCCACACCGTTTCAATTAGCGCACCTCTGATTGTAGAGGCAGAACTCAGACGATTGATCAAGTCTCTCTCTCTTCTTTTCGTTCCCTGCCTCATTGCCCAAAAGACCCTTTTAAAATATTCAGGTAGATTATGAATGGTTACACCCCCAATCTATTTATAACCCCTTTATTGACAGTATTACATTTATATGGAGTCAAGGTGAGGGATTTAATTTAAGACTCTTGCAGAACTGCTCAGAATATCTTAGAAAAAGACTGATTAAGGACCAGTGATTTATATGATTAACACTTCTCAGAGAGAGGAAGTTTAACATCAGTTGTTACTCGAATACGGCTTCGGCGGCCTGGACAATTCTGGGCAAATTCAGGAAATATTTCAGTAAGTTTTTTCGGAGCTGTGGTTTCACCAAGTGACTAATAATTGTGATGTTACCTTGTTATGGAAATTCAAAGCTACGTCTGGCACGCCGCTCTCCTCTGATGTCACGTCAGTCTGCTTAGTGCTGTCAGCTTGTGTTTGAGAGAGGACTGATTTCTCTCTTTCCCCTTCCCTCTCAGGCGGGGAACATAAAAGGGAGGATGTTTATGATGGACGGGCAGCTTTTTAAAGAGAGGCATCACAGGGTGTTGGATGGGAGGGATTCGAATCAGGACGGCTGTGATGTGACGAGACAGACAGGAACATCCTTCTCCCCGTGTCGAGATGTCAAACGGGGGGGAGTCTTAGCGGAGTAGACAGTATCATCACTCTCCCGAGTGAGGCGGGAATTCGCAGGGGAGGAGAGGAGCGGAGGGACAGTGGTGCAGAGCGGGCGTCGACTCAGCCATGTTGCCCTGACTTTTGTGTCAGGTTGTGCTCATTTTTCCTTTGTTATTCTGCTCGCCATCTCGGTTCCACGCGTGATCGTACTATTTCACACTAATACAGTCAAATGAGTGCTGGTGCAAATGCATGATCTCAACTCTTACACTGCAACGACAGATTAATAATGTGATATAATTTGATATGATATGATATGATACAGCAATTTGTCCTCCTCATATTTATCCCTGACTTGAGATAAACCAAAGCCAACTGCCAAAAAAAAAAAGACGTGCTGTTTAACTTTGAATGCCTGCTGTGTGGAAGGGTGCACTTTCCTCTTCCTCTAGAATCGCGGCTGAAAGACATCCCTGTCTTAAGAGATAATCTGCATAAATTTACACCTTTTAAAAAATGTGAATGTTCTGTCTTTCACCTCCTCTACCTCTTATCCTGTTTGGTAATTAGCCTTTGACCCCCCCCGCACGCGCGCGCAGTCATGGAGATTGAAGGACAGAGATAGTTTAAGCGATGGATTTGTCATAGAAATTTCTCATCAGTCGGAAATCTTGAGGGCAGAGCTCCCAATTTATTATATTATAGAGCACATCTTGTAGCGCTATCACTTAGGGAGGAAGTGTCAAGCAGAATCTGGCTTTGACTGCCGTGCCAACTCCATTTGCCTGGGTTTTACAGTGTGCCCCTTGACTTTGCCATGTGTGGAGAATCACTAGACGCCGGTGATGGGCAGTAATTCCCTAGCCTATATGAGTGAGTGATCAGAATTCATATTAGCATCTTTACATGCTGATGGCAACCTGTCACTCCAGGTGCTAAGTGGTCTCCTTGGACTACAGGCAGTCACTCACAGGGAGGGAGCAATGTCCCATTTTTATCCTGCTGGAGGAAACAACATGGCGAGTTCCATTAGTTCCATCTGGAGCACAGAAAATGATATTTAGTGGAGTTGGATCAGATTCTACTACCGGAAAAAAGGGGGTCTTCTGCTGTGATA
This sequence comes from Eupleurogrammus muticus, assembly GCA_036785175.1. Classification (NCBI taxonomy): domain Eukaryota; kingdom Metazoa; phylum Chordata; class Actinopteri; order Scombriformes; family Trichiuridae; genus Eupleurogrammus; species Eupleurogrammus muticus. The sequence goes on along the minus strand of JAYKQN010000010.1, from coordinate 12,923,064 downwards.
GTAGCTTAGTCTTATGGAAATATGTTTCTGATGTGATGTATAACACATAAGATACCACAGGATAAAAGGAAAGGAAAAAGGAAAGCGGGTCTTTCTATACATTTTTTCCATTACCAGCCTGTGATTCTGTTGTATTGGTTTCTCTGTCTGTAATTTCACGAGATTAATGACACTGTCACACACTTGTGAAGCGTCCTTAACTAAGATTCAGCGGCATAATGTCCACTCCATCTTTGTTTCATTTTTTCCCATTCAAAAGGCATTCCAATCAGCATTAGGCCATCTTGAATCCCTCCTCGTTCTGGCTACTGCGCAGCGTTGGTTGTTGGAGGGGGAATGTTTTTGCCAAACAGATGGAAAAGCATCACTGTGTTGCACACACACACACACACACTCACACACACAGACACACAGACACACATACTTCTCTCTTGGTGATTTCACGGCCCACATTGACATTCAGTCATTCATTACAAAGGGAAATAATGTGCCAGAGTTGCAGTTTCCCCTTAAAAACAGATGTCGCCGGAATATCTAATTAAGCAACACACCAAATCATTGCCTCTCGGTCATCTCCAGCCATTTGTGCTTGTGCGCCGCATAAGAAAGTCCTCCTCGGAAATGTACAGTAAAGCCGTATCTCATCTGAATCCAGCTCGGTGTTGTGGCTGTGACCTCGGTGCCCAATAACCTAAATCACCATTTAAATTATTCACACAATAACGACATCGGAGCACTCCATTATGAACATTATTGCTGAGAAATGGGCTTGGCTGGGGTGAAGGATGAGTCTTATCTTTCGCTGTCAGTCGGGGCATTAGTCATGGTAACGGGTCCCTCAGACCTGTGTTCGAGGTTTTCATTGAGCTTTACATAGCAGATTTATCACAGATCGCTAGCTGATGTCAGCGTCCTAACAACGAGATGAGATGACCGTCTAAAGCTGTTTGCCTTCAGTATTGTAATTTAAGGCCCCGGATGATGCAGCATGTGAATGTAGGCATGTGGTCCTTGTGCCGGCGTCGGTTTAACGGTGTAAAAGTGGTGCCGAAATTGCATGTTGTGAATGCTGCCGCGAACTCTGCCGTGATATTAACATCTACATCCAGTTTTGGCTCAGGAGTAAATGAAACGTCACAAAAAAAAGAAAAAAACTTTCCATTTCAACCAAACAAGACAGAAGAACGGAAAGCGTTTCTCTGTCATTGCTCTTTTTTCCAACATCAAGAAGCCAAACTCAATTTATGTCAAACAAGGTTTAAAGGACCTTGGGATTAAAGCCATAAACTGGCTGCTGTCAGACCTGAAGCCCTGCTAACAATTTAGTGCCAAACCGCCGTTGTTCAATATCATTTCATATTATATCATGTCATGACACAGTGACAGCTACACATCAGCCCAGTCACAGCTGGTTTGCCCTGAAGAACTCCTCCGGTGTCGGCTCCAATCGAAGCTGACTCCACTTTGCTCTGATCTGAAATGGGAAATCTATCTGAAGTACTCTGCGGGGAGCGGGCACAGCTTTTGGTAACGAATGCTAACAGGTCGATCAGGTAATGAGAGGAGATATTCGGGTGGGAGGGTATGGAGTGTGTGTGTGTGTGTGTGTGTGTGTGTGACAGGACGGGTGGGTGGGGGGGGACTGGTGCTATAATGGGCCTGCCAAAAGCCTTCACTGACTCCATTATAACGGCTAGAGACAGCGCTAATGGAGTACTCACCTATACAGAGATACAAAATAGCTATAGTGAGAAATAAACAGCATCCAACTGGTGTGTTTCCCCCTTTTTTTGTTCGCTGCAAACACATTAACAACACCACCTAAGCCCTTTAAGGCATCAGATCCACCTCCACGCTAATGTGCACATTCGAAAACAGTGTTTAAGTGTCAAAAAGTTTTCTGTTGTTGTCTTTTTAGAATCTTTTATTTACCAAAAATGCCAACACATCTGTTGACAAATGTTTTCTCTTCTTGTTGGACACTGACAAGCTGCTTGAATGAGAAGCTTCAGGCAAATTCTGATGCAAACAATTTGCCAATTTTTGTTTTTCTTGCAAAAAAGAAGTGCCAGCTAAATTTTTTAACAACATCTGACAATCAAATGTCTGAGATCATATGACAACCGTACCGTCACCTTTTTAAATCTGTTTTACTGGTGCAAATCTGTTTTGCTGGTGCTGGTGCAGCGCAGGACTGCTGCTCTCAGTTTATCCACATAGCACAGTATGTGACTTTATCTTTGTGTGTGTGGGTGTGTGTGTGAATATGGGTAGGTTAGTTGTATAAACTTTGTGCAGAAGGCACAAGAAGCAAAAAAAAAAATGAGTTCCTGTGTGAAACCGAAAGGTCTTCTCACGACTCAGGAGATTGGACAAAAACACAAATCAGCTGAGTGTGATAAGTGGGGCTAATATAAAGCAAGCAGCAGCAAATAATACTTTTACAGTATGAAAGTATTTGTCCACAATTAAGAACAGTTTGCACTTTACTCTCAAAGCTTTAAAACATATAACATCAGCCCATAGTAGCCTGACTAATGCCACTAACATTTAATAAAGTATTTTTAGGTGTGTTTTCTGTCTGTCTTAAATATCAGGTTCAGTTCAAAGGAATCTTTTGTCCGATGAACACTACACACCACACCGCAAACATGTCACTTTACAGGTAAACAATTCACTAAAACATGTTTATGCGATGCCAAATAAAACAAAGAATAAGCACCAGGATCTCATTCCGATTCATTTTCTATTATCGCCGCTGAGTTTGATTAATTGAGCTGAGTTCCGCGAGCTGGTCATGTGACATTGGACAGGCCCATTTGCATAAAGTTGAGTCATGTGTATAAAAATTCATATCGGGCCCTGAACTTGCTGCTCTGTGTCCATCACGCGCGGCGCGGACGGATCTCCTGTTCTATTTAATTATACCTGAAAATGCTACATATGCATAAACATACATGTCATCATAAGGGCACACGTGGCGATTGTGTATAGCAGGCATCAGTTAGTTAGTTTAAAACTTTCACAGTGTTTTACAATTTAAAATATATTTTTAGATATCGAATTAGAAATTTCTTCTTGGATAATTTTGTGCATATCTCTTGCATGTCTCACTTTTCCTATTGAAAAAAAAATGTACTCGGGATATTTAATTGATTAGTTCCACACACACAACAAACAGTGGCCTGATTCAATAATGGTTCAATGAAAACACTTCTGCTGCTGCTGTTGTTGTTGCTTTTCAAAAACAATATAATACCAAAAAATAATAAATGAAATGTACTGAAATATGTCTGCCCAAAATAAAAGAATACATGCTAATTGTTCAAAATACATGTCTGTACATAAACAATATCATTATACAAACATAGTGAATATGTTCATATACCTAAAGACTTTATATTTGTATTTTTAATACATGTGGATGCCTGACTGTTAATGCTGTAATGTGTAGACACTCTTGAGCTGGACTTTATATCTGAATGTGCTTGTCTCTCGTTGTGAACACATTGACATTTAAAATGAAAACAAGCTTTTCAATTCAACATCCCTAAATTTCCACTTTTCTACAGGCCTCTCCATAGAGACATCTGAAGTATGGATTGGTCAGTAAAAGCTACAGACCTGTGTCTGCTGCCTCATTATACTGTAAGTCTCTGTGTGTGTTTCTGTTGCTATCTGCGAGTCTCTTAAAGTAAAATCTCTTGAGCAGAGAGTGAGAGGAGAGATGGGGGACTGCGGGAGCAGAAGGACAATGGGACAATTTGTGCAATCGGAGGAGCAGGCAGAGAAGGAGAGTGACAGAGGGAGGGTGAAAACCTCCACGTGTTTGATGGTGATTGGAGACATCACTTACACAAACAATGAGGCGGAGGATGACAACATCTTCTGCATGACGAGTGTGTTTGTGAAGGCTGTCCTCACACACCGAAATGGCACTTTGAATCATCCTCACGCCCCAGACGTATGCGCGCGATGACGTGCACAAATGCATCTAAACACACACATGCACGCAAGACAGGACATTTCACTTCACATTTTCCAGCCTGACGTCCAAGTACGCAGCTACTAGCGAGGCGGGGAGGAGACACGGGGTCATTTTGTAAGAGGAATGGATATGCCTTGTTTGTCTATCAACATACGAACGCGGAAAAAAAAAAGGAGCGAATAAATCCAGGTGTTGGCAACATGGACACATCTAAAAATCAGGGGGAATAAAAACGGCACATTGTTTGAAAAGAAACCCCGCTCCTCTCCCTCCTCTCTCCGTCTTTGCTTACCCTTTCTGTCTTTCTCACCCAAACCTAAATGGCTTTGACAACTCACTGGTCTATGACCATTCCACAGCACTATCCTTTCATTCGCCTTCCCTTTAGGGTAATGTGATTTTTACGCAGTGGAAGTGGAGGCTCTCGCACATGCAGGACACGGGGATCAGTGAGCTGTGCAGATAAGGCCAGCATGCTCCAACAGTGGGGTCTAACTATGCAGCTGCCTGAGATCCGGCCAACAATTTGTGAGGGAAACAGTAAATGAAACGCAACGTGATGACTTTACAGAGTCGACCTCCTGTTCTCACTAAGGCAATAATCACTGCAAACTGCCTGAAGTGTAATTTAGCAAAGAGGAGGTTTAGGACATTCCTATTACTTCTCCTTTTTTTTTTTTGACAGTTCCTTATCTCTACACTATTTTCCTTTTTTTGGATGCTTTCATTTTGCTGTTATGTTAAGAGTTGTCAATGTAAGTACAATATCGTGTCCTGGATAGTATATATATCTACTGTTATATGCTATTATATAACCCCTTATGACCCCTTATAATGAGGGGTAGTGTTACCAAGGGTTACCATAGTGTAAAGGTCTTCTAATAATCAAAAACAAAAATAAATCTCAAACAAAAATATAGAACCTTTAACTTTCTAAAAGCCATATTATTAGTTTGGATGAGCATATTTCCTAACATCAATGCATCCTAATACCTATGCTGTCTAGTAGTATGTAGAAAACAATTTAACACATACAATGACATGGTTCACTGGAAAAATAGCTTTTTTTATGCAGTAAGCCTTCTTTACATGTTGTCTGTTAGCGATAGATAGATACCTTCGAACATTTTTACCAGATCAAAAGTGGCAAGGGACATTGTCACTAACTAGTATATGGGTACGTTAATATGTTAAATAAATATCTTATAGTGTATTCTTTTCAAATGATTAATATATGTGTGGCTTATATTTTTTTCCCCATCAATTTTGTTAGATAGAATTGAAGAGAATGTAGATAGTTGATAGTAGTAAATATATGAAAGATGTACATAAAGTACATAAATAAATGGAAAATAAATATAAGTAAATCAACACTGATGGACTGCTGTATCATGATGAAGAGAATCTTTACAAATATGAAATAATTCAAGCTGAACAATCAGTGTCACGTACTGAAACACGCACATACAGACAGACAGTTGTGCCATCTGGTTTGCTCATTTTAATCTGACGTTTGTTTTTTTCCCATTATTTCATTTATTTTTCTTTACACCGCTTTCATTGCTCGTGGTCATTTTTCTCTCTGCAGAACAGAACCCGGGAGGGTGAAAAAAAAAAATCCATGCTTTTTTTCTTGCCCCTTTCCACCAGGAGGTCAAAGTGCAGAGTCACACGCACAAGGACACCATTGGAGGTGATAATTTATCAGTGCTCAGCGGAGCAGATGATGCAAGCATGGAGCTTGAACACAAGCCTTCATGTCAGACTATAGTGCATTGTTCCGCCTTGTAATGTGTTGTGGTTCTTACATTATATACTGTTCTATCTAAAAAATGTCATGCGGCCGGTTTTTAAAGCAAACTGCAGACTTTTAATCGTCAGCCCACAATCCAGTTGTACCACACAAGCCGTCCTCCTCCTACAACACATACCCTCCTCAGGTGCGGTCCTCCCAGATACAGACCATCAGCTGTGCAATCCACCATATTCTGCTGCCAGGCTAATAAATGGCTTGTGTCAGAGGCAGTGTCAGTCTATTGGTTGCTCATTTTGAGTTTGTCTAGGGGTTGGAGAGGAGCTTTGCATTCTCCGCCGCTCTGCTCAGTGACTGGCAAAGTCCTGACTTTATTGATTTCTTTCTTCAGTGCTCTTTGTCAAAATATCCAACTGCAGACCTTAAAGACCTCCGCCATTGCTCGACATCTGCAGCCACACACGACTCCTCTTATAATGGTCGACTCCAGCACTTTGTTTTTGAAGGGGGAGGAAGGGATGATAGGCTGTGTGAGTGGAAGATGATTGGAGAACACAATCTAAACCCTTAGCAGCTCTCTCCCTCTCCCTGTTTTTTTTTTTTTTATCTTACTCTCACTCTCTCCCTCTCTCTCTCCCTCTCTCTCTTTCCAGTCTGACACAGAGAAAATATTGTACACTGACTGGCTCCCATTGAATCCACGTTGTGATTCATCGCCCAATTTCAAACTGCCAAGCAGCTAAATTGCACCAGGTCTGCCAAAATTCATCCCAGGAACACGCAGGAGATGTGAAAAATTAAATGTCATCGTGGCACAGTGGAAAACTTTCACCTCTCATCGAGCAGAATATGCTCGCTTCATTCTGTACTGATGGATGATGGCCCGGAGCTATACTTAACCTACTTAGTAATGTCATGTACCGCAGAATGTGTTTACTTTTGAAAAATAGTGAGAAAACATAAACTCTATCAGAGCCTGACATCTACACATTCTTCCTCCAAATAAAGTGGCTTTTTATGTTGATGCAGGAATGAATTTTCCCCTTCATCAGACTTGTTTGCTGTATATCATGCACTAACGCTGGAGGTGTAAAATAATGCGGGCGAGATGAAAAGACAGATACCGTTGCTGTATATTAAGGGACATCTGTTAGAGATCACGGCTTAAATATCGGGATAAGCTGGGAGTGATTCTATTTTATGTTTTCACACGGCTACTCTTTAGGTGCCAATTTGGAGTTTTATGAAGGGAATCTGCGTCCAGGCATCTGAAGAGATCAAGGTACATTATTGAGCGTGAACGAGAGGAAGAGGGGGAGAGACAATGGGCTGAAAAGCAGAGAAAGGATGAGGTTGGGCAGCAGGGAGAGGGTAGGAGGGCTGAGCGATGACTGGCTACTTTAGCAATTAAAATGTGGGGCAAAGACACAGAGGCATGGTTTGACCGAGAGACTGAACCATTCATCATCCCAGCTGCCATAAAGCAGCAGTAGATGGAATCTTTGATTTGAGCTTCACAGGAACATAAATCAAAATCCAAACCATGGCCTGTCAGGGCCATCGCCAGAATAACCCATTTGAGAGAAGGGAAAAAAGAGGAAGAGAGGGGAGGTAAGGTTGGGAGAGAGTAAAGGTAGTTACTTTTCTGGTTTTGCACTCCATCCCGCATGCATGCACACACACGCGCACGCACGCACGCACACACGCGCGCGCACAAACACACACAGAGTTTACAGGCGCACACCCTCGTCCCTCCATATGTATTTGAAGTTCAGACGCAGCTGCCTCACACCCCGGCGCAATATCGAATCCAGAGATCATTGATCAAGTGGCTGGGTCCTGTCAGTGGCCAGTGGTTTGCCTGACCTGCCCCTCCCTGGCAACATCTCCCCGTCCACCCACCCCCCCACCTCCTCACACCCTCGAATACAAGGCAGAGAACAAGGAAGTGAGGTCATGCCGCGTGTACACCCATCCATCTAAATAGCATGACAACGACAGCTAATAAATCATTCATTCATTGTTTAATCTATTGTCTGCCTGGGCAAAAGTCATGTGGCTGATATGAAGACAGATTTACCCTGTGCAGGTGGGGCCCGTTGGAGAAGGATTTTTACTGTTACTGGTTTCCTTATCAATTAGTAATGTGTTCATTATACCTTGGAGCAATTAAATCCCCTAATGATTGAAATAACAGGGAGAGTCTTTTATCAAGTCCGTGCCAAAGTAATTTAAGCCAATTTAGTCATACATTTTATTTTTCGCTGGAGGCCGCTGGGTTTCAAACATAGCGCCTCACTGATGTGCGGTTGACTGAGAGATGAATGATTACGCTTCTACAAGTTATTTCAACATCACATTCAACCTGCACAGGAGCGACTCTAATAATATATTCATCTGGGAGGGGAGAGGAGGGCTCGAGGGATGTGGGCGAAAGCTCTTGACTCGCCGGCAAGGTCAGAGCAGGTTCACTTTAAATGCATTGTACAATCCCAGAAGGATGAATATTTAGGTTCATCATCTCCACTGCGAGCCGTGTTTAATTTATTATAATTACAGAAAGTCTGAGTGAAGGTAGCGTGTTATGAGCGGAGGTAACAGCCCCGACATAACCCTATTACGGAGGGGTTACGTTTCCCCAGTGTGGAATCAATGTAAAACATGTGACCTGAAACAGCTCAGGACAGGTTAATGAGGCTACATTTGGGATATGCATCTCATTACGCAGCCGGAGGGAAGGTCACCAAACACCACTGTTTACCTTAGCCGGCGCAGACAGGCTCATCCTTGAGAACCGGGGCGAAAACGTACCAAAACAAGCGAATCATCACGTTGTCATGGCACGACCCGTTCCGTGCGGCAGTGAGGGGGGAGGGGCACGAACATGACCACCATGTCTGACCCGCTGTTAAAGCGCCGATGGCAATTGTTTTACGCCAGATGAGTCTGATACACAATATGATTTAGAAGCCATAAAAAGCGATGAGGTAGTGTTGATCTCTCAGACAAGCTATCGCCGCTGATGGATGATTGAGCTGCGGACGGGCTCGGAGCCGGCGACGGGAGGCCCGCGAGAAGGCGTGTGTTCATTTATGTGGCGGGCGTGCGGGCAGCCAAAAAAGCGGTGTGTGGCGCGCCTGTCTGTGCCTGCATGCCGAGCGTGGCATTAGTCAGAGTGTGTAAAGCCCTACCAGTCAGATGGGAGATGGGTTGAGGGAGATGAATGTGAGGCAGGTTCACTTTATTACTGTCACTCTGCTCTCTCCCAGTCTGCCTCAACCTCCTGACTACCACCCATCCATTAATCACATGTTACTGCCTCCTCCCTCCCTCTCTCACTGTCTATTCCTCCTCCCTCCACCTTGCTACTCCTCCTCCATCGCGCCGGCTATCCATCTATCCCTCCATCATCCACAATTGCATCACTTCTACCAAACTCTCACTTACTTTTTCTTCTTCCACACCCACTCCCCTTTTCTATTATCCTATCAAAGCCCGACTGTCTCTCCCGCCCTAATCTTGAGGGCAAGATCAAATTGCAGCGTTATGCAAGACAAATTAACCTTTGATGTGATATCTATCACCGAGAGAAAGCGGAGAATTCTTTTCCGTCCGTCCACGAGTGTGCGAGCTATTACCGTCGGGACACTAGAGATCAGCGTGGAGCAGCCAACATTACGCCTCCAGTGATGCCACCGGCCTCTCCCTCCGTCCCAGCAGCTATCAGCCTCTCTGCAGCTCCCATGGGCCACACGTCAGACAGGAGTGCTGTGTTGATGCTTTTGCTACATACTGTATATATATATATATATATATATATATATATATATATATATATATATATAGCTAGCTCTGCCTCTCTGGGGGACCTGGATGAGCTGCGTACTACGTGGATACCAGGGTGGAGGGTGAAAGGAGGGGGTGGGGGGTAGGAGGCCCCCATAGGCCGGCCCGTGCTGCCGCTCCCCGGTTCCTAACAGCTAATGGGTCGGCAGGGATTTGGGGAGAGGGGTGGAGGTGGACAGAGACGGATGGCTTCTGACAAACTAACACTGACAGCCAGTGAATACAGGGCAGCCTAGCAGAAAGGTCAGAGCAGGGATGGATAAAGGACCGCTTGACTTTCAAAGTTTCACCCCGCTCGGTGCCACCACACTGTCAGCACCGAGACAAAAAGTGTTTACGGCCCGTCGGTCGGTCCTCCGTCGGGTCGGCCGTGCGTCTCTGCCGCCCGCCGTGGTAGAAGTTTCGCATTCCTGCGCGCGGCCCACGTCCCGTCGCAGCGCCAGAAACGGGCAAAACATTAAATGACGTCGACTTCGAGAGCGACTGCGCCTTTTTAGAGGTCTAATGCAGAGCACAGCACACACTGTATATGCAACAGCGCTGACCTTCTCATTAAGCCCTCAGTAAGCTGTGTGCCTTCAAGGAGAAAGAATCAAACCTTCTCTAAATTAACTAATCTGGTGTTCACCCTAGAGGCTCAGTTACTGTGTGTTTGTGCGTAGGTGATGTGTTTATTGACTCCAGTAGAGGAGTGGATAAGAGGAGAGCTTCTGACTGAAGAACACTGATCCAGTCAGATGTCACAGGCCCTCAGAACTGCCTCTAATGGGCCCCCGGGGACTCTATCTCTCTTTCACCCTGTTCTTTCTTTCCCTGCCTCACTAGCTCTCTATAGCCAATCTCTCTGCAGTATCTGGCCCCTGGCATTCTGCTCCCGTTACACTCTGAATGTACATGTGTACATTCCCCAGCTACTAAATCTGCTGTGCCATTCAAAGACCACCATCAATACAATTTTGCTTTTAGAAAAGTAATAGAGAGATACAGAAGATGGCCGGGAATGAAACTTGTTTCTGTTTTACATCGAGGCATAAGTTGGATTTAAATATTTTCAAAGAATTGTTTGACATGTTATTATAAGACAACTCTCTCTCTCTCTCTCTCTCTGTCTATATATATATATATATATATATATATATATATATATATATATATATATATATATATGAATTAAATAAATATAAATTCAACATCCATTTCATCAGAGTCATTTGTCTTCCTCTTCTTCTTTTACTTTACGTAACAAGCTAAAAGTCTCACCACAATAAAAAAGAATCTCTCTTAAAGAGTGACATCAACACTTTTGCAGCATAAAAAGAGTGTAAATAAATACAGTAGGCTACAGCATAAAAAACAAAGAAAACATCATCAAAGTAATTTCTTGCTGAATTGCAATTACAATTTTGCATTGGCTGATGTGAATACTTTGCAACTTAATCAATTCAACATTTACCAAATTAACATTTTTGATGCACGTGCCATTCTTTAATGTGTTTTGTAATGTAAGAACCTTTCTGTATATTTGAAAAAAAGAAAAGAATTAAAAATAACTTTTGCCAGCGCTGACAACAGTCATGCTCGCTCTGATGACTTGTCCACACTTAACCACATCTGATTTGCCTACTTAGCGTGAGCCTCATCAGATCAGCGAGGACACCGCTCGTCAGCGGGCGGAGGAACCGGAAGGGACAGTTCCCCGGCAGGACGTCCACTCCTCCCACCGCTCCCAGAAGGCCATGCTTCAGCCATGTGTCCATCAGCGCCGTCGGGAGGCGTCCATTTTTGAGTCCTCGCATCCTCCGTCTGAGGCACCCTTGTCTCCCTGACGAGTCGCGTGACCTTTTCCCCACGTCAGGTGTCGCGCTAAGTTACGTCAGGGCGGCGGCGGAGTGTCATAATGTGGTCCTGTTTGTGTCTGTTGACTCCGTTAATGGTTTTACCCAAAGAGCACTGCTACGGAGCGAAGAAGGGCCTGATACGAGATGACAGGGGTGACACAGACTGGGCTGTGCTTGTGAGGTGGCCCTGGCTCAACCAATAGGACGGGACACACGCTGATCATTATCAACGCGCCGCACAGCAGATTCCCCGACATATGCAAAAGAAACGTAGTGTTTTTACACTCATGTGTAATGTGCATGTGTGTGCGGATCAGATCACATACCTTGCAAAAAGAAGTTGTCCAATTAACTTCAGGTTGATAAAATAATTAAAGGTCAGTGTGTGTTTTTGGAATCCCTATTAGTTGCTACCAGAGTAGAAACTCTTGCACACATAAAGAGAACTCCACAAATGCATGTTCATGTTCATGAGTACACCCCCCCGAGAGGTTCGATCTAATAGCAGACAGACACTGTATGTCGCGACCCCTTTTCTTCTCCCTCATTACGTTTCTTAGGGTGGACAAAAATACAACGTTCTCACACACCATTGCCTTTGCCTGATCATGTTAGAGGTAGCCATCCATCGTATCCCCCCAACCCCACTCCTTCCCCCCCCCCTTGAGGCTTCTTCTTCTTCTTCCCTGCTTCCCTGGTACAATCACTGAAACATGGGTCCAGGCCGGAGGGCCACGTATGGTTACCAGCGTTTCCTGGATAGTGCGTTTTAAAAAGGGCATGAACACATCAGCGTTTGTTTTTAACACGCCGCCAATTTTTTTTTTTCGTGCGGTTTATTTGGACACGCATTTGCCCCGGTAAAACCACGCCTCAAATGATGGTACTGTTCCAGTGTTTAAACCCTGCCTGAAACACCTGTTTGAAGCCTCGAACATTTGGTGTTAATAGGGCAGAACGGCGGGGTGTATTTGATAACCACAGCAGCTACAGTATGACATCCACAGCCAAACGATGGCTACCAGCTCTGCAAACAACCACCACACCCTCGATCCATTTTTATTGTATTTGAGCAGCAGTGTTATATTTCCTGGCCTCCCCTTAGCACCACACACACAGGGCACTCCAAACAAAAAATCCATACTATCGACCCGCCAGTGTCACCACAATTACTCTTCCCAAACAGCCATTGAGGACAAATTACATCTGCACTGCCTTTTCACCCGGTCACTATGGCTGAGCAGTAGCCCCCTCACACATCCTCCTCCTCCTCCTCCTCCTCCCGTCTCCGTCCCTCCATTTGCCCCCTAACTGAAGTCTGAATGGAGCAATGGAGAGAGGGGGTCACAACAGGGGATGGGACGGCAAAAGAGCAAAAGAGCCAGCAGCTTAAGCTAAAATGCAACAGAGATACTTCACGAGTCGCTTTGGTTTGTCACGGATCACGCCTGCTCAAGCCTTCAAGGCAGATGCCACTCATGTTCATTTCCTTAATGAAAACTATATGTACATTCATTAACACCCTTTTTTCCCCATGACTAAAATGAGATCATGACGAAATGACACTGATTCTCATTAAACTATTACTGTGACTATATCAACTGGCAATGTCATTAATGAAAAGACAAGACTAAAATATATATATATATATATTTAAAAAAAATACTTCTAAATACTGTTTTTTAATTATAAAAAAATTAAGAAGAAAAGAAAGGACAAAAAGAAAAGAATGAATGCATCGCTTTGTCAGGCCATAAAATAGCTGGTAAGAATACCACAAACCTGAAGAGACACATTAAGGCTCACCACAAAGAAAAAGAGGTAAGTTAATGTCTCAGTGGTAACATTATATTATATAATGTTTTTTTTTAGAGCTATATAAAGCCAACTAGTGAGGCGACGGTTTGACATTAGGCTGTATTTTATAGGCGAACTGTTTTATAATCTAATGGCTAAAAACTTCTAAAATGTCAAGTTTTTTCATTGATTAAATGGTTATGAGACTTAAAAAAAAATGTGATGAGGTTGACTAAATATTATAGAACCTCACAAGGACATTTGACAAAAGGGAAAAAAGGGGGAAAACACTAAAAAGAAATAGCTGACAAAATGAACACTAGCTGCCACTAAAAGTGCAACAGTTATTCTGCTTGAACACTCAGTTATCAAAGCAGAGATCCCCCCCCTACACACACACACACACACACACACATTGACATGTAGTGCAGGCAACCAGGAGAAATTGCCTGATATTTGCATACGTTCTATTGCAATAGGTGATGTTCAAATATCATCTTTCTGCAGGCGGCGGCAGCCCCACGCTGCGAGCCGCGTCTTCCTCTGCACACGGGCAGGCCTCCAGTGGTGAGAGCTAATCTCACTCTGAGGTGTGAAGAAAACCACTTCCCATGTTTACATGAATACAGAAGCCCAACACCACAGAAAAAAACCCTCTGGTATTGATTTTTCTGTCTGTATACACTGCCAAAACCATTTATTCACTATTGGCAGCGGTGCTAGCAACAACCAGCATTTAATGCTCTTAGCTATTAAGTTTCTTTGCAAGTAATCTCAGAGAACGTCGCACCCCCCCCCTTCCCCTCCCCCTCCTCCTCCAACAGCAGTCAGGGTGATTGAATTTTCCTGATGTTACGATGGTCCGGGAGGACATTTAAATGACTTCTGGTGCAGGTGGTGTATACCTGGGTGTCAGAGTATGATTCTGTTTCAGACAGTGTGTAGGTCTCCTTCCTGAATCCAGATCATCAGTCACCGCCCACGCACACGCACACCCGCACCCACACCCACGGTGCCTTTCACCTTCATCTTACACAATCAGCGGCTATACACTCTTTTAACTGTAAATGCTCCGATGCCATCCACTCAGTATTTTTTCCTCGCAGGAGCACTCGCGTAGAACTCCATCTCCTGTGGGGCACATGGGTAACTACGGTGATATTTTCCGCAATTGTTTCTACGGCTGAAATCAGACATTTTTGTTTTTTTCCTTTTTTTTTTTTTTAGCTCATCAGTCCCCATGTGGAGAACAGCACGCAGATATATAAAACATAGGTGCTTTTACAGCAATCGATCCAGAAATCCTGTCAGAGGGTACATTTGCAAAGATAAAAAAATACCAACCTACAGACGAATTCACAGTAACTGGCTTTCACATCAGATTTAAGAATAATAAATCAATGAATGATATTCATAAGCAAAATACCCCCCAAAAAATCATTGGGAATAGGAATATGAAAGAAATAGAGATAAATATGATAAAAACAGAGAAAGGGAAAAGAAATAAGTCTTTGTTTTAGTGGGAAACTTGGCAGTGTCGTACATCAACACAAGTCTCGTATTCCTGAACGTGAATGATTCAACCGAAAACATTTCACTGTCTGATGTACATGACGGCCTTATTTATCGTATGTGATCACCGGGGGAATGCCCCTGTTTCCACGGCAGAAGATGAAACCTGAACTTGGAACGTGACAAAAACAATCACATTTGCGCTGCCAGGCCCCTCCTGTTGTTTTTTTTAATTTTTTTTTTATAAGAGACGATAGAAGAGAAGTGGACATTTTGAACGATTTTGGAAATGCAAAATATCAACTAAAAACGTACACAAATAAATCCAAGCGCTTCCAATTCACATGACAAGCTATTACGCTCCTTCTCTATACCCTGCAATAATGCACAAATCTGCATTATATCACCGGAGCTCCACCTATCAAGACTGTGTGTGTGTGTGTGTGTGTGTGTGTGTGTGTGTGTGCGAGCGAATCATTCATGCATCTGTAAGTGTGTAGGCTACTTGTATGATATATGGTGATCAGTCACAGGAGGGGTTTTTACTGCGTGATTATTTCTGCTGTGACACTAACGAGCTTCGGCTGCAGATCCACTGCAGACCAATTACAGTGGAGAAAAGGCTGCTTGCTTATTACAGTCAGATAATCAGCGGGTTTTACCCTCCATGTTACAGCTCCACACATGAGCCTTTGAATCTTTACAGGATGTGCACGGCTGAACGTTTTCGCCGCTTCCGTACATGTGTGTGTTTGCGCGAGTGTTGTATTTATATTGCAGCCGCCCTATTCGGATGGACAGGGGCTATTGTCTGTGATGCCGTGCTGTCTATATTGGGGGGCTCCAGCTTGTTGATTTATCACTCCTGCATTGTGTTGAGCTCTCCACTCGATTGTATCGTTGGTGCACCAATATGCCACCTCTGCATGTGTCAGATTGCGGCCGGGCTCGGTATGAGGGATTTGTGACTGCAGGGGAGCCTTGCAAACAGGAGACCTATGAGCAAAGAGAAGATGAGGGAAGAAAGAAGGATCAAAATCTCTCTGTATTCAGTGATTGGGTTATTCTAGACAGCACTGTCAGCACTTTCCACAAAGAGTTGCAGAAAACCAGGGAGGGCGGTAGGGAAGATCTTTTGATGTATACTGTACGTGTGTGTGTGTGTGTGTGTGTGTGTGTGTTTGTGTGAGTGTGTGCGTGTGCATGTGACGCATTCTAATCACCTTAATTATTTCCTCTAATTACCTGCAAACAGCTAATGAATTCCTCAGGAATCCTATCATGTTGTGTATGCGCTCACATCATCATCCGTTTTGCACGGCTGCCATTAATTTGCTCATAAACAAATACAATTAGCATAAAATGTTTCATTACAGGCTCATATATCTGGTCTGGTTTCTGGTAAGGATATGAAACAGCTGAACAACACACAAGCGGGCGCAGGGAAAAAGCCGTCGTTTTGTTGCATCCCCCCCCGCCCTCACTTTATAAACGGAGTGATGAAATGAGCGTAGTTTAGGAAAATATTTCACGGTGTGTATGTTTGTTGTCCTTGGGGGTGTTTATGTGCACGCCAGTATGCATGTTTGCACGCATCTGTGTTTGTGGATTTGCGCGTGCGTGTTGTTGTGTTATTTTTCCTTTTTTTTTTTGCTTTATAAATTTTCCATCCAAGGTCGAATGCAGGAGAGGGACAATGGACTCGGTCCTGGGTGGACCGATGATGAATGTGTACATTTCATGACAACAAAAGCATAATGACCTTATTCTATAATGAATGGATTCATCATTAAAAATCTCTGGCCTGCGGCAAAGTCTTTTTTGCATATTCTGATGTCACCTCCTTTCTGAACATCACATGCATTTGTAGTCTATGCCTCTGGTGTACTCACTGTGTGTGTGTGTGTGTGTGTGTGTGTGTGCATGTCCAAATGTGTCTTGTTGTTTGTGCAGCTCTGCATATGTGTATCCACATATGTGTGTGTGTGTGTGTGTGTGCCTCTGTGGTGCACCGCCCATCCAGACATAGCTAACTACACCGCCCATTAACACAGTCAGACATGCTAGCTCCAACAGACCGGTGCTCAATCACCCCTGTCACAGACAGGTTTATGGAAATACTTTTGTTTATGTAACTAATGTTGCCATAATTGCTGAATGTATACGTAGCATATTTCCTTTAGAGAATTTGTGACTAAAAACTGAGAACACATTAATGATTATTATACATGATATTTTATTTTCATACCAAACCAACGTTCAAAACATTCAAATCAATTCAGACAACAAACATATCGGGGGTTGGCAGAGATATAGGGGAGATTGATGCTTATGTAAGCTTGAGAATAAAGCGAGTAGGCCAGTCTTTAGGCCAACCATGGTCTTTGAATCATGAAACTGCAAAACCAGATCTTAACAGGTGAAGATAGATCTTTTTCTGATTCGGGTCAATTTATATTTACATTTTCTTAAAAATAGATTGAATGGACTATAATAAATTATATTAAAACTCAGATTTAACGCAATACCTTTTCTTTTTGTCTCGTCAGAATTATCACGTCAGTTGTGCTGATGATATTTCATAGCGGCTATTTCACAGTTCTTGTTGCTGCAGTGATTTTTCTATGATGGCAACAAAAGGCCAAAGCCTGCAATGTGAATATTTCAAAACTCAACTATTTCAGATTTTAACATTTTTTAAATGATATGAGGAATTTATTGTAAAACAAAACATGCTATTCTACAGCAATAATTCTGTCTGTGTCTCTCTCTCTCTCTCTCTAAGACTCTTTGACCCTCTACCTCCACTTCTCACAAAGAGACGTTTAATGGCTGCACAAACACAGCCCTGATTGATTGACAGTGGTCAATTATCAGTGCCTTTCTCTGCCGTATTGATCCACGGGCGAGATTAGTATCTTTCTCTAGCTCGCTGTCCTGCAGGTCATGTAACATGGTCTGACCCTGCCACGGATACAAATGGCACATACATCTCCCGAATCGCTCCAAATGTCACCTGTCAGCCAGGAACACAGGGAACGGCGGGGAGGGCGGGTAAGAGTGGTTTGGGGTAAAAAACACACTTAAGTGTACACTACCGTCAGGCTAAAGGATCACAAAGATGAGGAGATGCCTCTCGTTCTAAAATGCCAATTATGCCACTTGACAGGATTCCTGTTTGCATCCTGCTCCCCTCATGGGTGGGGGTGGGGTGGGGGGGTGGGGACTCGTTTGCTCCACTAGGATTGCCCTGCAGATGTAAAAAAAGCACTTGAACTGAAATCACCCTTTTCACAAAGTAAACAGCAAATTGGAATATCTAACACAGAGCAACACTATTACCGAGCCCCGGCCACCGCACCGATGCGTTTTCACAGATAAAGGATCCCTTTGAATTTAAAAAAGCCACAGTGGATACACTGTACAGCAGAGGTGGTGGTGGTGGTGGGGGGAGGAAGCGGTGGAGCCCGGGTGCCAAGTTGAGAATTCAGAGCTTCCCCCCTTCTGTCTGTAGTCAGGTGGGATGACAGGGCCGGGTGCTGGTTGGTGGCTCTGACAGTCCGTCATACGCACATCCTGCCACATGCCTGTCTGTCCACGGCGCTGACGGCTGACCCGTCCGACGTGGCCCGGCCCGCTGGTCATGCCATCGCTGTCTGCTGTCAGACGTCTCCGACAGCTGACAAGACACCTGGGACGCGGCAGGCAGGGGCCAGAGCGCTGCTACCTGTATAGACATCGGGTATCACTGCTGCCAGAGAGAAGAAGACGGCGGAGGAGGAGCAGGAGCGAGGGGAGCAAACGTTTTCAAAAGGGCCGCGTGCTGAGGCCGCTCACGTCTGTCATTATTATAAAAGAAGGGCTTTGCCTCCAATCAGTAAGTCTATGTTGTTTCTAAAGTAAGTAAGTTGTTGTCTAAACATGAATTCACAGTGAAGTTATGCAGCATATTCTGTCTTTTTAACAAAAAAACTCTGGTGCGTATATGTATGTGTCTAAATGTTCTTTAGCTCGTGTGCGTGCGCGCATTGCATTTTCTCACATCATAACTCCCTTTAGATGCAGAGACAAAGGAGGCTGGCGGCTGGAGTCTGGGCTGCTGAAACATATGGGCCATGTCATTTATCACGTCTGCTGGTGAAGGAATGAGAGTCCATCAGTGGCCTGGCATTGATCCTTGTATGGGCCGGCCATTGTTTCCAGCAGCACCTGGTGGACTTCTGTCTGCGGTAATGGGGAGAGGAGGAGGAGGAGACGCAGCCAGGGGAGAGGATTAGTTTGGGGAGGGAGGCGTTAACCTTTTCCGGGCTACTTCTTGTTCAGAAGCAGGATTTGGAAACACAATGGAAGTTTAACTTCTGATTTTTGCATCTATATTCTTTCAAATTTGTGATTTGAGTTTTGGAATAAAATAAGTAAATAGGTGGTTGAGTTTCAACCGCTATATGTTGTATATGAAAGAATTGATGATACACAACCCATACACACCACAAAAATAAAAAAAGAAAAGTCTGCACGGCATGATCTATGCAGAAAAGATTATTTTTTAGCCTGCACATGTTCCAGTTAGATTTGTGTTTCATTAAAAGGCCCAACTTTCAAATAACTTGCATCTGTTTGAAACCTTTTAGTGACTATAGGAGATGAAAAAAAATGTGTAAAAATGAAACAAATACAATAAAAAAATAGATTTAGCAGTGGTTGTGTAATAAATAATAATGAATAAAGACTAAATAAATGAACAAGATACCTAAATAAGAGTTAATGCAAAATAAAAAATAAATAATATAATATAATAGTAAGAGTGTGCGGGGAATAAAATTGAAGCCAACGTGAATACTACTTGTATCTGACTGTCTGGAGCCGTGAAGGGAAGCTGCGATATTTTCACCTGGCTTTGTTAAAAACACATTTGCTTACTCAGCATTGTTTGTCTGCAGTAATTCATCACACAGGCTTTGAGCTATTGATGGAGCCGGCGTCCGTTAGCAGGCCCCTGTCAATGATTCACTCACTAAGCCCATCTGTCAGCCCACTCTCCGCTTCCCTCTTCCTCGCCGCCACCGCCGGTCGCAGCCCGACCCTCCTCTTCCTCGATGACGGATGGACGGAGTCCTTGACAGCCTCGAAGAGCCGCATGCAACACACCTCCACATTTTCACTTACCGTTATGCAATCCGTACGTGTATTCAATCAATTATAGTCTCAAAGTCACCTGTGGCGCGGAGGGAAAAGCCCATTTACAACTTTTGAAAAAAAAAGAAAGGCTTGTGCAGGAAAGGTGATTTCTGGAGGTGATTGGTAACTATTTGAGTATTCACAGCTTAGCCGTGGACACTGATCAATAAATCAACTGCTCACAGAATCCATCACGATTGTGCCATTAAATGCTCCCAAAACAGTCAATGATAAAGTGTGGCCGATGCATTTCTTGGTGGGGTGGGGTGGGAGGGGGGGGGCGGCGTGGCGCATCCTTTGCAGGGCGGAGCACTGGAAGGCTCGCGGGGAGGGAACGGACGGCCTACTGTAACCGTCTGCAGTGGTGGAGGAAAACCTGAGGATGTTGATGTGAGCACAGAGCAGCGGCGTGAGTCACAGCTCAGGTGTGGCGAAGGCTGACATCTGTGGGCGGACGGGATGAACTGCATTATGGGTCGGCAGGAAACAAATTCAAGTCCTGATTGTGTTGACACGCGATGACATCATCCTACGTCTCATTGCAGGCCCTGTGTGTTCAACATCTGTTCTGGAGTTTTCCTCCATATCACTTGACCTTCATTAGCAGAGGGAGTTTATCTGGTTGATGCAGAATTGTAGATTTCACTTTTTTTTTGCTTCAAAAATAGGTCTTTGTGTGTGTGTTGGCTTTAAAAATCTGAGGGTTTAACACCTGACCCTTGGAAACAGCATTTCAGAAAGCAGCCTCCCCACATGGTCCATGTAGCAGCTGATTTGTTTGTCATCTCTCGCTCGTTTGTCTTGATTTTCCCTCACCGGCGTAAAAGCGAGTTTGTTTTAACATTTCTTAGATTCTTCCATGCTCGATCCTAAAATGACGACTTCACACACACAAAAAGCTTCTGTTTCCTGTGGCAGAGACAATATCCTCAGGAGGGCAACCCTGTTGGAATTGATTTTTCATTTGCCCCTCTCCTCCGTCTGCCATCTGTCACCTGCTCTGGTGAGAACCTATGAAAGTTTGAATTCCCATTCCGTGTAAAGAACAGGGGGCCCTCTTTCCAGAGAGAGTTCGGTTGTTGTTAACAGTCTCAGAATGAGCGGGATAAGGATTCATTGATGTTAACATGCTACACGTGACATGTTTAAGAACACGTCAAAAAACTGGTTTCTCCTGCATCCGTTTAGGGAACAAAAGGCCGTAACGTGAGGTGTAGCGAGGTCGCGTCGCGTCTCCAGCTGTGCAGAGATCATCGCGGCTTTCAGTCACCATCCAAGAGCAGGGGCCCTCCGCGGTGACCCCCCCTTGCATCAAACTCGACTGCTCATGTCCCGTCTCGCACGCCGAGTTGTCGTGCGGGCCGCGTCGCTCTGTCACAAGACATGTCCCACATTTGCAGCCGCCGTCGTCGGCCTGGCAGGACGAGAGCGTCTGTCAGCAGGGCTGACACGCGTGCCACTTTACTGGGCGACTGACAGAGGGCCACAGCATACTGTCACTTCTCCCAGATTTATCGCCTAAGGATAAACACACGCTGAGCCTCTCACACACACACACACACACACACACACACACACACACACAGTCACACACGTTAATAACACCAGAGTAAACAGAGTTGGAATGTGACTGACTGACTGACAGCCTGACTGGATGGCCGGCCGGGGCTGGGGAAGCTGGAGCTCTGTGTCAGCCCTCATTCTTACAATCTCCAGCTGTCACATCAAACACTCCGTTCCCCCGCCTGGCTCCGCCTCCAAACCCTCAGCGCCACCGCCGCCTACGCCTATGCACCCACCCCCCCCCCCCCCCCCCCCCTCCTACCCCTACACCCCCTACGCTGCCATCCTCACTGAGGCCTCATCAGAAACATGTCCTGTAGTGGGAGAGGACACGCAGACACGCTGTATTACCCATTCTGGTAGTGCCACTGCCGTCCTCTAGAAGGTATTGTCTTTATGTGAGCAACTTCAAATTTGAACTTTTTTTTTTAAATCCTAGGTTTGTGGGAATTTTCCCCCACGTGTTTTTTTTTTTTTGCAGTGGTGGTAAGTAAATAAGCACATTTACTAAATATTTTATACTGAGCAGTACAGTACACATTTCTTTAAGTAATACTAGAACAACTACTGGCTTCGTTGTTTTATACTTGTACTTTACTACATGACAGAGGGAAATTTCTATTTTTCTCTTTTTTTTCTACATTTCTTTCTTTATTGTCTGACAGCAATAGTTATGCTTACTTTTCTTACTTTAATCTAAGAGTATATATATATATATGATTATTGTATTATAGAGATTGTTTTTCTGTTTGAATTTTTTGTGTGGTTAAATCTAACTAAAAATTTAAGACTTAAACTGCAAG
Organism: Eupleurogrammus muticus; assembly: GCA_036785175.1. Lineage (NCBI taxonomy): Eukaryota > Metazoa > Chordata > Actinopteri > Scombriformes > Trichiuridae > Eupleurogrammus > Eupleurogrammus muticus. Next base: position 12,900,786 of record JAYKQN010000010.1, on the reverse strand, counting down.
ATATTCTTTCAGAATAAAATACTTTTTTTTTTTAATTATTTTTTAAGGTTTTAAGTACACTTCACTGGCAATACTCATTGGATAAACATCTCTGTGTGGAAGGTTTTAATTGCATGACATGTTTTTGTAATGGAGTATTTTTACAGTGCCGTACTGCTGCTTTTACATAACCCTCGGAGACCCAAGCAATTTCTAGGCGTATCTTCTTTTTTTTTTTTTGCTGCTGTCATATTTTTACTCACTGTGGCCTCATTTTTCACTGCAACTACTGTACAAGTCCTGCACCTCTGAGCAAACAGTACAATCGTGGCTACAAGGAAAAAGAACTCAAAGGTGTCTTTTGTGCATACATTTATAATAATGATAATAGTAAAGCAATTTCTCAGATGGTCAATGTTTTTTTTTTTTACCACTACTGCAGGTTTAACTGCATATTTTGGGCTTTGGGTTTGGGATGCCCTGAGGATATCTTGCCTTGCACCTTGGATTCAGCAGCTGCCCAGGGCCCATGGTCAGGAAAGGTCCCATAGTGAGCTACTTTTTATTTCCATTACAGCCTAATTAAGTTTGCTTAAATTATTTAAGAAATATATTAAAGGAGTGATTAATAGGCCTTCTGTTTCTACAGATACTGTGCATTGTTTTTTTGTTGATAATATTAGTATCAGTATCTGTAGTATATACTGTCTGAATACCATCCTGGCCTTTTTTTTAACTGAATGTAATGTGATTTGTTGTTTTGCACCACTGCTACTGCAGCCTTTATGAATGTGGGTGCAAAAGATAACAAGTTTAAAACTGCTGCTTGCTGTCCTCAACGCTCAAACATCTTAATGTGACTTGGGACCTGTATTCTCTTTTTGTTCTTCAGGAAAAAGCTTGTCTGACAAAGTGGTTTCACTGAACAGTTTTTTTTTAGACATAGGCACTGCTTGGATCAATAAGTGACAATTTGTGTTTATGGGATTGGATTTTAGCCATTTTACAGTTGGGTATTTTTTAAATGACTTTATCCAAAAGGCCTATCAAAATACTCAGCCTCCACTGCTGCTCATATTCTAACTCCGCTCCAAGATACTAGATTCTCGCCTTGATGAAGGAGAAAGCCGGCCACCATTTTTAAATTCTCCCCTTATGGTGACAGTGGTGTGGGAAAACTGTGTTACAATCCCTTTTTCTTTTACTTTGACTCTAAAATGAGTTCAGATCTAAAAAATGAACACAGCAGTCATCTCTTTAGTGTTTATTCTGGCATATTTTATACAATGAAGCTTATTTACCCAAAAAAGACTGAGTAGGTGCTCAATAATAAGTTATTGTACTTTTCTAAATTGGTGAATTGAGGACAGTAAGCTCTGTGACAGATTAATATTATAATTGGCTTTAAGCAGTGACATTAAATCAAGGAATAAAAGTGTCTGCATGACATCGTATTTTTTTAACCAGGAAAGCTGACATGTGACGCCCTGCATTAAACCCACGATTCAACACAATTCAGCCAATCACTCCTATGATGAAGTGCGCTGAGGCAATGACACTGTTTCGTTGCACCCAAAGATGTTTTTTTTATTATAGCTGCTTAGGCTGTATCGTTTTATTTTCTTACAAAAGATCATTTTTAATAATGATCTATTAAACCTTCTGGCTCTGGCCACTGATTGAGTCATTTCCTTATCTTCAAACCCTCCCAGTGAACCTAGACAATGGTCCAGTATTCATTTTAACTGCCCCGTGGTCATTAGGCATTGTGGAGGTTACATAACCAGGCGTCTTCGGTGGTCCTGCCATAATCAGTATCAATCATGCCACTGGCCAGCAGCTGTCCTATGATGACATCAGGAATGACTTTGCCTCTAAAAAATCCATGAAGCAAAACTTTTCAAACCGGAGATGACGCTGGAATTTGCTGCAGATTCGGTGCGTGTTCATATAAGGGCCAGAAATAGGAGCCAAATTATGCATAGGGCCGCCACTTTGACAACTGTCAAAAAGCTTAACGCACGTACAATGAGAAGGGACTTTACAGTGAAATAAATCTCGTGCCCAGCAGTAAAACTTCTGAAATGATGATTATGATTTACATAAATTCTCTCATTTTTTATGAGGGAGGAGTAGATGTCATTTCAAGGATTTTAATATTGTAATTATACTTTTATAGTTGGGGGAAAAAAAACAAATCAGTGACACATTTTTCTAGCCGTATTTGTATCTCCTACGCTGATACATGTCTGGAGGAAATCTCAAAGTGAAAGAAGTGTTGGCTGACAAATTGACCCAAAATCTGCCATAGTCATTTGATGGAGCTGAGATCTGATGACTACGCGGCCCAAAGCATACGATTAACATCTGTTTCCATTCAGTCGTCTTTCTTCACTCAATTATTCTGATTTCCTCCCTCTCTCTTTCTCTCACTCACTTTACTCATACTTTTTCCTTTCCAACCCGTACACCTCTTAAGTTTCAGTGCAACTCAGAATCCTTTCATCTGCAGAAGTCTTCAGACTTGGCACTCGTGAAAGTGAATCGTTTTTTAACAGGAGACAGATCACGGAGATATAATCGACCACATTGTGGTGTGGTGTTTGAATAACCACCTGAACAAACTGATCAGAAAAGCTTATCTGTGCCTAGGACTCCACTATACACACAGGAGCTGTTTTTTAATACCTTCCTGACATTTATATACACAGCATTTAGTGTAAAAATGCAACAAAACATAAAATCTGTGCTGTAGCTGACACTGTGCCGTGTATGATATTGTCTGGCCTACAAAGATGTCGAATATGCAATTAGCCTAAGTCAAGTCAACTCTTGCTGGGTTTAAATGCTCAGGGACCAAAGAATAATGAATAGATAGGAAATAAGCACTGTTCTTAAACGGATTCTTGCTGGAGGACGAGGATTAGTGAGCTGAATTGAGATGATGTGCAGGTGGTGGTGGCAGGCTGACAGCTGAATAAACTCATGTGGCTAATAAACGGAATGCCGTAGACGTGCCGGTGTGCAGGTTCTTTGAGGCTGTGGGCAACACAGTGTGTGAGTCACGTTTTTTTTTCCTCATAAAGTTCCTCGGAAGTCGACGTGAACTTACTCAAATCGCAGCCTCAGTGGGTCTGACTAATACCTGGGAGACAATCAGTTATTCAGTAGACGATGAAACCTTATCACCTTAATCCAGCATCTCAATACTGGTTGGATAGAAAGAAGAGTGTCTGCATTTTTTCTTTTCAGTAGTACTGCACATCATTCCTTAGGATTTCTAAATCGCCTGGTATACTTTAATACTGTTCTACCAATCAAGCCTATCGACTGTCTGCCTGTCTGTCTGTCTGTCTGTCTGCCTGTCTGTCTGCCTGTCTGACTGTCTGTCTGTCTGTCTGCCTGTCTGTCTGTCTGTCTGTCTGTCTGTCTGCTTGTCTGTCTGTCTGTCTGTCTGCTTGTCTGTCTGTCTCTGCCTGTCTGTCTGTCTGCCTGTTTGTCTGTCTGTCTGTCTGTCTGTCTGTCTGTCTGTCTGTCTGTCTGCCTGTCTGTCTGTCTGCCTGCCTGTCTGTCTGTCTGTCTGACTGCCTGTCTGTCTGTCTGTCTGTCTATCTGTCTGCCTGTCTGTCTGTCTGTCTGTCTGTCTGTCTGCCTGTCTGTCTGCCTGTCTGACTGTCTGTCTGCCTGTCTGTCTGTCTCTGCCTGTCTGCCTGCCTGCCTGTCTGTCTCTGTCTCTGTCTGTTTGTCTGCCTGTCTGTCTGTCTGCCTGCCTGTCTGTCTGTCTGCCTGCCTGTCTGTCTGTCTATCTGTCTGTCTGCCTGTCTGTCTGTCTCTGCCTGTCTGCCTGCCTGCCTGTCTGTCTCTGTCTCTGTCTGTTTGTCTGCCTGTCTGTCTGTCTGCCTGCCTGTCTGCCTGTCTGTCTGTCTGTCTGTCTGTCTCTCTATCTGTCTGTCTGCCTGCCTGCCTGTCTGTCTGTCTGCCTGTCTGTCTGTCTGCCTGTCTGTCTGTCTGTTTTCCTTTTGACCATGATGCTCATAGATTTGCAGTGTCCTCTAGAGGCTGAAAGGTGAGTTGCATCCATTACAATATAATAAATTCAGGGTATTTTTTTTCCCTGAGACTAATGTTCACATACTCGCTGAGCAGGGGGTTAAGGCCCTGCACAAAGGCACCATAATGGGAGAGAGGTGAGCGATTGTCCTTCTCTCCCTCTCCCTATACAGATTTATCCTGATATTTCCTTGGAATTTCAAATACCGTTTGCTTCACACTGCAGTTTCCCAACGCGTATGAACCCATCCACCTGGAAACAGATACATGCTCATCACCATATTCTCTCCTGCAATTTCATTTCTGCTTTTTTTAATTAGTGCAATGCCCTTAGGAAGTGTGCTTTCCTATACAATTATGAAGTGCTGACACTTGAAAGCAGATGAGAACAGCATGGTGAAACTGGAGAAATACTACTTACTGATGACAGTACTGTAACATGGAGGACATATGCAAATATGTAAATATGTGTGTATGTCTATGTATGTACGTGCATGTATGTATGTATATATGCTAGTGTTGTACATAGTGTTGTGTATTTTTATTTTTCATAGCTTTAATTTCCTTTAGCTTTTATTTTCTTTTTCTTTACTCTGTAAGATGCAGTAATAAGCAAATTTCCCTGTTGTGGGATCAATAAAGTCATATCTTATCTTATCTTGCATCCAGCGAAGGCGTCCACATTCACACAGAGGTGAGGCTAAGGTGCTGATCTCAATTGACATATCAGTTTTCAAATTGTCTTGATAGGCCAAGTAAAGCCAGATATATGATAAACTCTTACCTCATCACTTCCATGCTTTGTAGATAGATAAAGTTGGTATTAAGTAAATGTGCATTGCACTACAGTAGCTCATTTTAATTTGAACTAATATCTCATCCAGTAAATGTGCTACTTTTGATAACTGAGTTGATTTTAGAGCTACATTGTAAATCAGGTTGCCAGAGGTAACCATGAACTACTTCGAGGATCCTTAGATCCTATTGGGGGAAAATCCCACTTGTGTACTGCTGCTGCAAACATAAAAACTGTAAATCTGAAGTAATGAGCAGTTGTTTGTATCAGATGCGGTGCCAGAGGCCTGCCAGTAGGTGGCAGTATGCATTCATGCAACACATGGTGAGCTGAAAACTGAGAATTTGGTAATAATAATAATATATATATATATAAAAACATTCAGAGAAGCAGATGTAATGTGGTATGAATATAGTCACAATGATCTCCAGGCTCCACACAGAGGGAGCGGGCGTTTCACGTGTGCACTGCTACACCGAGACTCATGAATAAGTGAATGGCTAAATGCTAGGCTCCTTTTAAAAAACCTACAGGGAGTTGAAACCATCCTCTTTGCCGCTCATATCTCTTTGCGTGATGCATTATGTAGGCGTGTGGAAAGGCCGGATACAGACATCAAGACCATCAGCTGCGCGCGGCGGCCCTGTCTGCTTCCCCCGCGGCCCGCTCCAGTGTCACAGCTGTTTAACTCCAGTAATGCCAGCCAATTAAGTATGGTGTAGGGCGGCCTGTCGGGACGCCCCCCCCCCCAACCTCCCTGCTATTGAGTTCACACTGGAGACTCCCAGAAGTTTGGGTCAGAAAGGCTCCAAGCTCTCGGCATGAATGAGCAGTCCTGAAATTGACTTTGTTCCTCTCATCACAGCCTCTTGTTGCTGGTGCTTGTTGGCTGAATAAGACACAGACAGCTGTTTCAGCTTAATGCGTGGATTCTGTCCTCCTATTCGCTGGCAGGAACGAAAAGCTGACCAATAACGCAGGGAAAGTCATGGAAGGATTATTCACATGTAGATAGTGAGAAATACATCTTTCTTTACTTTGTACCCCCCCCCCCCCCCCCCCTTCCCCCGCCTCAGAAACATTTGATGATGAAAGTTGGCTTGAACTTCAAAAAACAGGAGATCTGATGATCACTAATGTGAACTTGTGTTTGAACAAGATCAAACTCGAGCTATTATCAAAGATATTCATTTATTTAAATAATAGAAATGAAACAAAATCATTTTGTCACATAAATGATCTCATGAATCATTGACAGCGAAAAAAAAAAAAGAACCCCCGCTCGCTCGCCGGAAATGCGTTTGCCGTTTCGTACTCGCAGCCATTACTTTGTATGAGTTTGGGATGACATGATTAGTTCTGACACCAGGAGCTTCCAAAAGTGCTTTCTGTGGAGTAAATAATGTACAGTGCAATGTCAAGTAAACAATACATCACATCTGATCATTCATTTTATATCAAAGAACCTAAATGTTCAAAGTTTCATCAATACAGTACATTTATAGTAGACTTCACATAGACCCAGGGCAGCCTCCCAGTCTTGGAGTATTTCACATTTAATTATCTCCCCTTGGAATTCCACCACCGCCCTCTGATTAGTTTTGCTTTTTTTTCCCCCAACTTTCACTTCTGTTTCTCCAAGTGCCTCACCCACTTTTCTCACAGTTCAGCTGCCCTCTGCTGTCCTTCAGTTTGTCTCTCTGATTCTCCGGAGCTTTGGAGTCGCCTCTCAGATCGCTCACCACGGCCCGGAGGGTCTTAAACCTGTCCAGCCGGCCGCCCTGGGCCCCCTGGGGCCTGACGTCCGGGCCCTGAGACGCGCTGAGGGAGCTGAGGGAGCGGACCGCCGCCAGCCGGCGCTCCTTCCCGGAGGGGCGGCGCGGCGTGGTCATGGTGCCCAGGTCCCCCGGCTGCTCCGTGTCCCTGATGACCTCGCACAGGTAGCGGGCCAGGTCCTGGCTGGAGAAGGACAGCGCTTTCTGCGAGCGGCGGAAGGTCAGAGGGGACGGCAGGGTCTCGGCCTCCGAGGGCGGGATGGCCAGGCGCAGGGCGATGGCCGCGCTGCCGTTCCCGGTCGACGTCTCCTTCTTGCCGCCGTCCTGGGGGAGCTTGGTCTGCGGGTAGGAGATGATGCTCTGCGGGTAGCTGTAGCGGAGGGACTGCGCCGGGCTGGGCTGCAGCGAGCGCTGCAGCTCCACCATGTTGAAGGCGTTCTGAGAAAGAGAGAGGTTTTAGGAGTAAGAATTCAAGAGACAATGGAAAGAAGGAGAACAAAAATCAGCACCACATGGCGCCAACGTGCTCAGAGCTTGGCTAATGTCCTTACTTACTCGCAAATGGATGGACATCCACCAAGTGGAAGGGATGTTGGCAACCACAGCACCATTGATTAGAAAATAATTATATGATCACAAAAGGAGGGGAACCGCTATTACCGATACTATTAAAACAGAGTCATTAAGTGCTATTGCTTAATTTCCGCTAATTGACTTGCATTCCCACATCTCCAGGGAGCCCTTCATTCTAAAGCACCGGCAAACACCATTCCTTATCGAATGCTTCTCCCTTTTTTATTGTCCTTTCCCATGTTTATTATTTAAATCTACATCCTGTTTAATAGGCAGGGTTTATAGTGTTGGATGAGATTCTAAATAACATAACTATTTGGAGCTTTATGTTGTCTCTAAACGCCACTGCACACGTAAGCAGTTGGCGTGGGTTCCTCCCCCATAGCATCTCGTACCTGGTCCTGCTCCCCTCCGCCTTCCTCGTCGTAGTTCAGCACGTTTTCCCGGATGTCCTCCCACTCGCCGTGGTGCGCGGACACGTGGTACACGCCCTCCTTCAGGCCCTTGTGTCTGCTCCAGCAGGAGTAGAGGAAGAGGCCCAGCATCAACACTGAGGGGTGCCAGAGAGCAGGTTAACGCAGCGGGAGGCCTCTCACGTAATTATACACACACTCTGAGCAGCATACAAACACGGGTGTAAATAAAACTGACAACGTGCGTGGAAAGTGATGACAGGGACGCTGTGATACTACTGGATGTCACACTGCTCATACGGCACAAAGACGCGTGCTGTAATAAAAACCCAATACACCCCGCATCCATGCTGAATAAACAGGTAAAGCACACAAATATTTGGCGGATTGATTTTCAGTCGCATTAATTTGCGCTGTAAGACGCACTAATGGGACATGCATGGAGGCAGAGGCACCGGCTTTCCACCTATTCCCTTTGAAGTTGCCTCTCTGTTTCCTGTCTTTTCAAAGACTGCAGTTCCTTGGAAACCTATTAACTGAATTTGTACTCCTCCCAGCTTAAACTCAAAGCCTCAGCGGCTCGGCTCGAACGCGGGGAGGAAAGAAAAAAAAAAATGCTGTTGGAGCTGAACAGGAAAACGGTCCTGAGGCATACATATCAATCACAGCTGTTGTGTGTGCCGAATTAAACAATAATGATAACACATTTCATTTGTATCACACTTAACCGTTCATCTTCCTGAATATTAGGTTACGGTAGGGTCTGGGGTCTGTTCTGCTCTCCAGGGGTCAGGAAGGCTCCTCCACAAGCGGTGCGGCAGAGCAGGAGGCTCTAGCCCCCATAGTGCCGAGCTTAGCGCCGCGGGCCCAGAGGAGCGGGCTGCTGGCAGATCTGAGGGGGCGTGCGGAGGTCTGCGGCGGGATCAGCGCCTGTAAGGCGGGGAGGCCCACGCCTCCGAGCGAGCAGCAGGACTTTGTAGTCAGACCTGAAGGCAGACAGGGGACCGGCGATGCAATGGAATCAGGATTCGACCACTCTCATCAGCATCCTGGCAACGCTGCTCTGAATGTACCGGAGCGCCTGGATGCTCTTGCCAAGGATCCCTGTGAAGAGCGCATTGCAGTAGTCCACTCTTGAGGAGATAAAGGCATGAACACGTTGCTTTTATTATACAACATGCCGGACTGACCTTTAAAGTCCATTAATCTCGAACAATATTTTTCTCCCATCTGCCATCCCTTCTTCCTCTTTCCCCCGTCCCCCTTCCCTGTGTTTACTAGCTCACACTTTGACTCGGTTTCTTTTTTATCTAGGTAATTCTTTTCTTTCCAGATTGGAGCCTCCCTCTGTCTCCCCTCACTCGTTAAGTCTCCCGTGTGTTCCTATTTTTCAGTCCCTCTCTGGCCTCTGCCTGGCCTCCTCAGCTTTTTTTTTTTTATCTCTCAAACACTAGATGGGGATCCATTGCAACTAGAATAGTTTATATTGTGCCGTGTTTAGTATCAGTTTAATTGGAAATCTTCTGAGAAACGCGGGGGTAACCCCATTAGTCTGGATTTTTAAAGTAATTGCTTCGAAAGTGAATAATGCACCAACGGCTCTTTCGGGTCACACTAACAGGCAGGTATTCATAAACAAAGACAGACAAAAACAACTCCCCGAGAGCTAATCTCCACAAAACGAAAACGTTCTCTCAATTAAAAATCGTCATCTCTATTTATTTATTCACCGGGAACATCTTTAACATCTTATTATGCTCCTCTCATTTTTCGGATAGAGGGGAGAAAAAAGCGGGGGATTGCAAGCTTTTTTCTCTCCCGGACCCCAGCCAGCTGCCTTCAGCTGGGGGGGGGGGGGGGAATCTTGATGAGGCCCGGTGCCAACGAGACGCTCGCCCTCCCTCTCACCTCCAGAATTACCTGCAGGCATGCGCTCACCTCAGCACACACCGTGACCTGAGCTGGTGCTGTATTAAACACGTCTCCGTGGGGGCGGGGTTTGGTAGGCGCGGCGCGGAGGGGGCCGGAGCACAACTCCTGGGCCACACACACACTCGCCATTAGGCACAGGTAGAGGGAACTAGTAGCGGCTGCATGCACGTGTGCGTGAGTGCGTGTGAGCGTATGTGTGTGTGTGTAGTGTGAAGCCTCATTCCACTAAAATCAATAGCACTCGGGGTGGAGAACAAACACAGTCATTCATCAATCCATAATGCTGCGGCCTCTTCGCCCTCTAACTGTTACTATGAACAGGGTATTATGATGTAAGCCCGGGCCGGACCGTGCATTATGAATGAGAGCGTGGAGTAAACAAGCGTAACGCGGCTTGATCAAAACGCTTAACTGCGTTCGCTGTAGCTCCGGTCTGAGGTTAATGAGAAGAAATGAACAGCGAGACAGAATGAAACATCAATGGGAAGTTGGTGGAAGAGAGAAAACTGATGAACAAGCAGAAGGAAATGAGACAGGTGAGAGATGGGTTGGGAGTTGGGGGGAAAAATCATTTATTTATAAATCTTTCAGAGGGGGAGAGAGAAAAAAAAAGAAAAAGAACAGGCACTTTACAGGATCACTTGGCATCCACAGCCCATATGGAAAAGCAATTTTCTCCCAGTCTTCAAAAACAGAGTGTCAGATTTGATGCTGCACTAATGAGGCTTGGTCAGACATCAGCTCATTCTGATTCTGTCAATAGCAGCGCTCACATTTTGGTTCGTCTGTGACGGTGTATGTAAAGCTTCATAATGGATGATCATTGGAGGTGTGAGGAATGAAAGAACAGTCACAGAAGACCGCTCTTTTCCATTCTGCATTATAATAGCAAACAGTCAGATTCCTGTTGAGGTGAAAAAGTTTGAGCTTTGAATATAAATGCCTCATCAGCAACAGCACGGGCGGGCCACTGGTTCTGGAATGGTTTGGCTAGCGTGCGAGCAGAACACGTGAATTATCATGACTGATGCCCAGGCCGCGCTTTGTCATCTTTGAATTCATTATCAAATATTGAAGACCACTTTATATGTTTCATTCTCAAGTGTCAGAATAACTGATGCCCCAATACCAGCCACATGCCCTGGAGGGGATGCGAGCCGCTGGTGAGTCAGTTATAGAGGCAGGGACAGTGTATTGAATTGCCCAAGCGTTTTATAAGCCCGACTCTGACAAAAAGACTCATAAACAGCCGTGTGGCCCTACAGAGGGTAGTGAGTGCGACATGCAAGCCACTCACACACACACACACACACACACACACACACACACGCCTGTCTGCCTATCTTTGTGAGGACCAGCAAAAAAAAAAAAAAAAATCGCATTTCATCAGCTACAATCTCAAAAATTAACTTAACCCTTAAAGGGATAGTTGGCAGTTTCATTAGATTTAGGTTTCCCACCAACGGGTCGGTGTCACTTGACAGGGTGATCTAGAGAGAAGTGTAGAAGTAGTCAATAAACCTATTAGTTGAGTCAAAGAAAAGAACGAATCTGCAGCTACGTGTAAACTCAATAGCTAATTAATATTTCACTTAAATAACAACATATGCTGTAACAAGACCAAACCGCTAAGTTTCAGCAGCTCAGACATTAAAAGACCACACAAATGCCGTATAAAGCAGTCACTGGTCTGGCACCACTATACATTTCTGAGCGTATGGCTCTTTATCTGTCAGATGGTAGCCTCAGATCATATAATAAGTCTGGATCTTCAAAGGGAGACCTTTCAGTGAAGGCCTTTAAACACCTGAGGCTGGAGCCAAAACACCCAGGGCTTCTTCAATCCAGTCCCTACTTTTAAGTCATATTTTTTCAGTTCACTGTTTATATTCATATTCCTCCCTTTTTTTTTCAAACCGGTGTTCTCATTTACCAGTCTGAGCGTTGTGCTGGAACGCCACGCCACTTGTATTAAAAGTCTAAACGTGTCTTCTGTGTGCAGGAGCCCTTTTCTTCATTTAGTGAACATCTCTCACCGTTTTATTTCACTCTTGAAACCCACAACCCAACAAAAAAAAACAATAAACTCATAAAATCTTGAACCTGACATGTGAAATCTTCTTTTTGCCTACAACATAATGAATGAAGTATAAATTAAAGGATTTGCTGTAAGATTTTGACTAGATTTGATCAACATGTGAACAATTAGATTAAAAAAAAGCTTGATAAACATCTGCTATGCAGCACATCCATGCGGCACACTAGTTATTTCACATTTCTCTCTGAAAATGAGCATTTATCATGTGTAAAGTACTGATGTGACATTCCCAGGCCACACCCACGTCGCCCTCGAGCTGACTCTATAATCTGCTGACTGTTCGCTCTCCACGGCTGAGTCGTGACTGGGTGAGACTTTACGTTAAAATACCAGAAATGTATATGTAGAAATTAAAGATCATCTGTACATTGTAGAGGTCCTAGGTAAGCCTGCCTGTATGTAGCATACTAAAGAGTAAGTGTGAAATGCTTTTACATTATGGAATAATTGATCCTGGATGTGTATTACATTATGCGTATATATAAAAGATCTGATCCTGTCTAAGCCAGCATGAAAGATGCCAGTTTAGAAAATGCATTAAAGCTCTGGTTTCCCTTTCTTTATAGTATTTTATAATAAGCTGATTATTCCCTACCTTACATGCTTTCACATGTTAAAAATTAGCACTGGTGGAGTCAGATTAAATGTTTTGAGATGAGACCCCAAACTAGGCGGTGAGCTGTGAATGTGCCGCTCGCCACCAGATCTCTGAACACTGGACACATCAGACAAAAGGTTTGGATATTTGTGTTTGGTAGATTACTTTCTCCGTTGTATGGAGGCTTTTTGGAAATACTGTTGGAAAGCCTGTTCATTTCCTGTTTTAAATGGCGCTCCGTTTGTGAGGAACTTGCATTCGCGGGCAGCTGACGACGAGGGTTGTGCTCATGTCAAATTTGCCAAATCTGCTCTGCCAATGCCAGTTTGTTCCGCTGCTGCTACTGACTCTTTGTTTGGTGGATTGGACCTTAAATCACACTGCATTCATACCAGAATTAGGTGAAAAGTGCAACAAAACAGTTTGACTTTGGAGGTTTTTCCTGATATGGGCACATTTAGGTTGGCTTGGGGGACAAAAAGAAATGCACAAAGAAATGTGGAAAGAATACCAAAAATACATCAGGGGAGTCACATGAGTAGATGGTGGGATATAAAATAAGTTGGACAGATAAAAAGTAAGGCTGGGAGTGAAATTGACTTTTGAAGTCAGAGCGGAAGAGGCAGAGGACGCAGAAGTGATGAGAAATATAGAAAAACACATAAAGAAATGTCCGAATTCTCTGGGGGGGAGGGACTTTTTTTTTTTTTACGGCTTTCCAGTGAATCAAAATGAATAGACACAATGCTTCCCTTCCACCGCGGATATTTGTTTCATGTTTTCCGACCTCACATGGAGAAATCACATCTTGGCACAACTCACAAGATCAATACGAGATATGTGTATGAATAGATTTAACAGAATCAAACAGGGATGGCAAACAAATAAAAAAAAAACAGGGGGACGCTGCGGACGACACCAGTCACAAACCATGAAGATGAGAGGAAACGCGGACAAAGGAACAGAAATTCAACTAGATGAACATCATGTGTATTAAAGAGTAAAAAATAAATATTGAAACTGGCAAACAAAGACGTACAGAAGACACCATGAGTGATGAGGGACGCTGATGCTGGGTTACCACAGGTAGAAGAGCACGTAGTCAACATAGCTACCCAGAAAGGCCAATACACAGATGCTGATGGCGAACATGGAGCTGAGGCTGAGGCTGTTGCCGTCCTCGTGGAACATGGCCAGCGCCACGTCGCAGTGGCGCCCCTTGTAGCCCTCGCTGCAGTGGCACGAGTAGCGGGAGGGAGAGTGGGCCACGCACGTGCCGTGGCGGCACGGCCGGCTGGCGCACAGCGTGTAGACGCACTCTTTGCCCGAGGAGCTCTCTTTGGTCATGTGGCCCGGAGGGCACCTGTGTCGGAGAGGAGACAGGTGAGTGTAATTTAAAGCAAAGACAAGAGACGCTCGGGAGGCTGTCAGATAAAGAAAGGAACGCTGGCACTGAAACCTAAGCTGACAGTGTAAAAATAAATCCCTCTGGAGTAACACCCCTTATATCTGATTCAAAGATATGCTCTTCGGCGGTTGCAGGATGTCGACACCGCGCTCGCTGAAAAAGAAAAAAAGACGTGAAAAAGGTACTGAGAAGCAAAGATTTGCTTTACAGCAGTAGTCCCCGAGTATATTTGTACAAAAAAATATCCCCTGAATGTCATTCACCCCTGCCCCCCCTGTTTCTCTCAGTGTTTTGTATCCCGGGGCTGTGTCGTAATAACAGAATATGGATATCCAACCACAGTGAAGAATATTGTTTCTGAGACTTCAGAGAAGATCAGAGGAGATGTGGTCCTGCAGAGTTTAAAGGGACAGCAGATCCTCAGACTGTCACTGCCGCTATGGCTGTTCACTCAGGGTTCACACACGGGTGGAAACGCAGTCTGAACTCAGACTAGCTGCCATCTGGTGGACACTTTGATATCAATGCAAAGCAGGAAAATAACAGAGTGCCATGCTTAGTATCTATGATATCAGCCGCTTTACTCCCTAATTCAGTAATGACTGAATCATTGGTCAACACACTGTTTAGTAATGCTTTATAGGCCAGGAGATAATAATGATAACAACATTCAGGTTTCAAGTTGCTAGAATATTAATCCATGCCTTTCTTGTCTTTGTAAAAAAAATAGCAACAAAATTGGCTGAAGCATTTGCCAGACCAGGTGAGTAGGTGACAAATAGTTAGTTTAAGGAGTCTTACTGATGAAATAAAGACCAAGGTAGCTCGAGGTTAAAATACTGGACTTGGACAACTCTTTGTTTAATATGTCACAGCTTGGCAAGCTTTTGAAGAAATGTTTTCTATATTTTAAGGCTCAACAGATCTTAAAAAAAATATGACTACAGTGTATTAACCAATAATAAATCCTTAATTTACAGCTGAGAATGTGTGCATTTAGAAAACGGCACCAAAATTACTCCATCCGTACTGGGTGATTTTGCACATCCTGGCATCGCTTAATAATTTAAATCTGAGGAGTGGCGTCTTTAATTTATAAACAAGGCTGTACACAGTGCTCGTCTCTGGATGTTTCCCTGCTAAAATATAGCGAGCATGCCTTGTATTCCGTGAGGCTTTGTTGATGTGCCGGGGTTTGTATTCTTTATATTTACTGCACCTGCATTCATGGTGCCTCCAGAGGTCCACACAGACCAGAGGAGGGGAGCAGTGGTGTTTCCTGCAGGCCTCTGAAGAGCAGCCAACGGAGACTCCCTGGGAAGAGACCACCTGAAGCCCCTCTGAAGACTGCTCCTGATGCAGGGGAATGGCGAGGCCGTAAAACCTCAGATCTCGCAAACAGCCTGTAGAGAGAGCGAGCGAAAGGGAGGGGGGGGGGGAGAAAAAAAAAAAAACAGAAAACAGAGTGTTTTCAATGCCAATAGAAGCAATAAGACACCAGTCCTCAGGCAAAATCTTTTATGGACACACGTTTACAGCGCGGCAGGGGTGTGAAACTCAAATGCGCGCACAAACCAACCCCGCCGACACACCTGCAGACCGACGCACGCCGGCGTAAACACACAAACAGCCCCGGGCTAAGCTGTCAGCATGGATAGCGTGAGGTCGAACAAGTCGTTTAAATACAGATCAGTGCCACTGGCTCGGTTCTCACATCTGCTGGGAACCTGCGGGGCTCCGGAACCCTCTGGGCCGTGTTGCCAAATGACATCAAGGAGACGAACCAAATGTTAATGAGCGCCGATGAATCCTGTATGTGTCCGTTTATTTTTTTGATTCATTTATGTGAGTTAACTGTGCTGTTCACTCCTCTGAATACTCTCATTTGTTTGCATGTGGCCCAGTGACGCTGCCGATTCAAACATCAACCGAGCGCTTCATTGATTTTTTTAAAGCACTGACGCTCTGAAACACACAAGCGGACCACCTACCAACGAAGCTCCGGTTGTGTCCCGAGGGAAAGGAGTTCCCCAGCATCACCACGGTAGGGTCGATAATGATCTCCTGGCTCTGGCCGGGCGAGGCCGTGACCTCCCGCCGTCCTCCGCCTCCGTCCAGTCGCAGGGTGAACTCTCTGCCGTAGCGGTCCAGCTCCACCTCGTGCCACTCGCCATCGTCCAGGCGGTGGAAAGGCAGCGTGAGGTTGTACTCGCCGTCTCCCAGGTTGTAGTAGACGGCCAGCAGACCCTGAAAGATCTGAGATATACCAGTGGAGATTTACAGATTCACAACATCGGAAAATATTTGAAGATGTTTTAATTTGCTTTTTATTTTTTGGACCAGCTTTACGTTTGAGGCATCGAAACTCCGCTTCTGGATGGCGTTCAGAAGACTTTGATACGCCGCCATCAGAATCAGCTGGTAGCACTATTTCTCAGGAATAAAATTTTAAAACGGGGTGACACAAATTCTACGCTGACAGAGCCAGGCGGCTGCGATACTGCGCTGTGTTGATTGGGCAAAACAAAAAAAAATAAAAAAATCTTGAGCACAACAACATGACGAGAAGTAGGCCAGCTCCCATGGTTTGGACCGGGCGCGCATTTGTGAAATCTTAACTACCTAGAAAAGAAGGCTCTCTGTGGCGGACCTGCCAGAAAAATGGCATGAAATTTTCAGCGGGCGTGAATTAATTTGGCAATTTCGCAGCCATCCCGACTCGCGGAGCCTCCGTACACATCGCTGCGCGGCAGGAGCCCGAGCCATCCCGAAGGGAAGGTATACGAGGAACAACAATTATCTTCGGCCGTTATGGATGAGTGAACACAATGGACTCAACCAATGAGGGGCTCCAATAACTGCAGCTTGTACATGTCCAAAGCTTAATTGGAAACAGTGGGGCAAGATAATTCACATTCAGCCCAGCCTGCATTAACTATTGCTCCCTCAGCATGGGTGTCTCAAATGCATCCCCTCCGCTGGACGCACACACCCACACAGTAAAAGCTGACTGTGCTCCCACCGCCGCCTCATCCTGCCCTCAAGTCCACAACAAGAAAAAGGAAAAAAAGAAAAATGAGCAAGAGGACAAAGGACTCAATCAATATTCAGGAACAAGTAGAACTATACAAACTTTCTGCGTTGCCCCCAGAGATCTTTGCAATCACCATTAAGCACCAAATGTTCAAGTCAAATTTCTGAGGTCTGGGTTTCTATCTTTTAACTTTTCAAAGTCAATTCGCGTTTAATTTCTTAAAAAAAAAAAAAAAAGAGATGCTTTGATTGTTGGGTTTTAATCTAGGGGTAACTGTTTTTTTAGGGGGGGTAAGGAGTGCATGCCGGTTGCTCCCAAAAATCTCCTTCATAGAGTGCATTAGATAAATGTTTGCTTTACAGAGGCACAATACTCCTTGGAGAGCCACATGCTGTTTATACCCCAGCTAGCCCCCTTGTAACCTTTGTGTGAAAGTGTGGTTATTTATTCAGTGTGCACTCTATCCAATATCTACCCGTTAGAAGAAAAAAAGGGCAGAGAGAGAGAGAGAGGGAGGGAGAGGCAGCCCTTTAAATTAGAGCTTGTTCTCTGCAAACGCACCAGGCTCATGTGTTTTCTGAGAGCCTCGAGACAACGGGGCTGAAAATGCTTCGGGGTGCCGCTTCAGACACAGACATCAGACGCTTCCTACAGCTCACCAAGTCTGTTTCAGAGCGAGTTTGGCACCGAGGCTTCACAGCCCGCATGAAGTAAAAGGCTACAGACTGCAGCCCTGACGCCGGAGGGAGAAGCTGACAGTTTACGTTTCTGCAGATTAGTTGAATGTCAACGTTTCGTCGTTTCATATCAAGGTTTTTTTTTTTTTCTTTTTTGAAACATGCATTTCACAGGTACTGGTTTTACGATTCAACAATGCAGCGTTTAAGGCATGGTCGGGTTTAGGCACAAGAAAAACAGAAAAAAAACTTCCTCCTGCTCAAATTTCAAGAGGAGCATCGTCAGAGCTACATAACCCACATCTGAGACATCCAACATATTTCAGCGGTTTTGCAGAAGCGAACGCTGTCACCGTTTTCCCTCTGAAGGCCGGGCCGCTGCCTGTCACTGCGCGGGAAGAGTAAAGAGCCGTAGAGGAACAAGGGATGAGGAGGGGAGCTTTAAACAATGCTGTCTAACAAATCACAGGTGCGAGGGGGCGAAGACAAGATGTTATTCCGAAGACAGGCCGGCGGTGCGAAAAGACGGCGTAAAAGCTAAGGCAGGGTTCGCCGCAAAATTGTTGCTGACCTGCGAGTTTAGCCGAAAGTGACGGGGCCGACGGAGCCTTCCGCTCCCAGGTGCTGCTCACACTCAGGCCTGTCAGTCAGGCTGAGGCGGAAAGGCTCCGACGAGGAACACTGGCGTCACGCCGCCGTGGAGTTATGGTAAAACCGAGCAGCCAAACCCCCCCACCCCTCCTGTTTACTGGAAAAGCGAGCAGCGCGTACGCAGGACGTGAATTTGTGCTCATCATTTGAATGCAATCTGTGTCAAAACCCCTAAGTACAGAGTAGGAGATCTGGCTTTCACTTTAGAGCACTCTGGCCGTGAATTACAGTGCGTACAGTATTTTTTTTGCCAATGCAGAATTGTGTTGAAACATAACCAGACACAGAAATAATCTATCTTGAATAGAGGGGGGGCATTTCTTTCATTAAAAATAGCAGTGCAGCAGCATTCTGCAAGCTTACTGAAAGACCTTGTTGAGAACATGCAGTACATATGTCAATCCCCAACCCCCTCGGTATCCACCCATATGTCTCCAACCCTGATATTACTCACTCTCAGCCTGACAAGTATTTGTGGCAATCACTGTTGGAGCCCTAATCATCATTTTAAGGCTCACAAACAAGACAATCAGAGCTGTCAGGACGGAGGGGAGTGACTGGCTGTGACTCACCTCTAAACGTAGGTATTCGTTCTGCTCCTGGGAAAGCAGGCCGAGGATCACGCCGGAGGGGGCGCGCGTCCGGAGCCCGGCCTGGACCCTGGTCTGGCGCGCGGGGAGGGACCACAGGAGCTGGAACTGGACGTGGCTCCGTCCGTCAAAGGAGAACTCCGGGGCCACTTGTCGATCAGAAACCGCACAAAGCATGTCCAATTAATTCAGCTGTCAACTGGGAAATATGCGAGCATATCACGGGTGATGGCATGCTGTTCTTCTCGGGGGGAGAAAAAAAAAAGGTTATTTGACTGTAGCGGCAAAGTGATGCTTTAAAAGCTCCCCCCCCCCCCCCTCGTTTGGCATGTGTACTTTGTGCGTATTAAATTCCGTGACTCCACGCAGAGATCGAACACACGCTATACTTTCACAGATAAGGTAACCAGGAGTCACTCGATGCGTTTACCTTGGTCGCATTGCGGCCCCGTGAAGCCGGGTTCACAAAGGCACCTGATGGAGCCCCACTCGCCTTGACAGCGACCCCTCCTGCCACAGGAAGGCGGCTCCGCCACGCTGGCGCAGTGGTCATCAATAAGAGAGCACCCGCGCGCTGTGTTAGAGGATTCAGCCGGGGAACCAAGGTCGTACAGCTGAAAAAGGAAGGAGAGGAGCAGCTCAAAAAAAAAAAAAAAAAACACCCATGAGGACTAAGTGAACTCAGTGAAGGAAAGAAAATCATCGGGTGGATGTCTCTGTCCTTGCAATCACAGTAAATGAGTGAAAATGATGTGATTGCGGAGAGACAGAGAGAGAGAGAGAACTTATCTCATCATTAAATACAAGATTATAAATTGTTATCTGATTGATAATCAAACTATATTGTTCCTTGGTTTATATTTTCTCAGTACCATTTCATAATGATATCACTAGTACAGAAATAGAGATAATTTACAGTGGCCCTACTTTGCCCTTTTTCAAGTATAATATGTGAATTATAAAGGTCTCTTTATAAAAAACAAAATGTTTTTTACTGTCTAAAAGCATGTACAGGGTTCCTATGCAGAATGGAATTTGTGATTAGTAAGAATATGGTAAAATATGTGTTTTCAGACTATTGCTGCTTTTTTTTAATCCACTACAAACATCTATATTTACTGTGTATATGAATGGATTACATAATAATAGGATGTTGACTGGAGCTTTTGACACATATTGGTGTACATATTAAATGACTTACAATACATTATATGTACAATTCTGAAACTTACTATTTTCACATTAGTAATTTTACACAATCAAGCGATAAACTCAAACATGAAGTGACTACATTTCCCCATTCAAGGTCTTGAAACAGCATTGATAGGAGACTAATTCTCCACAGCCAACTCCCTGTTCTATAGCCGCATATTGACTAGACAGACAGACTGATACAGTCATGGGGAATTTAACTAGAGGAGAAAGTGATGAGCGAGCAGCATCAGGATTCATCAGGTTCTCCAGCGTAGCCTTGAGGCCACATTTACATTCCTATTGCAGTAGAGTCCTCCAGCAACTGTGCTGCCGGTTATGAAAACTCGTAAAGAATAAAAGGGTGTGTAGCAAACTGTTCATCTACAACAGGCGTCATAAACAGGGCTCGTGGCGTGTGCTTGTTTCATACCTTGCTATCCACGAGCAGGTTCCTTATACATCCGGCGTAGTGTTTGTGCTGCAGCTGTGGGTATTGATATGAAATGTTCTCGTTGACGCCTCCGAGCTGCAACACATAACTTCCGTTCAGATACCTGGGAAAGAAAAAGCAGCTCTCAATGAAAGCGAACAGAGAAGAATAACGGCGGAGCGGGAGAAAAGAAAACGGGGGTCGTGTAAATTGTCAAGGTCACAATTCAAAAACGTAGCCCTTTAATAAAAAGAAGCACAACAATGGGAGCGGGAGAAAGAAAAGAAAAAAAAGGAACACAAAAAGCACATGGGGCGCCAGGTTAAAAATCCACTCTTTTCTGGCTGGCGCTGTCA
Organism: Eupleurogrammus muticus; assembly: GCA_036785175.1. Classification (NCBI taxonomy): domain Eukaryota; kingdom Metazoa; phylum Chordata; class Actinopteri; order Scombriformes; family Trichiuridae; genus Eupleurogrammus; species Eupleurogrammus muticus. The sequence continues at coordinate 12,880,232 of JAYKQN010000010.1, read as the reverse complement.
TCGCCGTTTACAATTCCCTGCCAACAAATGTGAGATCACATTATTGTTACGTTTCCTTTTCCTTTGAAAATAAAATAGATGTGATAGATATGTTACATTTGCCTGAAAAACATTTCAAAGAGATTCACAGCAACTCGCTGCACAAAAGGAGATATAACACACACAGCATGTTCTTCGATTAGTTCCTTGTTAATTGGGGTATTCCCTATTCAATGACAAGTTGTGTTACCTCATTAGTGGAATCTCAAATGCAGTGATCAGAGTCTAAAATACACCCCATTAATCAGTTGTTACAGGTTCTCAGAATTATCAGAAGTTCTTCAAATGAATAGCCGTGTGAAAATCCTGAAGTGCATTGCTCAACAGCGAAAACTTGAAAAGCAGATTAATTTCAAAAGAAAACAATGAGCGTAGTGGCGGCCAACGCCTGTGACCGTGTAAAACAAACACCGCTCTGGCAAAGCCAAACCGCCTGCGTACCGTGCATAGTCAGAAACGATTAGTTGGCACTTTAAGGATTATACTGTATATCTGAAGATTTTATCAACACTTTCCTTCCCTCCAGAGGGGAACATGGGGGAACTGAACGCTGAAAACATCTGAGTCAAGAACTGATTTTGAGAAATGATTCCCTGACATTTTAGCTACTTTTACTGAGCATACCATAATAAAACTGCATTTTGTTAGTTATATATGAGAGGTCTGTGTGTTTCTGTTACAGGAGTAGTGAGGCAGGACAATACAGGGTAACGAGGATGTCGCAGTTTCCATCCAGGTTTTGCTAATTGTTAGGACTAACTTTTTGAGCTGAAACAATTAATTGAGTAATAATGAATAATTCTCTCCACAGAAAAATAATCTGCAACAGCTTTGATCATTGCTTGACTATTTAAGTCAATTATCACTGGTCAATCAAGCATTCTTTGGTGTCATCATTTTCAAAAGTGAGTAATTGTTGCTTTCCTATCACATCAAACTATCACATCGGTCTGTTTTGGATTGTTGAGCCAAATCATTACTCAATGAATACAAAAAAAAAAAAAAAAAAAAAAAAGATAGCTTATTCAAGATTGAAAAAGACTGTAGTTCCTGCACAAACCAATGTCACCGGATGCATCATAAATTAATTAAATTAGACTTTACCTTTCTGAAAAACATCAAGCAACAGTCACAGTATATGTAAGAATATAAAAGTCAGAATGTGCTTCTGTGCTCAGAACCACTTCCCCGGCAACCACATCTTTTTGTACAACATTGTATTATCCCTTTTTAGGTTTATTTTACAACCTTGCAAACTGTTGACTTCTAATGCTCGTCTTTATGAGGGATACTCTACTACTATGGGGCATTTACTGTAGACCGTGAACAGAAACAAACCTCAGCAGATTAGTAGTTTCCCACCACAGGAAAATCCCAGAGGAATGTTTGAACGATGTATAAAGTCTACTAGTACTACTACTATTTGAACTATAAATACAGGAGCTCATGTAGCCAGAATGACATATATGTTGGTTTAGTGCTGGCGGCCTTTAGAATTCAGAAGCAGTGTGTTTTTTTTTTTGTAATATACAATGCAGTGTTGCTTGTTTTGCTCAAGCGATGGTCTTACTTGTCCCTGTTGGGCGTGACCCCTCGGATTTCACAGGAGGAGCGGTCCTCTGTCATCGCCCACGAGTCCACGCCCTCTGTCTCCATGACGATCGCACTGGAACATCGATCGAGGGTGAAGCGCACCTCCTTTAAAATGGGAGAGCGGGAGCATGTGATGTGGCCAGATATGTGTGAATGCAGGAGGAAAGAGAGGATATTGCGTAACGAGGCCGGCGTGAATATATAGCTCACTTACTTTGCCATTACTCCTCACATCAAGCCGATGCCAGCGTCTGTCGGCAACCCCAAAGTTATTTGTCAACTGTAGTACCAGGGTCCCAGAACCATGGTTAACTTTCAGACTGGGTGTCCCACCAATCAGCTCTGAGGAGAAACAAGTGTTCAGAATTACCACCAGCTCCTGTGAAGTGATTTAGGTTCATTATTACACCCTTGGCACTGCAGGTGACAAGTATGGATTGGCAGAACGAAAAAAAAACAGCTTAATTTGGCAAAATGAAGAGGCTGGATCAAGAAAAAAAATCCATAGCAAATGCATTTTTTTCAAAAGCAGTTTGTGCAGATATGGAAAAAAACAACGAGAGACTTATAAAAGCATCTCACCTCAAAACAAACATGGACATGAAAAAAGAGGACGGCAATATAGCACACAGCTGGATTACAGAAGGGAATCTGAATGGCACTCGAAACAAGTCGATGCTGATAGCTATGTGAACAGGAAATAAAATGTACGGGTAGTTTCGTCCAAATGAATGAACGTGCGCTCTCGATGTCCTCGTAACTGTGTCTGGAATGAGATCTTGTTATATTGAAATGATGCGGGCCTCACAAATGAAATTGAATTTCCCCCCCCCCCCCCCCCCAATGTTTGGGGTGAAGACATAAATCTAAGAGACATAAAAAAAATGAAAAAGACAACAGCAGCCCAACAAACATGATTCAGATGTTCATATATATATGGTTTAGATTTAAATCTTCATCGGCATCATTATCCTTTTCCACTATTAATAAACATAAAGCACACTCGAGCTGGGTCTGTGTTTGGGCTCAGTTAACTCGGAAATATTACGCTACGACATTGTAGCACTATTTATAAACATCTTGTAAGCATTAGGCCTTATACCAACCAGCCATCGCTTTGCACAATCACCTATTCAGTTTTACTACTGCCCTTCACCTGCTGGATTCAGGTCAGAGCCTTGAGTAAAACACTGAACGGCGTGTATACTGTAGCGGGCAGGGAGACCCGACTGCCGCTCTGACGCCGAAGCCAGCACGATGAGAAAAAAAAAACAGAATTCCTCGTGGCACACGGCAAAGAATTACAATCACATTAAACAGTAAAACTGGCTTTACCGCGCAGCCCCACATTAAGTACTTACTGTATAATTCTGCAGAGTGAGTCCTCGTATCCCTCAGCAGGACACTAAAGAACAAAATTTGTCTCATATATCTGATTAGCTACCGCCGAGTAATTAAACACACAAAATTAAGTTCCAAGTTTTATTGCAGTAATGGCCCAAAGCCCCCGTGGCACACATCTAATTATCCAGACTCATTTTTTTACCTATGGCCATGTAGTCCTCCGTGTCCCCGGGCAGCAGAGTGGCCAACGGGCCGGCGTACAGTAACAGGCCGTCCTCTTCCTCTGTCATAAACTCCAGTGAAAGATGGCTATCAAAGCACGGCCTTATGGGGGGAAACCAGGCATAGCCGTTGCCAAGGAAACTAAGCCTCATCTGCTGACAGTCTGGCCCCTCGAGCTGTGGGGGGCAGTGGCACCTGTAGCACAGTGGAAAAGGGGGAAACAAAAACAGTGGGAAATCAAGGCAAGAACAAGAGTCTGGAGGCGTGCTGGGGGAAATCTTCACGCTGTCCACTCTCTGGATGCCAGTGTGCTGACTTTTCTGTCTTGTTGACTCAAACAGGCGGGGGCTCCAACACAGAGAACGCTTCCATCAATCAGTTGTTCGCATCGACCACCAGACCCCTGAATATCCGACTCTACATTTAACCAATTTGCCCCGAACGCGCCGCCGCTGTCCTTTATCTACCACAGCCGCCCCGGGCTGAACCCTCCAGCGACTGTTCCTGCACGTTTTCCTTTGTTAGGAGATAATTAATTCCATCATTCAGTCTCTTCTCCGTGCGCCGTGCCGCTGATTTTCCTGGACTTTCCTCACTTACCCCTTTCTCATTTTTAAGGTGTGACAGACGCTGCATCTTCTTCTACTTGTCTGCTGATTGATTGAGTGGAGCCCGGGCATTAAGGATCACCGCTCTTGCAGAAACAGCGGCCGGGAATGAATGCTGTACGTGCCTCGCCGATGTGTTTGCGTATAAGAGCGTAATGTTAAATATTAATAATCGTGCACAAACATAAACATCAGTGAGGAGATACACGCGGCGATGAAAAACAGCTCATTCAATCACCGTGATGGCGGGGATGGAAGGGACCAGTTGATCTGGTCCTGTCCCCTCCACTGCAGGCATGTGAGACAAGCTGGCTTTGCTGATAATGTCAAAGCCATCTATTTTCATGCAGTGTCTGAGGAAGGCTGTATGTACGGAGGCTCTTAGGGGCTGTTCCTCCCCATCGCTGTTTATTCTGCAGAGGGGCAACACATGTCAGGAATACTGATCCATACACAGCAAAAGGGACGGCTTAGGCGGAGTGTAGCCTTATGCATACATATCCACATGCCAAAGCACGGCATCTCACTCTTTCACTGCTCTTTCATGTGACTCATGAGAGCAATGCCAATCCATATCAAGAGGTGCAGGGCATGTTTTTCTCACTTTGACTGACAATGTCTGATCAGCTGCTGTCTGAGCGTGCCTGTTAAGCCCTTTCGACAGAGGACAGAACCAAAAATTGGATTCTTTGTGCATGCACACGACTGCCTGTATAGTATATACAGGGAGATATTCCTCTCGCAGAACAAGGGCTTCCCGCAGCAGTGTGCATATCAATTGCAGCAGAGACAATTTAGAGTGTAGATAAGATGAAAGTGGAAAAAAAGGAGAGTCCTATACATTCAACCTCTCTAGACTCTGCCTTTGACAAACTTGCATGTACATGTAAATGGCTTTAAACAAGCTTTTGAGAAGTTGTGAGCATAAAGGGGAGCCAGAGTTGTACTAATCCTCTTGCCCTATATTTATTTAATCTGGGCATTAGTGTGTGCATGTAATGAACTGCATGCCGTTTCTTCTGACTCCCACAGAGACCCATATACTCGAAGGTTAAGGCCTTCACATTGATTACTGGCATTTTGTCAATATTTATGGTTAATATTCAAGTTACTGGCTATTGACCTTGTTTCTGTATATATTTCATGTACTGTTAATGTGTGCAAAAGATCTTTTAAAATTCAATGTTGGACCATAAATATAGATGCCCCATCTAAAATATGGGCAAGATACACTCAATAGTTGGGTTTTCTGAATGACACACACACACACCACACACACACACACACACACACACACAGGTACATTTCCTCTATGGCAAACAAACCGAAGGCTACTCTACATTCAGCCGGCGACCCAGCGAAGCAGTTCCAACAAGTTAGGTCAAGTTACAGGTGAAGGAGAGTTTTTTTCACCAGGGGCTACCGTTAGTAATTCCAGACTCATTTTACGGGATGTCACTCTTACAGTAAGTCTAACAGGGCTTTCGAGATGAGACTGCGGCGAATCGAGGAAAGCCTATTACTGATTTCGATCTCGCTAAGAGCCTCTTCAAACTGTAGCCCTCACCTGTATCCGTTGGCGGTGTCGATGCAGGTCCCGCCGTGAAGGCACGGGTTGCTGGGGTAGGAGGAGCAGGGCCGGTGGGTCATCTCCCTGGCAGCGCAGCCACACACAGCCAGGGATGTCACTTTAACCGAGACCAGGGACAGAGCTCCCGAGTCTATCAGGGTGGGTGAGTCACTGATGCTTAACTGCGTCGAGCAGCCGCCGAACGCCTTGCAGTCTGCGCGCGCACACTCGTCCACCTGCACCTGGCTCACATTCACACGCAGCAGCGACTGCAGCTGCGAGGGATGGGAGAGGAAAGGGAAGGCAAAAAAAAAAGTGAATCCTAATCTTTTTCAGCGCAGATGCAGAGGATTTGTATCTGCAATGTTTATGTTGACATAGCAATATCATGTGTAAGGATGAAACAACTTCACAAGCAATGCAAAGCAGGAATGAAAAGCACACAAACCTAATCAACATAAATGGTTTAAATATTCATATAGATGGCTGTTGCTAAAGCAGGATAGCATATAGTAACGGCATGACAGAGGAATTACACTGATTCAAAACACGGATGAAAAGGAGCGTGTAAAAGGAAAAAAAAAAATAAGGAAAGGAGACATAGACAAGAAATGAATGGGAGAGACAAAGAGATATGTCAAGGCCAGGCAGTAAACAGACAAAAAAGTTGCTGTGAAAATAAAAGGGCAGATAAAAAGGCCCTGTTATCTTTTCCCCTAAAGCTCCCAATTGTATCACTTGATATATGAGTACTGATCAGTATCTATCAGACGAGACAGTATATACCTTCTTTTTATGTGCCGCAAGGACACCGTGTAGTTTCTCTGAATGCAGGTAGCCGGTATCAGTGAGCACATAGAAGTGGATGTCCACAGCTTTTTCATCTGTGTCGGCTATGCTGAAAATGTTGATAGTCCCCGTTCTGACGGACAGGGTTTCAGACAGGAAGTCCCAGAACAGCTCCAGCCGACTCTTCCCCTCGACGTGAGAGTCGATAAAATCTCTCGCTGTAATGCCTTCAGGAGACAAAGAGAGTGGATGCAATAAGAACTACTGACTCGTCAGCGATGACTATGGAGTTGATCAAAGCCTAGTGAGTTCCTGATTCCATTAGCACAAGAGGTAGCCTAACAACTCCCTCTATTGATCCAGCTCCTTAGGAATCATCCTTCATCATAAGTGAAGGAGGCGTCACATAGTCAAATCAAATTCTTCACTTTGCCACTTAAACAACCAGCGATATTGAGGCGCTGCCTTGCACAAAAATATTTGAACATCCGGAAAATCGATCATATTTGTGGTGCCACCTTCCAATAATATCTGGAGAGTGCGGGCAGTCATCTTTATTCTCCAAAAATGATAATGACTCGGAGCCAGAGGCATCCATAATAGCCTTTGACTCTGTTCGCCAAATGGCTTTTTAAATGTCAAGGACTTTACCTGACACTTCCAAATTGACCTTTATATCTCTGATTTGCGCCGAGAGACTGACAAAAATGAATGCTCCCCACATAAACTTCTGAGTTTCAAAGAATAAGAAGAATAAGGAAACTATTAGCAGCAGTCGATGTGAATGGTTGCTTTACAATGCTTAGAAATGTTAAACAATGTGCTATGAAAAAACTCTCTTGACAGCCTATTATTTTAGCGTTAACTGGATTGACAACCTGATAATCATTCATCGAAAAGTACCAATTTATTCATGCCTGTGGCAGATGCTGTCTCTTCCAACATCAGCTTCAAAAACGTAATTGAACAACAATGGCAGCAACAAAGAGCGAGCAGTATTCTTTGTGGCGAACGATGGAGAAGGGGAATCCGGTTGAAAACCGCTGCTCAATATTTTCCCTAGTTTAGCTCTGGGGATCATGTAAAGACGTAAAAGGTAATCGTATGTTTACCAACAGGGATGCGTGTCGCTGTGTTTGGCCTCCCTGCTAAGCTGCAGGCAGCCGACGACTATTAATTAACATACGTGTTTTGGGCCAACATTACCGGTCAAGCGCAGGGAGGCAGACGACAGGATGGCTTTTTCCTCCAGATTCCTGACGTGAACTCTGACCCCGGACATCACGTCGGGCCACACCCCATCAGACACCCCGACCCTCAGCCAGTAGCTGCCTGCCGGCGCGTTCTGTCGGATGGTCAGCAATCCTGAGCTCTGGTTCAGGCTGAAGTATCTGAGGGAAAAGAGAGGACCTGTTAGGAAAAGGGGAGGACAGCTCCTTGAGAGATGAGAGCCGGGGCCTGGGGGGGAGACAAGTGGCTTCTTTTGTTTCTGAACCTCTTGTTCAGGAGAGAAATACAGACGGCAGACGGGCAAATCAAGAATCGGTCAGCGGCGCTTCGCTTTACTGCAGCGGGGAAGTGAGAATGAAGTGAGGTGAAACTCATTATCAGGAAGGCACAAATAAAACGGCTAAACAAAGCAGGGAAAAAGGCTTGATGGTTGTCATGGTTACTGCCAGAATATTTTATATGAATAAAACAAATATGCAATAGGTATTCCTAATCTGATCTTGAGGGTCTGAATGCTGAATAGCTGCACAAGGTCCCCGATGAAGTCAGACTATGCTCATGTGGCTGTTTCATCTCAGAACATGGTACAGGTGGAGAAGAAATTGTTGGTTTGAATTTTATTGTGTTTTTCAGAATAGCAATCAGGGTTGATAGGTATGATTAAAGTCCCTTCAGAAGGTGTTCCTTTATATTATTCCTTGGAATTGGATATAAGATTAGCAGAAGTACCTGTTGGGCATATTTCAAGCCAAATAATATCAATGGAAGACGCCTTGTTGAGAAATGCGGCTGAACACGGAGTCTAAATCCTCTTTATTTTTTGTTCCACATTCTACACAGTTGGCACTTCTTCTGGTGCTGTATTGCTTTTGCATTTGTACTTAAGCTGCACATTTGGAGATCAGCCTGGTTTTGGAAAATTGTATATGTTTAACAGAGTGCTCTTACTTGGCTGCACTTGTCTCCAGAGTGTAGGTTTTGTTGTCCCCATCATCAGGATCTGGGGCATATACCTTCCCCATTGCCGCATTTGCCATTGCTCCTGTTCAAGGTAAACACACACACACACATACACGCACACGTGCATACACACACACACACACACACACACACACACACACACACACACACATTGATTCCGTCTGGACAGGATCTGCTGATGCCAACACTTTTCGTCCCTCTCTTCTCCTTATCTTGCATTCTTGTGTTCTGTTCTACTTATTATGCTCATAACTGTGGAGCCCCACTGCTGGAATGAATAGGCTCTCAGTGCTCCACTTCAGAGAGTGTGGAGCTTAAGGAAGCGGGGCTATCTCAGTATGGATTATGTTATTACCGACCTGCAGTGCCAGAGTACTGCAGCTGGGTAAACAATGACAGCCTGGATGAGTCACGGCGCTCTAGCTTTCCACAATTACCAAAACTGCCAAAAATGGAGCGGAGTGTGTGATCAAAACACTAACAAGCCTACATACCTAACCACCTTAGCCGGAGGGTAAAATAAATCAAAATAGAGAAGATTCATGATCACGGTCATTATCATAACGCAATGTTCAGATGAGCTTTAGGCGAAAAAGGGTTGGCGAGGGCAGAATGTGCAGAGGGGTCGGGAAAGGATATGATCGGAAACTCGATTTGATTTGATATTACCATAACAAAACACTGTTGGAATGTAGAAGCAAGAGCGCACTTATGCATTCCAGGCTATGGCGAGCAGGTACGGCAGCTAAAGTTCCCTCCTGTCTCTTCGCTCACGCTCTGCCTGCAGTGCAACACTCTGTAGTGAAAAAGAAGGCGCAAGGAGAATGAAATGAGCGGAAGCGAGCGACCCACCCTTTCTGTAATGCACATAGACATCTTTCTCTCCTTCCTGATGGGCGTTGTCATTCTGGTCGCCGATGGCGATGGTGAGCGTGCTCGTGGCTGTCATTGGTGGGTCCCCGCTGTCAATCATAATCACCGGCAAATAGAACTGTCTCTGCCTCTCCCTGTCGAACCTGCGCAGGGCGGTGAGCGTGGCCGAGCCGTTCCCGTGGTCCTGCAGGTGGAAGTCGATGGCGTAGAGCGACGGCAGGGAGAGGAAGAAAGGGGGGCCGTGCTGGGGGGAGTCTCTGTCCACCACGTGGAGCAGAGCCGACGTCCTGTTGAGCCAGACCACTTGAGGTGCTGGACTGTTCTCCCACAGCACAGGAGCGTAGGCCGCCTCCAGCTCCGGCCCGTTGTCATTCATGTCCAGCAGCGGCAAGTGGACCGTGACACTGCCCGTCTGCGCCGGGGAACCCTGGTCTGTCGCTATGACGACCAGCTCATAACCTGCCACTGTCTCTCTATCCAGCGGCCTGGCGACTGTGACCATGCCGGCGTGGCTGACTGTAAAATGTCCATACGGGTCGGACTGAGGGAGAATGCTGTACAAGATGTCTCCATTCAAGCCTGAGTCGGAGTCGGTGGCTATGACTTGAACCACACTGGTTCCCACGGTTACGTCCTCGGGCAAAGGGGAGAGAAGGTGGGAGCTCGGGGCAAACACGGGGGCGTTGTCGTTCTCGTCCTCCACCAGAATCAGGCAGTGGATGAGGCTGGAGAAGTCAGAGTCCTCCACCCTGATGGTGAGGTTGAACCTCTGCTCCCCCGGCTTCTCAAAGTCCAGCTTCTTCTTCAGCCGGAGGACGCCCGCCTGCTCCAGCCTGTGGCTGACCACGTAGAACCGCTGCTCCGGGTCCCCCGCCAGTACGCTGAAGGCCAGTTGCCCGTACGCGCCGGCGTCAGGGTCCATGGCGCTTATCTCCAGGATGGACGCGTCCACGTCGCTGCTCTCGGGCACGCGAGCGCCGCACCAGTCCTCTGTAAACTTTGGGATGTGGTCGTTGATATCCGTCACGGCTATGGTGGCGGTCGCCGTGCCTGTCATGCCCCCGCCGTCCCGGGCCTCGACCACCACCCGGTGGCTGTCAGCGAACTCCCGGTCCAGACCATCCGCTGCCACGGAAATGGTTCCGGTGCTGGAGTCCATGGCAAAAAGTTCTGCATTGTTCGCGTTGTACGCGTTTTCTGTAATCCGGTAGGTGAGGATTGCATTCTGGCCCACTGCCGCGTCGTCGAGGTCCACCGCCGTCATTTCCACAACAAACGTTCCGGGAGGCGAGTTCTCCGCCACACTACTGTGGCAATTATCGGGCGCACACGAGAAGGTGGGCGCGTTGTCATTGATGTCCCACACGTTGATAATCACATCCGTGAAGCCGGTGAGTCCCTCGCCCTCCTCGTCTGTTGCCATGACAACGAAGCGCCAGACGGCGCGCTCCTCCCTGTCCATTGTGCGCTGGGCGTACATCTCCCCCGTGATGTCGTTGATCATGAAGTGCGACTCTGCCCCTTGGCCATGGATGGAATAGCGTATGGCGCCCTGGTCGGCGTCTTTGTCTGGGTCAGTGGCTGTCACCTGCAGACATAAAGATGACATGCGGAAATGGATATTCATCCATCCAGACAATCGCAAATTATAGCACAAGATCCCCGTTACAGACATCACCGCGAAGCAATGAAGACTTCTGAGTGTTTTTAAAAGTTCACGCTTTATCCTGACCACCTAAATTAAAGCAATGAGCTCTTTTCAGAGATGATTGCATGTGACGTCTGCGGAATTTCTCCACATATGCTGTTCCTCTAACTTAGTGGAATGAATCATTGTATAAGATTATAAATTAGAAAGTGATAGTAAAACACTGAATCAAGATGTTGCATTACACATTTCTTATCAGTTCTGAGATGCCACATACTAGTTAGTTATGGATCTACAGATGAGAATAATTACAGAAAAACTGCAAGGGTGAAACCTCTTAGCTGTGATGATGTCAGCCGCTCACCTGCAGTACAAACACAGGTGACCCGTCCAGCTCCTCTGTGACTGATCCATAGTACTCATTCATGGAGAACACTGGCGTCTCGTCATTCTTATTGACCACGGTAACCACCGCGGCTGCATAGTCTTCCCACTTGCCGTCGGAGGCGAGGACCAGGAGTTTGTACCTCTTCTGCTGCTCATAGTCCAGCGGCTGCGCAATAAAGATCGTCCCCACCTCTGGCTCTATGTCAAAAACGCCACCCTTGTTGCCAGATGTTATCTGGTAGCGCAGCTTGGCATTGGCCCCTGTGACAGAAATCACAAAATGCATAATGAAACAGATTATACTGCATTTACTGAAATCATTTTTAGAGAGGAGCAGAATTTCCATCAGGCTGCTGCTGCCACTGCTAATATTTCCATCTCTGCATGCTGGATACTTTCAGTATTGTCCTTTTACTTACTGTTATTGGAATCACTATAATCAGAAGTTTATTACCACAAGGGTATTGCACCATTTCCTCCAAGACCCAAAGCATTAGTAGGTTTTCATGTATCCCTTTCCTTTTTGATTACTTAATTAAATGGAAACTGTTCCTTGTCTCTCCGGCCTTAATCACATGCTAAATTAAAAAAAAAAAAAAAAGAAAAGAGTGCAGATAAAAGTAAAAGGAAGCACGAGAGTGGAAATCTGCGCCCTGATAGCACCCTTTAAAGAATGATTTTGAAGCTCAAGAAAGGGTAGGGGGATGTGGTGAGAGGAAGTCAATATCTGAACTTATCTTCTGTGTCTCCATGGAGACCGTCCTATCCAGTGGTTTAACATCGGAATAGATAAGATAATCTCCTGAAGTGTACAGTCTTTGCCTTCAATCATCCTGTTGGGTTAAAGTAGCTACAATCCCATGTAAATACACTAATCTGTACTATTAACACCACCCTGGCTGACAAAGTGCTCCCTGCCTCCCACAGCGATCCGGCAGGCTTACAGTAGTAAAGACCAGGGTGGAGTTTTTTTTTTAAAAAGACAGATTGAGCGCAGCCTCTCATGCACAAGTGCAACGGCATTGTAGCTTTGATATTGGGGGGGTTGGTGATGTTCCACCGCTATTCATCATTAGTGCTGCAGCAAGGCCTAAGCTGCACCCCCGTTGGCCATAAATTCTTGATTAACGGACCTAAACATGCCTGATAAAGGGATCTGAGGCTAGCGCTGTACGGAGGATGAGCAACTGCTTTGCTGCTTAAATCCAGCCCACCTACTGTGTGGGAGCGTGTCACTCTTTTTTGGAGCATACATGCTACAGTGCATTAACAAGCACTCAAGTGACTAAATCTGGCACACCGCATGATTTCAGCTCAATCTAGGCTCTTTAGACGTGTAGGGTCATTTTCCGCATGTTGCTTCAAACCCAGGGCGTCTTGCATTAAAAGCAACTGCACTGCTGGGAATAAAAAAAAATGACTGATAGTAGAAATGTTTTTGGTATATCAAGAAAGGCGGTCAGGTGGGAAATGAACATGCAAACTTTACCCAAGCTTCTAGAAAAATAACAAACTTTGTATTGGTTCTGGCCGGCTAGCTTCGTTAACCTCTGTTTCTAATGAGTGGCATCAGCGCAGTCTGCCGTTCCGCTGTCTCATCAGGCCTACCTTCATCCCCGTCATTAGCGCTAACGGTGACAACAGCCAGGCCCACATCAGCATTCTCGTCGACGCCGACTTCATACAAGCGCTGAGCGAAGACGGGCTTGTTGTCGTTGACGTCGCTGATGAAAACCCGCACATATGCTGTGTCTGCAAGAATGACAGGATGGCGGCGGATTAAATGACGGCGCACAAACTCGCGCGCGCAGTTCGGCAAACACCGTGGGCCTTCTCCTTCCATCTGTTTATTGATTCTACAATTCATTGTCACCGAAAGAGGCACTTAACCCGATGCAATGTGCCTCATTGACATGTAAATCAGGCAAAATATTATTCACAAAGATGTGCGGTAAATTACATAAATTATTCATTTTGTCAGGAGGTTATAGTTTTAACAGGTGTAACTTTTCAATGGAAACAGTAATGAGACTAAAACCTTTTCTTTTTTTTTGCCGATAGAGGCTAAAGACCCTCTCTACTGGAAAGGTGAAATATTCATAAGATGACAAGTGTTCGTGTCATATCTGTGCCCTTCTCATTACACTGTTTATGCACTTTAGATGGAAAGAGTAAATTATCTGCCCACAAAACACATTGGTGACACGTTCATCTGGAAACAAGAAAAGAAAAAGAGGCGAGAGTAATGGAATGTGCTTCTGCTTTCTCTGTTTGTTTTTACATCTCCCTCCTCCTCTTGTTGTGTCCCAGGAGTGACGCAGGGAGACAGGTAATGTTTGCAGAGGAGATGAGCCCTTCTGGATGTAGGAGATAGGTAGCACAAGACACCAGCTAAGGCTCATCGCAAATGCTAAGCAGCCCTGGCAACCCCGGAGAGGAGGCTTTGCTGCTCCAAAACATCACCCTTTACTCCTAATACCTCCCTCACAAGCATTCACCAAAGACCCACTTCTGAATGCAAACGTCATGTTACGTAACTCCAGATACAGACGGGGGTCTTACGACTGCTGAAATGCCACAAGGAGAACATGGTAAACAAACAGGGTTTAATATGGAGCAAGGCAAATTTAAAACTATGAGAGAGAGACAGAGAGAGAGAGAGAGAGAGAGAGAGAGAGAGAGAGGGGTTTATAACAAAGAGACATTGCCATGAAATCTCTGAGCTATTTGCACATGGAAGAGAAGGGAGGCTGTCTGGTCATGGTAATGGAATAAATCAAATTAAGATCAATCCCTAGGTGTAAATGAATGTAATGCAATGCCAATGCAGTCTGCTTGAAACACAGTGCACAGAGGAGGAACTCATAGTCAACTCAAGTTTTTCAGCATCGCCCCCAAAGGCTCATAGGAAGAGAACAATGCAGACGTTTATGAATTGGACAGTGCACAGGGGGGCAGAGGTCAGGTCCATGTCAACACCTCAACTTCCTTAGAATTCAACGATGATGACAATATAACAATGTGTAGGACTCAACACTATAGGGGATATGGGGGAATGCTAACTGTATGTGGGTAATATGCCTAACTTAATTATAAATAATTCAGATTAAATCAAAATAAATATGGAAATAAATGGAAAATGTTTGATTTCGTCATAATTTCTGACCTGAATTGGGCTGTTTGTTCTTGCCAGGTCGGTCTGACTCCTGGCCGTCTTCTGACTGCACCTCCAGCAAGTAGGAGCTGCGGGCTTCTCGATCGAACACAGCTTCTGTGTAGATTATCCCAAGTTTGGGATCAACCCGGAACAGACGGTGGTCGCCACTGTTGTCACTCAGCAGAGAGTAAGTGATCTGTGGAGCACATGGGATTTTGGAAAAGAAGCTACAGTTTACAGTTTTTTTTCTTTCGATAGGCAATATCCTCCAGGAAAAAAAAAAATGTTTTGTTGGTGAAAATGTCAGGCAGTCACTATCATACTTTAATTACATGCAAAACCAGATCTATTCCACACAGAGCAGGTTCTTGACGCCACGGCATCGCCGCTTTGACAACTTTGAATTGAAAAGCTTCAGCGCTGGATCGGGGTGCGATGTTACAGAAGGAATGCTCCTTCTAGCGTAACACTGACGGTTTAGCAAGGGAAATGTAGTCTGCAGATGTGGGTGTAGAGGTTTTCTGTCAAATCTCTCTCTCTCTCTCTTTTTTTTTGTACTGGCATAACATGAACACAAAAATAGATCACCACAAACCTCTCCGTTGAGACCCAGGTCTTTGTCATGAGCAGACACTTGGAGAACCGAGGTCCCTATCTGGGCTCCCTCCGTTACCGAGGCCTCGTAGATGGAGGAGGTGAAAAAAGGAACGTTGTCGTTGACGTCTTCGGACAAAAGAGAGATTTAGCTGCGAGTGTGTTTGATTCGATTCTGCGGCTGCCAAAAAACCATAGCCGCTGTAGCTGCACACATTAAAGATTTAGAGGTTTGATTTTCGGAGCAAAAATAAAACATGAGCGCAACACTGTTTAGCTGCCAATATGGGTATTGGACTCGCAGGAACGCAACACTATGTCAGCTGATCCTTTAGCCGAGGGCGAGCTGTTTGTTCTTGCCAACTTATAAAATGTGTTTTATTACCTTTTCAATACTCACAATAAATTTATAATATAAGATTAACTTGTGAGTGTCGGTACTTTGTTGGTATTTTATGACCTTTTCAATACTCATAGTAAATTTATAATGTAAGATTTAGTGAGTACCGGCGTTTTGTTTTAATTTTATTACCTTTTCAAGCTATTGTTGCTGACATTATATGAGGCTTTGACAGGTAATTTCATCAGTCAGCCTTTAATTATAACTTGGTGCAGCTAATTATACTGGAATAGACAGTTACAGTATGAATAAAACTCGCTAATAAAATGACAATTTTCGACTTCGTATCAGGGAACAATGGCAGTTAAAGTGAGAAAGGACAAATCACACCTGTAATGTTGACATAAACCGTGGTGAACGCTGCGAGCGGCACCGCCGCCACGTTCTGGGCTCGCACCCGGAGGGAGAAGGAGGGGGTGGTCTCGTAGTCCAGCGGCTCGGACACCAGGATGGAGGCGGAGCCGTCCTCCCGGTTGGGGGACAGGTAGAAACGGACCGGCATGTTGGTTTCGGGCACCATGCCGTCCTCCAGGTTGTAGGTCACCCTGGGGTCACCCAGCTGAGAGGTCGCCTTGATGGTCTGAATGGGAGGAAATGTAAATGTAGCGAATGCTCAGAAAGCTCTCGCTCATTCCAGTTTAAACCATTTTACGTGTATTTTTTTTAAATTCTGGACAGAGCAAGAATAGCTGTTGTATAATCTCCTCCTTTACCTAATTTACAGAGATCCAACTCTCCAATCCAATTATCCGGCCTAATTCTTGATAAGAAAGCAAATAAGCACATTTTGCAAAATGTCAAACTTTATCTTTAAAAAAGATCCTCTTTGAGATAGATCAGGTAACAGTTGTTCACAAGTGACAGGCAGTCTGAACGGAGCACGGCTTAAATCAAATATTGATTCGCAATTATTGCGATGATTGATAACGTGAAGACAAAATAGCAATAAGGGAGCCGAACCTGTTGACTGGGCTCTGAAATAGCCTATTATCTCTAAATGGATCTCCTTGTGAGGACCTTGGAGGAAAAAAGGGATTTCTGTGTTCCCCGGTTTGACAGCTATATATTTCTCACATCAAAGGAGAATTTGAATGGATTTAATTAGCCCGGAGCAACGAAACTTGCTTAGCACATGTGATCCAATGTCAGCTTTCAACCACATCATCAAACTAAAACACTTTTTTGTAATGTTTTTAGCACACTGACAAGCTTTCAAAGGTGTATTTGGAGCACAAAGAGAACACCATGTTTCAATAATGCTCAGACTATACACTGATCCAGGGGACTAAGCAAACACTCATTCAGCTGATTCAATTACAGCAGCCCGAAATGAAAAGAGTCAGGGAAAAATAAGCTTAGTTTTCTTTTTTTTCACCCTCAAACAATTTAAACACATCCACTTTTAAACTGTTGCCCAGGTTCTCAAAACTCCAAACGAAATGAAGAGTTAACCACTTTGTCAAAACTTTGCAATTCTCTTGCAAAACGAAAATGAGACATAAACAGCGGACTCTCTTTCCAAAGGTGATTCTTTCCACCAAAACAGTACACACATCTGACCTCTTTCAGAGCATCATATTCAAAAGTTGAACATGTAGAATATTTTATTAAAAGCTATATTTAAATAAAAAAAATCCCAGTGCATTTAGATGGGCACAGAATAAATGTATAGCTTTTCTGGAAAAAAAAGGGGTTTGACAATGACTTTATGGCTACACGCACCAGCCAGAAGTGACAGGGGCATCACAAGTTGCCAGATACGTTCTCTATGCTCGGCACAGCAAGGCTGCTGGGTAAAAATGGCTGCCAATCTTGCAGCAGCTTCAACGCTTGGGCGAATGGTGCGTTATGAATTACAGAAGCAGATTGACCAGAGAAGAGCAAAACCCAGAGACGATATCAGTGAAGCGTATGCTAAATGGACTCATTAGGACCCACACGGCATCAAAAGGCACATGCAAATGGTGACATGCCTGCAGGATTAGATAATATTACCTGTTAGTGACATACCTCTCTAATCATTTTCCTTGTACTCATTATATAACGTTGACCCTAGATATGACATTCATCACTTGACACGCAGTTGGCATCAAACCTGGCAGCCTGTTTTTTTTTTGTGTGTTGCAACTACAAGTTGAAAACACTAGAAGCATATAAACTGCTTATTTTAGATATTTTACCTTTAAAGTCTTGTGTAATAATTCTAAAACACAATAAAAATAAGGTTCACGTTACAAATTCAAATAGGATATTGTTTCCTTCTTCTCCTTTTTTAAAGTAGAGGTTATTTGTCCCAAAAAAAGTTTTTTTTTATTTTATGGTACATACAGTATAAAGAGTGGTTGCCATGTTGTAATACGTTGCCTTGTATCAGAATAGGATACAATGCACAGTGTAAGATTGTTGAAATACCTAAACATTTACTATTTGGGCAAAACTCACATTAACTGCACTGATAAGTAAAAGGAGAACCACTATAGTAAGAAAATGACAGGTAATGATGGAATCAGTGCACAAATACAAAAAGGTAACAAACCATATATTTATTTATCCTTGTAATAGATTAAAATCTTCAGCTGAATAAACTGACAGCTAAAAAAAAAATAATAGAGTATTTGAAGGACCACAAATAATAAAAAAGTAAAATACTGCTCCATTTTTGTCCCTGAGAAGCTGTGGCCACACAAAGGCTCTGTTTTTAAACCAACATGTGATTGCAGCGTGTTGCCGATTCAGGTTGGTTCAGGTGTGCATTTAGAACGATGATTGGGTTAAACAGTTCGGTTGTTGAGTTTTTGGGAATTGTGTGCATTGTTTCATTTTGTTTCGTCCCTCTCACACACGCACACACACACACACACACAGTACCGCTATGGGAGTGTCCCTGGCCGTGTTTTCGGGGATGACCACGCTGTAGCTGTCCTCCTCCCACTGTGGAGGCTGGTTCTTGACGTTGGTGATGGTGACCGACAGCTCCACAGACGTGTTCCTGTTTCCTCCATCGGTTGCTATGATGTCCCTTGTGATGTAGGTCCTCTGCGGTCAACAGAAATGGTTCAGTGATTAAAATTGTCAGCATGGCATTTAAAGCTAAAACGGTGGTAATTAATTACTGTATTCAGTTGTTTTCTGACAGCGACTATTTTTATCATCGAACAATCATTTAAAGTTGTGTTTCAGGCAAAAGGCAACATTCTGATGGTTCCAGCTTCCCAAAATGTGATCCTACATTTTCTTGTCTTACATTAATTATACTAATATTGAGTGTTTTCTTTGCATTTTTGTCGATGCTGGTATGTGTGACCACTTCTATGTATGGATGGCGACCAGGCTGCAAACAAAGAAAACTTAATAATCTGATAGATTGCGTAAACCCAAGGGGTAAGTGAATGCCATTTGTATCAACACAACCTAAAGGTGCACATGATCCACCGATGTAGTGAAAGCATTAATTATTTGGAAGAGGTGGACGTGGTATTAAGCCAAGTGTGAAAATGATTGTATAAAGCGTGATCAACTGCTCGAGAAAATAATGGAAACAATTGCTATCGCACCCCTAATGGTATTATAATTAAGGCACCTTATAGTCAAAGCTCTGATTTACCATAAAATAGTAACAACATGAACAAAGGGAACATTAATCATCTTAGGTGATATATATTGTGACATACAGCTGTTTTCACATCACACTGTGGGGTGTTAATTTGTAGGCTGTGGAATACTTAAAGCTGAAGCTGCTGTATATGTACAATGTGATGTATTAGGTAGAATTATTATTATTTGATTCTCAGTGATCAGCTCATGATCAGCTGATAATGACGTTATCTCTATCTGAACCTCAGACGTATGGAATCCACTGAGTCGTTTAACCAGGTTCAGAACAACGTAACCTGCAGTGTGAGATTTACACAAATGTAAGAAGCAGTAACTGAAGCTTGCACAGGAAGCTGCTCTATTGTTACCCTGCAATAATTGAACCTCTAGGAAATAAAGGGGTACATTTTCAACAAAAGCTCCTCCACTTTTCTTATTGTGCTATAACTGAACCACTAAGATATAAAGAAGGAAACTCTACACAAAAGTCCCCTGCTTTTGTGCTATATTTGATCTATGGTGAAATAAAGCATCCTGCCTGAAGGAACCGTATTTTATCAGAATGGACACAAGGATAGATGTAATTTTGCATGATCTGTCATTAGAGTTCATCTGTTCATCTAATTAGACTATGTGTAACATCGAAATCCTACACCTGAGGAATAAAAATACACTAAAAACACTAAAGGACCCTTAATGGAGAATATTTTAGTTTATTCTATCCAGTCACAATAAAAAAAAGGAAAAAAAGATAATGCAGGTCATAGTTACATCTCTTTGATGGTGAAAAATTGCTTGAATAAGAATTTAATTGTTAAAATATAGCATTATTCCCTAAATGCAAATCATGGCCTAGCAACTCTATTATTATGCTGCAGTAGCCAGATAAAAAGAAATCTCACTTTAATTCAAAATGACATTTTTCTATTCCTGGGACTATCCAATTAGTATTTGTGAACAAGTACAACTATTTTCCAAAGCTTGAAACCATAGAGCAAAGATTGCAATCAGCAATGTCCAATGTGGAGCCAGCAGCTGCTGCTTTAAGGATAAATGAATGACGGACTTCTGACTGTGCTCACATCCAACCGAGGTTTGAAATTAAATTTGCAGTAATAGTGTCAAATCTGAACCAGAAAATAGCCATAAAATATTCCGGATACGGTCACAGCAACCTTTTCCATCTTCTTCACTTAATTCTCT